>JACCIB010000008.1:5577500-6177500 GCA_018906965.1 Philotrypesis tridentata | reverse complement strand
ATTCCCGCGCGCTTAAAGCACATTGCATTACCCGGGGAGCGAGAGAGCGAGCACTGACGTCTAGGACGGCGACGGCCGGTATACCGCGTTTCGGCAGCCGCGAATCGATACTCGAATAGGCGAGACAGCGAGAGAGTGCGAGAGAGAGAGATTTAACAGAACAGCGCCGGTATTCGTTTCAAAGACTCGCTTACACGAACCCGTACGTGTTTGGGAAATGCTTGGGAATTAACGTCGCGTAATATCAGAGAGAGAGAGAGGTCTGATTGCAGTAGCAGCAGCAGCCGCGTTGGCAGCTGGTCGGAGAGCTCCGATATACTTCGGAATAGGCTAATTGAGTTAAGGTTATTTACAAAGCTTTATCGCGCGTTATACCAATTAATAATGTTGTATATATTTGGAGAATAGTTCACCGCGGCGCTTTTCAGCTCTCGCGTGTACATTGAGAGCAATATATGTATAAAAGCGGTAAATGCTCGATTGGCGTATTTCCGCTCGGGGGAAGCTTAATGCTTCGTTTCAATTAAAGCGGTGCGAAAGAAAAGAATACAAGCAGTGTCGGAAAAAAGTAAAAAGTCCGGTAATAAATCTAAATTGCAGAATCGCAATCGATACGGGCGTTCCGCCGCAATCGTCAGCCGCTTTCGTTCGTTTCCAAACGAGCGTTCTTAAAATTATCCGCGAAGATTAACCGCGAGAGAAATACAAGAACTACCACTGAAATTCTCCGAGCGTATAACGAAATTTTCAAATATGCTGCGCGCCCGTATATATACACGACGCGCAGATGCATGTGTGTATAATATATATTTACTCCGGCGTCGAGAATTCAAAGCGACGCCGAAGCTGCTCCCTCCCTTTCCTTCGAGCGCTGGAAACAGGTGATACGCCGGAACGTGTCAGAATGCACCGCGCGCCTCCGAGTTTGTGGTCGCATTGGCAGTTTTGCCCTCGTCGCTCGTACGTGTGCCTCGTCGTCGTCGTCGTCGTCGGTCCTTCCCTATACACGAGTCTCCCCATGTGCGCTCGACTCTAGATATATATATATATATATATGTACGTATGTATGTACGGATACACTTGTGTACTTGTGTGTGTGTGTGTGTGTGGAAGAGCTTTGCCAGCGGTTTTAGTGCGACACGTCGGCCCCGGCGAGAGCGAGTCGCGCATTCATGAAATAGCCGGGCGCACGTTCGTCGTCTCGCTCGTCGCAACAGATGGCATCTTTCGACCTGGATAGAATGTAAGGATAAAACGTGTGCCGAGGCGGGGGGGGGGGGGGAAGCCCGACAGCCAAGTGCATCGGTTGGCTCGCCGAACGCTTAAAGTTATTTTCCATTTCTCGGGGTGTTTTGACGGCTCCCGATGGCTCTCGCGATCTCTTTGCTTCGGTTTTTTTTTATTTCGTGGCTTGGGATGATGGTGGAAAACTTTGTGCGTGGACTGAGGAATAAAAGCGGTAATTTTTGGAACTGCAAGTGCGAAAACGTACGAGGAATTATAGTGATTTGAGCGCAGACTGACATTACGAGGATCTTTACTGCATTTATGCTGATATTCACTGTTTTGAATTCGAATGTTACAAGTCGCAGTAGAAAAAGATTACTATATCAATTTTTATTATTAAAATTCACTATATAAAATAGTAAAAATTATTTGTGTTTAAGATTACAAATACATTCAATTTACGTATTAGATCTAAAGTTTTACGCGTAAGAATTCTGCTTAGGTTAGTGGTTAGCGCTCCTGACTGCAGCCCGGAGGTCCAAGTTCGAATCCAGCCCAAGTCAAAAATATTTAGTTTCTATATTTCAGTTTAATTCAATAAATAATCAATAAATGACAATAATAATCATAAAATAATAATGTTCTACAAAGTTAAAAACAGATAAACACAAGGAAAATGTTTAAATTATTTCAACCAAAATAAAAATTACTATAATTTACTATAATACCTATAATTTCTTGTAACTTTTGGTACTGAACGTTTGAAAAATTTTTAAAAACTGTAGTTACTCTTACTAAACTTAGTTCAACTCCTTATTTTATTTCAGCTTTCTTTTTGTCACAACTAGAAAGAGAAGTTTATTCTCGTTTTCGCTGACGAATCGTTATTTCACTTACTACGTTTGCTCGGTCTGGAACACAAATGCGTTTGAAAGCGAACAATGAATCGTTTAAACAGCGCTGTACATGCTAATAAAAGCGTCAGCGGCTTTCCGTCGCGAGAGTTAACAACTTTATCAGAACAGAAAAAAAAATTAATTCCACTGACACAGATTTTAAGTCAACTCTGCGTCAATTCGCGAAATGCGCGCAAAGCGGCCGCCTCAGCTTAAGCGAAATCCAAAAAGCGTCTTATCGCGTTAAGGGCGGAGGGAAACAATGTCGGGGTTAAGCAGTGCGGATAAAGTAGTATAAATCAAGATACAATAAGACGCGCTGCAGCGTCGTGAGCTGCGCTAACAAAAGAAGGGAGAGAGAGAAGTGCCAGGAGTGCACGAAATCAGAGTCGAGGCGTAGCGCAATCTCTATACCTTCGGCGAACGGAGAGAAGCTGGAGAGAGAGAGAGACTAAGGTAACGAATGGGGAAACTCGGCGAAAAGAGAAACGACGAGGGAAGAACAAAGAGACGCGCTGGAAGGAAGGGAGGAGGAAAACATCGAGTACACGTTGATTCAAGACGCACAAAAGCGTTTTTGTTGATGGCGATGAAGACGCGGCTTTGATTTTCTTTGACTGCACGCGGAGTCTCTCGCTTTCTCGCGGCGCAATAGCGCGATACGTCGAAACGCGAATTCGGGATGATCTTCGCTGCTTCCCGCGTCCCATAATCGATGTCTTCTGATTTTCATCCCGGAAATCCGATCGAGCGACTTTTGCTCGGGAATAACGAATGACTATATCGCTCGGATCGGCGCGTCCGACTACACGTCGACCCTGACTACTGGTTTCAATGTTGCGCACAGCGTCGGGATCGGCTTGCAACGTTGTGAAATAATCGATAGCTAATAAATCATTCTTTCTCCCTTTTTTGCTCGTCGACGCGTCGTGTAACAGAAACTCTCGGCGCCGCGTAAACAGCTGCAGTTCATTCAGTTCTCGCCGTGTAAACAGCGGCGGTGTATAAATTTTGATAATACCGGTTGCTTCTTTGTTCATGCAACTCGCCAGCTAACGACTTGGCAAATCCCATTCTTTCCCGCTCTCTCATCGAAACTTGCCCTCGACTTTCACTTTTCCCGGGGCGTGGAAAAGCCGCTTCCGAATCTCTCTCTCTCTCTCTCGCTCTCTCTCTTTCTCTCTCGACGTTTGTTTGACGGCTTTTCCTCTTCGCGCCGGCTTACAGGTCCCGCTGTCCGCGAGGAACTTCTTGCTGCCCGCTTTTGTTTTTCAGAGCGGTCGCTCGGGCCAAAAGTAATTAGCCCCGAAGATAGAGACCGGCGGGCGGGGGCGGTGGGGAGAGAGGAATGTCGGAGATGAGAGAAAGCTCGTGAGAGAGAGAAAGAGGAAAAAGGGGTGTACTTATTTTAAGCCACTTAAACAGCGCTTTCCGCGAGGCGGCGGCGGGGGTTGCAACCCCCTCGCGGTCACGGCAGCTATAGCGCGCAGTAAAGCGTGGCGGCGCCCTCCCCCTCTCCCCGCCCCGCGGAGATCCTCAGCCAGGGATTTAATGCCTCCGTGGCTCTCTGGACACGCGTATCCTTCCTTTCGTACGTGCGCAGAGCGAGAGAGATCCTCTGCTGCTGCGGCATCAGAGTCCGCGTGTGTGCGCGCGGGAAAGGAGGGGGCGTATAGTACCAGTAGCAGCAGCAGCAGCAGCAGCAGCAGGAGGAGCGCAGGGATACCGTTATAGTAACGTCCCGTGTCAGGCTGGCATAATCCGGGGGATCTGGAGATGCCACAGGCAGGAAACACGATCGGACCTTCCCACCGTGTGCACCGCACTCGCGCGCAGCTTCGTTCTTGTATAGTATCCCGCGCGCGCGCTATCTCCGTCCCTGGCTCTCCCGCCTCGCTACACACTCCCGTCCCAATCCCTCGTAGACGTAAGAGCTCCCATACACTGCGCGTTCTCTCTCTATACCTGCCCGCGCGCGCTCGGAGCTCGCTGCACCTTTCTTTCTCCTCTATATATACGTGTACTACACACACACCTGTGTATGTGAACTTAGCTTTCTCTCTCGGCACACATGTGCGCGGAGGAAAGCTGCGACGAGGGAGAATATACTCCTACGCAGCCAGGCGAAGCTGTGGTGGTAGGAGAGCGAGAGGTGACCCTCGTCACGGTCGTCGCTGGCGAGACTCCCTACTGCTGCCGCTGCTGCTGCTGCTGCTCTAGCGCACTATAGCCCGATTTCCGGTCTCAGCAAGTTTATATCGGCCTCGAGCTAGCGACTATTACTTTCTCTCTCTTGCTCTCTCTCTCTCTCTCTCTCTCGTCGCTGCTGCTGCACTGCGAGCCCGTGAGAGAGAGAGTGGAAGAGGAAGACAGGTATAGCCTAATCCGGGCGGGGATCAAGCGACGCCATTATCAGCGAGACACGTCGAATGTAGGGAGAGAGAGAGAGAGAGAGAATTCTACGCCGGACAGAGAAAATCGCGCGGCTATAACGCCGAGCGCTGCCGGCGATGCAGTAGCGCGACGCCAAGGTGCGCACTACCTTCCCTCCTCCTCCCCCCCCCCCCAGCTCGTGCTCTGTATGTGTAATGCGGATATACGTTTATCATACTGCGGATTTAGCCTAATCAAGATAGAACGAACTCGCTCTCGGGATATCTCGCGGCGGCTACGGCGGCAGCGCACGGAGTCTCGAGGAGCGCAGCGCCCGACGTCCTCTTTAATAAATGATATGCAATGCTCTCTCCTCTCTCGCGTGAATTAATGCTCCCGATAATTTTATCGACATTGCGATCTTGTGCGAGAATAGCGAGGAAACGACGTTGCGCAGCGGTGAAAAGTACATGTGCACCCGCGGAAAACGAAAAAAAAATCGCTCGGAATCCGTATATATATATGTCGAATTAAAAAAAAATGCACTTTTCTTTGTTCTGGAAATCGAAAAAAATTTTTTAAAGCTAGAGGTTTCGGACCGATCGGACTTTCTTCTGTGAGCCGAAAGATAGTCAAAAGTGCAGAGGAACATGGGAAAAGCTACTAGTAACCATATTTCTGAGCCATTTTACGCTTTTTTTTACAGAAAAATCAATGCGTCCAAACACTGGAATAATAACGACTACGAATGTTCCCGAGGCACCAATATAATTTCGAATAACACTGTAATAAAGTATTACAAAAGAGCTTTAATTAAAAAAAAAAACAAAATATGCCCAGTTTCGATGCTCTGATCAAAAGTTATGCCCATTAAAAAAAAATAATAATAAAAATCCAAATAGCCAATTTTTTCTTTTTCCTCCATATGCCTCCCCATGTTAAATTTTCATATTCTATATTTCGCACGTTCCTCGGAATTTTTCATCATCTTTTGACTTACAGAAGAAAGTCCCATTGTTCCGGAACCTCTAGCTTTAAAAAAAATTTTTCGATTTCTAGACCAAAGTGCATTTTTTCATTGAAATTCGACATATATACGTATCTACCTCGAGAGCGTACAAGTTCGCGTATACGCAGTCTGCGAGAATGTAAATGAAAAATCATAAACGCGAAGTCGACGCGGCTTATACCTCAAGCGCGGCGACGTCCTCAATGTCGCTGCGCCGTGGCTCGCGGCGAATTAATACTCGAAATTGTTGCGAGCCGCGCGCCCGCAAGCTCTCGGCATCGCTCGCGAGGAATTTTTTTCTAAACGAAAGTACGAGGCTACAGGCGCAACGAGTGTTTACCCGCGGCTCTCCCGCCGCATCTTTCCGGCTCTCTGCGTCTCTCTCCCCCCTTTAGAACGTTAATTTCGTCTTATATAGGAAAAAAACGGCCTCGAGTGCGACCTCTCTCTCTCTTGCGCGCGCGAGCGCTTCGTCGTCGTCTCGTTTCCGCAAGGCGTGCAAGCTCGATCTCCCTCAATGAAACTGCCTGTAATGAGTACCTCGGAATTTTACGAGGACGAGCAAGGACTTTTACGAGCCCTCCTCCCCCTCCCTCACACCTCACCGCACTCGTCTCGCGATTACGCGAGCTTTAATACTTTCTTTCTCTGTCCTAAGTATAATAGTAAAAGCAGGAGAAACCGGAGTAATCCACCGGGCTTTTTTCCCTTCTTCGTATTATATATACCTTCCTACTTCTTCGGCTTCTTTTCCTACCCCCCCCCTCCCCCCACTCCGCGACTTTCATCTCCGTACCGCGCGGGCACTGGCATAATCGCGTGGATTTAACGGCTAGCCAATAACGGTTATTGAAAAGCCGAGAGCGCGAATTGATAAGGTGAACTAGAGCCGCATCAACTGGGTCATCGCGAATGAAGACGACGAGTGAGCGGCGTATAAAGCGCTCTTGGAATTAATGAATTATCGCTCGGCTGCAGCGCGCTAAAAAAAAAAGGGGGGAAAGAAAGAAAGGAGAAGAAAAGGAGGGCAAGGAAAATGTACGCGGCGGTCGCGCAGCGGTTGTAAAAAACTGAATTCCAATTTCCCAGGATGACTCTTTCTCGCGTGTGTTAATTTCAGCGCGACGCCGGCTCTCCCATTCGGCTCATAAACTTTTCTCCCACCGAGGCTTCTCCCCCCGCGGGCTCGCTCTCACTCTCCCCCACACGACGCGCTCTGCTCCGAAAATAGAATTATCTTCGAGCCGATGACGCCTCCTCCCTCGCCGTGTCTCTCTCTCTCTCTCTCCTCTCGTTCGATTAATTAGAGACCGGTGCGACACACCGGCGTGCTGGCGCGAAAAAAAAAAAATAGTGAGAGAGAGAGAGAGAGAGAGCCGGAGGGAGATGGCGAGAGAGAGAGAGAGAGAACAGTGCTGCAGGAGAATTTTTTACCTAGCCGTATAACTACCGGCGCGATGCGCTATGCTCTTCGACGTACTAGTCGCCCGGCCAACGTAATCAGTCCGACACGTCGCTCTGACGAACGAGTGTCGCTAATTATCGACTGACTCTCGCTGGGAGGGATGGTGTGGGGTGAGGGGGGGATGATACCGCTGCGTAGCAGTAGAGACAAAGGGGCGGCCGAATGCCGAGGTAAACTGAGAGAGAGAGAGAGAGAGTAGGGAGTAGAGGCAGAATTTGGATCGTCTAGTTGCCAAATGGTATTGACAGAGGCGCAGAGGGGATGACTCGAGAGAGAGAGAGAGAGAGAGAGTCTGGCCTGCCAGTTGCACGGCGGATTCGGGCTCTCTGTGCGCGAAATGATTGCGCAATAAAGCATCGAGTCAGCAGCGCGAGGCCGATTTATCGAAAAGCCTGCAGCATATAGCAATTAGCCGGGCAAATGCTCGCCGTGTATAGTATAGCCCGTCGGCCGCTGAACGCGTATAGTCGGATTAAGCCTGCGCGCCCTGTGGTATTTTCTTTGGCTTTCGCTCTCTCCCTCCCCCTCCTGTGTCCTGTGCATGTGCACTTCTCCGCAGCGGCGGGGCAGAGAGCGATTCTCGCTAATTATTCCTCTCTCTCTCTGTCTCGCTGCGAACGACGGCGTAAAGAATAAACGGTCAAGTGTTTCAATTAGCGCCGACGAAATTGCAGCGATGCCGATGCCCGCGCGGGGAAAGAGAGACGACAGAGAGAGAGACTGTCGGAGCGAGACGAGAAATCAGTAGGGTGGAAAATCATCAAACGGGGGGCTGCGGAGCGGCGGCCTCGACGAAGAATCGTTAGCGCTCGATCAAATTTTTATTGGTTTATCTGCCGATCGTCAGCTGCAGGTGCAGTATAGCCTTCTATATACACGCGCCCCCTTTGATCATCGAGTCCGATTCCCAGCCGATTCTACGGGTATAGAGGAAGATAAGCCAATAAATGTTGATAGGGTCTCTCGGCTCTCTACGCATTCGCTGCATCAACGAGAGTGAGAGAGAGAGACAGACACAGAGAAAGAGAGAAAGAGTCTTTAAAGCGCAAGCTTCAATTCCTTATTCGATTAAATTAACCTCGTCCTCTCTCTCTCTCTCTCTTTCTTTCTCTCTGCACATCGAGTATATATCCATCTCGAGGATCGAAGACAATATACCCGCGTAAAAAAATACAAATTTGGTCAAAGTTACGTTTAGCTAAACTCTTTCTAAACGTGCGGGCAATGGGATTTTGTCAAACTTGCTAAAGATTTACCAAAAATATTGAAAATAAAAAATAAATTAAAAAAAAGTCTCCGGTCAGGATTTCACCTTTTGCTGAGTAGACTCGTTCGCTACCCTCTGACCTATCGTTTTGTTCTCGTTATTGAAGTTAATTTGTATAACACAGGCGTAAAAAGTTCCAACTCTTTCTTCGAAGCCTCTGCATCAAACGCACCTTGTTCTCTCGCACAAATTCATTATAGAGGCATACGCGCACCGCAAACCAAACGCGTGAACGCATCTCTCATTCTTCGCTGCAGCCTCACCGCTTCTTTCGAGCGCAAATTGATATTGCTTAAGCATCCGCTACTGGCGCTCCGCCGTCTCGATCCTTCCTAATTTCTCATTAGGCGGGAATCGCGGCGTCTAGCTTAAGACGACGTTGACGACGACGTCTACTCTCTTTCCCACTCCCCCTCGTAGCTAACAGCTCTATATAGCCCTGGAGCTCTCTCTCTCTCTCTCCACGACGTCGACGCCGCTGGCTCTTAAATTCGCACTCGCTTAATGCGAATTTGACGCGGAAACGGTGCCCGAGCTCGTTTGCCTCGCCCAAATCATCTCTCTCGCTCCTCTTCGAGTATTGATTTTTTTTCCCGCCCTCGAAAGCCCTTGATTATGATCGTTAACGTGGCACGCGCTATTCATCCCCTCTCTCTCTCTCCCGCCCCCTCTCCCTCCCGTAGAGCCAGCGGGTCCGCGCTGTCGCGTATTTTTGCGATAATTCAGCTCTCTCTCGTCCGAAGGAACAGCCGGAATAACATCGCGGCAACCGCGTCGATCTCTCTCGTGCTTCGAACTAAACTAATTACGACAGATTTACTTGGGCGACTCGCCGCGCGCGGAGCTTCCCTTGCGCGGAGGCCATACCTTGCGCTGCGCACACATCCGTTAGCCGGGATATGCGCGCGGAAATTGAATCGGCAGCTCCTCCAAGCTCTCGTCCCGCGTCTGCGGCCTGCTGCTGCTGCTGCTGCCGCTGCGAGAGAATGCATCATCATTATCGCCATACCGCTGTCTGGCTCACTTGCAACCCCTCCCCCCCCCCCACCCCTTCCTCGCTCAGTTATTTCGACTATTCTGACTTTTCGAACTCGAGCGGCACAGTGCGCCGGGCAGCATCACCTGTGAACGCTCTCTGCCTCGAAGGTCGATATCGTCGTAATATGCTCGCGTAGAAATTCTAGCATCAGAGAGAGAGGGTTGCAAGCAGCAGCAGGCATTGATTCGGCGGGCAATTAAGCTCGGATTACACTAGAGGGTAGAGGGGGGGGGGCTACGTGTCCGGACTAAATGGATACACATAGCTGAGATTACTGCGGCTAGGCAGCCGGCCCTTCTCTCCTTCAGTATGCGTAATGCCGAGAAAGCTGTAGGAGCTGCTGTGCGCCGCTGCAGGACTCCGTCACCGCGAAGCGTTACAACTACTGCGTACACACACACACATTATACACACAGCGAGAGAGAAGACGGCGAGAGCCGCGCGTATGTACGTATATAGCGCGGAAAGCGGCCCGCATGAACCAAGGCCTCTCTTCTCTAATGGCAAACCACCGCAGAGTCGTTTCCTCTCTCTCTCTCTCTCTCTGCGGATGCAAGCGCGCCCTTGGGATGTAATACCATTGACCACGCCGAGACCTACTGTTCTCTCTCTCTCTCTCTCTCTCTCTGCGTGCGCTGTACACTACCCCCCTCCCCTCTTCCAGCTTCGCCCTATACGCCGCCGGCGACGACGACGATCTCTCGGTGCGACTATATATATACCTATGTACGCGTACATGCGTGTGTACGTACGTATATGTGCGCGCGATAGGAAGCGAGCTCACGCACAATCGCCCCGCATTAGGCTTATATATATATGCGGATAGGGATATAATTAACCGGAGTAAATCTGATCGAGTATAGTGGTCGAGGTGAACTGGATTACTGTGGTATTGCGCTTGTACCGTGTACGCGATGTAATGGGGAGAGCTTCTCTGCTTGAAATTTAATTCACTCAGCGCACCAGAAACGACAGAGAAGTAGAGGCGACCGTCGAACGAAACTCGCGTTTAAAACCATCGTGCAGCGCGCGCTGTAAAGCAACTGTGGTACGAAACGAGAATATAACGCCGTGTGCCGCGGAGTATCCGCCTCTATTACGCTCAAAATCCCAGTAGACGTAGACTCGTCATATCCTCGAGCTCTCTCTCTCTCTTCTCTATCTCCCCTCTTTCGTTTCTCTAGCGCTTCCCTCTCCCTCTACTCCTGCGCGCAGCGCAAAGAGGAGCCGCACCAGCGCCGGCAATCTACTCCGCAATTTATCTTGCGAATTGTCGGAATGTTAGAGAACTTGACGACACCGCATTAATCTTTTTAACGGCCGTCGCGCGCTGCCCGGATAAAACGCAGTTGAGCACACGCAGGGATGAATTTCGACCGATGATGGAAATATCCAGGCGCGACGGTGGGGGCCGAGGGTACGCAGTGCCGCGACGTACGTACGTACGTACGCGAGAGAGAGGGAAATGGAAAAAGTTCATTGTTGTGTGTAATTTAGATCTCTCTGGGTCGTCGGCGGCTCTCCTCGATCGAAGAGTTCGTCGGACGTGTCGCGGAAAGCAAATATTAATCAGGAGAGGAAAAACGCCCTGGAGCCGTGTACATTGACGTGTGCGTAGGTGTGTAAGCAATTTTTCCTCGCGCCTTTTCTTTAGGTTTTTATATGTATGAGTATGTCCAGGAAATTTCGGAAACAACTCGGACGGAAAAGTTGCGAGAAATTTTCTTGAAGGCACACCTACCAGACCTCTTTTTTCTTGTTCCTTAGGTCATTCTGGAAAAAACGACTCGAAGAAACGAGAAATAATTAAAAAACAAGTATTTCATTAGAACAAAGATTTCGTAAAATTCATCAAAGAATGCTCTGAAATTTTTTTAGATTTTTAACGACGTTTTCCGAAATTTCGATTTTTTTGTTGGATTTTTGAAAAATCAAAAATGTTACCAGATCAATCTGAAAAAATTTCAGAGCATTCTTTCATGAATTCTAAGACATTTTCGTTCTAATGAAATTTTTATAAAAGTACGTAGTTATCGAGAAAAAAATCTATGAATTCTCTTTTTGTTAATTATTTCTCGTTTTTGCGAGTCGTTTATGCTCCGGAAAAAAATATACCCTAAGACTTCCCATGCACGCGAGCTTTTTCTCTTTCGGAACGACCTAAGGAACGAGAAAAAAAAACAGGTCTGGTATCTATGCCTTCAAGAAAATTTTTTGCAACTTTTCCGTCCGAGTTGTTTCCGAAATTTCCTAGATATACTCATATACACTTCTCGATGAAATTACCGCCGCTGGTTCTTCGAATCGTTCGGCGAAAACGCGAAACTTTTACTCGTTGCGTTTCGCATCCTTTTCACGTAACGCTCCTATATACACTGCATAAATGCGAGCAGAAAGAACCTGCTAGAAACGTCTCGGTGTTGAAGCGAAGGAACTTGCAGCCGTGGAAAGGAGCGAGGCGATGTATGGGAACGTACCGGGGAAAGAGAAGATAGAGAGGAAGCGAAATATTCCCGATAGCCAATCGCCCGGCAACGTTTCTCATCGCGTGTTTGTATTAGAAACAATATCGCGAATTCGATAATTGCGTCTCTCTCTCTCTCTCCGCGTGATTGTGAGACCGTCGCAGCGATCAAATATTCGATGGCTCTCTCTCTCTCTCTCTTCCCCTCCGAGATCGATCGACAATCGCGAAAATGAAAAATAAATGTTGGGAGAGAGTGCTGAGAGAGAGAGAGAGAGAGAGAGAGAGGAGAGGCAGAGAGAAAAAAGGCGGAATAAACAGCCGAAGCGAATGGCAAAGGCGCGCGCTGCAGTAAATACCCACTTAAATTTCGAATAAAGCGTCGAAGCGGCGCGTTTCATATAAAATACGCTATCGACTTCATTGCAGTAAATGCACGAGAAAGAAAGTGTGTATATACATATATACGCTCCTCTCTCTCTCTTTCTCTCTCACTGTCTCTCCGACTTATATACACCGTCCGCAATGGAAAAACTTTTCCCCGATATCGCGGAAAGTATAGGGGTGGTGGGGGGTAGGGGGGAAGGAAGGGGCGCGGGATAGGCACTCGCCACACGGCGGCAACGGCAGGGAAAAAGGCAAAAAGATGACTCTGCATTTATGCTTGGAAGCAGGGTCGCGCGCGCGCTCTTAAGTAGTTTCCCATCTCCACTTTTATCTTATGCCGGAATAGTCGATTATCCGCACGAAGCAATAATCCCCGTCGAATTCGGCGAGCGTCGCGTCACTCTCCGGCCTCCTGCTGCTGCTGCTGCTGCGCTGGCAGCTGTCTATATACGCGGCGCGTCTCGGCAATAAAAGTGCGATAAAGGAAAATTTTCGCGAGACCTCTGCCTCTCTCTCTCTCTCGGCGAAAGCCGTTTTCAAGCGACTTTCCCAAGGACGGAATAAGAAAGAATAAGCAGCTACGGCGGCGGCGAGGAGCACACGAGGAACTTTTTCTAATGTAAAATGCAGGGCGCAATATTACTCGAGCGTAGGAAGAAACGCCGAGCGCGGCGTGTGCGGGAGAAGCAGCGGCAGCAGCTCTGGACGCGATACGATAAAACTTGGACTGTAAATCAAAGACATCGATGCTCTTTCTCTATCTCTCCGCGATTTCTTCCGCCTTTACCGCCCCCCCCTCCCCCCCGATCCGCGGCTCTCCTTCTCTCTGTCCCGTCCCGTATACACACATATTTTATTGTTTCATAATAAAAGTTTTACTCTCTCTCTCGCAAACCCCCTCATCCCTTTCTTCCTCCCCTCGACCCCCCCCCTCTCTTTCTCTCTGTGTCTATCTCTCGGATGATAAGGAAAAGCTGCTGCGTTTGATTCTCGACGGTCAGGCAGAAGAGCGTCGTCGAATGGCTTTTACGATCTTACAAATCTGACGGAAAGATACTGCGCTAAGTTTCCTCGTCTTCTCTCCCTTTCTCCCCCCTCAC
The DNA here is from genome assembly GCA_018906965.1 of Philotrypesis tridentata. NCBI lineage: Eukaryota > Metazoa > Arthropoda > Insecta > Hymenoptera > Pteromalidae > Philotrypesis > Philotrypesis tridentata. The sequence goes on along the minus strand of JACCIB010000008.1, from coordinate 6,164,273 downwards.
TCTCTCCCTCTCTCCCCCTCACTCTCTCGCCACGAGCATTGGGTTATACGAGGCGCCTTTCGCGGAAACTTTCGCGAAGCGAGAATGTACACACTCCGCGCTCGCGTACAGGAGGTGCTTCTTCTTTTTCCTCTTTTTTGCGAAGTTCTCTTTTCGTTGCGCGCATGCGTCGATTGCGCGGCACTTCGGGATGCGCGCGGTGGGGGAGGAGGGGGGGGGGGGTGGCGAAGTAAACGAAGCTACTAAATTCCAATGGGTACGCGCGGCGCCCCTCGACGCTCGTCGCTAACGAGTGAAAATAAAATTTTACGAGAATTTACGGTTAAGGGGGTAGAGAGAGCTTTCTCTCTGTTGTTTTGCCTATTGGCTCTATCGAGTTACCTCCTCGACGCTTTCCTCGATTACGCGACTCTTGCGCTTTTTCGTTATTTCGATTCGCGCACTATACGGCTCTCGAGTCTTCCGTTGTACTCCGCGTTTTCTTTTTAAATCGCTATACCACTGAAAAGTTTAAAGTCATGCATAGGCCGCGGAAAGAAATTTCAAAAGCTGTTTGGGGCAATTTCAAAACTATCCTCGTGACTCTCAGATTCCCGGGGCTCGGGAGGAGGGCTTTACTGTCCGCTTCGTATTCATGAATTCGCATTATATCTAAAATTTCGTTTAGAGAGATACGAGAGTTACGGTAAACCAGTTATTTCGCCGCTGACGTTATACAACTCTTTCGTTTGAAAAAGCCGCGCGTTATCGGCTTTCCACGTCGTTCTCGACAAACAAACTATATATATAGTATAGAATACGATCCGTCGCAGGTATCCTGGAATCACTGATACAATCGATTCCCGAATAATTAATTAGGTAATTGATTAGGTCGTAAGCTGGCGTTAGTAAGCAGATAGCCACACGTACGCATACAGCCGTGTATACGCGGGTTAATGGATTCATCAAATCTCACGGACTATACGAATCGTACGTCGTGTCATTACGCAGTGTCGCACGAGATGATCCCGAAGTAGAAAATTTCGCGGTCAACAGTCGAATTCGCAGTAATAACGCAGCGAGATTCGACGGAACAACGAAAGTCACGGGTGTACGCACAGACACGGCGGCTATCCAGAAATTACGTATTCACACGCGTAAACCGCGAAACGCATCGGCACACTTTGCGGCAAATAAAATCAACAGAAGGATATATATAGGTATACGCGCATCGTTGAGCGCGGACGCGTACAATTAGAGTAGCAGCAGCAGCGGCGGCAGCAGCAGCAGCAGCAGTGACAGCAGTATACGCTAAAAGAGAAGGAACCAGTACAGCAACGGCAGACGCGGTAGACAGAGAAAGAGCGAGAGAGAGAGAGGGAGAGAGAGGGAGAAAGCGCTGTAGTAATTGCAGCGTAAACATTTCCTCTGGGCGCGCTGATTGCGAGACTCATTATTTCGGCAGAGCGAGAGAGAGAGAGAGAGAAGGTTTGGGGGATGCCGTGCGTATACCTCTTTCTCTGTCTCCGCAGCGCCTTCTACGCTGATTAAGAACCGAGAGAGTTGGGGGGGGGGGTGGGGGGCAAGATCGCGTGGCTCTCATTATTGCTCATAATCAAGACGCTATACAATGGGCGAGGAGACAGGGACGCTCGCTCAATCCGCGGCTTTAGCCTCCGCTTTCATCTTCTTTTGCTCATTTCTCTATCTGCAGTGCGGCGACGCAGTACTCTTAAGTAAATTTCGTCCTGCTTCTCTCTCTCTCTCTCTCTCGCCTTCGCGAGCTGGCGCTGCGCTGAAACCTCGCCTCTTTGCGCGCTCGCGAAAGTATATCTTTGAAAATGAGCAAACATTCCGATATTAAACGCTTTCGCCGTCGACGACGTCTGTCGACGACGAGGCCGAAATTAAAGATCGTCGTCGCGGGGGGTGTATTTTTTAGTTATTAGCGCGAAAGCGCTCGCTCATGTTTTCCCTAGAAATCATTTTCTTCCTCTCTCTCTACCTCTCTACCTCTCACTCCTCCGGATCTTCAGCGGCGAGTAAGAGAGAGAGAGAGCTTCCCTCTCTCGGCAAAGTTCGCGGTAATCCACCTCAGCAGTCTCTCGAAATATCGAATGGAGATGGTTTCGTAGGAAGCCCTCTCGAACGATCCGATCCTCTTAACGATCGTGAGCTCTCTCTCTCTCCCTCTCGTCGCGTCCTTCGACTTTACTCCCTATCTATCCATCTATCTCGGCATCTCTCTGGCGCTGCAAGTTCCCTCTCTCCCTCTCTCTCTCTCTCTCGCGTCTATCTCTCGGCACTCTCCTAGATTAGGTTCGAGCAATTAAGCGATCTCTCCGGGAGTTCTCCTCTCTCTCTCTCTCTCTCTATCTATCTCGATCTCGAGAAGAAACCGAGAGCAGATCTCGCGCGACGAAACTTCGTTGCGCTCTTTTCCGGCCCACGTCGGATGCTCGGCCCACCCCCTGCCTCCCGCTCAACTTTATTTTACCCCCCCCCCTCCGTTCGTTTCACCTTTCGCTCTATTTTTCCTCGTTTTCCTTGTCTATCGCAATTATGAATTATTCGATTAAGAGAGTATCGGATTCGGAGAGCCAGACACTGCGCTCATGCAATTTTCGTTTGTTTCTCTTTATCTCGTTCAATTAATGAGCCTCTCCCGATCGATAGCGCACGCTCGCGCCGCGTAAATATAACCGGCTTGGCTCTGCGAGTTTCGGAGTTGCATTCGGACGACTCGAGCCGTGAATAAACAACGCGCTTGTTTTATTGAAAGCTTTTTCGCGATTCTCGCGCTGCACGGGCGGTCGTATACCGAAATGCCGAGCAATTACCAGCCGCTAATGCATACGATGTATACTTCATTCCCCCGGGCGAGTCTGACAAAAGTATATAGCTCTCTAAATCGTATGAATTAGGAAACGCCGCGATCAGATTCGCCTCCGTTAACCGCGAAGAAGTGCGAGCTCTCAAATAAATAAACGGCTCTCGCGTAACCCCCAAAGCCCCGTTATAATAGCCCCCGTAAGCCGACAATCCTGTAGCTATTAATAACGGCGTATAGATGTGTGCCAGTTCGACTTTTCGTAATGTCGAAGTACAGTTACGTATACGGTTCGCTTCTACGGATAAAGTTCTTTTGCATAAAAATACGTCAAAGCTGATCGTTGCGTCCCTCGGAAGATTAAACTCACTGATTAAAATCCAACCGTCCGAATAATCGAGAATCCTTACTCGCCTTGGTTGCGCGTGTGTATATATATATATATAAATAGGTTGTACTATTTTTCGCAAAAGCGGAAAAGCGCGAAAGCGAATGCGAAAAAGCTCTCTCTCTCGCCGTTTTCTAAGCTTCAAAGATCAGCTTTTTCCCCTTTCTCTCTCCTCCACTTTGAGGCGAGTGACTCTCGACCTCTCTCGCGCGCGCTTCCCAATCATTAGTCACTAGCGCGCGACGGCTCTCTCTCTCTCTCTCGGAGATCTCGAAACGAATTTGTGGTTGAATATCCCTGACTTTGATGTATCTTCCCGCGTCGAAACGATGGATTTAACGCACAACTTTTTTCTCGCGGACTTGTTCGCCACTACCGCGCGCTTCCCCCCCTTTTTTTTTCTTCCTCTCCTCTTTTACGAGCCCCTATTTCCGAGATAGTTTCTCCCTTCCGTATACGAAACTTTACATCTCTCTCTCGCTCTTTCTGTCTCAAATTCCTGCTATATTTTCGGAATTTCCTCTCGGTTTTCCACTATCCTTATTTCCCGCCTTATCACCGCGCGCTGCAGCAGCAGCGGCAGCAGCAGCGACGGCACTGTAGGGAATTAAAGCAGATTTTCTGCAATTAGAGCTTATCCTTATTTCTGCGAGAGCTTCATAAGTTGCGGAAATTGCAGCTGCGGGTTTCCGCTCTCTCTCTCTCTCTCTCTCCGCCGTAAGGGTAATAAGTATAATTATAACCTTCGATCGCGCATTATTGCTTCTCTCTATCTCTCTCTGTCTCTCTCGCGGCTTAGCATTTCAATATCGCGTAAAAAACAATGTCTCTCCGCACCGCGCACCGCAGCGCAATATTCCAGAAATAACATCTCGTACAAGATTCGCGGCTTTACGGCGCGCGTTTCCAACCTGTCGGAATGTAACGTCCATTTGCCGTGTGCTCCGTCGATGCAAAGAAGAGAGGAGAAAAAAGAGAAGAAAAATTGCGCACGCCTCGCGCATTATCGCATAACGCTCTCTCTCAGCTAATACGAGATAGTCTCATTATCCGGCATTATACGCACCGAATCCATAACAGTAAAGCTTCGAATCGATGTGTACACAGTGCGCGCGTAATGCAACAGCTGTATTAAACATCGTCGTTAACCCAAGTGTCCAATAAAATTTCTAACGAGGAGCGCATACTACTGCGGTCCGAAAAGAAAACGCTACAATTTTCCATTCCCCCGGCAGCAGTCTCAATTATCTTAATCCTTAAAATACACCGCTCTCCCTCTCCTTCAACTTCCACTCGTCTGTACATCTTATTCCCATCCGGTCTCTCTCTCTCGGACGGCGTTTTAGGTAAAACGAGGATAGGCGTCCGAGTTCGGCGGCTGCGCGCCAGGTGGCCTTCATGAAGCAGAAAACGCAGCTTGCAGCTACGGTCCCTCCCTCTCTCTCTATCTTTCGCATAATCTCTCTCTCTCTCTCTCGCTGCGCATTCGGATCTTATACACCGAGAGAGAGAGCGGCCTGCCGTTGAGACTTAACTGCCTTAATTTGGTTCGTTCGTTTAATCTCCGCCGGCAGCGGACGCGCAGTAGGAAAGAAGACTCAGTGGCGGGGTGGCTTTCGAGCTGCGCGCGCCAAGACGAAGTGTCGCGGAGGAGAGCTCAAGCTCGAGAAATATATGTATACGTATGGTATATGGTCTGTATACGTATATACATGTATATACGTGTATGTATAAACGAGGAGCGCGCGTACGAAAGGAGACGGGGCGACTAAAGTGCAGTTTACAGTTGTGCATATCTTCGAACGAGTCGGCGAATGTTTGCCCGCTGCTGCACGTGCGCGGAGCGCAGCGCTATACGCGCCGTATATACACCGTCTGCAAGGAGATTTGAACTTGCGGGAGAGGGGGGGGGGGTTGGGGGTAGAGGCAGCCGTCACAAGTTTCAATCGTAAAGCTGCGCAGCCAGGACGAGTCTCTTCTTCGCTGCTGCTGCTGCTGCTGCTGCGGCAGCGTTTCGAAAGTGAAAATACGTACTTTGGCAACTTTGCTGTGCGCGACCGCGACGATAACGACATAGCCACTGACGGTGGATGCACGCGGCATTATTGATCTCACTGTCTCTTGCGAGGAGGAGGTCGAGCTTCGCTAAATCTTCTTTTTTAACGAGCTCCATCGTTTCCAGCGCGCGCGCACAAGTCGAAGCAAAGCTTTCATTAAAATGTAAATATTGACCGATACGCGTAACGCTCTACTCTCGCCTTCCTCCGTATATATACGTAAACGCTGTGTGCGCGCGGTGTATAATACCGAAAGAGAGAAAAAAATTCGGGGGGGGAGGGGGTTTGGGAGAGAGGAAGTGCTTGGCTGCGATTCATATCGAAAACTGGGCCAAACTCGAATCGAAACTACTTATCCCTTTTTCCTTTCGCCGCGCTGTCCGCTATCGAGGGGATGCGAATTAACAGCTTGGATCTAACCGATAATCCACGGAAATGAGGGCTTTCCCGATGCTGCTGCTGCTGCTGCAGTAGCAGTGGCTCGATGCAACTCTACTCCGATGTGCCACTGCGGGCTCTCCACCGCACGACACGGGCTAAGCTAAATGGAGTAAAATCCAAGGGAGGAGAAAACTTCTCAACTTTCATTGTTCTTTTTCCTCTGCTGCTCCCCTCCCCGGACTTTCGAATCAATTTATCCGGAGTATTTTTGTAAGCGCGGCGCTCGCCGGAAATGTCTCTCCGCGACTGAAATTCATGTAACGCGCGCGGCAAAGTACACAACGTCCGCGTATACATATAGTTCTCCCGCGAAATTCGGTTATGTACGGGAGCTCCGCAGCGCGGCGCGCATTGAATTACGAATGGAAATGAGCTCACGGCGGCTCTTATTCATTTCGCGCGCGATGCGCTGGGGCACCGCGTTATAGAGAGCGTCCATTAAGTATTGACGATCTCCAAGGGTCCGCCGCCGCCGCCGTAGTTGCGCTTTGGCCGCTGCGCCTCTCTCGTCGCCGTAAATCAACAAGTTGATATCCAACTGCTTAGCTCTCGGCCCCCCCCCACCCCCTGCCGCTCCGAAATATGCGCATTGCCAATGACGCGGCTCCGACCAAAGCGAATATTTCAAATTTCATGCAAGTCGAGAGAGAGAGAGAGAGAGAGAGAGAGAGAGAGAGAGAGAGAGAGAGAGCGAGAGAGAGTCGTAATTTGAACGTCGCCCCAACCGCACCAGACAGCTGACCTTTCATTTTTAAAGCTCAATAACTTGCGGGTACATAGAGCGTGGAAGGCTGCGGTCCGCGATGCGATTCGCCAAAGCTACGTTAGGAAATTCATTAAGAAAACAATGCGCACCCTGGTCGAGCCGGTTATAGAAAACGACGATGTTCGATTATTAACGACTTCTTCTGCCCCCTGCGCCCGTCGACTCGCGCGAGTTATGCATATATACATACATATAGCGGTTTGGCCGTTATCGCGCTGGCCGCATTAAGTCTCGGGCCGTGACAGTCAACAATCGGCTTACCGATCCTCTGCCCGCCGCGCCGCCTCGATTAGCCCGAAGACAAACAGCCTCGGATCTATCCCTCGCTTACGAAACACAAATATATGTATATATACGCGCTGGCCAGCTCGCTGCTGTATATATATAGCTTTCGCCACGCAGAGGTATACACACACTCGTTGTTACGCGCGTACAGTGTACGGAATTTTCGGCCAATAAATAAAATCGGCAGCGACGGAATTTTGAAAAAAATCGATCGATTTTTCATACACACCTCGGCGCCGCGCGCAGGTGTAACCGAAAACCCTACGCCTGTCCTGTATACATAGAAACGCGGTGATACGGCGCGTTATATATTCGAGGGGGCGGCGCGCGCAGAGGTACCGTTATATTCTCTTTTCCTCTCCTCGCAGAAAAACGGCGTCGCGCGATAAAGTATTAATAGATTATGGAAGCGGATGCGCGAGAGGGGAGCGAGCGAGAGAGAAGAGCTTTCCGCGCAGCTAGAATAGTAACGCGATCGGACGTTTATTGGCCACTAACTTCCTGTCTCGTGGAGAGCGCTGGTGGCCCTCCCCCGGTCTGACCGATAATAACTGTTACTACTGGCGTTTTACGAGACAACTTAAAACTTCTTCGCGTTGCTGCTGCCGGGGCGGACTCCCTCGCTACACTGTTCTCTCTCTCCACCCCCCCTCTCTCTGCTTGCCTTACTGGAGAGAGTCAACCAATTCGATGTTACTGCCTCGAGACGGCGACTAGCACGACCTCCGAAACGGCGCGTAGAATCCGCAGCCAAAGGGAAATCTGTATATAGCGCTATATCTCTCGGTTGTACGTACTGACCTTTGGATTCTCGAGACCGCGTATAAATACAGTGCGATGCGTCATCTCCTATCCGGACACGAGACGCGTCTCTCGTCGCGCGCTTACAGGGACAATTGCGCGACGGTTTTTACGGGGCGGTTGATTCGAGGGGGTGGAGGGTGGCTGGACGGAATGAAAACGTTACAAGCAAACGAGGAAGAGAGAGAGAGAGAGACACTCGAAAGCTCGGTAAGCTGCGCGCGCGCGAGTCTTAAATTAATTTCCGAGATTAAATCCCCTTTAATTATTTCGTAAAGTGCCGCGCGCACTGCACACAGAGCGCAAAGAAAGACCACCAGCAGCAGCGGCAGCGGCGGCAGTAGCAGCGAAATCAAATAAAATGTGCATTCTCAGCAGGGCAAGTAGTCGCCGAGAGAGAGAGAGAAAAGTCGCCGCGGCGGCCGCCCGTTTCTTTGTCCTCCCGCATTCCTGCGCCCCGGCCGTTTGTCTCTGTTAAGTCATTTTCTACAAAGTTTTCCAACGCTTCGAGAACGGCACGCTCGCCTCTCTTCGCTGCTTTTTTTCCCTCTGCCTCTCTCTCTCTCCTCTGCCGGCGGCGCCTCAAAAACTCGAGCGTGAAATTTGACTCTTCGCGAGAGACGGCGAGGGCTGTGGAGGGGGGGGGTGGACTGCAGTAGCGAGGGAAACAGTTTGCGGCGGTAAATTAAAATTTCCCCGGTAATTCGTTTTTTCTGCGGACTCGCCCGGTGCGCTGAAGAGAAGTAACATTTATACGCGTTCCGTCTCTTACTACTACCACTGCTGCTGCTGCTGCTGCTGCTGCTGCTGCTCCGCCGGCATTATACCGAGCGATATTTAACGAGGAATTACCGGGGAAGAGTAAGCCAAGCTTTTCCCGCATTATCTCTCGCCGCGGCTCTCTCTCTCTCTCTCTCACTCTCTCGCGCTGACTCAGTTTCACCGGTAATCCGGGACTATTCTCGAGCGCAACGGAACTCGAAACTATCCCGCGAGCTTTCCTTCTTCCTCCCCCACCCCCCACCCCCCAACTCCACCCTCCCACCTACAACCCCCCCCTTCTACCACTGTCGAGCTTTCCTCTCTCTCCTCCACTTGCACGACTTCTTAATTCCCTGCTCGCTTGCGCGTTTCTTTCTTCCGCGTTTTGCACCCCCCGACTGGAGTCTACACGGCGGATTCTTTCTTTTTTTTTACACGCTCTGCTTCTGCGAGTCTCTTTTCTTTCGACTGTTTCACCCGGCGCTGCTCTAGACGTATTACAAAGTACACCTCGGTCGGCGACTTTTTCGCCGTGTACCACACCTGCACGCGTACGACGCGTACAGCGCGTTCGACGAGCCTAATTCCATTAGTCATTACCGATTCTCCACGTGTCTCTCGCGTCGTGATGTATGCGCGCCGCGCGGAGCTATTGGCTTAATCCTGCGAAGCTAAGCTGATTTCGTACAGGCTACACTTACTCGGTACAATCGTCCGTATACGCGCGCGTCTCGGCGATAACGTACGAGTAATGTATATATACGCGCGGGGAGCGGCGCAGTACATTTATTAGCGAGTTGGAAATCTAGTGAGGCGTATTAAGGCGGGGGGTGTATAACGTGTAAAGAAACCTTTTAAAACACTCGAACGCAACTGAGAATTCACTTACAGCTTTTAAAGCTTAACTCGAGTTAGAATGGCCCTCGAGCTTGCCATTACACTCAAACGGCCGGGGGAAAGTACTGCGCGATGCCGCGTTGTGCGTGTATATATATCGCGAAAAAGGTGTGGGACGACGGAGGGGATGTAATGGAAGAAACGAGTGTGTGTGTGTGTGTGTCGGGAACCGTCGAGCTTGTACATATGTAGGTGTGCGGTGTGAAAAAAGGCACTTTGCGAGTAAGCAGAAAAATGTTGGCATCGCGCACACTACATCATTTTATTCTCACCCCCCCCCCCCCACTCACCTTCTCTCTCTCTCACTCGCGTTATACTCCCTTCCGACAAAAGCTTCGTCGTCCGACGAAAAATCGTCGCGCAATTTCGACATAAATATTTTCGCGAGTTCAGCAAAAATTAAATACAATCCGCAGCGCTCGGAGAGTCCGGCGGAGAAAAAAAGAGGAAGAAGAAGAAGAAAAAAGAAAGGAAAATGAGGCGAGCGGTCTACTCGTTGCCGCGGAGCAGAAAAATAAATTTTTCACTTCAAATGAATATATAAGCCCGAGAGAGAGAGAGAGAGCGCGCGCGCGAGTTAAACTCGGCGGAGCGTAAAACTCAAGCACATCCTTTTTTGCCGACGTTATAAATGAAAATTAGAAAACGTCATCTCCCACTAGGCGCTCGCTCGCTCCGCGCGCGCACACTTTATGCCGCCAAAGTTAAAGCTCCCGCGCGCGCGAGCGCGAATCGCTCCTTCGTCTCCGTGTTTTTTTTTCCTTATATACCTTTCCTGCGACTAGATACGCCGAGAGAGAGAGAGAAAAAAGAGCCGCACCTTCGAATCGTCGCGGCGCTCAGCTGTTATTGAAAAAGCAGTTTCCTCGAAATCCTTTATGCTCCCCTCGGCTGCGCGCGCGATCTCGCGAGCGCTTTTTTTCGATCGCTCCTCTTTTTATCGACTATGAGCACGTCTGTCGTCCGATCTCTGCGCCCGCCTCCCTCCCCCCGCCGTAAAAAAAAAGCCGGGGTCGAGAGACGAACGGACAGACGGAATATAGCCTCGTGTGTCCTGCGACGACGCTCGGCTGCACGCCTGCGCTGAGCTTGCACTTTTCCACGGTGTGAAAGTAACGCCCGATCGCCGCGACGTACGTATATATACGTAGATAGTATATGTGTACGTTTCGTACGTGTATATATCTATACTCCGCTGGCTTATGAAAATTCGAACGGAAGGACGATCGTGAAATTTATTAAGATCCCGGCGGCCGCGCCGCGGCGATGATCGTAATATATACTTCGACGACCCGACGGCTCGGCTCTGGGAGGAGAGAGAGAGCCGCGCACTTTTTCCTCGACTTCTGCAATTTCATCCAATTTTTCTCGACGCCGCCGCCGCCGCGTTGCAAATTTACGCGATTCCTCGCGGGTCGCCTCCCTTTTTACACGGCGTACCGCTATACTGCCTCTCGAGAGCCCGCGGGGATATTAGAATTTTTTTTTTTTCCTTACACAACGAATGCAAATTTCGCGTTGATTAAAAAGGATCGCTGCGGCCCTGTGCGCGACTATCTCCTCGTTCTCGTCGTTATACACGCGCAATCCACGAATCGCGACGGAACTGCACGTGTAACGCTCGGAGAATCACGACGGGGCAGAGAGAGAGAGAACACAAAAACAGACGCGGCTCGGTCGCGAGGTGCGCGCGCAAAAAAAGCCTTAATTCACCTGGCGCTTATGATAATCGGAAATCAATATAGTGCAAACGGCGAACTATACGCGGCCGTCGCGCACCGATGTACTCCATATCCGCCCCGGGGGGGGTGAGCGATCGTTAGCGTGACAAAACATCTCTCTGCGACGACGGCTGGCCGCGCGATACATTTTGCTGCGCCGCGCTCGGAAACTGTTCGCTCTCTAGCCTCGGCTGCTGCTGCTGCTGCTGCTGCGCAGCCCAGGAAATCGGAATATCATTTGCGTCCGGCGTGCGCAGATGTAATTTGTAAGCTGACTGCTGTACTCTGTTTTCTCTCTCTCTCGCGCGCACACACAGGCACACACGTATATATATATATTTATATAACGCACTGCCAGTGAGCGAGAGAGAGAGAGAAGAGATGCATTAATTCCACACGATGTATCGCGCTGAATTCCTACATGCGTCATTTGTCTATGGAAGTCGGTAAAACGCTGGCTTGTCGTCGCGCTGCTACGCGCGATAAATTTTCTACCCCAGAGAGCTGCTCCAGCGCCGCACACACACACACACACACACACACATACCACCGCGCGCGGGCGCGCATTGCGCGGTTATAACTTTACGCGCCAGATGCGGGCTTGAGAAAAAGGAGAGAGAGAGAGAGAGAGCTTGTGTAACTGTACTACGGCTTAATATCGAGTACCGAGAGAGAGAGAGAGAGAGAGAACACGGGCTCGCGAGCTTCGTTATGACGTAGTTTAATCGGATTAGCCGCATTCGCTTTTTCTCTTCTTTGTACCGCGTTCCGCGCAAACTTTCTAATTACGAGTGTAGTTCCGCTCCTTTATCGTCTCTATACATGCAGCGATTCCGCGTAATATGCGTCCAACCGCGGTGACTTCACGATTTCGAGAGAGGATATCGACGCACTCGTTGCAACGAATACGACGCGAAGAGCGCTTCGATACCGCCGAGAGAGAAAAGTGAATACGGTCTACCGTACGGTCCGGGGAAGGACTGCGTCTTTTAGCGCGGAAAAGCTCGGCCGGAGCTTGCGCGAGCGCACGCGTTTAATAGACCCGCGCGCACGGCGGTAACTAGTTTAATGTTACGCCCGTGTCGGAACACACCGGCTTCCCACGACTGCCTCGTCTTGCGAGCCGTCGCAGTTCTTCGAAGAGAGAGAGAAGCTCGTGTGCGCTTCAGTAGTTTACGCCGCAACTGAGCGAGAGCTTCACTGAGGTAGCCGACTTGCGGGGAGAGAGTAGTACTATAAATTACATAAATGAAGTAAACTCTCTTCTGGTCTGTTTGGTTTCTGCGCGCCCGAGCGAGCGTCTTAGCAAGTTTATAACTTGATCGCTCGGCGCCGACGCTGTACCTTCTTCCCTTTGCCGCGCACGTCTTTCTTTGTTACGGCCAAACGTCGTTAACGGAGAAAAGAAAACCGGAGAGAGAGAGAGAGAGAGAAGTGTAATTGGACGAGATGTAAAAGATGAAGTCAGAGAGAGAGCTGCCTCTTCCTCTCCAGTAGTCCGCGTCTTCGGAAAATTGTTAAAATTCGAGCGGAAAAAAAGTTGCATCCGCTACCTTGATTAGTAGTAGCTATCTCCACACCGAGCGCTCCGAACTTTTTCCGCTGCAGCCCACTGCCGGCAAGCCACCGAAGCAAGAAACGATTCTGGGTCACTCTCTCCTCCTCCCCGCCTTACTTACAGCGCGCGCCTAGAAAAATATTCCGCCTAAAAGTGCAATATTTAAATTCCATCGTGTTTATCGCTCCCGCGCTCTCTCCTCCCGGGAGCTGGCTCGTCCGGTGCCGGGTTATACGAGCGACTCGTGACGACGACGACGACGACGCCGCTGTCGCGGGAGAGCAGCGCGAGGGGCACTTAATTACGACACGACGTCGCGCGGCCCGGCACTAACTCTCGCCCCCCCCCCCCCCGCTTATCTCGGGCGTCATCGCGAGCCCCGCGGATTCATAACTCCCGCGAGCCCAGATAACTCGGACCCGAGGCGCGGCGAGAGTTACGACGCTGCCCCGCCAGGCCTATACGCATAGGCAGATTAAAATCGGCCCCGGAAAAGACGATCGCCAACTTTTTAATAACTCGCGAGCGTCGTCGGGAGAGTGAGCGAGAGAAGCCGTTCTCGCTTTCGATGTGCGCGTGTGCGACACGTCGTTGGATTCTATACGGCTGTATCGCGTTCGTTATTAGCCGTGGCCGTAAGAAATTCGTTCTCTTACACAGTCGGACTCTGTACAATGAGTCATGAATGAATGCGCAAACCGTGAGCATAGATACGGACGCGCGGGGGGGGGGGGGTAATATTAAAATTCAGCGGTACGCTCCGTGCCGTTAATAAACCGGAGCGACGTTTTCGGGAAACGCGCGCGGCGACAATCGCGTCAGTCGCGTTCCCTGCGAGCGAACGACACAATGGCCAAAGTCAATGTTGTACGGCGACAACGTGTAACGAGTTGTCCGGGGAGGGAAAGTACAGAGTCGAGGTAATCTAAATTTACCCGCTGATTACGTGTATTATTAGTCGGGAGAAGCGCATTGCGCCCGGGCTTTCTTGACCACTAACGAACCAACTCCGGCCCTCGATGAGAGCGAATTGATTTTGCCCCCTCCCCCCCCATCTCAACACACGCAAACTCAAAGCTTCCCTCTCTTTTGTGTTTCAGGTTTCGGCTTCGTCACGTTTCAAAGCGAAGACGTCGTCGACAAAGTGTGCGAAATCCATTTCCACGAGATCAACAACAAAATGGTGAGTGGACTACTGTCGTTATCTCTCTCTCTGTGTGTATATAACGTATACTGTATACATAAAGGCATCTGCATGCCTTTGTGTGCGCACCTCCTTCACGATTCAGCAACGCGATGGTACCTATATACAGAGTCTCCTTCTTCTTTATTCTGAGCGAACGAGAGGAGGAAGGGAAAGGGGAGGGGGGCGAGCGGGGAGAGAGTGCGCCGGCCGGAATTAATTTCCCGTATAATTGAGCGAGCCTTGGGCTAGCGCACACACGTACGGGGAAACGGCACACGTACGGCCACTCGTCTATTTGTATTTGACATACAGGAGGACGTACGCGTGCGTATGTCCGCTGGATGTGGGTGGAACCGTTGGGCAAGCACGGCCACTCTCTTTCTCCGCTAGAACGTTCAAGTGCCTCTCTCGAGCGACTCAGAAATCATACAGAGCCCGAAACTGTTTCCTAGCCCATCCTTATCGCCACGTGTCCCGCGGCTTCGTTCCAAATTTAATTCCGCATTATAGGGCTGTATAATTGTCTCGTTGAATCGAACGACTCTTGCGCTCTGTTCCAGGTTGAGTGCAAGAAGGCGCAGCCGAAGGAGGTGATGCTGCCGGCGAACCTGGCGAAGACGCGAGCAGCCGGCCGAGGTGCTTACGGTGAGTTGGTGATGGTCGCCCAGCCCCCGGGGAGCGCAGCCAGCGCCGCCGCCGCGACCTACCGCTACGCGCCCTATCCTCTGCCACCGACTGCCGCGGCCGCGGCCGCAGCGGCCCACGCGGCGGCGGCCGCCGCGGCAGCGGCCTCTACCGGCCACCACCACCATCAGGCCGCCTCCCACCACCACGTCCCCGCCGCGCACGCGCTACTGGCCCCGGGCCTCGTCGCGACCGCGACCGCGAGCCAGCAGCCCTCGCCCGCCTCCTCCGCCAATGCCGCCGCTGCGGCTGCCGCCAGCTACCAGTACGCCGCCGCGGCAGCGGCCGCCGCCGCTCAGGCCCCCACCGCTGCCGCGGCCCAAGCTGTCTACGACGTCAAGCGCGCCCTGGCGGCGGCCGCCGCGGCCGCGGCTTACAGGCCCCATCCCGGGGCCGCGGCTGCCGCTGCCGCCTCCAGGGCCGCCAGCTTGACGTACTCGATGAGCGACCTGCTCGGTGTCCAGGGCCTAGACATGGGAGCTGTTTATCATCCCCTGGGACCGACGATCGGCCTATGACCTGCGACTATTCTCACTCCGTTGTCGAGGCCCCAGTAGATCGCGCTGGGGAGGGGGGTTAGCTCTTTTTTTTCCTCAATGCATCGTTCCGATGGTCTGCAACATATACTTTTCCAAACTAAAGCCTCACAGCAATCGTTCAGTTTGAGCGGTGTATAGCTTAACTATACACGCGAAGCAGAGATATCCGTGATTTTTCACAGGCCTGTGTGAACAGTTTTTGTACAACGACTCAATTTCTTGTGATTTACGAAAATGTGCCACTCAGTAGCGGTAGGATAGGTAAACGGTAGATTACTCAAGTTTTTTAGCGAACTACGTGCCAAAAAGTAAAAAGCTCTAATTTGCCTAAAGGAAAATACTGTAGTGAAAGTTATTTAGCTCCGAAGCGGAGACGTATTTGAGAATCAAAACGTTTTTTGACATATCGAAAAGTGCAATCAATATTAAGGTAGCTAGGCGAATGTAAAACGATTGGAATCAGAGATATACAAATCGAGTTCTAAAAGGAGACTGCCCAACGTACTCAGTTCAGGAACACTGTGATCGTAGTAACAGAATTTTGAAGGGACTATAGCAATAGCAAAATTTTAGGTAGATTAAACGAACGTAGCGATGTAAAACGAAGCGGTTAGATTAATCAGAGTAGTTACCGATGGGGCCTCACTTTTGATATAGTTAGTCGAGACGCAATTCTAGTCGAAAAACAAAGGGGAAACAAACAAATCGCGCGAAACCGGACACATCACAAAAGACTGGTAGATAATTCCTAGCGAGTAGTCTTAGTGGACGAATAAGGTGTTTTAATAGAGTAAAGTTGTGACAGTCGACGAGTTCAAAAAAGTATATAACGAAAAAAGTATTAAACGCAGTCGAATACGATATTTATAGAGCGAAGTATTTATTTACACGTGACTCTTTTTCTTTGCGAGAATGCGATGCACTTATTTTCATAGTTTGCGTATATTTTTAACTTTAAAGAGTAACCGAAGAGTATTAAGAACTGAGCCAAGACGTGCAAAAAATGCAGACTCAAGCAGTATTAAAGCATATTCTAAATTGGTAATAATATTTGAATACGTATTGTTGCGCTTGAAGAGAAAAGTCAAGTGGCCGTAGAATAGAATCACTTTCCAATATATAGCTATCGCAGGGGGAGGGGGAGGTGATACCGAAGTATATAAGGACGCAGCGTCAGACAAAGATTACTTATATATATATATATATATATCATTAGCTTAGCTATATTACGTAGCCTGCCAAAGAAAAGCCACTTGCCATTAATCAAACAAACAAATATTGCAGCTATCTCGGCCATCCAGAATAAACTCATCTAATTTCGCGATATAGCGCGCGCGCGCGAGTACGAGTGCACTCTCGCAAAGTCGCGAAGCGAGAGAAAAATGCCGTTTGCGCTCGCGCTTGTACATATTTTTGTAAACAGAAAAAAACGAAGAAGAAGGGAAAAAAAGCTTGTTTTCGAAATCTCGCCCCGAGTGCGATTCTGGACGTATGGCGCGCGCGCGTATATACACAACGCATAAATGTATAACTTAAACGTGGAATCGCGCGTTCTCTCTGGCGCTGCAAGCGACAGATTGGCACGTACATATATGTATACACACGTATACGTGTATGCGCGGCAGTATACGTACGCAGACATTTTCATTCTCGCGCTTGGACGAGAGCGAGAAAGGCGAGGAAAGAAAGCTCATTTTTCGTCCTGGCGCCGGAGCCAAGATTTCTCTCGTCGTGCGTACGTACGTACGTATATATATATATATATACGAGCAAAAAGTCCCGCGCACACGATGAAACACACGCCGACGTATGTATGCACTTATACTTTTCAAGTAGGCGCGCACAACCTTCGCTCTTTTTCCTCGAACCTCTTCCGCAGCGCGCTTTTCCCTCCCCCCTCCCCCCCCTTTCTCGCGCGCGTATTAACCGGCGTCGAGTATGAAAATGTGCAGCCGCGTACGCTTTCGAAAAGATATTTCCATGGTTACATCGCGCGGCCGGTGTGCACAGCGAATAAACAAATCATACGTAGCTGATTACACGAGTAGTAGTGAGTTTCTTAACAATTCTTCGTTTTTTTTGCGAAAGCGCGCGTACATCGACGCGAGCTGGCGCATAGCCGCGAGCCAGAGAGAGAGAGAGAGAGAGAGAGGAGAGCGAAAAAAAAACGAGAAAACAGAAAAACAGAGGGGGTCTACGCGCACACACACGAACCTACACGTACACACGGACACATGTGCTTGGGCGAAGAGAGAAATAGTCTCGAGAGGGATGGCAGTGGCAGCTGCAGCGGAGCCTGGCGCGCACACGCGGGTGACGAATGGCGACGAGAACACAGAGCGCACGCGGGGGAAGAAGGGCAAAAAAAAAAGAAAGCCGAGTGCGCCGGTAGTCGCAAACGCGCGCGTTCTCTCTTTTCTCGCCGCAAGAAGAGGACGGCGAGAGGAGGGCGCAGCGGAGGAGCGCGAGAAGGCAATGCGCGTTGCGCGGGGTCGAGCGTGTATATATGTATACGTACATGTGAAAAGGCGCGGGGGCTGTCGGTGATGAAAGAGGGAAGCCGGGCGGAGGGTAGTGGCTGGTATACCCGCGGAAAAGTTCTCTCTCGCCATGCGAGCCTTTTGAGAATATTTTTCGCGTCGCGGATGTAAGCGCACACACGTATATAATAATGACAATTGTACCGTTCGCAATACGATTATTGAAGATAGAGCGTAAGGTTGATACGATGGTGAAACTTCATGAAATTTCATAATGCCAGATGATATGACGATTGAGAGAAAGAGCGGGTGTTATTAATGTCGCATACACGAGAATTAAAGTGAAGGACGATTCGAGAGTCTCAAATGCGAGAGGATATCAGTATTCTAGTGAATAATATATGTGCGTATGATTTACAAGTATATATATACAAAACTGACGGATTGAGAAATGAAAAGATCTAACGAAGAGATGCATATATATGTATTGAGCCCAGTATACAAGTATACGCATACATGTGTATATGCATACACGTATAAATTTATTATATAAATATATATGTATATTTAACGAAGAAGAGATAAGCAAAAATTGGATTTGATATAATATTTATATAATATATATATATATGCATATATGTACTTATAAAGATATACGAGGACAAAAGATATTCGTTCTAGATAATGGCAATATACTGTTTTATACCTATCTGACGATAATTACAAAATGATATATAGTATTTGATATTATATATTAATATTGATATATTTTATGAAAGCAGCATTACATATTATTAAAATTAGTTTTTTTTGTAATAGTTCTCTCTATATATATTCGTCGAGATAATTAGGTTAGGTAATTTATATTAACATACACACACACACACACATGTACACGCTCACGTATACACACACTTGTACAAGGACAACTCAGGGGAGGGGGGAGGGGGAATAACGAGTCGAGAGAAAATTCCTCTTCGTACTACATGACACTGACACATAATCTAACTAAACACGCTACGCTCAGAGAACAATTATTTATTCATTTTGGAGCAAGTGAATACCTCTGCAAAGTGATAACGCAATGGAAATATATGGTATTTCACTTGGTACAAAATTAAATAAGCACAATATCAACCTAACAAAAATATTACAGAGTGGCTAACAGATAAACCGATGAGATTCATCATTAATAAATTATTTATCTATGTTTGTACTAGAATGTAGGTTTTTAGTAGAAAACGTCTCTGTCGATGCCACTTTTGACAATACCAGCTTGGAAATCTTAAAAATAAACGAGAACGCGAATAAACCCTGTGAAATGCCGATCGACGATTTCTACTAGAAATATAGTTCCTTAATTAAATTATGTATCTAGAATATACTATTTCAGAATATTACTAGGCAATAATGCAGCAAGGAAGACATTCTCTGGGTGTAAAACAAGCATTAAACATGAACATTGATTAGTCTTGAATTATGTATATCAACAGATCATAGGAGATCTAGGATCCATTTAGTTAGAAACGAGAATCTATAATTTATTTGCGTAAACATAAAGTAATACGTTCCTAAATATCATTGAGATCTCTAGCCAGTAAAAACCATAGATTTAAAGGAGAGTCGTTTTAATAAATATATAAATGCCGTTAGCTTTAGAACTATGTCTTAGGTATATCTCGCCCGGAAGAATTTCGCACGAAGATATGGAAAAAAAGTAAACGACCAGAGCGCAGTATCCGCAGCCTCTCTCTCTCTCTCTTCCTCCCTCTCGGAGGTATCAAAAACGCCGCGCTTATCGCGATTAAATTTCTTCCGCGGTTCTGCAGATTGTTTTTCTTGCCTCCAGCTCGCCGCGAAACACGCGATTGCCTGGCGCGCAGCAGCCGTGGTAACCCTATGGCAAACAAAAAAATGCGAAGAATCGTAACTGCCGCTGGCGCTGCTCTCGAGGAAAGAAGGAAAACTGCGCGCAGCTACTTTCGCCGCTGCCATTCGGCTCCGGTTTCCCGGGAAGGGCATTATTTTCTTTCTCCCGGTATTCTCCTGATTAATCCAGTGTATAGTCGAGCGACCGTCGGCCGTAACTGATTTCGAGGAGTGCTGCTCGTTTGCGAAGTAAATAGCCGCTTCGGCGGAGCCCAGCTCGTCGCGCGCGTCTACTTTTGCCCCCCTCCAACCTCCTCTTTTATTTCTCCCCGCAGTATTTTTGCAAACGACCGAGTAATCAGTAAAGTTTATCAGCGCGAGAAACTTTTCAGCTGGAGATCTCGGTTGCGTTTGATTCAATTATGCCGATCCGGAGGGAGGGCGACAAAGAGGACAGATCTCTTTCGTATTTGCAGCTTGCTTTTCCTAACTGTAGCTCGAATGTCGCGCACGACTTTCGGCGCAGCCGACGAGGAGCCGCGAGGTAGTTTTTTTTTTTTTTGTTTTTGCAAAAAGCGCAGAGAGCAAAGCTGGTATCGAAGCGCGGAAATTCTTCCGGGGAGAGTACACAAAAGTGCGGCTGTAATAAAACCTACATATTTATATACATACCTATTACTTAAAAATCTACGTTACATAGTTATATATATATACGTATTATTATTATTATCATTATTATTATTATACCTCTTTGAAGAGTATAGACTAAAATACATATATCTATACGTAAACCTTATTTATATACCTTACGATACCTTATCCACCTTAATTACTTGTCATAGTATTTAACACTTCTTAAGCTACATAGCATCATTATATACTTAATATTAATGCGTGAGACGTGTGTCCTAGAAAAGTACGTACTTTGCCCAAGAGGCGCGCAACACTGTCAGTTTCGTAAGTAGAAAACTTAACCATCAGGTTTTTCGTTGTTTAACTCTGTATGAAAAAAAAATTTCCTTGTTTCCTTTTTCTTTTTTTGTTTTCTTATTACCAAAGCTTCAGAATTACAATACACCTTTTTATGGGCCGGATTTTGATTCTGGTACGCGCGAGCCGAGAGAATCGGAATTCGTGGAAGACGCGCTCTATCTCTCTCTCTCTCTCTCACGTTAACCCCTCGTTCCGCCACAGCTAGCACTACGATATACAGTGCAACATCCATCGCGCGAAGCGGAGAAATACGAGGAATCGAGGAGCTTTGTGCAACAATGCTTTCTTCGCACGCGAAGAGGTCGAGACAAACGGCAATTTTTCTTCTCCCGAGCCTCCGGCCTGGGGATTCGGAGAAAGCGCGCAGTAGCGGCACGTACGCAGCGGTGCTCGCCAAAATTTGCGTATTCAATGCGCAGCCCCCGGGGCGCGTGTGCATTGAAAGTTCGCTCGATTGAAACTTAAAGGCGAAGAAACGCCGGGTTCCAATGAATTTGCCGTGTGAAAACCGCGATCGCGTCTACGTATCTATATATATATGCGCGCACGCAACACTTGCTGAAACGCAGCACTTGAGGGATGTCTTCCACGAGCGCAGCGAGAGGAAGCATTACGTAGGCAACGAAAACCTATGTAAATTTAAAGGATTTCCTCGGCTCGCCCGTCCCATGCAGAAAAGAGATTCTTCGCTCCGCGGGAAGAAGTTGCGGTGGAGAGAGAGAGAGAGAGAGTGTGAGAGTGAGAGAGTGAGAGAGTGAGAGAGAGAGAGAGAAAAGAAAGAGCGAGTGGACGACGCAGTTTTTGTGGAGAACTTGGAAAAATAAGAACGTCAGCAGAATACATTGATAAATATACATGTATACGACGTAAATAGATCGAGTTATATCGCGTTTACACGCGCATTAAGATTTTAACTCTGTGACTTTGTCCATTATGTAGACGGCGCACTTTATACGCACTTTTGTCGGTAGATTCAGAGGCACGACGCGATAATTCGTCTTTACTGTACGTAATGTACAGAGTTATATTCTTTTTTCGCAACGTGCGCCGTGCATTTACGATTTTTCCGAGCGCCGCAACGCGAGCCATATTGTTGTTCAATTGTTTGAAACGCTTTGCGAAAAAGAAAACGCTTACGAGCTGAGCAAACAGAAGCGCACGCAATTGTTGAATGGATCCGCATAGCTTGAAAGTCAATATAAACGTCTGTCTGATCGTAAAGCAAGTATTATATAACCGCAGAGATCCGAACTCGCACTGATGATAAAACAATGATTAAGAAACTATGAATAATAAAAGTATGATTATTTGAAAAGCAAGCAAATTGTCAAGTCTCAAGCCTTCATTTATTGCCAGTTTCCATTCGATTTTTTCGCACTCTTCGCACAGATTCCGCTTGGATATTAAGAGCGATAACCAAAAACTGACGTTGTGCGCTTGACATAATCAAAACCAGCCCGGTAGAAACTATTAGGTACGGAATCACTAATACTATTAATATGTATCAGTGTATCTCATTGATTATAGAAATAATATATAATTATATATCTAAATGCTCAATACTCGTAATATTTTGCGTGTGCGCACTGCGCGAGCGGTGCGCGAACATAATACATAGAATAGTTTAATGAGCTAGTAGAGTAGATTGTGGTCGGTGTTTATTGATATCAATATTGTATCGTCAATATATAAACGAATAATGTATATGTCGTAGTAAGATTGGCAACTGTTTGCAATTCGGCGGCAAATTTCGTATCGACCCACTGCGGTGAAGTTGATCGTATCGCATATATCTAATGTACGTATTGAAATTTTTCATTGACGACCGATTGATCTTGGAACGCCGATATTGGAACCTTTGCCAATCATAGTCACTATCTAATAAGCTGTGTTAGAAAGCATAGAACATTTAACCTATAACCGGTAATTATGTCATTAACTAATATACCTCTAAGGCTACATAATAACCATAGAAAAATTAGGAAGGTTTCTTTTGTCGTAGATTGAGATATATATATATATTTTTTATATAATCGTCCGCGCGTAGTTAATTAGTTACCTATATTTATACGAAAATTAGTCAATTACGCTAGTCGAGCGATCTAGTCGAAGTCTTAGTTGTGTGGTCTTTATTGAATTAGTGTCAAATTATGAAATTTCATGGATGCCTTTTTCTTTTGTTTACTTATATCTTTCTTCAATCTATATCTATCTCTACTTCTCTACTTTTATTCACTCTGTTAATTTACTATTTCTCTTGATTTCTTTCTTTGTTTACTTCGTTTCTATCAATATCACAATTTTTCTAACCTAGTCGCTTTTATAACCCACATGAATCTTTTCTCACTGGTATTTTTTAATTCTGTTGAACAATAAATATTTTCACGAAAGTGTTCGAGCCAGTTCCATTGAATACTTTCTCTCATATACTTTTTGTTTCTGAATTTCGATGAGATTTATAGAAATAAAAGAAACACCTTGACATGAATGAAAAAATTCGGCTGCGTGCATTCAAAATTTTACAATATATCACGATATAAATATGAGTTTTAATAAAACTGGAGACTTATTGAGCATTAAAAAACCAACAAAATCAATCTCCCTTGTACTTTACGAGATATTAATCATCATTTTCTTTTTTCTCTTTATAGACTTTATGTGGTCCCTGGGAGCATTACCAGATGGTAAGTAAAATATGCATTTTTTACGACCCATAACTTTTATCCATACTTTTACGAGACACTAGACTTTATCAATTTTTAAAAATGAAATAATGATAAAAGTAATTTATCTACATAGAGAAAATAAAAATAAAGTGTCTGCAGCTCGTACACGTAAACCGCGCGGCTAGAGAGAAGGAGAGAGAGAGAGAGAGAAGGGGGTGAGGGGGTTTCAAGATTGTAAAAAAAATCTCGGTCTCTCTCGTTCTCCCTTAGCCGCACGCTCACCGGCCTATATGGCAATTTAGATCATTGGTCCAAGATCTCGATACTTATTGTAATGCAGAAAATTGTGCCCTGTTCACAGGCTTCCCAGCGGCGTACGCGGCATACGCGGCGGGCCGCGGCTACTCCGGCTACCCGAGCTTCGGACTGCCCTACCCAACAGGTAACCACCTTAGCCTTAACCACCTTAACCAACTGAACCACCACCACCACCACCACCACCATAATACTACCACGGCAGCGGCAGCTGCTGCAGCCCAAGCTCACCATGCTCACCATGTCGCCGCCGTGGCCGCTGCCGCTGCCGCTGCCGGCAGCGGTGCTAACCACCACCAGCATCACCACGCGCCCGCCAATGCCCTCAACCACCTGAACTTGAATCACCACGCGCAGGCGGCCGCGGGGGCTGCGCCGGTGGCGGTGATCGCCGCCGCGGCCGCTGCCTCCGCCGCCGCCGCCGCCGCCGCTGGCGGCCATCATCACAATCCTGCCCCCACCGCACTCTTCTACCATCCCAATATGGACCTATACAACGCCATGCCTCTGTGAACTAACTCCATTACGACGACTCGCCAAGTCGTCCACGCTCATGCCGATGCTGCTCTTGCTGTTGTTCTTGTTGTTGCTGCTGTTGTTATTGTTGTCCTAACGGTAATTGCCGCCTCGCCGTCGCTCTCATCGGCGACGGCCGGCTCCATTAACGACTCGCTCAGTTATAACGCACGACACTGCTGCTATAACTACCACTACTACTACTACTACTATCGCCACCACTACCACCACCACCACCAGCACCATTGCCACTACTACTTATTAACTATCGTCGCTCGTACTCTCCGCCACCTTGCCGGCGATAAGCGCGCCGCCGATAACGATCGGGCCTGCCCCGAGAGGGCCGCCCTCGACGAGCGAGCGCATACGCGGAGGGCTTGCGCCACCGCTGCCCCAACCGCCGGCCGAAAGCCCATGATAATAGTTAGTCGGCGCGTCTGCTCCGAAGCGCTGATTAAGCTTTGATCAGCCTCGATTCTTCGTCGCTCTCGCTGCGTAACCGAGTTATTCGCTCGGCCGAGCGCGTCTGCTCGTGTATCTCGTGCGCGCGACGGGCATCCCTTCCGCAGCTGAGCTTTCTCTAAAAATACCGCGGGAGTCCATCGGATTCTCGCGCGCGTCGATGCCGCGCGACTCTTTATCGGCTTTTTATTTTCCTACGTATACACGCGTACACGCACACGCGCGCACAAAAAAAAGAGTTCGGCTTAGGGGGGGGGGTGGTTTTTCCAGAGTTAGCGTACGACAGGGGGATCGTTCCGCACGTGCGAGGACCGAGAATTAAGAAAGACATAGAATACAAATAAATATTTATATATATACAAAGATACGCCCGTAACGGATGCAACCTCTCGAGGTCACGAGCTTCATCGTTTCCGAGCGTGGAAACTGTACAAAATTATTGCGAGTTGATCCGTCGCCAAAGGTCGAATCGACTCCTCTTTCGTTTCATCGTAGATCAGCGCGTTTTCTTTTTTGTTTTGAGAAAAAAAAACAAACAAACGAATCGAGCGAATAACGCGCTTTTGAATTTATAAATATATATATATTCGATGGATACATCGATGTGAGAATTGCGCGTGTCTGCAATTGATATATGAGTTAATCATTTGTACGACAGTGATGTTAAGAATGGATATTAACGATAAGATACGTACTGATGTCTGCAAGACACCGATATTAAACAAATAATAAATTATATAAATATAAAAACAAAAATGCGTAAGAAATGATAAGTTATGCTAAACGATAAATTAAACTGTTGAGTGAACGTGCATAAAAATGAACCGCATGACGTTGTGCCGAATTATATGACGATATATATAAATAAATTACGTGTATACCAAAAAATATTTAATAATAATATACATATAATATATAACGCGCGTTTTTCGAATCGTCCCAAAAAAAATATCTATATATAAAATACATATAAATATACAAACTTTATTGAACTTTGAAGTTATACAAATCTTTCTTGGGGACCGCGAGTATAACTGTAAATATATTAACTTTTATTTCTCATGAAAAATGTGAGGACGCACATAAAACAACTCTATGAGCACTATATACATAACTATAATAAATTAATCGAATTTAAATTTTTCGCGGGCGATCGCAGCGACTTCCGGCGTATATGTCGAATTTCAATGAAAAATTCACTTTTCTTTGGTCTAGAAATTTTTTACAGCTAGAGGTTTCGGACCGATCAGACTTTCTTCTGTGAGCCGAAAGATAGTCAAAAGTGCAGAGGAACATGGGAAAAATTACTAGTAACCATATTTCTGAGCCATTTTACGCTTTTTTTACAGATAATTAATGCGTTAAAACACTGAAATAATAACAACTACGAATGTTCCCGAAGTGCTTTAATTTTAATACAAAAGAGCTTTAATTTAAAAAAAATAAGCCAAGTTTCGATGTTCTGATCACAAGTTATGCCCATTTAAAAAAAAAATAATAAAAATCCGAATAGACAATTTTTTCTTTTTCCTCCATATGCCCCCCCCCCCCCATGTTAAATTTTCATATTCTATATTTCGCACGTTCCTCGGCATTTTTCATCATCTTTTGGCTTACAGAAGAAAGTCCCATTGGTCCGAAAGCTCTGTCTAAAAAAATTTTTTTGCGAATTCTAGACCAAAGAAAAGTGCATTTTTTTCATTGAAATTCGACGTATACGCGTGTAATACGAAACCAGAGCACTGTTACACAGAGTTTAATGCAGAATGTTTCCAGAACGACACGGGAAGGGTGGAGGTCGAGTTTTATGATGCAGTAACGGATGAGTGTTCGCCGGCTATATAATTACGTTTCGGGTCAAGAGTTGGAACGGTTGTGCGCGCGCAGGTGCGGAGAGACATGGCATTCGGTTTTCGCAAAATTTTCTTTTCTGAAATTAAAAAATTTTTACGGCTACCGTTGTTTCTCCCAACTTTTTACGTTATTATATGATTTTGCAAGTTTTGCTTCCACGCGCAAAGACACGTTTACCCGCATAATTTTCCAGTTACACGTATCGATCGCGCCAACCTCTATTCTTTGTACGTTGTATCCAACGAAAATTACTTGGCTACATATATATAACTAGACATATGCTCTCCAATCAAATCGAATGAATGCGTAATTCGCACTGATGAAAAGTACGAAAACAAATATACATTTGCGCAGTTCAATCAATGCGCGTCGCGCGTGTAACTTTATTAATTTATTCCAATCAAAATTCCTTTCTCGCGCGCGCGCGCGCAAAAAAAAATCCATCCTCGCCGCGCTATATTTGCAATTCATACCGCGCGCGCTAAAAAACTATATCGATCGCTCTATTCGCGGAATAATAATAGTTTTCTCGTATATATATATAACAGAAAAGCAGAGAGCCGCGCGCACGGCCGGGCATCAAATTCGATCGCCGTATAGACGCTCTGCAGTGTACAAATACGTATACGTGTATACGTGTACCTCTTTGCCCGCGAGTCTTTTAATATTCCCCGTAACCGCGAAGAGATCTTTATTAACGTCACGACCCTCGTTCCGCGGCAAAAGACAAATAGCAGGTGGTCTCGAGCTCGCGATACAACGCCGAGGGAGTAATAATTCCTGCGCGGCTTTGCCAATCTAGCCTGACGATGTTGTCGCCTCACCCCCTTCCACCCCTCATCCCCCTCAAACCCCTTCCTCCCCTCATACCCCCCTATACGTGTAACCAGCCTTTCTTTCCCTCAGCTTTACACGTCCCGGTTGCGCAGCCTTGTTTGAGTTTTGTTTGCTGTGTGTCCCTCCATTTCCTTTGCTCGACTTCCCATCGCTCGTCCGCGTATACGTACTGTCCTGTCTCCTCGTTTCGCGCTCGCTCTCGCTCACTCTTTCTCTCTCGCTCTCGTCCGTTCATTTGATTTCTCCTTAATTCGGCTCGTTTGTCCAGGGGGCGATATCGCGCACTTGGCCGTTTGTGTGTTTCCCTCTCCTTTTTTCTTTTTTTTTTTTTTTTTTTTTTTTGTTGCCCGGCAGCCGAAATCGCGCGACGGCTGTATACGAGAACGAGTTTCGGAAGAATGATGGCGACAGGCCAAATTGAAAAAACGCCGAGGGATATCGTGATTTGGGCATAGCCGCGAAAGCGAACGACACGCGCGCCGAAATAAAAAAAAAACGAGAGCGGAGGCCAAAGAAAAGCTCGGCGGAAAGAGCGACAGAGACGGACAGCGAAAGCGAACGAGAAAAAATAGTATAGAGGAGGCCTTCTGTGTGTGTGTATGTGTGTGTGTCCTATACAGAACGTCGAGTTTCGGCCACGAGAAAAATTCCGATTTAATTGCGCATGTGTCGATGCGCGCGCGCGTCTAGCCTCTGTGTATACACGCGTGTACACGTGAGCAATAGTAAGTAACAAAAAAAAAAAAAAAAAAAAAATAGAGGGGGCAAATAAAATACAAAATAGAGCGAACGCGTCGGAACGGCATAGCAGCTATAGAGCGCCAGATGAAACTGCGATCTCGTGATACGCGTACGCGCGATATCGCTCGATTACCCGGAGTACATCGAAAGACGCAGCTATAGTCGCGCTTATAATAGTTTTTAGGATGTTTTTCGGACGTTGGCTCTCTATCCCTCTCTTTCTCTCACACACCTCTTGCCGAGTGAAATCTGTACCTTTTCCTCGAGCATCGCGCAGTAAACTGACATTATTACGTATATGCGAGTGGAATGCAAAGCTTTGTACGCAATCATCGCAGCGTCTCTGCGCGAAACGGAGCTTCGGAAAAATTCGATACGGATCGTCGAGCTTTTAAGGTGAGAATGTCGCTCGTGGCGTTAATTCGATAGAGAAAAAAGCGATCTGTTTCGGAAATTAGGTTGTTCCCTCGTCCGCCTGTCCGATCGTTCACCCATGAAAAATCATTGAATTAATTCAAAGCCAGCGAGCCAGCTTTTTTTCTGACATTTTCCGCTCGGGCTGTGCAGTGATTGTGATCTCATGAAAAAAAAAAGCTCGCAGCATTCCACTCGAATTTCCCTGATCTGTAAATCGCCTGCACACATCATTCTCAATAATTCGCTGTATTCTCTCTGCTATTCTCTCTCTCTCTACCTCTATCTCTCTATTTATCACTCTTTCACTCTCCGTAAGGCAAAAACAAATGGTTCACGAGGCATGGCCGCGATCCGTATGTATACAGGTACAGGTTTAGCAGTGCGTATTGCTGGGAATTCAATTCCCGTGCACACCCCCGCAGAGCAGCAGCGACGACGGCAGCTATAGCGACGACTGCGACGAGAAAAAAAAAACTGCACGCCGCATTTCCCACTGCGCTATACACATACATACTACCCGCACACGTGAATACACGCACGCATCAAGTGCTAGACATTCACACGCACGCAAACACTTGTTTACACACACAGAGAGCAGAGAGAGAGAGAGAGAGAGATCCTCGCCAACGTCCGAAAAGCGTATAGCGCAAGCTGTTCTGTCCCTCTCGCGTTTTTTCGAAAAAAAAAATGGGATCGAACGCAGCGAGTTCACGGAGAAAGAGAGAGAGAGTGTGTGCGCGCGTAAAGCCTATTGAGAGCAGCGGGGGACAGAGGAGGACGCGGAATCTTTTTATTCCGAAGCGCGGCGTAAATTTATATCGCGACGCCGAAGCCACCGGTCACTCGCTCAGCTCTCCCGCCGAGCTTTGATTTATTAGACGAGCTGTCGAGCTCGACTGCGAAACCAAAAATAGCAGCCGCGATTCGAATCGCGTATATACGCACAAGCGCAGCCTCGCTCCTCGATTGTGTGCGTCCGTTCCTTTTTTTTTTGTCTCTATCGTTCGAGCGTGAGAAGCGCGCGTACACGCGGATATGGAATCGTATTGCGAGATCGCATTTTCTCTGGCGCGCCACCGCTTTTCTATTCTGTCCCGAACTCAGCCTCACGCCCCCCCCCCCTGACCCTTTCCCCGAACCCCCTTTTTTATGGTCAGTAATGCAGCACCACCACCACCACTCTCTTATCATTATATTCTTTTATCTTCTTTTGTTCTCTCGTTTGGCTTTTTTTTCTCAGTTTTGTAGTTTGCAGAGTGTTTCCTTATTATTTCCCTGTCGCTAAAATGCCAGTGGCTTCTTTCGTTGTTACTACTGCCATCGCGTAACTGTGAATGAAAAGATACGAACGTGTAATGCAGTGGCGACGGCCATGCAAAAGTGTCGTTTACTTTCTTTCCTTTTTTTTCTCTTGAAGCTTAACAATGGGTAAATTCCAAAACTGCGTGCGTTTCGTTTTGCAGTGGCCGAAATAATGATGTAGTTAGTAAAGCGAGGGTACGCTGTGAAAACTTTTCTTCTGAAAGCCCATCGATTAGCCGCAGCCGTGAAGTCACGTCGTACAAAAGTTTCTTTCTACAAAGTATATATAATTTTTATTTCTTCTTTTTTTTTCCAAACCCAACTGAATACGTTCCACCAGTTGGCGCAAATGCTCTGTATTCCACAACGAATGCTTCATTGCGCGCGTCGAATCGCCGCCCTTCAGCAGACACATTTTTCACCGCGTACCGTTATTGCAATTAAAAAAAAAAAAGAAAAGAAAAAAGAAAAACACAAAATACGAAAGTCTTGAAGATCAATGGGGGACTTAGGGGCGCTTGGTGGTACTTTGCAGGTGCCTTGGGACTACCGCCCCTCGCTACCGGAGACACGTCGCTACACAGCTATTCGACAGAGTACAGAATCATTCCCGAACAATGAGCCCCATGCGACGAGTCCGAAATTGTCGCACCGCACGCATACGAAAGAGAGAAAGATGACAATGAGAAAGAGAGCGAATTATATAATTATTATAAACAAAGAGTCGATGCGATACACGCGATGATGCGCTTTCGTTATACACGTATAATATACGAACCATTAAATTTACAAATAAAGAGACTATATATATACACTTATATTGTCACACCTGATGTCCGGGCGCACGATTGCGCTTGTCTGTGCGTTTGAGAGAGAGAGAGAGAGAGAGAGAGAGAGAGAGAACTCGTTGAGAGATTCGAGGACGCCGGAGGGAACGGCGTCGTCCGAATAAAAATTTTCTTTGCTCTGCGTTATATTATAAACTCGTGTAATGAAAAACTAGCAAAACAAGAAGACGAGAGAAAAAAATACATGCGAATGTGGGGAGGGGAAAGAAACCGAGAATTCGTGCATGGACCAAGTATACAGTTTTACTTATAGAGGACGCGAAGCGAGGAAAAAAAGCATCCGTACACCACGTGCGTGTGCGACTCAGTGATAATCGTATACTGTACATACACATTGCGCATTCAATGCGAGCTGGAGCTGATTCGTTCTTTTCTTGTACTTTCGAAACGGGGTTGAAAATTCTCTAATTATCCATTGAGCGGGGAATGCAGTAAAATTGACTGATCACTGCGCACTATTAAAAAATTCACGACGCATTCGCCGTACATCCGGTTATTCGCTTATACCATTACGCGCCACACGCGTTATAAACAAGAGGCGAAAGCGGCGGCCTTAGCGGCGAACGTTCTTACGTATATACTTCCGGGTACAGTCAGGCATTATATTACCCCCGGCGAATTTCAATATTATACGCGTCGAACGCATCCGCGCCGGGTCTAACGGAACCGTCGTATTTTACAGTGATTACCTTAACGCGCTGGCCGGCATCGGCCCCATAAATCGCCGGCGCCTGCGTCGTTTACTGCGCCGCCGCGCATACGCGCATTTGGCCGAGTGTAAGCGAGAAAACGGCTGCGCCGAAGAGGCCGAGGGGCTGGAGAGGAGCTTGATAACGGGGCTGGCTTGGCTTATTGTCCGTGGACCGAGCGGCGGTCAGGAGCATCGACGCTCTCTGGATATACGCAAAACTGTTTGGCTTGGCTACCGCGAGGCGAACGCGCATACACACGTATATTCCGGGCGCGGGGAATCCGGCTGTTGCTCCCATAATAAATTTTTCGAGGCTTACGGATTTAGCCTTGCGCGCGCAAGGCTCTGCGGAATCGCGTACCTTTTTCTTTTGAACGAAATAAAAACAAAAATAATGCGAACGATAGTTTGCCTTCGTCTACGGTTCAATACTAGGATTATCAGTTATTTGGAATTTTTCGAATACTTTTTAATTCGTTTCGAGATGAAAGCTACGCTTTTCTCGACGCGCTGAAACTTAATAAGCGCACTGTCTCGACCTCGATTTAGAAAAAGGAAGAGAAAATGGGTTTGCTATATGAATTATTTTATACACTCTCCGCGAAAAAAACGATATCGATCGTACCTATCGTGATAACCGTTAAAATTAAAAGAAACAAATGGGTAAAAGAAAAGCCCTGTTTTTTAAAATGAAAGGATACACAGTTTTGTTCGCGCATAACATAGCCGATTTTATTTGTTCTTCTTTTTTTTTATTTCTATTTTATGTACAGCAGCCCTCTCGTTCTCTCTTGGCCGCCTCTTACTGCATTTTAGTCGCTTTTTTTTTGCACGTGCGCAAAAACAAAACGACTAGACGCAGTACGAGACTTTCCACTGCACTCGAGCGAGAGCATCGACGAGCCAAGCTAGCTGGATTAATTTGTCTCGGTTCGTCATCCACCTTTTTCGCCTATTCTCGTTCTTTTACTTATTCATTTTTTAACCGGTGTATCGTACACTCAGCAACAAGGTATCGTTGTGAGCTTAATTTCTGTTTACTTTCGCCAATTTCTCCACACGTTATTTTTGCGGTCGTTGACTCTGATCTCTGCACTCTTGGTAATTTCGGAATGATAAAATAGAAAGGAATCGAATGGGTATAAAGTTGTAAAAAAAATGAGGCATTGCGATTGAGTCCAGAGTTACTTATTCGCGAGAAAT
Source organism: Philotrypesis tridentata (assembly GCA_018906965.1). Lineage (NCBI taxonomy): Eukaryota > Metazoa > Arthropoda > Insecta > Hymenoptera > Pteromalidae > Philotrypesis > Philotrypesis tridentata. The sequence continues at coordinate 6,132,185 of JACCIB010000008.1, read as the reverse complement.
TGATGAAGTACTGTAAATACTGAATACGTGGACAATTGAGCATGTTATATTATTGATAAGAGGTTAAAAGTGCCGATGTATTGTTTACCTGCGGGTGTTCAGTTGAGCTGTTTAAGAATTTATCGAGATTAACAAAAAGACGAAAAATTGCGTCAAATTTGTCTAAAATAATTATGCAATAATTACGTTATGACAGTGGTATCGCTTTCACGGTTAATCTACTCTAACTGATGTGATTTGCATTAATCGTCCAATTTATCTATTCAAATATTTATATTAAGATTATTAAGTTGATCAAAAACATGAGTATACAGGATTCACACCTGCATTTTAATTGAGACATTAAAGTTGCTTGAAATTATTAGCGGTTGATACGAAAGGTGTGCGAAAAATGGCGTTGGTAAAGACAAATTTATATTCTTTATAAAAAAAATTCTGAAGTTTCAAAAAGCATGTAAAGATAATAAATTGTGTACAAGGGATTTCAAAATGTAAATTTTTTATATACGATCTGAAACACCCTTCCAAAATGAAATCATATTTTAAACAATCATTTTTAATTATTGTAATCAACATATTTTTTTTATTTAATTTTGTATTTGCGGGCGCTCATTATTTGTCGCCTCTAAATGCGCTATAGCTTATTACAAAATAAGTCCAGGAAGTAGTACTTTACGGCACGGCGTGAATTAACATCTGAGCGTAGTGAAAGAGCCAAATGCCATACCGTAAAGGACGAGTTATGACACAAATATCGAATGCCATTTTATGACACTGATTAGTATAAATATGCTGTCACGTTTGCCAACGTCATCAACAGCATATTATTGCATCGAGAATTTACGTTACTCAGTACTATAAACTTTATTTTAAACTCTCAAGCTTTGAGATTATCTTCGTGTATAAATTATATAACTATTAAATTATTTAATCAATAAATTGAATAGGTACCAATGAAAACTTAAATTAAATTTTGGCTATATTGGTAAATAAATGTACAAATTAATTAAAATTTTCATTATTCATAAGTATGATTTTGAATCAATGCTACGCAACATAAATTACTCGAATCTTCAACAAATTTACTATTAATTAATGTCTGAATAAAAATTAAAAAAATTAATCAAATTGAGTGGCAACACATAGTAAAAGCAGCATTTTATATTTGTTAAAACTGAATTATTTCATAAATTTCTGAAAAATACTTTGATTTTCGAGTAAAAGAGCTCGATAATAATAGTTCTAAATGTTCATGCAAAACTCTATGATGGTTCTTTATTTACACGTTTATTATTACTGAAAGCGTTCATATAAAGTATAAAATGAACTTACTTTTATAATTATGAATTCTTTATATTTGAAATATTTGATTATAATTTGTAGTAATTATTACATAATGAAATTGGTATCATGGACGATGTGACAAGACATCAATATCATACATTGCGATTCCAAATTAGATAAATAATAACAAATACCATTAAACATGTTTGAGAAAAGAAAGACAGCACCCTGACTGGAAGTTAAAAAAATGTTCACAGACGCATGGCTGGCTAACTCCGTGGTCCTTCGTCAAGCGAAGCGTCGCCTGCCTCTACCTCCCTTCCATTAGGTAAAACAACAAATATACCGAACAATCGAGAGAGTCGTCGTCGTTGAAAATTTTGTTATATGGCGAGAACAAAATCGGATTAAGGAAGAATGACACTATGCGCATTTTCTGGTTGATCATGACACGCCTCTATATTCAAGTATTAACTGAAACTGAAAATTAAAAAGATTAATGAATAAGTATACAACTGGGAGCGAGAAAATACTTGCAAAAATACGGATTAAGTTAATGATAAACAGTATAAGACGTGCAAATATTGTTTGCACATCGGAGAGGACAACTGTTCTTATATATTTTTTCTCTTGTATACAATCTTTTTTAATGTTTATCGATTGACTTCTTGTTAAGGTTGCACTAAAAGCGAATATATACTATTTTTTTTTAATTCATTTAATGAGTTTTTGAAACGACAAAATATCAAACGTCCGAATACAAAAATTGAGGTTTAAAGAAAGTCCGGTGGCAAAGTCCTATATATTTTGAAAGAATTTCCAAAGATCTGCATTAAAAAACCGCGGGAGAGATAAAACTGTCCTTTAGTTTATGTATTTTGGCACACAATGTCGTTACATATCATTAATAAAAATGTATAAGTTTCTTAAGTATTAGATTTTCCTTTTGAGAATTATTTTAAAGATTTGTATGTTATGTGTTTAATCATAATGAGCAGAAATTGGACTGATTTGATTTTGCAGTTGAATAGGAATTTATGTAAAAAAATCTCTCAAAAAACTTGTACACGCAATCCTCCTTTACATAATATAACGTCAAAAACTTTATTTTTAAATAAGTATGCGTATTCTTAAAATTGTCTTGATTAATTATAAATATGCAAGAATAAAAAATAATCATTACGTATGAAAAGATGATTACTTTAACATATTATTGCCAACAACGTTTCATGCAATTGTAGAGATTAATTATTGCGTTATTTATTCAAGTTTTACGTGTACAAGTTTTATTAGATCGCGGAAAGCCTTGCAAGACTGTTTTCAATTTTCTCCCTATAATCCAGATAGCATGCAATAAAGTATAATAACCATGAATAATTCTTTATTGGGGAAACTAAACTGCTGCGACAAATAATCTCTAGATATAAAAGCGTAGTATCAATTGTAGTTTATTTCCATGTAAATAGAGATCCGCGTGGAGGTATATTTAAACTAATTTAAGCTCATTTTAGCAATAAAGTACACTCTGTCAGGTATATGCTTCAGTAAAAATAGGAGGTATGGAACAACTTCACAATAGTAAACAGTTTTCTTAGTAACTGCATAATATGTTGTAAAGGAAAACATTTATTTAAAAGAAGAACAATTGGTACTTGCGACTTCTTCAAATATTTTTTTTTTTTTTTTTTTTGTAAAATCCCTTTTCGTTGAATAAGGGCGAAACGTATTTTACATACTCTCTTTATCTGCTTTAAAAGCATTACTTCCCTTTAAAATCCCTAGTTTGCTCGTAGGTTCCCTTTTATTTCCTTATATACTTTACGAGCAGCCCGCGTACCGACCGGCCGTTACCGACCAACCCTCCACGCGGTTTCTCGAAAATACACGGAACGCACTTCTCTATCATAGACGTCGTTCGTAGGTAAAGAATAAGGCAAAAGCATAAAAAAAAGAATAAAAAAACGTTAAGGTAGCGTTATTACATGTAATCTCTCTCTTATAAGCTAACAAACAAACCTTTTAATCGAGAAGAATTTAGTGTATTAGGTCTATGTAGTTGTTACATAACGCGATATGGGCGTTTCGAAAATGAGGCCGAGGGCACGCTGATTGTACCGTTTGGTCGCCGCTGGCTTGTAAACCCGCCCATTGCTCCGTTCACGGTCCGTTAAGAGGATTTGCCATAAACCTCCACCGCGGGTATCGGCTTTTTTCCTTTTTTTTTAATTTAACTGCAGATGCGCAACCAATTTCGTTTGTTGAATTTTTCCCCTCGCATTCTCGGGGGGTTTTTTTTTTCATCCGAGCTTGCTCAAAATCCAATCAATCGCTCGTCACCATGAAATGGAATTTTATCGCGAAAACAAATTTTTACCTCCAGCGCAACAATATGTATCAACGGAATATGAACGCTGAATAGATCAATATCTTGAGTTTTAGAACAGTAAATTCAAATTCAGTTATTAAAAAAAGCCAGCGGCGAAAAACGAAAATAAGAGCGTGCTTTAAGCAAAACTCTTGACGTCCTGTTATCCAAGAAAATAACTAACTGATGGTAATCGTAGAATAAGAATCAACTCGTTTCGATCTTGCTAGATGTGAAAAAACGACATAATGAAACACTTTAAAAAAATTCAGCTTCTGCGTTTAAGAAAAAAATGCCAGTGGATGATCGGAAAAGTAAAAAGAAAAAAAAAACAATCGCTACAGCTCCCTTCAGATGCATGAAATTGCCTTTATCCAATAATTAAAATGTATTAATTACTGCTCTAAGCATTATTAGATTTCTCGAGTTCCGACGCTTGATAATTACAGTATATCGCCATTTAAGCCATTGCAAAGTCGGGACATTCGGAAAATTGTGTTGATAAGACAGGCGACTCAATTATTTATTTGTTATTTTATTTAATAAGAAAACTAAAGTCAATGACTACATAAAGCACCTCATTGCTCTAATAATACAGCCAAATGCAAAAATATAACGAACGAGAAAAGTAAGAAACGCGCGCCAAAGATTGAAAGCCAAAGAAAACTGTCATTATGCAGGTAAACGAGCAGTAAAATCCGTATGAGAATTATATTAAAAGAATGACATGGGCGACGCGCGTCCGTCCGGGTTCGAACAAGTAATAATTAATCAAAATGATCAAGATAACTTTTTACTTATTTGTAAAACAAGCTTTACAGTATGTCGATTGTTTGTAAACATCTGAAAACAACGACAGTGATCGTAAATAAGTAATATAAGATGTGACTAGAAAAAGAAGGGAGGGAAGTCAAAACTAGTTTACAGAGAAAATGAAAAATCAAATGAGGGAGAAGCCACATCTGTCCTGAGCTTCAATTTGTTATTATATACGATGCTTGACGATATTATAATATTTTTATGCGCACCTATAGTTCGCTCGCGTTATCTTCATCCTAAATATTTAATATTTTTGACTGTTCTCCTTTTTGTTAGTTATGAAAATGTGTTTTTGATCTATTTATGAACAAATGTTATTCCATTATTCATAGCTCTTTTGTATTTTAAAATATGTATTTTCAAGTATACTGCTGTACTTCAAATTTATTATTTCTTATCGTGATGAAGCTGACACCTCCGAGCTATGGTCGAATTGTTGCTATTCGTAAGATTGTTGTTATATCGCTGTGATTGCGTGCGGGTCTAATTATAATTGTCGAGTCTTCGGTAGGCTTGCATCGATTGCCGCGTGCAACTAACGACTTGCTTCATTTTTAAGCTGTCTAATTTAGATCGTTAAAATATGTATTAAGTTTTAATATGCGTTTCAGGCCGCGTTTTGTTTTTCTCGAAATTGTTAGTTGTTAGCTCAATCGATCGAGATTGCCGAGGCTTTGAAAAAAAAAAGAATTTTACACAAGACTATGATTAAAAAACAAAAATGATAAAAGTGATCCTGCAGGCGCGCGAGTTTCACAAAACGAGTCGTTGCCATACTCATTGTAAGTCCTTCGTATGAATTAAAAAGAAAAAGTGAATGAGAAAAAGAAAGAAAAAATCAAGTCGCGGAATACATTATCACATAAGTTATTATGCTACGTACGTTCGTGCTATATGAACGCCAATGTAATAAAAAATCGCTGAGACTCTATAACAATTATCGATTTTAAGGATTATAAATAATTGAATGTCTGTAATGAATAAAAGATATCACGCAACAAAACAGAATAATAATATCGGCCATAAATAATTTCTTTTTTTACATAGTCTAACCTTTAATGAGGCTTAAACTCTTTTGCACAATACTGCAATCAAAATAATATTTATTTCAATCAAACATAATAATAGTACTTTATTCTATGAGCAAGGCATACTCACTATCACTGCAAGTCTGATAAATCGTTCTCTTGTAATATTTGAATATAATCGCGTGATACGAACTTACTTCATTCAATCAACTATAAATGGCAGGAAACATTAATATCATAACGATCGGCTAAGATTTTTAAAGAATGATAATTTCACAGATGTCGCGCAAATATAAAGGAAAACTTTATCCATCATCCTTTGCCCTTACCTCATCTTCTGTTCCTGCACCAAAGTATTTTTTCCTTAATGCATTAGGGTTTTAGTAAATAGGAAAATAGGGTAGTAAGTTTTCTAATGTTTACTTGTAATGGTAGATCGAAATTTTGAGTTCACATTCATTATGAAAACGGAACATTTATAACAGTATCAATGGAAACTATAAATTAAATTTTTTGTTAACAAATTCACCAATTAACGTAATTCTAAATCACACGCAGAATCTGTCCCAAGAGACATAACACTAGCATTGAGTAATTTTTCTTTGTAAGATAATGTTATCTGAAAGCTTTGATAATTTGTGTTGGGATAGGAGCGGTCGTGTACCGCGCAGTGGGACCAAGGGTGGGCCGATTGTCTGTTAGCCCCAACGGGGGTTGCACCGGTAAGCCTTAAATCCCTTTTTGAAATTATTGCATTGTTATATCAGATTTCGATTACATACGTGCACACGTTCAAGTCGAACCAGTAATATTGAATCGTACAGTAGTAGTAGTAGTATACAACGTATCCAGTTTACATTATTTATTCAACGTCAATCATTCCATTATCAATTACTGTGCATGAATTGTTACATCGATATTAACAGTCTGTAATTCTACATGTATTAATTCACAATTACACTAATTATTACAAGTTTTTCATACTACATGCAACTGGATACGACTTTTCATTACTATTACTAGATTACGTTGTGAAAGTATATCTATGCATAGAAAGTTAAATCATAGCATTAACTTTTGAAATATTTGTCACAACATCGGTATGAATCATTATGGAATGCTTAGTATTCAGAACGTCAAAATACTAGCATTATTGCATCTTTTTGATCGTTATCTAGAAATCGTATTTTAATGGAATAGCCATTCTCAATTTCAAAGAGGAAGAATAATATGTTCATCAAGAAGAGCAAGATACTTCAAGTAAGCATCTTCACCGTTTTTCTATTTTTTAGCCCTTTATTTTTCGTCGCGTTTGTTTATTATTTTCTCATTAATCCAGTAGTCGAATTCCAATAGAAGTATCTGTACATTAAAATCCTTCACATTCTAAATTGAATTAATTTCAATCAGAGTCTATATCTTCCATCATCAATTTTAAACCATACATGTCGCATCCTTTGAAGCATTACGTCAATTATTCGCAACATTTAACAGAGGAGAGTCAGGGATACAATTCTAGTCCTTATATATACCCACCTGATTATCCCCGAAAAGCTTGAACGCGGAAACTTATTCGATTGTATCGGGAATCGGGAAGTCTTGCTTGGGGACCGCACGCGACTTTCCCATTGCCTACAGCAAGCAATGAAAACTCGACAATGTCGCGCACAATGAGTACACCCTACTCCCCCCCGATGCCCGTCCATATGATGACGAGCACAAAGCTCGGTAAAATGTAAAAGGTAGTAGTTTTTAAGTCTATTGAAACTGAAATAACCTTTAGTGCAGTCTTCTTCCCCCCCCCCTTTTTCCCTTCCTCTTCCGGGTACAACAACGAACGCGAAAGGAGAGGAGGAAAATGGGAATACTTCGAGCCGAGTCACACAAACCCGTGCTTTCTTTCTCTGGAGCCGTTTTTTCTTTCTTCGCGACTTGCAACGGCGGCAGCGTATCTTTTCGGTGACTGAACCGTGAAATCGTCTTTTCCTGCCATTTCTTCGATTCCGAATGGCGAAAGGATTTTCGTATGTAATACTTGCCACGCCATTGCTGGTTTTATATATACTTGGGAGCGCGCGTTCCAGGCTTCATTTTGTCGAGAGACCAATTCTCCTCGGAACGTAGGACGCATTAGAGTCAGCTTGACAAAGCACCCTAAGTGCTTAGCTGATCGAGTCATTGGTCTTCCTTTGTTCGGTCACGTCATAAAGTAAATCTGCGCGGAAAAACTCGATATCTTTTCAAACAAAATGTAAACATCAGTACATGTTTTTTTTCTTTCAATGTTTCGAACGCAATTATTTGAGTTCTGATGTTTTAACGAAGATTTGGATATTGATTAAAGGTCAAGCGTTAGGACTCTAATCCATGTGTACAAGTATCTTGTTGAGTCCATGTATATTTTAACTAATGTTGAATTGCCTAGCTCATAGATTATAGTACGTTTCCAGAAAGTTCTAATGTGCGTTATAGTTTCAATTCGTAAAATGTATTGGTTTTCAATAGAATTGTGTCTGAGTATTATTTTTAATTTAATTGCAAAAATGAAGACTATTATTTAAATTAGACGTACATTTCTAATGAAAACTCATCATCTCTGTGTATATGAACAAACGTTTTGTTTTGACTCAAGGTCGGCTCTAATAGAAAAACGTTTTTCGATATCTTTATGCTAAGTTTTTTATGTTAAGTTGTAGCAAGTAAAGATAATAATTCGTCCATTTTATTACTTCGAGTCATTTAATTTTTTTGTTTCATTATTATTTTGAGGCATATTTTACCAAAAAAATACAAGTACAAATATTATTGTACAATTTTTGTATGAACGCCGTTTAAGAATTTTACGAAAATCGTTTTTAAAGCTGTGAGTCTCGTTTTATATGTTGCCCGATCCTCCTAACATATAAAAAAAAAGTTTGAAAAATTGTAAAAGACAAAGTCCATATCGAGTGTGGTAAACGACGAAGAGATTTACACTCGACTGGGAAAAGTTTGACCAAAGAGATGACGAAGACTACCGTCACGAAGAAGCAGTATCAACTAGGGGCGAGTAATCTACCATCTACCTAAACCTACTGTCTCTTAGAAACGACGTCGTGTACACTGTGTTTATCAATAGAAAATAGTGTTTTATCCGTGGGACGATTTATCGAGATATTAATTTATCTCTAAATTATAGACACATGAAATTGACAGAATTAAAAGAAAAATGTTGAAAAATTTGAAGTAACATGTGAAAACCTGACGCAACTTGCATCACACGCGAGCATTTTTCGCTTCGATTAACTAACTTGATAAAGTATTTTACAGCTTGAATACTAACATGAAATTTTGATAACTCATGATTTATATACGATTCCGTTTTGCGCACTGAATTGGGCTACTTGATTATTCTGTACACTAATAAATTTCCCTTTGTCACTTGAGTACAAAGCAGTTGTAGATCTAAACTATTGTACGCTCCCGCATCTTCATATTAAGTCCACTGCCTAATCTTCCTCTAGCTTGATATATATCTCTAAATCGTCCTGCGGAGAGACGAAAGTTGGTAGTTCGGTACGTAGAGGTCGATTATTACTACTATATTGTTACATTGTTAAACTATCATGTACATCTACGAAGTTATACAATAGTTTATCATTTTTTGTATTAGAACGTGATCGTAGTTTACATAATACATATGTTCTTATTGCTACTGTTTGACTTACCTTTTCTTGCAAAAGTGTACACGAGCAGTTAAAACTTAGAGAAGTTAGGTTTATAGTGTGACACAGTTATCCGTTTTCCGTAAAGTATAACCACACAACGTATTAGGTAATCAATTGAACCATATTCGTAACGTGTTTTTATTACATTAAACCATGTTTATTATCATTATCATAGATTAATTTAATTAATATTAATAATAAAATAAGCAGTAGTGAGAGAGCGTCAGTTTAGCAGTGACGCGCTAGTAATATTTATACGATATTGCCGTGTTGTGAAAGTATAACATTTACCCGGCTGTATCGTCGAGTTTATAGTGGCGATTAGACATATAGAGTATTTTTATTTTTTCGTAGAATAGTACGTATTTATATAACGTAGATAGTTACGATACTTAACACGAATAATATTTTTTATCATTATGAGTGTCGTGTGTGTACTTTTTTGAAGACTAATTGTATATACCATAACGATACGTCTCGATATTTAAACTTTCATAATTAAGTTATACCTGACTATTATATTATAAAAACAACAATAATAGCATAACTATATGTTTTATTAATGACTCACAGGCTTTAGTAAGATACTCAACATTTTGTCACAAGATTATTAATCAAATTACATACGCTGTTGATATTATATATATTAAATATTACATACATATAGCGCTAGTAAAATAATTAGATTAGACGATGGATATATTTTCATCTTGAATATATTAACGTGTAGCATAGAACTTTTTAACCTCACATATATTTTATGTAATAATGTTAATTAATATATATATGCTGCGTGTGAGTGTGAGTGCGTAGCATAATATATACATTATATACATATATAGGATATATAATATATCTTCGATTAATATATCAAACTTTTTTATTTATATCAATGTCAATATGTTTCACAAACAGAAATATTTTTGATTTTTCTTTCAGTTTGAGTGCCAATACTAACTTAATTAATAATTAATATTTTGTTTGATCAACAACAACAACAACAATAATAATAACAACAATAATAATAACGGCCATTTACACGCCTGCGAATTCAGTCCAATGTGTTGCCCGGTGCAATCGTCAAAAGTAAACAGGATCGCAAAGCCAGAGAATTGTTAAACTTACGCGCAAATGAATTCTCGTTCCGAAAAACGAGCGAATGGGGCGAAATTCAGATCTCGAAGACGCCTGCGAATTCCCGGCAATAATAAAATCGCGCGTGAGCCCGCGGGCCACACACGTCGACTACCGCATACACATCCGAAGGAAAAATTTCCCTATTCACCGCGACGTCGTATCCTAATCTTTGCGGATGGGGGCTCGAAAGATCAAGGGGCTTCTCGCGCGGCGAATTCGGCGGAACTTGGAGAGAGAGAGAGAGAGTGAGAGAGAAAGAGCAAAAGCCAGGAGCGACTGTAGTACAGTTGCGCAGTCAGCGAGCGTCGGCGCGTCTCCAGAGATTTTCCGGATAAGAATATTCCTGGCAGCCTGTGTCTATACACACGTGTACGCGTATGTATATCTATAGCTCTGTCCCTTTCTAAGGCGCACAGAGAGAGAGAGAGAGAGAGAACCTCGGCTCGAAATCAGCACCGAAGCATACATCCTTATCCCGCGCAGAATTTCGCTTACTATATATATATATATATATCTATTCGCCTCCGTCCTTATCCGGTGTCCCGATCGCTTTTACGTCAGTCGCGGCAAGCTCGCAAGATGCACACACACTCTCGAAATAGATGAACTCTTGGCCTACATCCCTCTGCTCTATACCCCTCCGCAGCCGATATAAAAACTCCGTATATACGCGCGTGTGTACGTGTGTGTTATGTATATCCCTCGTCGAAAGAAGAACCGCGGAAAAAACGTCTTGGGGCGATGTGGAGCGCTTATCGACAATTTTAACGGATATCTATTTCCAGCGGGATATTCGTAATTAAATTTTTCATGCAGAAACAGTAGGCGCGCGCGCGCGAGCCGCGGGTGATAGACTCAAATATATATATCGTTGATTTAAAACTCCGGATGTACGCGTCGTTTTTGCTCTCGCGAACTTCTATAGCTCGTCCGTTATATCGACGGGAAGGACTACTGCCGGAATCAATTTGGCGAGCCCAGCTCGAAATCGGCCAATCGATTATCCTCCCTCCTTCCCTCCCCCCACCCCTCCCTCTCTCTCTCTCGCTCCTCATCCCATTAAACCAGATACTTAAATATACGACGCTCGCGGCCCTCTTCCGCTCATTCATAGGCGCGTATATTTTACCGACGGCGCTTATACCCGTCAAACCCTCTCTCCCTCTCTCTCTCTCTCCCTCTCGAAATAGAGCTGTAATATCGTGCCGCCAACACCGCAGAGAGCGATCGACGCGCACGATATCGTAAAAGAAGCGACTCGCTCGCGGCAGCGTATCCGAGAATCGTATTACGTTCTATTTATCGTCGATTGTCATCGTCAGGCCGCGATGACACCTCATTTATCGAGCCTCCATATCCCGCGCGCACATACACACACACACACACACACAGGGCTGCATCAATTCCCATCCCATTGAAATTCGTGGCGGCTGCTGCCCGCTCTACCTCCTACCCCCTCCCACCCCATCACTCTCTCTCTCTCTCTCTGGTTACGACTGCCAGCCTCCCCCCCCCCCCCCACCGTAGCAACATTCGATTTTCGACTTCCGACTGCGCAGCGGCGTTGAGTGCCTATATATTCGCCGATCGTTGTGTACGAATCGCGAATTACAGCGATTTTTCCTCGAGCCGGTTCGCCGCGTAAATTATGCGCGCCGCGTGCGAACGCCGCGTTTATTTTTACGAGTACGCATTTGTTTACGTAAGCAGGATGGCCGTTTACGGGGTATATATACGGCGCGCGATTTGCTATTAGCTCTTTTAGAGCTTCCGTTTTATTTATGCATTACTGATTTGCATCTGCGCGCGCTATGTATTTTGCGCGCCGCGCCCGCGTTCACCTATATATATATACCGATTTACGCGGTATTAATGCCTATTTGTTTCCACTTTTCACTTCAGCCCGCCGTAGGCAATAATAATTTCGTTTCGCCGCGCGAGAGATTTTCTTGTTGTTGAGACTTTCACTTCGTGCGCTTCTTGCGAAACTGCGAACTGGTATACCACGTTGCAGTAGGCAGTTTTTGCTCAAACGTCTGTTTTCAACTTTTGCTTTATGAATTTTAAACGGCGACGTAGCGCTTGTATCTCGAAATCGATCGGATCGAACTTTAGTTGGGATTTAATGTTAATGAAGCCGACGAGTACATTCTATTTATAGACACAGCGCTGTAATAATGACTGTAGCCAAGACTATTGCGAGCTAACAAGAAAGCGAGTGTCAGACATGCACTCGAGGCACTAGTACGACTGTTCGAACAGGTTGGGTTGCATCAGAATCGCGCAAAAAAAAAGTCTGTACACTTCGTACCGTTTCGCGCGAATGAATTCAATATCAGGCGATCATTTTTCCAAACGCAATATCGCCAACCGAAACTGCTCCATACATTTCCGGGTGAAATGCAATCGTCAGGATCACGCGTATCTGCAACACATTGGACGATCGTGAATGTAGTTTCTAATTGTTGGTTTTGTTATAACTATTTGTTAATTCGTTTTTTTTTTTTGGTCATTGAGCACACACTGGTCTTTTTTCGTTTCTTTAACTTTAACAAGATATTACTGATTAATGAGAGTTTTGGTTAAAATGAATTTTTTGAAAAAAAACAACAAAAGAAATACGAGATTCGCAATTATGCGGGCGAGCGAGAAGAAGCCACATAAGTCGGGGAACAATTGTGATCAGAGTTTTGTGTTTCAGTGGATCTTACCAATGGACAGCTCACCCCGAACAACAACACACCCTTGCTCACGCAAGCTCTTTCTGGTACGTTACATTCTTCTCTCACTCTCTTTCTCTCTCTCTCTCTCTCTCTCTCTCTCTCTTTCTTTTTTTACATGATTTGTACGATCGCGACTGGATCTTTTTGTCCCCATTGTTGTGGCTATCTGAAAAAGGGAGTGTGGCCGGAATTTTCCATTGTCATAACCGCTCATTCTATTTCTCTCTCTCTCTCTTTCTCTCTTTCCGCGGGCCTGTAACGAATAGATACATTTGCAGTAAAAACTTTTTGTCAAGAACTGCGCAGTCCGAGGTGGGGGCGGGGGGAGGGAGGGAGAGGGCAACGAAAAAAAAAGTGTCACAGCCAGAAGTGAAATGAGAAGGAGAAAAAGCGCGTGGACGCAGCGTTAAAATTCATAAAGCACCGGAGCGTGCGTCGCGCATCAAAACTTCATGAACTCGCATGATTCACCTTCGCGGACGTACGAGCCCGCGCTGTCAGACCTGACAAGCAAGCGTATAATCGATTCGCGTCCGAAGGACTTCGATTTGGGCGCGGCGAAGCCGTGCGCAATTTACGAGCGAGACCGGGAGAGAAGTACTTAAACACGACCGGGCAAAAAAGCCTCTCAAGCCGCGACCGCTCGCTCGCGCACTCGGACGAGAAAGGAAGCTCTGGCTAACGCCAACGGATTCCACGGGTCGTGCATATGGGTTGGCTCACTCTCTCTCTCTCGCTTTCGCTCGCAAGCTCTCTCCGATAAAGCTTCGCTTTCCTCACCCCTATATCCGCGGTGGTCGTCTCCTCTCTCGATCCTCCCTCAGATTTCCCCCTCCCCCCCTGCCGCCGCAATCTCCTCTCAAATAAATCAAACTTTTGAATCGCGCCACCTTCGCTGCTATTTCCACCCCACCCCACCCCCCTCCTCCCTCGAGCTCTCGCTGCTACAGCCTCGCCCAAGAGACTTTGTGTGTCGTCGTGGTCCGCGACCCTTCTCCCTGCGCATCGGCAGAAAACTTCGTAACCGGCTCGGCGCATTGTCCGAGAGTTTAAGAGCCGAATGGCTTTTTAGATTGCGCGCGCGAAGCGACGATCGGTTCGCCATCGATCGCCAGCGGCCGAGCTTCCTTTCGCGTTCCCTTGCTCGCTCTCCTGCGCCTCTCGCGAATACACACTCTCTCCCGTCTCCGACTCGATCCTTCTTCCTCTCTCTCTCTCTTTCTCAATCTCTATAATACACATTGCGCGGACTTATACGTCCTTTCCGCGCGCGCATCGTTGCCTCGCGATTCCCCCCCCCCCCCCCCCACCGACTTGCTGCCTTTTTCGACTTATCGCGCAACGGGGGAAACTCCTGAGTTTTATTGTCCTTAGTAAATTGCCCCGCGGGAAGTTGTAACGTTATCTTTATTTCGCTACTCTGACAATGTTAATTAACGAGATTGCGCAGTGTGTGTGACCAGCGGCGGTTGACCCGATTCTCAAATTAACGATTCGCCGCATAAAAACGACGAAGATAATATTCCGATTCTCTTGCAAACTTTAGCGAATTGAACTTGTTGGGATCATGCCTCGATGGTACGCCGTTTCCCGTTGAAAAGGCGACTCGCGTATAATACGACGCGCGTTCGTGAAAAGTAGGATGCGTCGGTTGAAAGGATCGATACATTGATTAAAAAGAAAAACGAGATTGAACGGAGAGTACAGGAAGCTATATGTGTACAATACTGTACAATCGCTGCATCGTCAAAGTGTACACGTGGAAACGCAGATTTTTCGTTGTCCGCGCTGGCGTTTTCAGAAAAAAATCTACGCATTAAATGGATTATAATCGACGAGAGCGATGTTCGAGCTGAATTCCGCCAGGCCGTGCGCGCGTACACACAAAGGGCTTGCGCGAAGTTCGATTCGCTCGTATACCTGCGCGCGCGCGCACAAAATTTCAAAATCCTCTTAACCGCACGAGCTACTTTCCGGCGGTATATGCGAAATTTCGGAACAGTCAGCAGAGCGATTGCATCGGAAAAGCGTTCGGCTGAAAAATAGGTCACAAACTGCGCCGAGGCGCATAAACTTGGAAAAAAGAATCCCTTCAACGTACGCCTGGCTTTGACGAGAGCGAGCCGTTCGAAAATCCCGCTCTCCCCCCCTATATATACGTATACTCTCCAACTCTCTCGACGAGCGCTCCAAAACCGCTCTCTCCCCGACTCGGCGGAAATGCGAAATGAAACACGAAACTAAAATAAGCAAACTAATCGCAATCGTTGTGTGTGCTTCCAGTGATGAACAACTACCAGGCAGCAGCGCAGGCCGGCTTCCCGCCGGCGTCGCCGCACGGCGCCGGCGGCCACGGCGGACCCCAGGGCCGCTCCTTCCCCGCGGCCAACTCGCCCGGGCCCATCGACATGTACAGTTCGAACGCGGCCGTAGCCGCGGCAGCAGCAGCGGCGGACTCCGCAGTGGCCAGCTACGTCCAGGCGGCGGCCAGTCCGCAGCCGCCCACCACCGCGTTCCCGGCGATCGCCGTGTCACGCGCTCCGCTCAACTACAGTCCCGTAAGTCTCTTCCTCAGCTGTACTCCGCAATAGTAACACAATTATATGTAGCCGTGTATAACCGTCTGCGAGGACGCGCGAAATTGCCGGCTGAAATTTTCAGTAGTACTAGTCGGGATTGGTCAGACGCGCGCGCGCGTGCGCGAATTATGCAACGAGCCTATGCGCTGGAAATATTGAAAATTGAAAATTAATCGGGAGCATGAATAAACGAAAAGAGTGCGAAATTTTCCTTGCACATTACACCGCGGCGCGCGGCCTATATACTCGGAAATTCGGCCGGTTACGCCGCGGCGGCGCGTGAATCCTCTGCCGCGCGGCGCTCCGGATATTGAAATAATAATCGCGACGTAGAAATCGCGGTAAAAGCGAGCTCCTCATGCGCGCGCGTACATCGCGCGGATGGAACGATTTTGATTCGCCGCGTCGTGCACGCGAACGCATCCCCCCACCCCCCCTCTCTCTCTTGCCCAGATAACGAGAGCTATGTAGCGCAAGAGGGAGAGGGAGAGCGCGGCCCCTAAGGGGCGCGGCCCGTGCCTTTCCTCCCTGTCTCGTGCTTCATTGACGAATCATTCGACTGTCAACGGGGCTGCACTTCCATTAGTCACGAGTAGTCTCGTGCCTGCTCGCTGTTCCACTCGCCCGACGTGCAGCAACAGAGGAGACGGCGGCGGCGGCGGCGGCGGCAGCTGATGTGATAATGGGCCCTCGACTCGCTGGGATTTACTGATTTTTTTTTTCTCTCCTTCCTTTCGCTTTTGATGCCTGGAGTCGTGCAGTTGCTTCTTTGCTTCTTATCTTCGTAGCGGACTGTGTGTGGGAGAAGCTTATTGAGAACGAGCGAACAAATGTATATCGTCGACGGCGTTTGTAATCGAGGCGGCGAAATTAATCTTGTAAATGGAGATTGGAGGTTACTCGGCGATGCTATCGCGGTGCTTTCCCTTAAAAGGCGCAGTGTAGGTCGAGGGAGAGAGACACTCTCAAGTGAATTATGCCGCAGCTTTTGGAATGCTATATCGATTGAAAGAAAACTTTCGACCGACCAATTTGTACTAATGATACTTCTGCTTTCGTTCTAATCCGCAGCTTTTTTAATTTTTAGTATATATACGACTCGCGTTGTTAACACAGACTTCATTTTACAAAATGTTTGCGCTTTTAATAGTTGGAGCGAGATTTTTTTTTTTTTTAAATTTACTTTCCATTATCATTTTTCTTTGCCTTTACCTCGGCTGTTTGCCGATCCATTATTTTTGTAAACAGCTCTCTGGATATTCGCTAAATCCTATTTACGTCCTGTTCTAGGGTCCTCTGATACCAGCAGCATTCACTAATGGCTACCATTGAGCCTTGTTAAGACCGAACATCAGGTGAGTGTTTATTACGCTTGACGAACGTGCCGTGTCCCACATTCTTAGCTTAATGCGCACACATACGGATTTTTACATAGTAAAAAAATACACGAGCAATTTATTGAAAATCGATAATGAGCTTTGAACCTTCCGCGCAATGCTCTTCAATTTTAATGCTTTCTCCGACAATGCCGAGCAACGTAAAACTTTGATATCCCAAGCAGGAGGTTCACCGATCGTTATTGATTACGACGTAATGCGTCATATTCCCCATATACAACGTCTAATTAATGACCCAGTAGCTTTGGAAAATTCCCAACTTCCGGCACGTCGCTAAAATCGACATTCCAGTATTCGTCCCGACGCATCCTGTCTCTCCTTCCCCTCCCCCCTTCCTTTCCCCTCCCCCAATAGAGAAAAAAAAGCAAATAGAGGCGAGCAACTAGCGCAGCAGTCAAGTCGAACCAATAGCAAAAGCCAAAAACAAATACGATGCAATTGTTTCGCAGGATGGACGAGAGGGCAGAGCGCAGCACGGTCGACTGACGGCATTATTCAATTCGAGCGACGCGAGAGCAGCAGCAGCAGCGACTTGCGATTAATTAAACAAAAAAAAAATCTATATATACACATCGCGAGGAGCCGACCACGGGACTTGGTATTCAACGCACGGAGACGGTCGCATTGCGCGAGAACGAGAGGGAGAGAGAGAGAGAGAGAGAGAAGAGCAACCAATTAACAAATCAGCGAAATCACAGGAATTAGGCAGAGAGACGCTTCGCCGTCGAATGCTCGGCGAGGCAGCAGCAGGATGGTAGAGAAATAAAACGAGGCGGCGTGCTCGAGACGCAGCGGTGGCGGCGTGACGGCGACGAGGAGGAGGACGACGATCGCTCTCCGGAGAGACAAAGAGCAACGGTCTCGACGCTCGAAACCTCGCTCTCGCTTACCCTCGAAAACCGTGGCCAATGAGAGAGAGAGAGAGAGAGAAGCCCTGTATGCGTATACGTGTGTGCGAGTGTTGCATTGCGAGCGAGAGAAAAGAGGAAGCGCGCTAACAAAGCGGCCGTCGCGTATAGTGAAAAGAGCGAGAGGGAGAGAGTGAAAGAGAGCGAGAGAGAGAGAGAGAGAATAAAAAAAGCAGATGCGAACGAGGGTGTTGGCGAGAGAATGGTGTTTGTGCGATGCGTCCATGCAAAAATGCGCGCGTAAAGCGAAAGAGCGAGCGGTGTGACGAAGTCGCGAGTGTGCGTGCATATACGTATGTACACGCGGGGCAGAGCGAAAGGGTATGTAACGAACGAGACGCGAATGGACACGTGCAGACACGCCGGCGAGCTTTTTGAGGGCATAGAGTTAATAGAGTCGAAATGAATAACGTCACGTTACATTGTTTACACGATATACTTTATATACACTTGACGTACACACACAGAAACACATTGGCGATTGTAATACACACACGACGATCTTCACGCTCAGAAAAAGCTAGATCCGCGAGATAAGTCTTATGGTAGATAGGGAGAGGGAGAAAACGAATGAGTTGAGAGAGAGAGAGGAGAGTCTCCGCTGCGACCGAACCTGCGATTTGGCGCTAGCCCGTTCTCCGACATTAATAATTAATAATAATAGTAATAATATAATAATGAATTAATTAATAATAACAATTATTATTAATTGCTGAATAGATAAGCGGCTAATAATATGAGAAGTGTCTGGATATATATTTAATGGAAACTATCAACTAATGGAGGCATAGGTTTTCTGGAAATATGTATGCACACACCTCAACAAACAACAAATGATAACGAAACAAAAAAATAACTGAATATTACATAGATTACGTATGATCTTAGCGGCTAAGCGGAAGACGGAAAATACCGACTCACGTACGAGGATATTAATAAAAAAGAAAAAAACAAACGTGAAAGAAAAAGAAAACAGTGAAACAGAAATGATCTTTTTAATACGGCTCTTATGACCGAGGGTGATATATAACTTCGTGAGCCTCGGACCTTATGATAATGATAATGATAATGATGATGACGACGATGACGATAACGATGACGATGAAAAAGAGGAGCATCGAAATACACGAACACTCACAAATCCACCCGTACACAGAGACAAAAGTGTAATTACCCCTAATAATGCATATAAAAAAACTATTTGGTGTATTTTGCGTTCTCGTGCAATTTGTGATGCAACAATCGAAACTTCCGTATTAGGGGCACGCATCGAGCATAAATATATTTATAAAACCAGTTATCATAGTGGAACCGCAAACGAATGAAAACAGATCGAATATTTACACAATTAAAAATCATGGTATGGTTAACTGTCTTCTTAAACTCTGAGACCTTCTCTTCGATACTGGCAGAGGCAATCGCGGCAAGACGAACGATCGACGGCGAAGAGAACGAATCTAAATAAGCAAATATTCATATGATTCTTTTGAATCATTTCCAATGCACATCTTGAGTACGAACAAATCTGAACTCGTTGATCGCTTCGTGTGTGCCTCAGTGGATCTTAGACGGTCATTAATTTTGGAAAATTAGAAACGAGCAAATAAAAGAGGTGTACTACTCTCATGAAGTTATTTACAAAAAAATGCTCCATTCGACCTTACCACATACATGCAAGTTACGCAAACGAATAATTTCGTTACGATTTTATTATTATCATCGTCTTACGGCTATTCTTAATTATTATTATCATTACTAAGATTATGTTTACGATTTTTACTATTAGTATTAGTGCAATACCACATTGCATTGCGTAAGCATTGTTTTCGTCATTTTATCGTCCTATTTGTATTATTGTATACTGGATTCATGTCACTATTATTTACGAATTCGTGTATTAAATTATAATTAATAGGTTTTTTACTGTTTCTGTTCATGCATCTGTGCATCATGAAATATAACCAATGATACCAGGAAGAAAAACAAGAACGTTTAAAATGTAATTATCGAGCTGTAATTAGTTAGATCGTCTGAGGGAGACGATCCATATAAATTTTTATGCCCGCTCACTTCCTCAGGGGAGGTATGTGGCACGATTAAGAAGCTGTAAAAATCGAAACCCTACTGGGCAAAAGTGAAAGATTTAAATTAGATGTACGCAGTAAAAAGCCACACCTTCCACTCGAATTTCAACAAAATTTCAGTTTGCAGCGTTTCCGACAGCGAGTGACTGTTCGCCATTAGAAATATTTATTCGCACGCAAGCGTGAGCAAATTCAAGGTTTACAAGAAGTTTTGAGCGGATAGTTTGTAAAACACTTTTTTACCGTGTGATCAAGAGTGTAACCGTTGTATGCGACAGTTATACAGGGTTTGGTAATTAGAGTTTTAATAAGTTAGATATTCAATCAACAAGAGTAAGGGAAAGCTATAGGGCGTGGGAGAACGATTGGATTCGTTTTGTTATAACGCTATTACTATTTGACAATTATTAACATTTATTATGATTATTACGGAGTGATAAAAAATGAAGAGTCAAATGTGAGAAATTAATGAAGTAAATTTTACAATAAATAAATTGATATATGTACGATGATTACGATACGGTTATATTATATTCAACGACAGGGTAAACAAAAAATAGAACAATTTTTGGGACATGTGTCTCGTTGAATGGCAGCCATTTTGTTTTTTTTATACGCGTACGCGTATAGTTTTTGAAAAATAACGGTTACGCGTTAAAAAATGAAGTCAATTTCTTATAGGAACATAGCAATATATCCGAAGAATCCAGCACCAAACAAACGCTTAAGAAAAACAGGAAAGGAAAAGATCGATTATAAAAAAAATAAAGTTTAACTACAGACTCAGGTAGAAAAAAATAATAACAAAACAAAAGCGTACGTGTAAAGCGGAATTTCGTGTCTTTCGCTAACGATGTATGTTCGTGAATATTAAAAATGTAATAAAAGATATTGTTAAATTGTAACAAAGAGTGCAATTTTTAAGCAAAACAGAAAAAAAGTTTTGCGCAATTTTCAGTTATATGTCAAGTCGAAACAAAATGGTAGCTAGTTCGGTAAGTCCCAGTGCTAACAATAAATTCTTGTAAAAATTATATGTATCGGACCAAATGTGGTATCCAGTAATGTCATTTGCGATGATAAACTTAATTACGAACGAAATAAACACGCGCATACCCGATTTCTTGTGCGCGATGCTGTGTTCCGTTCGCCAATATGAGGCTACAAAGTAGTTGCAAAATGCATTAATTAGCTCAAAAAAATCAAAGACGTTGATTTTTTGATCAGCTGACTTTTATATCTTTTTCTTTCTGATATCTTAGAAGATAATCAGCGAACTCACCATGGAACATACATACAATACTTACAGTTGGCCTACACGCAAAACATTTTAAAAATGAATTCCTCTCTAATTTATAAAGTAGGTGTAAATCACGGAGAATTTATAATGATTACACTTCAAATCCAGTACACAGAAAAATGCATCTATGTTACAATTAATGACAAAGTAACAGCGTACAATAGCAACAGAAGATAAAACACCAGCTCCTTGAAAAAAGTTGTACGATAACAAGATTCATACAGTTTTTGAACAATTAAAGCCGGAAGAGTAATGCGCATAAAGTTATCAGAAATAGAATGTCATTTTTGAATGGTCGAGTTTGTGTTACACGAATGACGGAACAGCTGTGCGATGAATCTACTAAATGTCAAGATTGATTAAAATCAAGCGTCAAGTGTCCTAGCTTTTCTGATCTTCTTTAAAAAGTCCAAATATATTGAACATCTTAGAATTATCATCATATAAAACTTGTCTGGCTTATTCATGCAAGATTTTAAGGTTATAAAAATTAATGAATAAAATATTAGAAGGATAAAAGAAGATTATTCAATGAACCAAGGACATTTCGTTCGCGAAGTACAAGAAGGCACGTCTTCGTTGGCAAAGTCGTCCAAGATCCTCCCGAAAAAACAAAAAATATATATTATATATACAAATATATAAATTATATGTATACACTCCTGATACAAAGGTGATCATGATCAATTACGTAAGAATAAATCATTGAGGAGACAAAAAGAAGTATAAAAGTAGGGAATTGTCGACTACGAAGACGCAGAAAATAAATCAATTAGTGAGCTGTTAAAAGATTGAATTCTAAGGAAAGCGAAAGAAAGAAAAAAACTGCAGAATAAACCCAGTACGGCTGAAGTCCACGCGTTTATAAATAAACAAAAAAATAAATAAATATTGAAATATTACGTCTAATAATCTACATCTAGTATATATATACAAACATATACATATATAAATATAATGAATGATAAGAAAACAAAAAATATATATGATTAATGTCTAAGGCGTATAAAAAAATAAATAATGATTATAAAGACGAAAGAGAATATTGAAAAATTGTTTTATGCATTTGTATATAATTATTGATGTTTTAAAGCTAATATACTATTGTATTGTAATTTGATCACGGAACACAGATACACAAACAGAAAAAAACCAAGAGAAAAGAATGCGTGAGAAGAAGTAAAAGTGGATATGCGCGATGGGAGAAACAAGATAGGACTCGTAAGGCGGCGCGGGCTGATCTCCACTTCGCTGTTTTTTTACAAAGAAAAATAAGAATAATAAAACATAAATTTAAAAAACTATTATTAAACTTGAGAATAGATGAGAAAAAAATAAGGATGACCGCAGCCCGCCTTCGAATTCTACCCTCCCTTGCGCGAAATATACATATATAAATATATATATTACAGTATAAATATATATATAAATAAAAAAGCCCAGTATATAATTATATTGCATATACAATGAAAGGCAAAACGAAATAGGCATTC
Organism: Philotrypesis tridentata; assembly: GCA_018906965.1. Taxonomy (NCBI): domain Eukaryota; kingdom Metazoa; phylum Arthropoda; class Insecta; order Hymenoptera; family Pteromalidae; genus Philotrypesis; species Philotrypesis tridentata. Next base: position 6,109,361 of record JACCIB010000008.1, on the reverse strand, counting down.
ATTGGCGACGATCTTGCAAAACAGAAAGATAGTATGCGAGATACATATTGCTAAACAATGTAATTGGGAAATTTAATAATTTTTCTACGTTAACCAATACTGCAGATGCGATACAAGACCTGTGGAAGTGGTTGTTTTAAAAATTAAGCGAGATCACGGAGGATGATGAAACAAAAAAATAATAATAAATATCTTGTCTTTGTTAAGAATTTAAAAAATGGCTACTTAATTGGAATTTTAAAGGCAAAGTTGAAAAGAAAGAAAAAGATTATATACACAATGAAATTAAGCGTCTTTATTATATTCTGCACTTTTATTTCTATAAACACGATAAACGTTAACGAAAAACAATATTTCTTAATAACTAAGAAAAAAGAACTCAAGGGGCAATAAATATATCATTTTTAGCGTCACGGCGTTTTTGAAAATAAATAAAATTTATACATCCTGCACAGAAGCGATTCTAACATTTTGAAATGTGTACAAAAAAAATTTTTTCATCGCGATCGTCAGAAGCAAAGAAAAAAAAATAAGAAGCAATATTAATAACACATCATCGCATGTAATTGCACAATGCCAGTCCTCCGTATCCACAATCAGTCAATATTAATAGAATTCGATCTGTGCAGGAACATTTATTTTAGTAAAAAAATTTCAAACACCTCAATAACAGAAAAACAAAAAGAATAATGAAGCGAGCATAAAAGCGCGCACACATCATGTGCAAGTGAAGCAATATTATAACAGTTTTTGGAGATAATTATAAAATCATAAAAAATACTGCAAAACAGAAATTTCTACATATGAGACAAAGATGTCTGCGAAAAAGTTTAGGTTACAAAACGAATGTAATGGAATTCCGCCAGCACGCTCGAAGTTTGTAAGCACAAAAAAATTAACAAAAGAATAATAATTACAAGCCACTTAAATCACCTATAGTTGGGCTTTCGCATCTAATAGCTCTTTTTAGACGAATTGGACTAGTTGTATACACATGTGTAGAAAAAGAAATCTTTTGAAGTCAACGCAACAAGAAGCCTAAAATGTTATGTTTTCTTCGTAGATTCTCGCTCTCAAGTCAATATCTAGTAAAACGAAGAAAAAATATTAATAAAATAAAGTAAGAAAATAATAAAAATAATAAACAAAAGAAAACATCTTTGATGTCTTGCCTCTTGAGTTTAATTCCTCCGGGTCGCGTGGACTTGCATATATATGTGAATATACACATAAAATGTACTTTCGCATTATCGATCCAACGACGTCGATCGCTCTCAAAAAGAATAAAAGTATAAAAATTTTATTATTATTCCGTTTATACTCCTTGAATCGAGTCCTATGTAATATTGCTAGGAAACGTCTAGTTTAGTTAAAAAAAAAAATAAATATATGAAAGAAGGCAAGAAAAAAATCTTTAAAGTTAAGTGAACAATGCGACGTGTCATGTGAGATATATTACATTCTTACTTATTTCTTGTTTCGCCGAATGCAAGACTGGATAGAAAAAGAAAGTTTTAGCGTGAACAAAATAAAAATGATGTACTAGTAAAAGCAGGAAAAAGTGTACTAGTAAAAGAAGAAAGAAAGTTAGTGCGAAATTTGAACGAAACCGAAGGGAGAGGGGGGTGGGAACGTAGCTAGATAGGTACTTTTTGACAATTTGCATGGCGCGTCGCTAAGAAGGAACAATTTTATTATGCTATTTTTTGTCATACCCCTTTCAAAATTCAAGGGCGCGCCATAAGTTTTTGCGAGAATCATTATCATTACTACATTATTAATGTATCTTAACGACTAAGCTTATGAGTATGTTTTCTTTTTTGTTTTATTTCTGTTGAACTATTATATTATTTTTAATTGATTGGTTTGATTAATTAAGTATTCATATTATAATAAATATTGATTGATCATTATAATTATTACTCTTTACTTACTATTAATGTATGTTTATGTTAAATTATAATTATTATCATCATTATCTCGTCATTATGCAAACGATTTTTAATTAAGGATTTTTCATATTCGTTGGTTATATTAATTAATTATATTATATTTGCGCCCGGTTTATGCGTATCTAATAATTGCAGTGCTTTCGATATTTTTATTGTTCCTCAAACGGAAGAGGCGAAAGCCAGATTAGCAAGCGAGATAATACTAGCTTTTTAGAAACAAAGTAAGAAGAAGAATAGAGGAATGATGGAAACTTATTATGGTTCGAATCGAATGAAATGTAACTCTAAATTTATTTGGAGTGACTTTTAGTAACTTCCTTGCAGATGTATAAAAGCATTATTTTATTAAGACCGATTGATTTTAGTTTATAAAATAAATAAATAAATAAATATACTTAGTATTCAAACCCAATTGTTTTTAAAAAAACTGTTTTGTCTTGTTAAAAATTAGATTTTTGGCAATGTTTAAAATCTCTATACTCCAAATAACTTAGAGGTATACATAGATATGAGAACGTGAATTATTGCAGAGGTATTTTTTCGTTTATTTTTACTGACGAGCCGGCGTAACATGTCGATACGCGCACTTATAGTTTAGCGTATAACGTCATGCAATATGTACATATAACTACGTGGATAATAAACGCATGGATCGGGAGAATGAGAAGAAAAGATATATAGTAAGAGGAATGACGATAAAAAGAGAAAAGAGGAAAAGGGTGATGTAATTTGCAGTGTTTGAAAAAAATAGAAAAAAGCAGCTAGTTGGCGCGTACTTCCTGTAGATACGCACCAACAACGCTGATGCGTTTGAAGGGTCATTAACGAAACTTTACGTTCGCTTTTTTACGATTATGCTTTTGTTCATGCGCAAAGTTGACAATGTCGATGGAGATAGCAAGCAGTGAAAAAATAAACAGGTTTTACGGTCGATCTTTTTATCCGCAAAGATGCGCCAACTGAAAATATAAAAATATATAAACCTCTCTATAAAAGTACAATTTTTACTGAATACTAAATAATTATTATTAAAGAGATGTTTCTTTGAAAATATTTCTTGTCTTCGATCAGGGCCTTTTAAGTAGGAAGAAAAACATGTGTATTTTGTATCTCAATAATATTTACTTGAAATGATGCCAAGTTACATTCTATCGACTTTTTCGTACTTTAATTACAATCTTACAATCTAACCACCAACTGAACTTTGTTACGTGCTCTTTATATAATTATGTTGATAAATCTATTTCTAATAGAGAATATAAGCCAAAAATTATTTATATTCTGCTCACTGTACTAAAGTAACGTCGACATAATACATTCACTGACTTAAAAGAGTAACAGAGTTAACACTTACTTGCATACACACAAACATGCAAACATACTCACTGAGACACACGAAAAAATGATTTCTTCCAATAATACTCATTTTTTAAAGAAAACTTTTATAAAGAAATTTCGATTCGAGCCAATAACAGTGAGGGATAGTAATGGGAAGGAGTCCGATGAAATTTGTTCACTATTCGTGCGTATCCAAACCAAAGCAATAATAATTTGTTGACTATTTAATTTCTATTATTTTTATAGGTAGTCGATCATTTGTCATTTTCGATTGCGCGTGTAGGTAATTATAATATTCGTTATTTGTATTTTAAATGAGGGGAATGGACAATTCGAAAGCCTAACGTAAATTTAATAGTCAATTAAAAAGATAAAAATAAATGAAAAAAAAACGTACCCATGGTCGATGAGAGAGAAATCGTACGAGGAACTCAATATCCCAATCGCGTTTAAAGCTCGCCTAACCGATGAATTGGTTATGATGGTGATAATCAACGTTATAATCGAGAATAACTCTTCGACGGAATTTAAGTTCCTTTACTTTTCATATTTAACATATCAAATTGATCTAAGAGATCTAAAATTATTTGTAATGCGTAAGCTGCAATCTGGTGGTTATAGAAAATTACGAAAATGAACACTTACTTTATGCTTACGTTTACATATAATTGAGCGAATTGCACAAAAAGTTTCACAAGATAAGTCGCATGTTCCTCTTTAGTTAAATCTATGAATACAAATTCATAAAATATCTACGTATAAAATCAGGCATTTGTTAAGTTTTTAAATTTAAGTGAAAGCGAAGAATCAAGTTCAGAGAGCGAATCATGTAAATGTAATATGTAAGGCATAGTATCGGAGTTCTGAAATCGAGTATTCCAGTGCTCAAGTTAAATCAATGTGCGACGCAAGTATTGTTTATAAGTTGCATATTTGTTAAATGATCCGTCTATGAGGTTCTTTTTTTTCTCGATAACATCTGTGTATTAATTACCTTATTTTTATTGAATCACATTGTTTTAAAAATATGTATTATATACTTCGTAAATTGTAAACGGTCTAAATATTATGAAATATGTAATGTATTTCACGATAAAATTTATCAAAACACTCACACAATTGCGAAACGCAACTTTGTTTCACTGATTTACACGTATTATAAACTCAACACAACAAATAATGAATAAGATGCAAAATAATGAAATGAACAAAATATAATTAAAATTAGTAAAGAAGAGTATTCTTTCGATTACTTCTTCGAGAAATGGCAAAAGAGGTTGAGAAATTAGTAAAAATAAAAATGGGGTGCGTTGTCTTTTAAACAGGCTTAGAGTTAAGGATAGACGATGATCGCAAAAAATATATATATATATGTATACATATATATGTATGTATGTCGATTGGGATATACTCGATAACACGGCACAGCGAGGATACTTGCAATATAACAAGCAATAAATAGGCCGCTCTTAATTCCATTGTATACTAAACGATTATGTGAATGCTTAAATGAGATTAATTGAACTTAACACGAAGGAAACAAGAAAATACCAATTTTACATCTTCTTACTAATTGTAATGATACAATACGTATAGCGACATATTAAAAAAAAAATTACACGATTGTGTATTGCGATTAATGGAAATAATGAAAAAAAACTATACATGATGAAAATAAAAATCAAGTTTAACAAGCAAAGCAGAAGGTAATCTACATCTAAGTACGTAAAGTTTCAATTTTACACTAATGATAATAATGACTTAGGTATAAGCGAGTATATAAGATACAATGATGATTTATAATAATTATAATGCTGTACAGAATATTTATGAAGAGGCCTGCCTTTTACAAGATTGCCGAAAGAGAGTCGATCGACGACAATTAAAGCTTTATCTGATACCGCAATTATATTACTTGGTGAACGAGATGTGTTTTCGACTATTATTCAGCACCGTATTTTCAAATGTGTAAATGATATGATTACTATACGGAAACGAAAAAAGAAAACGGAGAAAAGAAAATTAAGCGAAACAAACGCGAACCACTGATTGTTATTCTCACACCAATTCGACTATTTTAGATTTCTTTTCTCATTCTAACCACGGTGAAATATTTTAAAAAATAATAATAATAAAAATGAAAATGCGAGACTTTTTTCATTATTTTTGATGAGCGTCGTTTTTTATCGGTGCGCGACCCTCATTTTGAAAACTGTAGGCCAGACTACTAGTGGATGTTTTGTAAAATATTAAAAAGAAAATGAAAACAAAAACAAGAGAGGAAGCAAGTGCGGGCGATAAAATTAAATTGATTCGGCGCGCAATAAGTACGCTAAAGTTTTGATTGCGAGAAGATAGCGAACAAAATGACTAAAGAATTAATAAAGCGACGCGCGTTGCAAGCACAAGTCGAGATTGTCGGGCCAAGTCGTTTCTCAAAATCAGATCAATTTGGATGTCCGCGCGAGGCGAATCTCGAGCTCGGGCGATGCGGCATAAATTAAATTGCGCGAGCGAAAGAAAGCGAGAGAAAGGAGCGCGGTATAAGAGAGGACAGCAACAAGCTGGAGTGAGAGAGTATAACAGAGCGAAAGGCCGAGAATGAAAGTGAGTGAGTGAGATTGAGCGTGCGAGGAAGAGATCAAAAGCGTTAAAAAAAAAAATAAATAAATAAAGCGTTAAGCGAAGCCCTCGAAGAGAATATTACAAAATAAAAAAAAAACACAAACAATATAAAACAACAAGTTTGACGCTGAATTAGTCGCGAGCGATGCGAGGGCGGTAAATTTAATTAATTGTGTATGTATACAAACAAGAAATAAATATAATATGGCGATTATAAATATGACACTAATACAACAAATAACAATATTGTACCCCTCTGTAAATATAAATATATTATAATACAATGATTATTACTATATGATTTATTATATATATACTATACATATAAAAAATATATATATATATCTAATGAATTCATATTATTACGTTTATTATATTGTTTTAATTAATATTATGATTATTATATTATTATTATCGCGATGATGAAGACGACACGACGACGATGATGATGAATATTATTATAATTATGATATTATTATTAATATTTAAGAAAAGGTTCACAACGTGCCGTGTGTATGTGGGAATAAAATATATAATATAATGGACATTGTTCAATTCAACCTGATTTATGTCGTTATTTATTTCTCCTCTCAAAATCCAAACTAACTCACGAGCGGCAGTCAACTGAGATTTTTAACAATGCAGCGAAAAATTGGAAGATTCTCAATTCATAAATTTTGAATGCGAGGACTTGAAAAGGCTGTAGAAATAAAAAAATAAATTTTAAAGGCATTTCAACAACGTTTGTCTCAATAATATATTTAAATCATTCTACATCACTTTTTGTTGTTATTCTTTGATTTTCTGTAAAGAATCCTTAATAAAATTTAATTTAATTTACTTTCAAATATCATTGATGATAAATCTATATCTGTACGCATTAGAGCATATCGGTAATCGCACGACCTATTTTACCGACCGCTGACAAACTAGTGATTCAAGATAGATGTCGCATTTTCGCTTTTTATCTCCGTCTCAGTCTGCAGTCACAGAGTATCTGCTCTTTACGATTGTCATGTAACCTACGACGAATCTTAGTTTATCAATTTCACTCCTTTTCTCTCCATTTTATATTGAAACAACATTTGAAAATGGGGATATTCTTTGCGAAAAAGAAGCAACCAAGTAGGGTGACGGAGCAGGATAAGGCCGTTTTGGTAAATAAACAAAGAATTTCAAAACATCTTTATCTTAACCTCACTTCTTAATGTAAATATTAACAATTCTTTTCATTGTTATTGTGATAGCAATTGAAGCAAACGAGGGATAAGTTAAAACAGTATCAAAAGAGAGTAGAACAAAATATTGAAAAGGATAGAGAAATAGCAAAGAAGTTACTGAAGAATAACCAAAAAGAGTAAGTTCTCCCGTAATTAGTAATTTTATACGCCTGTATGCGAATGAAATAATTGTTACTTATACTATTTCTTTTGTGTGTCTAGTCGTGCCCTGCTATTGCTACGTAAAAAGAAATTCCAGGAACAAATGCTAGTCAAAGCTGATGGTCAGTTAGATAATTTGGAACGAATGGTACACGATTTGGAATTCGCACAAATTGAAACAAAGGTTATAGATGGATTGAAGATTGGAAATGAATCCCTCAAGAAACTACATGCTTTGTTGTCGATTGAGGATATTGAGAAGGTTATGGATGAAACTAGAGAAGGAGTCGAAAAGCAACAGGAAATTGATGAAATCCTTTCAGGAGGATTAACTGATGAAGACGAAGTGGATGTCGAAGCTGAATTAGATGAGTTGATATCACAAGAGGCTGAAATAACTACACCTGAAGTGCCAACGGAGGTTCCATTACCCGATGTACCAGAAGACGAACCTGTTAAAGAGAAGGAAAAAGGTAAAACTAGATTACTTTTTTCTTAGTTTTTTCCAAACATGAACAATTATCCATGATTTTTATTTACAGCACCAAAAATCAAGTCTCAGGAACCTGTTGCTTTGGAAGCATAATTTTGACTGTGTCGATTGTTTTTATATTGCTTATCTGTATATATGTACAGCTAATATTTAATATTGTCATCGAATAGATGTAACAGTTTGTAAGTAAAAATTAATTTTTTTAAGAATGCTATATTCTATATTGTAAGAGAACTTTGATAAATGTAAGTTCAAAAATTAAGATTGTTCAGAGTAAGTGTTTGATATTCTACATAATGTATGTTCTTTTTCATTTCAATAATGTTAAATTTATTTCCGGTTAATAAAATTGTCACCTTGACAATACTATGTGATACGCAAAATATGTTAGCATTCATTTCAGTTGAATTCTTAGCACAATGTAAAATTTATATTTATTATTCAATTCTGTAAAATACTTTGTATAATTTTTTATTGTAAAAGGACAGTATGTAAAGTATTATCTCAGGTTTGATAGTTACGAAAAATTTTGTTGTGAAAAAAGTCAGTCACTTTTTTTATGTTTGATATCTGTTTATCGATACTTATATAAACTTTTATCACCAATAACAATAAACTTTAATCCCAAATCATAATTTACTCATCGAAGCTTATTTAATAGTTATCAAAAAAGCAAAAAAAAATTACTTCGCTCCGATCAACCCTGATAATGTTTGGTTTGACTTAATGCTATTAATACATTGTTTGCGACTCTCTACTGTATTTTTGAAGAAACGTCAAGTAAATACTTGCTGCGGACAATCAAGATAGTCGCGCAGAAAGGTCGTCCGCAGTCTATACATACTTGATAATTATTGCAAAAATTTTGTTAACAAGATAAAAGTGGACGACACGCATCGAATGAAGTTTACCCTGTGAAGTTGAAATTTTCCATGCAAGACTTCTACAACCGTCTCCGAACCAAGAGAAGTCTCATCTCTCCGTCTCCACCGATTCCATCGCACCGCCACTAAGTTTGCCCCGAATCAACAGCTCCGAGGGACACTCTCGAGCCGAAAAAGAGAAAAAAAAAGCCCGCGGCCGTATTACAGGAAGCGCGCGGAGAGACGCCGAGCTCGAAATCGCGGCGGTTCCGTATTTGCGCGCGAGACACTCGAGCCGACGACCTTCGCTCTCATAACACCAGACGCGGCTGCATCGGAAGAAAGGCGCGCGTCGTGTTGATTCCGCCGGATAATTTCGCGGTATAAGATGCCGCGCTGTGTACACTGCCGCATTTCATTTCGTTCGATGTCTGTTGACGCGCTATACAGTCGTTTCGCGAATTGCAATTATTAGCGGAACGTGACTCTCTCGCTCGCATGTAATCCGTATAAGTATACATTATACACGCTATAAACGTATACACACACGGGGATGTATAAAAGTACGAGAAAAGAAGATATTAATGCCGAAACTTTCCGCTATATCGCTCGTTTTATCGCCTCGCGCACAAGCATCGGAGAAATAATTACATTTTAATTTCGAGAGAAGATACATCTACATGCATAACACCCCGAGCGTAAACGATCGGCCGCGTCTCGCACGACAAGGTGCTTGACACTTTTCCTGCAAGTCGCGGCTTATCGCGCGGAGCGTGACACATCGACGCGCCCGATAGTTTGTTTATTGTGTATACGCAGTCGCTTATAACGCGTTAACGAGTCTCCTTTTCGGCGATGCGCGCATTCCACGCATCACCACTTGACTCACTGCTATATATATATTATATATATATACACACGAATCATCCGGATTTCATACCGCCGCGGCGCGCGGTTTGAAAAAATGATCTCTCGGCCGCGCGATTCTCATTTTTACAATACGAGCGCGCGGGCGCAGCGGCGCTTAATATTTTATTGCTATCGACTCGTCCGTAGAGGTAATTGCAAGCGCGCGAGCATTGAGGAAATAATTAAACTTACCGGCTGAATTTATGTAAACGCGAGTAATGCCAGGCCTGGAGAAAACATAATTTTATTACCGAGAAAACAGTTTGTAATACAATGAAACTCGCTTGCTTGTGTACGTGCGGTGTGTGTATATAGGTGTGTGTTGTAGAGTGGTGCGCGGGAACGCCGTTACAAAAAAAAAAAAGAAACAAAAAAAAATATGACAATGCAATGGCTTACAATAGCTATGACTGTAATAATTGCGCTTTAACAATAACGACTGAACATTCTGTAAGGGGGCAGTAAAAGGCTTGTAAGGTGTTTTAAAAGTTATTCAAGCGCATTATGCGCCTCGCGGGATAATAAAAACCGCGTTTTTATTATTCTCGGGCGCGTGTATAAAAAGCAAACGTGACTATCCTCCGGTGCGCTCTCTCGATACTTTCTTCTCTCCTCTGTCGCGTTATATATATATATATATATATTTTTATATATTTTTTGTGCAAGCTTATTGCAACCGCATTGGACAGGATATACGCGACTGGAGAGGGGGAGGGGGGGGGGTATACAATCGAATGACGCGCGAGTTCGCTCTTGTACTTGGAGATATTACGCACTTGAAAATTTTGAAAGCCAGAAAAAGTTGGTTGGAAGCCTCGGCCGAATGGCTTACCGGTGTAGAGCAGTTTTCAGGGGTATAACTACACACACACACGCGGCGATAATGAAAAGTTCACGTTTGCGTTACATGTTGTATACAGATATACAGAGCGATATTGACTAATTGACCATGATGGATGTAAAACAAAAAAAGCTGCCCGCATTGTAAATTCGTGCGAAGGTCTTTCTCGCGGCTCGGCGCGGCCTCCAATTTTGATTCTAAAACGAAAGTTACAATTCACAGCCGCGCGGGACAAAAAGCCGACCGCGCGAGAGGTTTCGATTGAGGCTCGCGGTATATATAAGCTTCGGGAGACGCTGCTTTTCGTATATAAGCTATCGTATATATGGGAAAATCCGCCAAAATAATTCGGATAATTGCGGCGGAAATGGACCAAAAAAAAATCTGGTGAGACTCGTCTGGGACGTTTTTTTTTTGTTCTATAGGCAAATACATGCACAAAAGTTCAAAAAATTTTCGAGCAAATTTAAAACTTCAATTTTCACAATTTTTGAAAAAATTAAAAGATGACTCAAAAATTTTTGAATTAATTCATAAGTATTCCATGAGTAATTTTGAGCATTTTTTATTCTACAATATTTTTTCGTTAAGGTCATACTTCTCGCGAAAAAAAATAATGTTTTCATAAAAACCGCCGTCATTTTGTTAAAAAGAAATCATAGACACAAAAGCTCGACCAATTTGAAAAGCTCAGATATTTTGTGAACTTTTGTGCACATTTGCGACTGTAAAACTAAAATTCCTTCTCCCTCTAAATACGGATTGAAAAAGAAAATGCTTGAAAAAAAGAATTTTTCTTTTAATTTTTACACAAATATCTAAATACCCAAAAACACTCATTCGATTTCGTGGGAACACGAAATTTTTTTTTTCATGTTTTGTTTCGGCCCAGATGAGTATCCCGAAATTATTTTTTCGTCGATTTCCGCTGCAATTATATCTGAATTATTTTGGCGGATTTTCCCATATATATACATAATATGATATATAGAGCATTACGGAGACTCGAGGAGCCGAGAGTTTCTCGAAAAATCTCTGTAATATACGTGCGTACGCGTCGTATCGAGTGTATTGTTATCATATATTTGTAACTCATCGTTTTGTATCCAGTTACGGGCGGTTACACGTTGTACGTGCTAATTAAATAACTTGTTTATCTCGATCGCCTGTACTGTGTGCTATACATCCATATGTGTATTCATCGAAATCTATATTAATAATGCTCTCCGCGTGTATCTCGCGCGACAACGCCAAATGCGAAAAAAACAGAAAACAGTGCTCGACGATATACGCGCGCGTCGAAGCAATAAAGAAGAAGTAAACGTATACATATTTTTGTACTTGCTAATGTGCATTTCGCGATTGGGTACACAAGCACATACACACACTCGTGGGTGACGCGTTATTGTTTGCGGAGCTTTTTTTTCAACGCGGTTTCGAATGGAATTCAGAATTTTTTGGGTCGACGAGCGAGTTATATACGAGTGAGAGGCTCCTAAGTAGATTTGCAAGATCGTAAATGTGATAATTTGGACACATGTCTCCTCGATGTATATATCGGAGACAACGACTTGCTCTTCAGCGACAATCTCGAGATGAATATCTGCGGCTGCGAAAGACATATATAACTATGCGGGGTATGAGACATTTTCAGAGAAATTCTGTGCAGTCATGCCGAGCGTATAACATATCTCTGAGTGACACCTCTCGCGTACGCCAGTACTTATATAGAAAATTGATAAAGCAGGTGTATACCGGCAATTTGTACCAGAGACCTGCGTGTCTAATCGCAATTTTTATCGAGGTGTAATAGCTTCTTCGCGGATGTGATTCAATGAATCTACAATATTTTTATTGCCTTACATAATATACTTTACATCTAATAATTATATGAGTTGAATTGACGTATTTTACGTTTCTACGCTCACTTATATACTTACAAGATTTCCGTATACTATATATCTCGGGCTTATGGCTTTCAATTGTATATGCCTCGAAGCCACAGATCTACGCGCGCTATGCGCATCCCATTTTTATTTAATCATCGCGCGCCACGATTGTCCTCAAAACTAACAACGCACAGTGTATAAACGAGAGCCAACATCGTTTCGATGCGTAATTCCGTGATTGATACCGTGATTATTTACAAAGCTGGTGCGCACACGCTACAGGTTATACACAGATTAACGCGCAGGTGATAAAAGCATAAAGCGTATACATGCGTGCGTATATATGTATACAAATACACACACGCACGTGACCTCGTCTGCGCGTTCGATGGGAAGCAGCGGAAAACTTTTTTTTTTCATCGTCTTTTTGTCTCTCGCCTCCGCGCGCGCGCGCGCGATCTCGAGCGGCGAATCGAGAAGCTATATAACGCACATATATATATACATAACGCTCGAAAACGTCTTGACACCTCGTTACATATACTCGCTCGCGCGAATTACGCAATACACGTCGCTTTTCGTTTACCCATCCTATTAACATAAGTTTTATATATTCACACACATATCGCGCGTATGTACATCTATAAGTCATCGAAGTGAAAAACACGACGTTATCTTCCTGTTTACAGCCCGTGTATTGTAACACACCCGTCGCGCCTCGCTCCGCACTGGACCGACAATCGGTATACCTGCAAGACTCGGCCAATCGTCGCGGATACAAAAAGGGCCGAGCGCACCTGTTCCTCTCCCCTACCCTACCCCCCCCCCCCTCCACACCGCAGACAGAGGCGCGATAAGCTCTCGGCTGCGCGTTTGCGTCACGAGCGGGGTTATCGCGTCCGTTTAGCGCTGAATCTGCTGCTGCTGCTGTATCTCGTGATTTCGTTTCGCGGCGCGCGGCGCGCGCGCGCGCTCTCGATTATCACACGCCCACTGGCGACGCCGACGACGACGGCGATGCGCCGATGATGCCGCGCGCCGCCGAGGCATCAGAGAGCTCGCGCGCGCGCGCACAGCGGCAAATGAATAGTAGCCGGGAGAATCGACGAGTTGGCGACGACGAGGCCTTTCGCGATTCAGGATGAGATTTTTCATTCCACGCGGCAGCGCGCCAGGTTTGACAAGTACAGTTCACACACATATATATATATAATCAATCTTATCTGTTATACCGCGCGATAATACACGCGGCTCGTTCCTTTCTTTTTTTTTTCTTACAATTTTTCGCTCGTTTCGACGCGGCTGCGCTATTACTGTGTACGTCTGTGCGATAGTGCGCGTGCGATTGTGCGGAATGCCGGCGCAGATGCAGACGCGGAGATGCACGTGTATGTATAGTGTGTATACATATATGTATTGGATATATAGTCGTGTTTATGCGCGCCCGCGAGAAGGAGAATAAACATCGCTCTCTCGCGCGAGAGCTTGTAATCGTTGAGTGTGTGTATATGCAATGTTTCGATAGATGCATTGCTTTATAGGCAAATCATTGCGTAACTGCGTAGCTCCTAATGAAATTCGTAATTCTTTATGCGCGCGCCTTATGTAATTTTAAGACGGGAGGCAATTACGCATTTTATTACAATCACCTCATTCGCAAGGTCTCTCTCTCTCTCTCTCTCTCTCTCTCTCGGGGGATAAACGCGATACGCTTCGATCGACAGTTCTTCGATTCTACATACGTGTAATCGCGGGTTTATTGCAATCGAGAAAAAAGATAAACGTATATATTATATATATATATATATATATATATATATATATGAGAATGTCCAGGAAATTTCGGAAGCAACTCGGACGGTAAAGTTGCAAAAAGTTTTCTTGAGGGCACACCTACCAGACCTGTTTTTTCTTGTTCCTCGGGTCATTGTGAAAGAGAAAAAGCTCGCGTACATGGCCGATCGTAGGGTATACTTTTTTCCCGAGCAAAAACGTCTCGAAAAACGGGAAATAATTAAAAAACAAGAATACATAGATTTTTTTCTCGAAAACTGTGGACTTTTAAAATTATTTCATTAGAACAAAAATGTCAAAGAATACTCTGAATTTTTTTCAGATTTTTTACGACGTTTTCCGAAATTTCGATTTATTTGGATTTTTGAAAAATTAAAAATTGTACCGAATCAATATGAAAAAATTTTCGTTCTAATGAAATTTTTATAAAAGTCTATAGTTTTCGAGAAAAAAATCTATGAATTCTCTTTTTGTTACAATTATTTCTCGGTTTTTCGAGTTGTTTTAGGAACGAGAAAAAACAGGTCTAGTAGGCGTGCCTTCAAGAAAATTTTTTACCACTTTTCCGTCCGAGTTGTTTCCGAAATTTCACGGACATACTCATATGTATAGCCCGCGTAAAATTTCCGTAATAAAGAACCACTGCGATAATCGTTGTTTTTAAAAAATGTAAAAATTGCGCCTCCTACAGCACCGCTGCGAAGAAAGAGAAAATTCCATACACACGTGCGCGCGGCCAGAGAGAGTTTAAGGAAAACGCGCGCGTATAATATATATGCTACCGTTGTTCCCACCTATAATACACACGCGCAATTGCTCGTCCACGAGTGTAAGTTGCACACAGCTTGGCAAACGTCTTCATTAACTTCATCTTCGACTACTGTACGCTGTACAGTTATCGTATATTATGCGTATATATATGCACGTATGTTACACTATATACTTGCATAGAGTTTGTCCTAATGCACATTCGAATTGCTTCAGACGCGCAGCGGTACACATAATTCTCCCGCTATATTATTATACACTCGTACGCACCAGATGAGTAAAATCCAGTTCAAACTGCGCGCGGAGACGCAGGTGTATACATCGTCCTAGTTTTCGTGTATACATAATTATATATATATATATATATATAACTCCCGTTTTTTGGGACTTTCCTCTTTAACCCAATTATGCGCGGAGAGTCACGGGACCGAGCTTGTATTTCCAGAATTTCAAACTCGACGCACGAAACGACATCGTTGCAAACGTAAATATGCAATTATGCTAAATTATGCTAATTGACGATGCGCGACATTGTCGAGACATCCTGGTAATCGGCGCTTCTCTGTATATACAGTCTCCGATCGTCGGGTAATTAGCCGCGTGAGTTCAATGACTCACTACACGCACGACGACGACGACGACGTATAAGGAGGTGCAATATATATGTGCATCTTATTTTTCTTTCTTTATATGGAGTATTAATTTGTACGGTGTATTTTTTTAGAGCTGCTTTTGCGGAGAGAAATCTGTAATATTTCCATTGCGTAATAATTAATCTCTCGGCGTTGACAATTTGTTGTTTTGTCAGGCCGTAAAGCTCGTGCGTGTATCAGATAAAAACACTAACATACATGTCATATATCTAGGAATTAAGGTATTCCACGGCGCGCTATCAAATCATGTAGGAAATTAACGATTAGGATTTTCTCGCTCTCTCTCTCTCTCTCTCTGTCTCAGGCGACATTTCAAAGAGCCGTATAATAAACGCAATGTAATTTCCAGAGATATTATATTAATTAGTACATACATGTGCCGTAAACTATTGTATTAAAAGCGCTTATCTCTGCAGCTCACGTATACATAATATAAAAGGAACTACGCGAGAGATCTGCACAAGTTTTCCTTATTGCACGATGTTTATTTAAATATACACGTCATCTATATATAAACGCGCGTTCATTTAAAAGAATAATAATAAAAAGGAGTGTCGCATACATACATACAAACGAACACACTTTGTAATAAAAGAAAAAAAAATCCTCGCATATATCGGTCGTTAAAATACTCCTTGTATACACGCACACAGCTGCTGCTGCTGCTGCTGCCCGTACTAGACCTCGATTCGCGTCACGTTTTTCACGCTCGATGCAACGCGATAAAAATATATTGAAAATAATTAACCCAAATATCTCCGGCGATGAATTAAGAGCACTCGCCCGCGCGCGCGCGAATTCATTTTCTCGCTTATATGCGGAGAGCCTAAAGCCACTATGTCAAACACAGCTAAGATATACATAATACCGTCGTCGGGCGCAACATTAGTGATAATAAAATCGTCCGATGTGTATGTATAATTACCTTTGGAATAGGGTTAATTCGCGAACACGATTTCAAAGCGCGGCGGCGGGAACGGTGGAAAGGCCCGCGCGCGCGCGCGCGCGTTACAACAATAGAATTCACGGCTCCTCGGCAATATCCGCGGAGCTGCGCTCGGCCCGCTGGAAAGTCGTTACAATTTCCCTCGTCGCGTGTATATAACTGCGCCTTAGTATAGGTGTATATATACACATATATATATATATATATATATATGGGAAATTCCGCCAAAATAATCCGGATAATTGCGGCGGAAATCGACCAAAAAAAAATCTCGTCAGACTCGTCTGGGGCAGCATTTTTTTGTTCTATAGGATCCCCAGAACACGAAAAAATAGTGTTCCCACGAAATCGAATGAGCATTTTTGAGTATTTAGATATTTGTGTAAAAGTTAAAAAAAAAAGTTCTGTTTTTTTTTCAATCCCAATTTAGAGGGAGTAGGAATTTTCTTTCTACTGTTTTTTGTTTAAAAAAATCATAGACCAAGAAATCTCGACCAATTCGAAAAGCTCATACATTTTGTATAAATTTCTAAGTACCCAAAAAACCCTCCTTCGATTTCGTGGGAACTCTATTTTTTTTTTCGTGTTCTGCGGGTCCTATAGAACAAAAAAAAACACTGTCCCAGACAAGTCTTACATTTTTTTTGGTCGATTTCCGCTGCAATTATCTGAATTATTTTGGCAGATTTTCCCATATATACATACCCACGTATATCAGCCCGCGAGAGATGCTTCTTGCCCATGTAGCGCACGACAAAGGAATCGCGGCCCCCCGACACAAGACTCTCTCTCTCTCTCTCTCTCTTGGATGTACGGGAGAGAATTACGTCGTTGCGAGAGGCGCGTGCATAAAGCAAAAGACAAACTCGGCTCGCGTCCGGCTGCAGTTCTATAATAATTTTCCCTTCGGCGAAGCGGCCCACGGTTGAATCATACATAGGTGCTCTCCTACATGCGCACACAGGCATGCGTGTGCAGTGTGAGCGAATGTCCTATAGCTATACCGAGAGGAGCGCGTGGTTGTCTGTGTGTACGGGAGAGAAGAGGAACTCGCGGGGTATCTAGGGATTCTAAAATACCGTGACTCTATTTTAGTAGAGCCGCGGCGCGCGGCTGTGGTATATATCTATAAGGAAATCGAGTGAGCGAGGCATAAACCTCGAGAATAGACGAGCAAGAGAGAGAGAGGCGATGAGCGAGCGACGAAACTAGACTTTTGTTATCCACGTGCGTGTGCGAACCCTTGTGTATAAGGATGTACGCGAGTACTCCTCCCCCCCCCCCCCGCCATCCCTTATTTTTTGCGCATAAGCCGGGAGCATTCGATTATTATTTAGGGCTCTGTATAGCTATCCTGTGCAGATGTTATAGGGGATAGAGAGAGAGAGAGAGAGATGGGGAGAAAATTTATCGGCGCTTATACAGAGGAGGAAGATTGAGCTTCCAGAATTAAAAACTATAAATTTCGGAATTTACTCTCGAGGCACGTACGCGCGTTTTTCTATATAGACGGCGCGTATTTTCGCGCGCGTATGTGTGCGTGTATACCTGAGCGCAAAAAAAGAAGAAAAAATATGGCTGAAAAGCGGCAAACTTGAACGACGCGTTGCTCGTATACGTATGTGCGAATCCACGAAATAGTGGAAACAATATACTCGCCTGAAAAATGTACAAAAATTTTTCTTGAAGGAGCACCTACCAGACCTGGTTTGGTCTCGTTCCTTACGTCATTCTAAAAAAAAAAGATTCGCGTGAATGGCAAATCGTAGGGTTTAATTTTTTCCGGAGAAAAAACGTATTTCATACAGTTTCCATTAAAGGGCAGATTTCGACGCTAAAGTTTGAGCCGCCATCATCTAATGTAATGTAATAGAATAATAAAAAGAATTGTGCATTTTTTGAAACTTTTCTTTTAGAAATCGATTTTTCGACCTCTTTAAATTTTTCTATGTACAAAAGACCGATTCTGAAAGTGACCTCGAGGTCCACGTTCAAAGACTCCGAGGTGCGTTATGCTCGAAAATTTTTTTTTTAATAAAATGTCAGCCAGCTTATATGAACATTTTTTGGTTTTATATTTACGGATTTTTATCTCAAAAACTATAGACTTTCATAATAATTTCAGAAGAACAAAAATGTCTTAAAATTCATCAAAGAATGCTCTCAAATTTTTTTCAGATTAATCCGGTACAATTCTTTATTTTACGAAAATTCAAAAAAATCGCAATTTTGAAAAACATCCTTAAACAATTCGAAAAAATTTGAGCATTTTCTGATGAATTCCAAGACTTTTGTTCTTTCATTAGTTTTCGAGAAAAAAATCTATGGGAATTCTTCTTTATTGTTTTTAAATTATTTCTCGTGTTTCTACTCCGGAAAAAAGTATACCCTATACGATCGGCCGAATAAGCGAGTTATTTTCTCCTTTAGAATGACCTAAGGAGCAAAGAAAAATCAGATCTGGTAAGCGTGACTCCAACAACAATTTTTCTAATTTTTCCGGGTGATTTCGCTTCCACTATATTTCGTGGAATTGCACATAAATATATGTATACACATATACACGGTATCTTATACAGTCCCGCGCGGTTTACGCATCTCTTACAATGTAAAGAGGAAAATTGTCCCACATAGCGCGTAATATGCGCGCAGATGTACATACATACATAGATATATATATATATATATATATATATATATATATATATACGCATGGTGCGCGTATAGCGCATGTAGACGCACGCGACGAAAGCTGACGTATATAACGCGCGCGTTTGCAGCGAAGAGAGCGAGAGCTACAAGTCGCACGAGTTATTAAGAGCGCGGTTGCATGCGTACACACACACACACACATATATATACATGTACGTATATAATGCACGCGCGTGCCGCAGTAGGGTATGCACACATAATATACCACGCATACGCATAAGCGGTGAACAGCCGACGGCGGTATATATATACATACACATACGTATGAGCGATACGAATTTATTCGTATTTTTACCCTCCTCTTATTTATGGAAAACGGGTTGAAGCGATTATGGCGCGCTGTGTAATTTCATTGATCTCTCCAGGTGTGTGTGTGTGTATATATATGCACACACTCGCGGGGGCAATCCGCGTAGTCGTTAATATAGTCACGTACGGCGGCGAGCACCGCAGCGAGTACATATACATATAGGGTATAAAGCAGCATACGCCGCTATAGTACAGTTTTATTTATATCTAGCGTATGACGAGTCGCGCGTATTATAATACGTAAGAGGATATTCAGCAAAGTTTCTCATATGCGGTTTTTCTTCTGCATATGTATGCGCTATATATGCGCTTATTCCGATTACGGGACGCGGCGGCGGCGGCGTATGACGTCGGCGAACACGATAGTAGGCTATTTCGTGCTGCTCTTCGGGATTGACATGTCTCTCGCCAGCATTGATGCCAGAACAAACAATTTGCATGATGTGTATAGCGCACAGTCCGATCGCTCGGTGCGATTAGCAGTATCAAACGTACGTGTTTTGTGCCGCCGAGAGAGCGAGAGAGAGAGAGATTGGCGAAATAATGTAATTCTGCCAGTATTACCGCGATATAGCCGCAGCGGGTGAGATCCTCTTCCTTTTCTGCGAATTACCCCGCGCGCATTACGATTTTTTCAATTTCCCGCGCGATATTGCAATATTGTATATAAGTTACTATATATATATACGTTATAACGTGTGTGCAAAGTTAATTAATTATCCGTCGAAGCAGCGAGTACATTGCGTATATATTATATATATTTAGCTTTGACGATTAGCTGTCAATGAACTAAGTTGTTTATGCTAAGCGGTTTTTTTTTGTTACTCATCCTCACTATATACGTACATAAGCGCGAGGAAAGAATGCACCTCGTTCATTCATTATTAAAAAAAAAAAAAATGTTCGTTAAACAAGCTCGAAAGATTTTTGCTCGCACGTATACGGTTTCCCATTGTGTGCTGAGTTTCGTATTACCCGCTCAAACGCATGGCTGTATATATATATATATACGTATAGGGACAGCTTTCATCAGGACGAGCGACGAGATCCACTTACTTATATACCTATAAGTGAGTCTCGAGGAAGAAAAAAAGCCATTAAAAAATTGGCACTTTTGCCGGGAAAAAAGCGCGTCGAGTATATGGGTAAATAATAGTCTTGAGGAAAGCCATATAAATCCGAAGACAGCCAACGTGAAATTCCATTAGAAGCTTCCCGAACGAAGAGAGTACGGGAGACTGGAAGCTCGAAAAATACTAAAATTTAGCTGGAAGCTTCTATATTAATTGGATTAAGCGACGTCGCGTATATGTTTTCTTCCTTCACAGCACAGTGGAATCCGCAACGTATATAATATATAGAAGCGTATAGAATTGTTTCGCACCAAAGTTCACAAATTCGAACTATTACCCAGATATACGTACACAAATTACAAAGGCGCGTGTGTACACACACCTATTTATCAGAATCCATTATTCCGGAAACTTTGACCGGGGCGCGAGAAAGTACAGCGACCTAAAGCGCGCGACCGAAGCGCAGCCTATAAATTCTCCCTCCTATAACCATATCTATTTCAGACGCTCTCCCCCCCCCCCTCCCCCCGCCTCTGCCCGCCCCATGAAAACTTGATAACCCGTTAAGCGGTGTGCTATACGCCACTGCCACCACACACCACCTCCGTCCGTATATAGAGAGAAAACACAGTGCAATTTTAAATCCGAGCGAAGCCGGCGTGTGTTCGCGGTGCAACAACCCCGTTCGCTACTCACAGTATATATGCAAAACAGTAGCAGCAGAAGCAGCAGCAGCCGAGGTCGTCGCTATCAGAGTCCAATATCCCGACCGCAAGTCAGACTCGCTTCTACGTCACCAGAGAGGTACACTGCACCAGCTCAGGGGATACTTCCTCCGTCTCGCAGGGCTCTATACACAATATAGGTGTGTGTGTGTGTGTGTGTCTGTGTGTGTGTGTGTATATAGGTACACACTCAGAGCGCGCAAGAGCATTGTATATATCTGTGGCTTGCAGAAAGAACCACTTAAATGACATTTTGTGAAAAATTTTTTTATATCGAATTCGAGGTGCTCTTAGTACCCTTTTACATTGTACAATAGTAGGATTTCCGAAATGCACAAATATTTTAAATGTCAGCCGATTGCATAGTCACTTAACTGTGTCTCGTAAAAATGTTACCGCAGAACCACTTAAGTGCACTCGTTTTCTTTATTTTTGGGCGAGATACACCGTGTGGAGTACATTAAAGCTTCATAATATATATCTAATTACCTGTACCGATATATTCGTCGGTTTTTTAAATTAAACAAATTTTTTTGTTTATAAATTTTTCAAAAATTGTCAATTGGCAAAAACAAAAAAATTACTGGAATCGCTCTGATAAAATTCGTACGTATTCCTCAGCTGATTCTAAGAACTTATTACTCTTGAAAATTTTTTCCAAATGTGCGTGGTTTCTTAATAAAAAATTCGTAAAAGTCTTCGTAAAAAATTTTCAATTATTAATATGCACCAGTTTGACCAAACCGAGGTTCAAAATCAACCCCCTAAATCACGTATCTTTTAGGTTTGGACATTTATTCCATTGGTTAGAGGAGTTCCAGATACATTGCAAATGAAAACGTTCTTGAAGTCTCGAATTAAAAAAAAATTGTGGAAAAACCATGCTTTTTTCCTTTAAACCGTTTTTTCTCATTGTTAATAACGATTTTCGAAAATTTCAATTACACCATTAGAAAGGGCATGAGTCAAACTTTAAAAATATGCCCCGCCCGAAAGTTTTTAATCGCTAATTGCATTAGTTACGAGCCCTGAAAGGAGAGTGACTGCATCAGCACTTATCTGCAAAGTTCCCGCAGGATCATTTAACTCGAGTAATTTGTTTAGCTTGCGCGTCGAGAAAGAAACTATTTACAAATGTAATACTACGGGTTCTATTCGTATTAGATCTTTTCTCTGACATTTCGATCTTACTTATTACTCCAAACATTGAAATCGCTTTTTTTCGAAAACACGATAAAGTCACTTAAGTGGTTCTTCCTAGGTAAGCCACAGATATAGGTATATACACACATAGAGCGAGTGGGCGCTATAACGCTATACGTATACACATACACACTATACCGCACACACACATACAGAGAAAGAGAGAGAGAGACCGACACGCGGAGAGCCGCGAGCGAGAAACGAGCGGCCAATCGGCTCTGCGGGCGGCGAGCGCGCGCCGCGCGGCAGTCGACAGCGAGTCTCAGTCGCGCGTAGTCCGCCGTCGGAGGAACCGCGCGGAGCGCGTTTCTTTCTTCGTCTATACACACACGTACACGCAGAGCCTAGTCGTTACGCTTTTACACGTATACGTACGTCGCGTAACGCACGACATCCGAGAGAAAGACTGTATACAACGCATACATCGCACGCAGGACTCCTAATGCGATAGTCTCTTAAAATTCTCGCCGCTGTCGTCGCCTAATAACGTACTTGCATTACACGCATAGACACATCTCCGTGGTACACTTGTTGCGAGCGCCGGTCGTCCCTCGCACCCTCTCTTCTCTCCTCTCTCTCTCGCACCCGCGCGCCGATTCAGTGTATATCGTGTGTATTATATGTGTGAGTGATAACGTGTTGCTCCGAAACAGAGAGAGAGAGAGAGAGAGTGAGAGAGAGAGAGAGAAAGATAAAGAAGAGATAAGGCGAGATAGAAGTAGCGCGCGAAAACAGTGCTGGGTTATAGTCCGCTTTGAGCGGAACGCCGACGAGGAACCCGCGAGTGTATATATACATACACACACTCGCGCGCGCGCACCTAATACATATATATATATATACATATATGCGTAAAGGAAGAGAGCTCTTCATTCCACAAAGTGCGCGCGGCTATCGTACACGTTGTAACGGAGGAAAGAAGGAGAAATAACAAAAAAGAAATCCGAGCCATCGACACGCTCGTCGCGCCGAGAGCTCTTTCTCTCGCCGCTCTCCGCACGATCGTCAGGTGAGTTCTTTTTATACCGACCTTATATACGTTCGGCGGCGGCGGCGGCGGCGGCGGCGGCGCTCGAGGAGATACACTATTTTCAGAAGTACATCGCGGCCGCGCGTTTCTTTTTCTTTTTTTCGACTATATGCATTTCGAGGAAGAAAGCGCCCCGCGCGCGCTGTGATTCGAATAAAAACGACGCCGGGCCCCGTTACAATATATATATATATATATATAAGTTATACGACGAAGAGAGCGCGAGCAATCGCGCGTGGAGTATACACTCCGCTGCATAGAGACGCGGGACGAGACGCGGGGAGAAAGAGTAGCGCGAAATATATAGTGTAGTTTAGCTATAGATCGGTGACGAAAGCGCGCGCGCGCTCGATTAATGAGAGCGCCGCAAGTGACTGCGCTACGCTTATACTCACTTTTTTCCCCGACTCCGCAGACGCCGGCTGCAGCAGCAGCAGCAGCAGTAGTGTCGCGTGGTTGGGAAATTTTTCTCGTCCGTTAGGCGGCTGCTGCGGCGCTGCTTTTTGCGATTCGAAGGCGAAGCTATGGATTGTTTAATAAAGGAGCAAATAAGTCGACGGTGCAGTTCCGCGTCCGGTATTATAATACGATGTTTCTCATTATGATAATGGCTTGGGGGCGAGGAGGGGGGGGGGGAGGCGATATATACGTATAGAAGTGTAAAACAAAAGTATTGGGTAATGCCGCGCTCTCCTCTGACGCCGATTGGTGTTTATTACCGGTAGAAGCAATTACACGAACAAACGATTCGAATAACTTTTTTTTTCTTTCAAGCGGTGCTCATATACATATATATACGTATACGAGCGCGTAAGTTTGCATTAAGCTCGGCTTTAATGAGCTGTCGATGCTTGAAATGCTGATTGGGATTGCGAAATAATAGAGGCGTGGATCTGAGAAATCAGTGTATAATAACTCGAGGAAAACGCTCGAGATGACGCGTATTACGAGACCAGGATCGTCGACGACGTCGTCGTTATAAACGTCCTCGAGGCTGCAATTAATCTCGCGCTCTCGAGCCTTATTTACACGTTAATACGGAGGAAAATAGAAGTCATAGCCAATCCGTTCGTGCGTATGTTTAGTTTAATTCCGTATATAACGCCATCAGCTGTAACGCCACGCGCGCGATTCAAATTTGATTTCGCTCCGAATGCCGCGCGATACTATGGATTCCCCGCGTGTCGAGATAAAAATATATACAGGCTCCAATTTTCCAGATCGATCCTAGTAAATTATTACACACGTATAAATCATCCAATAATTTATTTACATATTATACGCCCATTGTCAGCGGGGCTATAACGACGCAGTCCCTTAAAAGCATCCAGCGAACTAAGTACTTCCCCAAACGCACTTCCCCCCCTGCAGCTTACATTCGCTATCACACACCGAAATTTCACGAACTTTCGCCCAAAAATATCCTCTTCCGCGTATTAACGAGCATGTCGTGCGCGTCCCTCTCTCTCTCTTTCTCCGTCTCTCGCCCGAATAGACGCGTGTCTCAGATATACGATTACACGCGGCGTTCATTTCCAGACTCATCACACTTTATTTTTACACCTATATACGTGGTACGATGCTATCGAGCGCTTACGCACGCATAAGAAATTGCCGGCGTTAAGTCGTAATGCGTGCCGAAAAGGGCCTATATAGTACACAAGAAGACGTGTATATACGTATACACCCTATATGTGGGCATTTAAGTTATGACACCGCGCGACGACCCGTGTGTCCGTGTGTGTGTGTGTGCTGTCTGCGTATACCTAAAAATACACTCGAAAAGTCCGTGACTTATATATTTGTTTTCTTTCGCTCTTTTCTTCGAGCCGCGAAGATTGAATTCCTCCGCGCGCCCGATGGCGCGGTAAACAAAGAGTTCCGAACGCACCTTCTTCGCCGCGCGTATACATTAACGGCGACTCCTCTCGCATTATTCCCGACAATTACGTCCCGCAAATCGGAAACGCGCGGTGTGCTCTCGGTTGCACCTTGGTTTTCTCTCTCTCTCTCTCCACTTTGGCTCTTTTTTCTCATTCGTCGCTTTTCCCTCTTGGCGGCCGAGTTGCTTTTTTCTCTCTCTCTGTCTCTCTCTTTCTTTCTGTTTATTGCTGATGGAAATTCTCCGGAAGAAAGAGGTGAGTGAGAGAGAGAGAGAGAGAGAAGAGAGAGAAAAAAAAAGCAACGCGCTTCTCCCGCGCGCGGAGCGATTCTTATGCAACGACCTGAATAAAACGAGAGCGCTGTATATACACACTTTTGCCGTGCAGGTATATAGGATTTTGCTTTTTCCTTCGGCGACGAGTTAACTTTCGTTGTACACACGCACTCGTCAATTGATACTCGGCTTTGCATATATATATATATATACACACACGCGCGGAGGCAGCTGTGCGTGTCTATTCTCTAGGCGTATATACACTATATCTATGCTTATAAGCGAGAGCGGCCGGATTCCTGTTTATTTTCCTATAACGCGAGCGAGGATTATAAATGTCGAATCGGAGCCTGTATTGAGTCGTGGGGTTTACTATATGGAAAGACTGTACATTGACTATAAATAGAGCTGTCGCTCGACGATTTACTTCTGCCGAACTAACGCGCCATTCTACGAGGGGCTTATATACTCTATTTACATCTTCGGAAATTCATACGCGAAAGACGAAACGCTTTTATTTCTCACTTTTCGGTTAAATTTCTCTTCTCTCAGTGTATATACGGCGCGCGCGCGCGGATTTATTATGCGCGAGTTGCGCGCGTGCGATATTTTGCTTATTGAGACTTGAAGGTCGCGGTGCGCGGGAGAAAACCCACGCCTCTGTGTATAATGCAAACAAATTGCGTGAATACCCGCATCGCGAGCGCGAATGGGCTAATGGAAAGGAAAACATCGGCCAGTCTATATCGCGTGTATCTCAATTATCGGGACTGTGCATTGACGGTGATGTCTTGTCTATATACACACTGCGCGCGCGACGATTAAAGCAAAGTCATATGTCAACGAAATTCTTTTTCCCTCGGTATAGTGCTACGCGCAGGTGTTTTGCAAAACGGGCGTATATTTGCTCGCGATGGGCAGATAGAAACGCGATCTAATCCCGGTGTAATCTCTGTAATTCCCGTGCGTACATCGCCTGCATTAAAGATTCAGCGCATTTAGAGGAGGATTGATGGATGGACAGTGATGCATTCCCGATATTGTAATTGAATTTGGGCTTTACATATCTTCAGTCCCGAAAGTGATAAGTCCACAGCCGTATATAACCTTCTAAACTTTCGATGAACGTACTGTTACGCACAAACGACCAGCCTTTCATTCGACGAAGGTCAGACTCCGCGGCAATGTAGAATCTCTCACGTTTTCATTGATCTTAAAGTAAACACGATAGACTCCTGAGTGTTTCTCTATTACAATTCAATACAACGTAGTTGCATATATATGTATGAATTAAAAAGATAAATTTTTTCTTCTTTTCTTTTAGTGCAGCATGTGCTACCAACTTTTTCGCTACATTGCAGTATCTTATCGGACTGTACATATTAATACGTTATCAACGTTATTGTTGAGGAAAGTTACATAAAATTGTTCTCACCTCCAATTCCATATTGGTCGGTGAGGTGGGGGCATTCGATTTTATTGCCCGCAAAGGTAAACATTGACGATCACACCTGTTTGCGTGAATAACGTTTATATGTTCTATTAATTGCGGGATTTAACGTCTGTTCGTTTGAGCTTCTCGGAAGAGCGCGCGGCGGCCGATCGGCCGATCAGGAATTTCAGAGCATGACCGTCAACAACGCTTCATTATTCAGTTCTAGAAATTTCCCAATATTATTGTGAATGAGAGGCAAATCACTCGAGATTAAGCGAGATAACTGTACTGTAAGTGACTACATATTGTGTATAATTTATGACCGATACGAATGAAACAAAAGTATAATGCCGCGTTGATCGTTGCACGATTTCGCGAGCTCGTATCTCTCTCTCTCTCTCTCTCTCTGAAATGCCTTGAAAACTTTTCGCAAATCCCATTGTTTTGAATCGACGGATCCAACTGTGCGCGTTAATGTGAAATGGCGTATAATGTATTTATACGATCGATCGATCGCGAATCAACAAGTTTACTCTTCCCACGTTTCCCTCGTCAGACGAGAGAGAGAGAAAAAAAAACCAGCACGTAATCGATGCTGCGCAGCGCTGCTACATACAGTCATCAACACGTTTGCTCCAAAAAAAATACAATTCGAGTTTTGCAGTCGCGCATTTGTTCTGTATACTGTATTCCCCATTGCGTATACTGTATATATTACTAAAAAAGACCCGAGAATCAGCGAAGCTCTTTTGCCAGACGCACTTTTCCAACGACAATCGAACGAACTATCGCGAGACAATATTGAGAAAAAGAGAAAAAAATGAAACTTCTGACCTCCGGCGATGTATACACACGCGCGCGCGCGCACATACGCGCATACACGCGAAGAAGAAAGAAAAAGAGAAAGCGAGAGAGAGAGAGAAAAAGTGCGCGAGGAAACTTTTTTTATCATCCTCGCGTATCGCCAACAATTAAATGAAACATCGCTCCCGATAAGGCCTGCGCGCGAGTTGATCCTCGCGCGCAGAGCGATCGCGACTGATAAAATTATTTATCGATCGAGGATCGAGAGCCGCTACATACACGTTCGCGGCGCTTCGTATACGCGTATATAGCCAGAGACATGTGTCCCACGCGGAGAGTGCGAGAGAGAAAGAGAGACGTGTATATACGTAGGCGGCGTCTGCAATCGCCGAATAAATAATGAGCGCATATACCTGTCAGCCGAGTTATTTGCGCGCGCCTGTCGTATACCGATTTTTTTTTCTCTTTTTTGCGTGCACGCGCGCAAAGACACGTGCGTAATTAAACCGCGCGCGCGCAGAGAGAGAGAGAGCGCCTGGAGCGACCTCTGATTTATCATCGAAAATGGGGGGGTAAACGCGATCGGCTACTATGTACAATGTGGCTCCCAGTGCTCGCCGCGGCGCTTACGGTAGACGATAATACAGTGATACTCGAGAGGCAGACGCCGCAGGTGCGCGACAGCCCGTGTCTTTTCGCGCGCGGATCCCATTATGCGGAATATCATTGCTCTTCGCGGTGGTACGTATATATATGATGTGTGTGATTACGTATTTATATATTTCCCACCTGTATATACGTATGTGTATACAATATTGCACTGTACCGGCCTGCATATGCGAATAGATATATATAAGTCATATGCAGATAGCGAGTCGATATAGGTTTTCGCGTATACAAGGGGGTGATCGATAGCCCGATTAATCGTTAATTTCGGATCGGAATTTCATCCCGAGAGACGACGCGCTGTAGAGCGCGAGAGAGGAGAGCTTTTCAGTAATTTAATTCTGCTCCGCTTTCCTCTACCCCGCGCACGTGTGTGTGTGTGTGTGTGTGTGTCTGTGTGCGTTATACAGCGATGTACGCGTGGCTAGTTCGGTCGATCACCTTCGGCCGCGCGCGCCGACGTCGCTCTTGCCGTACGTGAATATTGCAAAATGTGACGCTATTTTAAGAGGCAGATGTACAAAACTCTCCGCGACGCCGCGTACAGGCCCGCGGCCGCTCGGCTTTTCTATTTATGCCTGAAAATTTTATTATCGATTCGCCTTTTGGCTCTCGCAGACGGAAAGAGATAGGGTGGGAGAAATTTTTTTAGGAGCCATCACGCATCTCGACTAGCCTTGGAAATATTTAACAATTTTCATAATTTATCGGCGCGGTGGAACTTGACGGACTCGTCTGCGCGCGAGATATTTCTCATACTTCTATACTTGCCAATTTTTCTCGCCAATACCGAGTGTACAAGCGATCGTTTTAAATTGCGCTTTCCGGGGGCTCGAATCTTCAATTCCGGAGCGCGATTCGGTCAGCCGGCAAAGCATTTCCACACACGATACACAGAACAATCGCGCAAATAAATTCCAACTCCAATACACGCGCGGCGCGGCCACGAATTTTATTTTTCTTTTCACCTGTCGATCACACACACACACACTTGCCACCAGTATATAGGAAATTCCCGCAAACTTCACGTGTACCCCTCCCCCCCCCCTGCCTCTAAAACCTTGCACGAGTCCACATCGCGTATAATATATATACTACAGGTATATATATACATCGCGCGGTTTACTCTCGATGAGTGGATCATTTATTCAGACGGTCGCCATTCGTTTTTCACGTCAGAGCCAGCCAGTAGGTCGACGTTATCTCGAATTCCAGTATATATACGAGTGCTTCCGTAACTGTATCGCGTTCGGGCATTTTCATCGATAATTCCCGCTCGGCGCGCGCGCGCGCGTGCGGAGCGCGCAGTAGGTCAGCGCTCGGGTGCGTGACGCACGCTCGTTTCTAATGGTGGAGCGCGAGAGAGAAAAAAATCCCTTATACGTGTATTATACCGCGCGATTTGTGTGTATTTGTGTGTGTGTGTGGGGAGAAACGTCGAGCCGAATCTATTTGCGTTTGTATACGCGCGACAGTATATTAAGGGAGGATAAAACGCTGATATGGCTCGCGTATAGCGCACGAAAATAGTAACCGCGCCAGCGTTTAATTACATCGCTGTGTGTGCTATCGTGCGCGGATGCTCTTCTTTTTTTTTACCCCTTCGAGCTTTCTCCTTTTTTTTTCATTTCGGTCGATCCGAGAAAGCGACGAGTCTGTATATCGCGTTCTGACGTGTAGGTTTCCTTCCGTTGGCTATTTGCCGTTTCAATTATCAATTTTGGAGGAGGACAAGCGATTAATATATATTTGGGAATTCTAAAGCAACGTCGTTCGTTGTACATAGTGGCCTAGAAAAATAATTTGCCGAATAATCGATTATGCTCCCGTGTAATTTAAGCGAGCATTCATTGACCCTGGTTGACATTAATGAATAAACACATACGTTTGAATACAATCTTGATTTATAATTTATAGACTTTTTATTGAATTGCACTACACGAGTACTTTGTCACGTATACATTTCTTACGTAATTTATTACAATTTTTTTTTTGCGACGAATGAAATACGTATGAATAAGTCAATACGCGGGTATCTTATTTATTTGTTTTACATTTGCGTCACGGAGATTTGCATACTAAATCTTATTTGAGATTCACCTTCAATGATTGAGCATATAGTATTCCTTCCACTTCTCATTTTTTTTGTTTGTTTTTTATTCGATAAGAGAAAAAATAAAGCGAAACGGTGTATCCCATACTGGCATCGCATAGCAATATACACTATCATTTTCAATATCACGTTTTTTTGCTCGTCAAGAAAACTTGCAAACATTCGCCAGGAAAGCTCAATGCAAAATCATTACTCATACTTTTCACCTGCGTTTTCTTTGTAAAATTGCATTCTTGCATCATGCACACGCTGTTATAACGACCCAACGATAAGAATTAAAACTTTTTTCTCCTTTTCTCTCTCCACAGTCCACCGAAACGTTATATACGTACACACATCTGTATATCGACCATCCAATCTAAACTAAATTCAAACACGAAATTTCCAGTCCCCAGTACTGTAAACACCAGAAAAAAAATCATGATCGGGCTCATTATACGAGTCTCGAGCAATACAAAAAAAAAACTTTCAAATTTTTTTTTTTCGCTCTCAAGGACTCGCCGCGCCGCGCGCGTGTCTGGCGCGTTCTCCGCGTGCCCGAGAACCGTACGCACAGGTAAATGCAGCAGCGACACCGAGTCTCCTCTCCTATGTGTATATGCACTCGATAGGACTCCTAAGAGTATATAGTAGTTGTCGGCCAAGCGGCTGCGTGCAAATCCAGGTGAAGGTTAAAACTGCGCGTGTGTAACGGATTGCTGCTACTGCTACTGCTGCTGCAGACATACCCGATGTAACAGTACCCGCGTGTCTTTGACGTAAGGCTGAAAACAGTCTCTCTCTCTCTCTTTCTCGAGTATCCGCGGATATACGCAAAAAGATGGGAGAATACTTTTGCGCGGTGTTTCGTTCGTTACTCTCTCCGTGAGAAAGTTTTTCCTTGGCCATCGGAGCGCATTCGAATCGGATCTTCGGTCGGCTGCGGCGGCACAAGAGCCGAGGCAAACCTTTGGGAAACTCGATTTTCTTTTATTCCTGCGAGAGAGGCGAGAGTTTTACAGCTCGTTTTCGCGCGCCTCCTTGCGCAATGGCCATTTCGATTTTTCGCGCGCCGTTGATAGCTAGATTTCTCGTGTGCGATTTCTGGAGAAACGTACGTGTATATATATATATATAAGTAATAAGTTTATATATATGTATGTGCGCGCACTGTATTGAAAATGAGCTTAATTTTAGTGCACAGCTCAAGTACGTTCGAAATTTTAGCGTTAAAGCTGTGGCGCAGAATAATTTTGAATTCATTATTTTCGTGAAACAGAGCTTCAATGAAATATTAACGTCAACGACCTTAACTCCGTTGCGAGCGCTGTGTGTAATTTCGATGCGCTTAATTGATTTATTTCGACATGAATCAATATTCATGAGTGTGTAGCGCGGAGAATTGACTTTCAGCGTAAGAAACTTCAAGAACTCGCATGAAAATTCAAGAAAAAATTCTCAATACACATTTGTAAACACTGTTAAAACTGACCTTAATTTTTAATGCACTTTTCAAGTACGCGCTCTCGCGTTATAATTTAATGTACAGGTATAATTAAAAATTCATATAACAAAGTGTATATTTACATGAGGCTTAAATGTGAATTCATATAATTTTAATTAATAATGATTAAAAGGAGCATTGCTTGCAATGTTTAATCGGTGTGTAACATAATCAAGCATAAGAGTACACAATGTTTTTACAGACAATTTGGGTTTAGCATAGTTCACGTCGAGTAAAATTTTCAAGTAGAAATTTTTAAGGTTGCAGCAGCAGCCGCCGCGAATTTTCTCTTCCGCGCAAAATTACACATTAAGTATACCTCTTCTAATTTGCATACAAAGAATATACAAGCAAAGGTTAATCGTCACGGTGTCTGATAAAACTACGAAACTCCGCACGTTACATTGCACATTTACACTGTATATTCAACGATGGAAAAAAAAACTTAACTAACTGCGCACTCCTGCACCACGTAACCGATAATTTATTTTTTTCGTCATCATCGATAGATACGTGTACTCCGCAAAGCTCTTTACTGGACAAGAGCCTGCGTAGGCTATCGTGAATATATCCGCGAGCACTAGTTTCAGAAAAAAGACAGCACATTTTAGAGTATATGTACTTATATTGTGTAGGTGTATAAGTAAGAATTTACACCATATAATCGTCGTCTAGTTTCGATGTACCTTGTGACTCGAGAACAAAATCATTCCTCGATTCCTTAGGCTAAGAGACGCTGATTTCATTCTCGTCGTGGAATCGCTTTGCCCTCGCAAACGATTGCGTTATACAGCCCTTTCACGATCAAGAAGAAAAAGAGGTAGAAAAAAATATCCTCGCGTGCATACAGCGCACGATCGACGGCGATTCTGTCCACGTTATGCGGATGAAAAATTGTTCAAAAAGATTCGTCGCCGCTCACGTAAACACATTTAGCTTCTCAGGGAAAGTTGAAGGCACGAAGAACTCTCCTTTTCTATGAAAAAGAATTGGGTGTTCTCAGAGCGCTTAAAATTCAACCTAAACAAGTTTCTTTTTTTTCGCGAGAAACACATCGCAACAAACCCACATTATACACACAGTACAGACCGCGAGCAACACTCGCTCCCGGCGTCATAACATGCAAATCTTGTTTTTGCCACTCGTACACTGAAAACACAGATACGCCGCGCGCGCGCACGTGTACACAATACAGATGCGGTTCTCCATATCGATCCCAATTAACAGCAAAATTTTCAGTCATTCGTATTCATGCACTAAAGACTGTACATACACACGTATAACACACGTATACACGGACTTGGCTCAAATGAATAGACCCCCCCGCACGACGTGTGTGCGGAGGAGGAGGAGTAGGGCATAAAGAGCACTTAGGCGGCGTGGTACTAATTAGTGCGTTTACCTCGTGCAGAAATGCGAAAAAAAGTCCTTCTACGAAGGCAATCTAAAACAATAATGCTCTCTTTCTCTCTCTCTCTCTCTCTCTCGAGTTTCGTCTTTCATCCTATGTACTCGCCGTGTTCTCCCCGTATGTACACGTATGCGTATTATTATACGTCTTCGTACGCGTAAAGTAATCGTAATTAGTTATTTTTTTCACGTAACGTTCCACATCTGCGCGTTGCGGACACTACATACGTACACTACTGTCGCACGTATTAAAGAAACTCATCCACGTCGTTGCGGCCGCGTCCAATCAAGCGAGCGTTTCTCGCCGGTTTACAATCGCAAATGCAATTCCGTCGCTCCGTCTCTCTCTCACTCACTCACTCGCTCTAGCGCCGCGTATAAAGCCTGTTTATATATACGCGGCGAAGGGAAAAATAAGAAGTTTCCAAGTGCGAATGGAATTGAAATGAACAGTAGCTTCTTTACGGTATACACGTATATCCTCTTTCGAGTTTGAATTATT
Source organism: Philotrypesis tridentata (assembly GCA_018906965.1). NCBI lineage: Eukaryota > Metazoa > Arthropoda > Insecta > Hymenoptera > Pteromalidae > Philotrypesis > Philotrypesis tridentata. The sequence continues at coordinate 6,075,285 of JACCIB010000008.1, read as the reverse complement.
TAGAGCCGTTGTGCGGCGCGTTTCGCTGCATTAAACATGAGAGTCCTCTCTCTCTCTTTCTCTCTCCCGCACTTAATTTATTTTCGCGAGATTGACGCTGTGCGAGAATGAAATGTTTTGATTCTTGCGGACGAAAGCGTTGTTTGAGGGAAACGCCGGCGGACTTTGTTTCAACCGTCAATGCCGCCGACGACGACGACGATTACACGGCTCTAAAACACAACGCTTTCAACATATTCGGCTGATTGCACACTTGACAACAGGCTTTAGACGCCGTATACGTACTTATATCATTAGGTATTCGCAGCGTCGTGCGTCTGTGCGTCGCGTTTATGCATATTATAACGATAGCGTCGAGATACTGTGCGCGAGACGTACTTATGCCTCTGAGTCGAATAACGCGCTGTATATGACTAGTTCTCCTAAAAATTTGCACTTTTCTGGGGTCCAGAAATCGAAAGATTTTTTTTAAAGCTAGGGGCTTCGGATCGGTCGGACTTTCTTCTGTAAGCCGAAAGATAGACGAAAATGCAGAGGAACATGGGAAATATGGAACATGAGAATTTAACGTGGGGAAGTATATGGAGAAAAAAGAGAAAATCGGCTGTTCGGATTTTTATTATATTTTTTTTAATGGACATAACTTTTGATCAGAGCATCAAATCTGATGAGAGCTTCCAATAAATTAAAGCTCTTATTTTGTTGTACTTTATTGCAATGTAATTCGAAATTTTATTTGTGCCTCGGGAACATTCGTACATGGAGAGAAATGTTCAACAAAAAATTACTGTATTTTCTTCTAACCGACAGACAAACTCAATTTTTGGATAAAATTAACACATATGTTGTAATAAATACTATGTTTATGTGATTTTATAGTATCTAGCTTAGAAAAAGTACAATGTAGTATAGTAAAAATTCTGAATACAAGTATGGTATATGCAGTGTGTATACGTTTTGATGAACAGTATAGTAAAAGTTAGGAAGGTTTGTTTCATGTATATTTAGGAAAGTTCGTAAAAATTATACACGCGACGAAGCCCACGAATTATGACGGTTAATGACCATATGAAAATGTTCGAAGAAAATGTTCGACGCCCAGCATGACTTACCACTAGGTGGCGTATCGAAAAATCAAACTCGCGAGTGCACAAATCGCTGTGCGGTTAGTGTATAAGAAAATCGGAACCCGTTACATTTAATTAGTTCTGCGATAGGTAACACGCGTTGTTAGATAGGGACGTAGCCATACGTACGTAAATAATTTGTGATGCATAAATAAATTTTCGGTCAAAAACCCGAGTAGTTTCATCATTTTTACAGAATTTCACATATATTAAAATCTAATATGTGACTCAGTAAAATTTACTGTATCGTGTACTAAAATTTAACTCAAGTCGAATTTGTCTCCTCATTAGCATATGGTATAGTAATTTTTCATAGGACCTAACAAAATTTACCTATATACATTTCTCTCCGTGTAGTTGTTACTATTCCAGTATTTTGACGTATTAATTTTTTGTAAAAAAAGGCGTAAAATGAGTCAGAAATATAGTTACTAATAACTTTTCCCATTTTGCAAATTTTTAGTAGAACTAGTCGTATACGTTATAATGTAGCGTATAAACGCGCGACCTAAACAAAGAACGGACTATACACAAAGATCATCGCTTTCATGCATACAGTGTCGCGTGCGTCCATTATAATATCGTAACGTCGAGGCTTTCATTGACACCTCTCTCGTAATTGCACGTATACGTATATTTATAAACCGTTCTAAAAAAAAAAACAGCGCCTTATACACAGCCAAGTTCGCGAAGCCCATTATACAACCCGCTCAATGATTTTCGCGTCATTGTTCGCCGCGCGGGAACTCGACTTCGTTTCGTTCGTTCTTTTTTTTTCTCATGAAAGAGAATGCCCGGCGTTGCTCGAAGAGAGAGATAACGCATTATCAGGATCGGGTTTCTCTTAAGGGGGTCGTCGCTTATACATAACGTCAGCACTAATGCGCTGGCACGTACGCTTCCTGTCTAATCTCGCGTTATATACACTTTTTTTTCCTGTCCTATACGTTACACACTCCTTCATACACGCGAATACAGTCTACCGTAGAGTTTTATCAAACTCACCTGTATTACACGCGCGTCTGCGGGAAAACCTCGATTTTTTTCTTTCCTGCGCGTGTCTCCTTTCGCACGTGCGCTAATAACGCGATCTCCCCCCGCGATAATCGCTGTGACTGAAAATCAGGAAGAGAAAATACCCTATATAGTCGTTGAGACGTTATATCGACGGTGGGGGTGAAGACACCGTCATTACATTGTACATACGCGTGTCTGGGAATTAAAAGACGAGAAAAGGCCAACACGTAATTTATCGTATTTTTCCCCTACGGAACGTACCCCCGAGTGCAGGTCTACGAACTGGAGGTCGCGCTTGACGACGTGTACGCCGTAAATACGCATATATACTCGGAGACCGGATTTCACGTCCTCAATGCGTGGAATGATCTTGACACCGCGAGGCGGATTAGGAAATCTTTGCGTTAATCGCGAGTCGCTCTTTCCCCGCGACGTGTTACAATGCTGCAGTGTATGTACTAACGTGTGTATGTGTCTGGTTGTTTCTATTATACTTTTTCGTCGAACGAGCAATTCATTTTCTACTGTTTCGCGTTTTTTTTTTGCGAAATCGCGTATACAGAGCGAGACAATTATCGCGACCCCCCGGGGGAGCGGTATAATGCCGCTTTACAATGGACGATAAAGCTCCGAGGGATTTATACGTGCATAATCCGAAAGCTGTTAAACTTTGTGGCGGATTGAGCTGCGCGATAAACGCTAGAAGACGTAACAGCAAAAAATGCAAATAAATCAGATTTATTTGCATTTTTTGCTGATTTTCAATTTTTTGGTTTTGACAAGTGATTTTTTTATTTTTAGCTTATCAAAGTAGCTCCATCTTGTTCTAAGAGTTTCGCAGGCACTTTTGTACTGAAAAAAGGTATCTTCAGGAATTTTTTGGTAGTCGTAGTCCGGAGCGAACTTTCACTTTTGCTAACTATTAAGGCATAAATGTGTTATAACATAGTTGAAACATATATATATATATATATATATATATATTAAAATAATTTTTTTAAAACTTTTTTTTAACTTATAAAATAGTTTTTTTTAAATTAGAGAAAATTTTCTTTAAAAAACTCCCTATTCATGTCTATAGTGAAAAATGCTTCCCTGCGAAGCTATGAATTTTTGAAAATCAGCAAAAAATGCAAAAAAAAAAACTGATTTTACCAACTTTGACCTCCTGTAGCTGGAGAGATAATCGATGCAAAAAATCTGAAAAAATTCAGAGAAGTATATTTCGTCAAGTGATTTAATATGATTGAAAAAAACTGTATATTTTGATCGGTCGATTTCACAGAGAATCACCCATATATACGCACAGTTTATTATTTTAATTTAAACAAAGTGCAATGTATACCACGACTGCGTTTTGTCGAGATTTTGCAATGTACGAAGTGCGCACAATCGCGCGCGCGCGCGTTCTTCAAAGTTTCGCGGCAAGGACTGTCTTAATCCCTTTACGAGCTACGTACGCGAAAGTTAGCGACGTGTAGCATATAACGCCGCAATGAGTCGCTGATATATTTTTGTAATTCAGCGTTGTAAAAGATTTATTTCTGCCGAGTGCAGTATACGCTCGTATAAATGTGTGTTTTATATTTTTTTTCAGTGCGAATTCACCGAGCTGCTAATGGAAGGCCGTATATTTTAAAACAATAATAAAGTTGGAGTAATAACTTGTTCTCTCTCCACTGGTGCACTATATTATTCAATTTGCTTTAATAAATAGTGCGATGCGTTTGTCGGTAAATGCCATGCCTCACCGTGAATTCGTCGTAGTTTTAGGAACAATTAAACACACATTTTCGTGCGGGATATTGCGCCGCGGCGATTTCGATATAATCTCGCGCGTTCCGATTTTTCCATAGAGCTGCGGAGAGCAACTGATCGAATTCGATTGCGACACTTCGTTATCGCGTCGAATTATCGAACATATTTGAAAAAGCCGCGGGTCGAGCGTCGCCACGCACGCATTGTCGCAGTGCACCGTCGCAGTGTCGAAATTAGTGCGACGACCGGAAACGCGCGCATATAACGGGTTTACCTTTTCAGTTTGCAAAATTGCGATTTCGGCCAGGGAAACAGAGTGCGACAAACAAATTGCGTTAATTTGCTTCGATGATGCGATCGTCGGTTACGTGCGGCCGTACGTTGAATTAATAATCAACTTGCGAAAATTTACCCTTATTAGGGACCCGTTCTGTATTTGACGAAAATTTTGCGGCGAATGTGTGTCTTGAAATTTAATCGTTAAACTCATTACGAATTAACGTTATCGTGGTGTCGCTTTTGACACTAAATCATTGCGACTCCAGCGATTGCTATTGTCTACAATTTTCACCGGCGGCCCTACTCCGCCGATTTATCGTATAATATGTGCGTCAGGTGCTGTGCTTAACGTCAAAAATAGTCGCTTAAACGGCGATAACGTGAATTTTTAACGATTGAAACTAACGTCAATGGTTTTTACACGTGTAAAAGTATAATAACGTCATATCATATTTCTAGAAATGTGCTTAACGCCTATATTTTTATGAACTGATCCTTGAGTGGGGGACGACAATTAACTACATACGAACTTAATGTAAACCGTAGATATCACGCCGGAGATAATGCTATTAAATTTCTCAAAAAACCTGGCTATCAAACTTTCTAAATACACACGTCACAGCCATTTCCTTTCGTGACTCAATCGTGACCCACAAAAAAAAAATACAAATTTTATTAAACTCCAATCACGCGCGATTTTCAACTGCGTAAACACACAAATAAAACATGTACTCGCGGCGTACTTGCCCTCGTATACATAGACACAGGCGGATGAAGAGAGCCGCGAGGAGCAGGAATACGTATATAAACGAGCTCGGAGAGAAAAATCAAATAACGCGGGCAATAAAGTACACTGCCAGTGCGCCTCGATATAAATCTAAATGGACGCGCTCACGATTGTAATTCAAGGTGGCCTCGCTCGCGAGCGGTCTCCCCGGTGCTTTTGCGGGCGCGGCCGCCGATGGTAACCTATCGAATGCAGATAAAGCGTCCCCTCCTCCCGCGATCGGTATCGCGATAAAGGAAAATCGAATCGCAAATGAAAAAGAAAAAAAAACAACGACGTATTTTCGAAGTTCCCCGATCACCTCCTCCTCCTCCTCCTCCTCCTCATCCGCGGGTGCACGTGATGGTGTTCAAGAAAAATTGAGCGAAGTTATATTTGCAGTTCCTCGTTCTCCGCTACATTTTGTATCGAGTGCGTATGTATAAGTCGTGTTTGAACTGACGTGTTATAATTGCACACGTAGTCGCAAACACGCTCGCGCGCACACTCGCCTACAGTCACACACACGCGCGCACGCAATCATTGTAAGAAAATCTCTGTGTTCACAGAGAGCGCGGAGTGTTTTTCCCGTTTCGCCGCGCGCTCCTCCGCGGGTTTATCGGTTGGAGGAGGAGGAGGAGGAGGAGGAGGGGGAGGGGGGGGGGGTATTAAATAAGTGAAGTTCTCGGTCTGCCCCGCGCAGACATACTTCAAAATTCTCCTCACAATCAGCGCATCGGTCCGAGGGGGCAGCAGCCCGCGTAAATTGGCACTTTGACTATCTTCGCGCTGCTCTTCTATATCGTATATAGCGATGTTCCTTCGAGTCGGCCGCGACGCCAAGTCCGCTCCGAGCAAGTTCCGAAGCAAGAGCTCGACATGGAGCCTTTGAAGCGCGCGTCGCGGGAAACGCAATCGTACTGTACTCGAGCGAAGATTCAAACGTGTTAGTTGTGCGTTAAACTGCGATGAGCAACGTACGGTACAATCCGGCGCCGGTTTATCTCGTGTTTGGAGAAGTACCAGGTATTTATTACAGAATAATTTTTCAGGCGTAGATCGGGAGGTTCTAGATGGTATTTTTCGTAAATTTTTCGTTAACAAAAATAGTAATACAGCGATATAACGACGAATGAAATCACTTTTGCGAGTGGAGCAAACGTTGGAGCTTTTTATTCCGGTTTCGAGTCAATTCACCGCGAAATCCCGTTGCGAACGAATGTTTCCTCGCAGAGAACACACACGCCCCGACGTCACACTCAGCCCTGAAGCCATTTGATTTACAATCGAAAAGTATCCGATGGCAAGGGGGTTCAGAGCAGTCGTAAACGATGATTAAACCGCTTTTTACGACGATGACACGACTTTTTGTGAGTTAAATCGTAAAGTTTTCCTTCATCGATAACGCCTCTCGTGTGCTACGTTATACACAATGCATAGATACATATACATCTGTATAGAACCTATAAATATATCGCGCATACTTACACCTACAGCGTCATCCGAACGAAATTTCGTTATCAACATCTCGGATCGACCGCATGCCATTAGTTTCTTCTTTTCTTTATATCGCCTATATCAGTCGACAAAAAACAAAAACCTGTCTATAACGTTATAATACGAAGCAAACTCGGAAAGTCGCGTCTCTAATTATAGCCTGCGCCCCGTGTCCTCGTCGCGCTTCTACACAACAGTCCGGCTAATTTTTCTCGATCACAACGAAGTCTCCGTCGAGGCTGGACGTGCGACACCTGTTTGCCTCGTACACGTCGAAAACGTGCAAAACGATAAACGCGCCCGACAACGAGCTCGCCTTATCATTCGCGGCGTATCATCGCCGCAGCTTACCGTATCATTGTTAGTTTTTCTAATATTCAAGCGTTTCCCCCCACCCCCTCACCTCTAATCTTCTCGACTCACGAATTTTTCCGCACGAGCAGAATAGAATTCCTTTTGCTCAAATATTTGTTGCTCCGCTGTGCGGTTCACTCTGCGCCGCGCACACAAGTGGTACATAACAATAGCTCGCTCTGCGGCTAGAAAATATTTGGGGATTCGAAAAACACGTGTGCGACGCGCCGCACACGTGACGGACTCCCGAGTTCTTATTTCGGGAAAGCCCAGTCTCTGAATCTAAAGCAGTGAACATCCACTGTTTTTTTAGTTCATATTAACAATTTGAAAAAGTTATAATGGTGCAACTGGGAACTAGTGAATAGTCACAGTTTAAACAGGTTAAAATATGAACCAATTGAAAAAGTGTGGAATGACTATACCTTAAATAGTAAATATGAATATTGCAAATAGTGAATAAAAATAATATTTGGGTAGCAATATACATTAGCTGGAAGAGTGAAGGTACACTACCTACAATGTTGCAAATACATTACTCAAAATAGTGTGTAGCCCTGGTAACAGGAGGCTAAATGGGACATAAATTTTCGCTTATTTCTACAAGTTCATTGTTAGCTAATTAAATAGTAAATTTTTCTCATCTTGCAAAACGATTAAGTTCACAAAATTTCACTTTTTCTGAGTGGTGGATTCTCCATTTGAATTGTATATTTTTCAAGCTCGCCTTTTGCTAAAGTGATTATTTACTGGATAATCGGTGACAATTTAAAGTATATACTTTCTACTGTTTGAATCAGTAAATATTAACTAATTCGATAGTAAACGCAATGAAAGCAATGAGCAAAATGACAACTCATTTCATAAGCAGTGACTATTCACTACGTACTACAGCGAATTATAATTTTTACAACAATTATGCACCGCATTAATTAGGGAATATTCACTAATTTGTAAACTGATATTTTTTCTACTACGCGTAAATAGTGAAGAATTTCACTATTCGGGAGGTCAATGTTATTTAACTATGAGAAACAATAAATTTTTCGCTGTTTTAGATTTAGAGAGCACGTGCGTATGTGTGCGGCTGTCTTTGCAACGCCTTCATAATTTATAGAGACGGGAGAGAGACGACATTCGAAATTCATTGAAGAAATCCGCGCGTGTTTGTAAACTTTTGCCGTTTGTGCACAGGCAACACATATAGATAGAGCGGCGCATGTGTGTCAAGTGTGAAAATAATCCATTTCGTCGCATTATTTATTAACCGTTCGAAGAAACTACACTTTCGCTATAACTTTTGCATGCGCTCTCGCGCCTCAAAGCTTCGCGGCTACAAGTGCAGTGCCACAATTCTACACCAAGGCGCGTGTGCGGCGTTAATTGCGAAAGTAAACTATAGTCCCGGTGTAATTACAAAATTATATACGCCACGCGTATCCGAATCTCTCGAATTATGATCCTGATTGTACAGCGTGCAGCCGATTCATTCGCAAATTTTCAATGCCGCAGACTCGAGCTCGTCTCTTCAATAACGATGATTCACGATAAACGCGTCTGCGGAGAGAATTATACATGTGCACCGCGCGCGCGCGCCAGAGAAAACGTAATAAATATGTCAAACACTGATTTTTCGCGCGTTTGATCACGCGCGCGGGGAATCGAAAGAGCGCCGAGCCTCCTGCGAATGATTTGCACGCGGTAAACACACTGCACACACGCCGCGCGTCCTTGGGCGTCCATATACCTATATAGCGCTGCTGCTGCGCGAGAGCCACACGCATGTATATATATATACTTATAATACGCTCGACGCCGTGCGGCCGTGTATACCGAAGCGCGCGACGTTTCGAAATCACAATTAATTTTGCGTGCGTGATAACGCGCGAAGCACGTGCGAGCGAGTATGTATACGGCGTGGGACTCGCTTTTTTTTCTGCGTGACCGCATTGTTTCTTCTCTCGCCTCTCATTTTTTATCGGTGATGAATTGTGTGTATCTTATATAGGGCGTTGAAATTCAATTTGTCGCGCGCGACAGGCCTGAACTTTGGGAAATTGGTATATGCGAGGTGTAATTGTACGCTTCTTGCGCGGGACGATGTGTCTCGATTAAGGGTGGCGTATATGTGTTATACTGACGTTTCGTTTGATTGTGAATTGAATATACAGTCTTTTTCGTTATTGCTATAATCGTTATGCGTGCATTGCCTCCTTTCACCACTATACACGACAGGGCCGTGAAATTGGATTATAATCGTTGGCGCGTAATGTACACTGTCAAATTGAGGAAATATACTTGTAAATTCATTAAATTGAAGATTATTAGCCGAGGCGTATTTTATTGTTATAAAGACTATACTGATACTCTGGAGAAAACGAGTGTCAATGACTTGTATATTAGACCGTATATGGAAACTGCTAAGTATTGCACTCACGCATGGCTGCAGCCATAACTTCTGCATATTCTTTATTTATTGTTCTTATAATGACCGATAAAGCATTTCACGAGACACCCGCAAGGTGTAATCAACGATACATCATCGATCGTTGGCCGTATATATAGATATATATACACCTGGCATATGATCAACATTTGTAAGTCTGTATTTATATACTTCGGCCGGTGTCGACATACAAAACCTGCTCAGTATATTCTGATAAACAATAGCGTGCTCGCGAAAAAAAAATCTATTTTACTCTTCGCCAACATTTCATATCGTTTTTATGATAAAATCCACTTACACGAGATTTTCACGCGACGCGTGGAACGCTCGTAAAAAAAAACAAACTACGTGTACCGCAGTCGCAGCAAAGATCCAAGACTCAATTTCAAGGAAACAATTCTGTTCTAAAACGAATTATGCCGCCGCACGGATAGCGACTGAGTAATTTATAGCTGGGTTTTTAAAGGTTATTTGAATAATCGACGAAGCAAGAGATTCCTCCTCCGCGGCTTTGACAAATGACACCTTGTAAACTGAATCAAGTGGAATCAAGGATTCGTCCCGAGACGAAACGAACGGCGAAGCTGTACAGAGATAGGCGCAGTAATACGTGTACCTAGAAAGCCGTTAATGAAATCGTACTTTAGGCCTCCTCGAAGCAGATTGAACCAGCCGCTAACCAGTTGGACTTATCTCCTCGATATTCGTCGTATAGACGAGAAATTCCACGCGCGCCGCATGAATAACGTATATAGAGCGTGTCCGAGTCAATATCGCGATGTATTACAAAGTCAATGTGAGAATTTCTAGACAATTGGATATACGGACTTTCCACACGTGTGTGCCCGCGCACGCGCGAATTGAATAATTTGCAAGATATTTCTGGACAATAATTGTGAGCGATTATCGTTTAATTGCGCTACACTCGCGCGCTCCGCGCGGAAATAGTCGCTTCGCCGGTTTATTTTAAACTAAAGCTTATTTGCGAGAAATCCATTATTAATACCGAAACGAAAACATACAAATATTATTATTTTTTTTTATTATTAGCTAAATATAAACATAAATATTTTATTTTCTTTCTCCGCTCGGACTTCGTGCGCGTTTTCATTATATATCGATAACGCACCAGCGCACAGCCGATAAAAATAAATTCTGCACAGCGCGAGCGAATTTTACACAAATAACGCGTATAATGTACCCCGTCGTTATTTAAATAATTACAATATTTCTCTCTCTCTCTCTTGTTCCCATCCTCGTTTCCATTCTTTACGCGCTTCGTTCCAGTGATCCAACGCAACGCACTGCGTGACGACTTTATACCAATAAAGTCGCGGCGTAACGATCGGCGTCTCGGGCTTTACAGCCATATCGGGAAAAATAAAATAAAGCCGCGCTGCGGAGACGCGATGTGACAACGACGCAACAGGAGGTGTGCCTCCAGCTGACATTCTTCAGGCAGCTTTTATTCGTCCTGGACGAAGACAAGCAGGTGGCTCGGGAAGCTCCCATTGTTTGTTGGCGGACGATGACCCAGTTCGAGCCTTGCGTTACAGATATATATATATACACATGCTCTTTTTATACGATTTCCGCGAGCGCTCGACAGAGAGACAGAGAGATAGAAAGGCCTGTCAGACGACCTCCCGCTGATGACTCGTCGCTCGAACGACTTGATTGATTGGGCGCAGTGGAGGAAGGAACTTTTGTAGGCTAATTTTAACGAAGGGACTCTCGGATGACGTTGACTTTGCGAGTTCGTTTTTCTCTTCTTCTTTCTTTTTTTTCTTTTTTTTTTTGAAACGACTCCTAACTGGCCAGATTAAGGTTCTCTTTCCCGACGCGGAGCGCAGCGCTAATCAAGAGGATTTTTCCGGAAAATACGGGATTCGCCCGGTCCGACTGAATTTTTCACACTCGAATTTCGCACGAAGTTCCCCAGCGTAATCCCACTGAAATTTTTAAATAGCCAAACCGTATAGGCTCTGCTTCGGAAGCGAACTCACCGTACACACATTCCAGCGCACTCGCAGCGTTATTTTTGTGTGCCAACTTGACGGATGATAATAAAACAGTCGGTGGCGCACGTTTCCACGTAGACGAAAATTGTGTAATCGTTTGGACACCTGTGTAAAATATGATCGGATATTCTAAATCATGTCAGAGCCGCGCGCACAGAGAGAGAGAGAGATTACGCACGTGAAGTCCTCTTATCGCGCGCGCACTCGCTGTTATAGCTGGAAATTCGTAATCTCCGATATCTACGAGTCGCGCGCAGCGAAATTATGTTTGGCTCCTGAAAAACCACATCAACAGCGTGTACAGCAGCGTTGAGATTCGAAGTGTATATATATATATAAGTCACTAATGATGTTGCATTAATCATTCGCTACCCCGACTTGTATACGCGCAGTCAACAAAGCACTTACAGCGACGTGTACGACTCAATAAAAATTATCGCATTCACTTAGCCTCGATTAAACTCTCTCTCCCGCGCGCGCGCGAACGAAAAAATCAAACTGTTCGATATTACAATAATTCTTCCGCGTAAACGTAATTGGCTCCGCTTCAAAGTATATGTATATATATAACGACGCGCGTCGCTCTCACTTATATATTTACGAAGAAAATCTTTCGCGAGTACAGCCGCTTCGCAAATGAAAATGTAAATGCAGGGGAGTTACGTATACTATAATAGCGTTCATTTTATTAGGCGAGCGCGAGCATCATTGCGCCGCGTCTCTCTCTTTCTCTCTCTCTCTCTCTGCAGTCGTCTATGCAAAAAAGCGTCGTGAAATCAAAGCGATCGATAAAACCGTATATACCTACACATCTATATTTATATATAGAGGTACGTATATGCATCGAGTGTACAAGGAAAGCCATCGACGATGGAAAAAAAGGGGGGCGCAGACAAAGCGATCGGCGCGCGAAATATTGGCAGCGAAATCGGCCGTCGCCGCCGCCGATGGCATGTACCCGCTTTCAATCCCGTCCGCGCCGCTGTAGTCCGAAACTTTTTATTATACGTCTATATGCCGGTTCGAACAGTCCGCGAGAGAGAGGCTTATCGGCAATCGCGCGCGTGTAACAGTAGCCCATATATACGGAGAGCCTCTCCCCGATAAATCACTTTTGGCCCGATACGAATATATACATATAGGTACGAGTTTACGGCGCTTTATATTTAGTTTATTATACCCGAGCGAGCGACGAGAGTAGGCGCCAATATTACATGTAACGCGTCGCGAGAGCGCCGCGGCGCCGAGCGATTCCGAAATCCGATTGGGCGGAATGCCCGCGCGACTCGAAAATAGTAATAATAAAAAAAAATTTTTTATTACTAACAATTTTTTTTTCTCATCGCTTTCAGCAATGACAATCGAGGAGTCACGAAGGTCCCAGCGGCCGTACAGGTATGGGATGGTCCTGCTGTGCGTCGGGGCCCTCATCAATTGGCTGGGCCTCGCCGAGAATTACGTCGAGCCCGTTCGATACGTCGGGGTGGCCTGCATCGTCGCCGGAGCGCTTCTCATCTGCGCCGCGATGTGCTGCTGGCTACACGCCCCGCCGACGAGGACTAGCACCCAGACGCAGCGGACGACGCATCCTATCACTGCCCAGGTTCGTTTGTTTATTTATTTATTTATTTATTTTTTTTTTTTGCAGAATTTAAATGCGCGGGAAAAGTACGCGATTTGAAAAGACAATGACTCGGGGGGGGGGGGGGGGAGTGAGAGATGAGAGCGTGCGTTACGTAAAATGCGGTAAATAATTCAATTAGCACGTAACTGAGATAAACTCGTTGCAAAGCGATCGGACGATTTTTTTTTCTCGATGACGCTCTATTGGCGTGTGTATATTGTAGGCTTGTTACAATAGTGGATTATTAACGATGGATTATTTTAAGTGCGCTCGTGTACGCGCATTAAGATCTAGATCCGTGGCGATTGGAAACGTAACAGGATTCACGTAACTGAGCGTATTTTTGCCGATTTAAAGGATACTCCGCTCACTTCTGTTGAACGATCGTACTGATCGTTTTTTGCCGGGAATATAAATATACTTTTGATAGATCGCATATATGAGTCATTCCACGGGATACTGGAAACTTCTGGGGGCCCCGACTACCGAAAAATTTTGGGTAGGGCACACTTACCAGACCTATTTTTTCTGATTTCTGGGACCCCTCCGAATAAGAAACCGTGCGAGCTGCATCATTATCGGTTGCCACCCGGGTTTCCGGTCGAAAAAACGCAAAAATGTTCAGACATTTCCTTTTGTATTTTTGCTGTCGAGAGTATTATTTGTGTACTGTGAATCCTGTCCGACTTGGCGCTATACTTTATATATACAGAACGAAAGTGCAGCTCAAGAGCTTTAAATCAAGCCTAAAATTTTTAAAATCGGATGTTCCGCTCACGAGTTACGCACGCTTGAACACTGCTAACTCTTTATAGGGCTCTCGCGAAACTAATCGATTTTCACTTTTTTTTTCAAATCCTCGAAACTTTGGATCCAGTGACTCGATTTTAAAGATTAATAGCTTAAATTAAAGCTCTTTTCCTCAACTTTACGATTTTTAGGTGCAAAATTGATTTTTCTTATCTATTGAGCTATATATATGCGTTCAGAAAACCAATCCGCTTTAGAAGCATATATATAGATCAACAGATAAAAAAAATTAAATTTAGACCTAAAAATCAAAAAGTAGAGGAAAAGAGCTTTAATTTGAGCTATTAAACGTTAAAATCGAAGCATTGGATCGACAGTAATAGGGATTTGAAGAAAGGGAAAAATGTGTGGTTTTTGGAAAAATCGAGCTATTTCGTGAAAGTCAAACCAAACCACTTTTTTCAAATGGTCATAAATTTTGATCGAGTGATTCGATTTTGACGTTTAATAGCTTAAATTAAAGCTGTTTTCCTCAGCTTTTTTGTCGATAGCAATATTTTTTTGTAGTGAGCTATATATATGCTTCTAAAGCCGATTGGTTCTTTGAAAGCATATATATAGCTCACTATATATCAAATTTAAATTTTGACTTAAAATTCAAAAAGCTGAGGAAAACAGCTTTAATTTAAGCTATTAAACGTCAAAATCGAATCACTCGATCAAAATTTATGACCATTTGAAAAAAGTGGTTTGGTTTGACTTTCACGAAATAGCTCGATTTTTCCAAAAACCACACATTTTTCCCTTTCTTCAAATCCCTATTACTGTCGATTCAATGCTTCGATTTTAACGTTTAATAGCTCAAATTAAAGCTCTTTTCCTCTACTTTTTGATTTTTAGGTCTAAATTTAATTTTTTTTATCTGTTGATCTATATATATGCTTCTAAAGCGGATTGGTTTTCTGAACGCATATATATAGCTCAATAGATAAGAAAAATCAATTTTGCACCTAAAAATCGTAAAGTTGAGGAAAAGAGCTTTAATTTAAGCTATTAATCTTTAAAATCGAGTCACTGGATCCAAAGTTTCGAGGATTTGAAAAAAAAAGTGAAAATCGATTAGTTTCGCGAGAGCCCTATAAAGAGTTAGCAGTGTTCAAGCGTGCGTAACTCGTGAGCGGAACATCCGATTTTAAAAATTTTAGGCTTGATTTAAAGCTCTTGAGCTGCACTTTCGTTCTGTATATATAAAGTATAGCGCCAAGTCGGACAGGATTCACAGTACACAAATAATACTCTCGACAGCAAAAATACAAAAGGAAATGTCTGAACATTTTTGCGTTTTTTCGACCGGAAACCCGGGTGGCAACCGATAATGATGCAGCTCGCACGGTTTCTTATTCGGAGGGGTCCCAGAAATCAGAAAAAATAGGTCTGGTAAGTGTGCCCTACCCAAAATTTTTCGGTAGTCGGGGCCCCCAGAAGTTTCCAGTATCCCGTGGAATGACTCATATACGAATTATTTGAAAATTCGATCGATCGATTGACAGGAACTGTGCGTTTGTTTGGAGTAAAGAATTTTTCGTTACAGCTTTACGCTGTTTACGGGCAAGAGAAGGATATTCCAAAAGGATAATATAGCGTACGATCGCAGATAAGATATAAATTATCAGTCGAAAAGGAAAAAACGACCCCGGCATAACGATATTTTTCCAGAAAGCGCGTTGACTTTGAAAAAACTAGATAGAACAGAACTGCACGTATTATACTTACCGGATGAAATCAAGACATTTATGTCTCTTTTATTGGCGACGATGATAAACCTATATATATACGCGAATTATATCGAGGAGTTTTATTACGCGAACGAGCGAGTAAAATTGAAATAACGTCTCCTCCACAATCTATACTATTTTACACCGCTCGCTTTACACTCTGTACAGCTAAAGTTCATCGATGGCAAATCGCTGCGCGCGAGCTTTCCATTTTTGCGCAAAAATTTTCTCGACTGCGCCCCGCTGCACTGTTATTAAGTCAAACCGCCGCATCGCAAAGCAAAGTCTGCAGTCTGCACGTCGGGGTAAAAATAATCCTTTAAATTAATGCGATGCAGCGCTTTTATCATCGCGACTGCGGTGCGCTGCGCTTTCGAGCGAACTGTTTGCTTTTCCAATGTGTACAGAGTGGCTTTGCATCTTGGCGTTTACGCCGTATGTATAGATATACACAACGTGACAGTGATGCGCGTCAGGGCAAGGTCGTCGGCAAATATATGCGCGATGGATTTTCGAAGGCGCAGAGCCGCGAGACGTTGCTCTCTTAATCGTTCCTATCTCTCTCTCTCTTTGGACAAGCGTCGAGGAGACGAGAGGGAAAAAATTTTTTTTCAACGCCTGCGCGCGTATACAAGTTCATTCTCGCGCTTCCAATATAATTGACATGTATTTTTCGATGACGAGGTGTTCGGGGAATCGCAAATGCGCGCGCGCTTTTTTCGTTATAGCTTCGATAAATACGCGAGTTATCAAGCGTTTCGCTTCTTTATCAGCGACGATGTGTGTATATACGCGATACTCTAAAAATTCCACAGTAGGAAAGCGGAGATGCGTTTTTTGAAATATGGACGTTGAGCGCGCGGTGCACTACACGTTTAAATATTCAAAGTACACGACCTGCACTTACACCGATAAATACGACGCACGCGACGATGTGTGTCTTCTGAAGCTTATATGTACGAAGAATTGAAAATAATGAAATGACGTGCGCGTATACGCTTAAATTATTCACGTATTTGCTCTGCACTTAATCCGGCTTTCAGCGCGATGAGAATTAAATGAAAAATAAAAGATTGGCGCAGTGTATGCGGTTGTTAAGATGACTGATACATACCTTTAAAATGTTGAAAAATGAAAAATTGGATTTTATTTTTTTATTAACTTGACATTGTTTAAATAATGTTTTGTGTAATGGTATTGGCTTATAAATAATGTTGTCAACACGAAACAATTGTTATATATGCCATATTCCAAGTACAACATGCCTTCGAAGACCAGAATCCATGAATTCCATTTTTTTCATTCGCCGCAGACTTTAGTTAAATCTGGGGATCGGTGAACACTCTGGCAGCTCCAGATCTACTTTAAAAACATGTAGTTTCCAGATGAGTATGGGGATTTCCAAATAATTAAGATTCAAAACAGTTCAAAACAGAATTCATAGATTCTGGCCTTCGAAGACATGCTGTACCATGTTTATAACGCAATACATAAGCTAATAGCTTTATAATATAAAACATTGTTTAAACAATGTCAAGTCAATAAAAAGTAAAATTCAATTTTTCATTATTTCACATTTTAACGGTGTACGTCCCCTTAAATTGATCGTGAATCATGAATACACAATCCAATACAAAACCGGCCTCTCTACATAATTAAGCAAAACGAACGAAGCGTACAGCTTTAGAAAAAAATTTCCACCCAAGCATTTCCATTTCCCGATCGGCGCGAGTCTAATTGATTTCCTTCCACCTGCAAACTCAATAAGCCGCGCAAGAAACGCGAGGATTTAGAGAGAGAGAGACGAGGAAAGAGAAAACTACGCTCCAAATCTAAATCCGCTCGTCTCCGGATATTTCATAACTCGAACGCGCTGCACCGCAGTCTCTCTCTCTCATCCAACTCGCGCTGTTCTATAACCAGCTAGTTACAGTGTAGCAGCAGCCTCCGGTCGTTCGGAGCCGCGGACGAAAAAAAAGCGCGTCACGTCGATCGCCGCGAAAAAAGGCGGTCCAATCACGCGGTCGATTCGTCGGCGAACAAAAAAAAAAAAAAAAAAGAAACGAAAGAAAAGTTTTGCAAAGCCAGGCGTATACACAGCGGCCGCGACAAAAAGCCCGCGCGATAAGCGGTTAGTTGGGACTATAGAACGCGAAATACTCGCCGTTATACGTCGAAACCGGAGTTTCACGCAGAAATCGCCGATGAACCGCGCATTTAACGGCTCTTTCCCCGCGAGAGAGCACACACGCCGCCTATATCGTCGTTGAATTCGGACGAGACAGGCCGCCGTTGTGTTTTTTACACTCCATAGAACTGCCGCGGCTGCTTCGCGCGCGCGCGAGCAAATAAATCGAGCCGCCGACGCGCGTTTGTACGATTCGCTCCGTTTGTTTTTGCTGCGCTGCCTCGTCGTCGTCGTCGTCGTCGAGGAGGAGGAGGATATCGCCCCGAGGTTCTTGCCCACCTATAAAATTCGAGGCCTTTGGCTCGATCCGGTATTTTTCTTTTTGCACCGCCGCTGCTGCTGCGACTCTCGCGATTGATAGATATAATAATATACGAGCGCGGGAAAACCGAATCGAGCGATCGGATTGTGGATATTCATTGCTCCTTCGCTTTGTGCATAAGCGATCGATTATGCATGGGTTAATCGCGCAATTCATTCATGAATATGAATATCCTTCCTGTTTTTTTAATCGCTCGATGTCCGCGCGCGATGAGTCACGTGACGCGCGAATTTCTCGTGCGCGGGAAAAAAAAACGCGAGTCAAGATTGAAGCGAAGATTCGTAGTTTTAATGCGCGCGCTCGCGGTGCATGTGACTTGCCAAGCGGTATACATATTTTAAATCGCATGTTCTACAACGTACAGGTTATTATTCAAATTCCTCTGTAGTGTAATGAGCATTTATGGGTAAGTCAAGTGGCTAATGTGTGCATTTGAATTCTCGATTGATGAGTCGAAAACGTGAATCAGCGATCGAGCGCCAAGGAAAAAATGTAGTCTAGCCTCTTCATTGAATTTCTCATGAAAGTTCAATCGCGGGATAATTTTCAAGAGCGTGTGATGCAGAAGTGCAGAGAACGTGTAGTCCACTCGTGTACATAATGCGAAAAGCGATAAAACAAGCTATGTAGACGTACTACACGTATACAGCAAGCAATAAAAGAGGAAAAAATCCGATCGACAATTGATTCTCTCTTTTTTTTCCTCCATCGAAATCGCGCGCGAGAGCCGCATAATATATATACCTGTACACGATAGGTAAGAGTATATAGCGTTAAGGCGAAATCGTAAAATTGAAAAAATAAGGCTAACTCGGAATGAAAATAGAATGTGCGCCGTGGGCGCGCGCGCGGTTACGCCACATTCTCTCTCGGGCGGTAAAAAATTATCTAATTTTTCACGCTGTCCTGGATTCACTGCAAGCGCCATAGGCCTACTGTATTGCACAATCGTTTTCGGTCGCCGCGGCGCTGTGTGGCCAGTATAGCGCAGCGCCGCTATATACAGGTATATATACGTAAAGGATATTCACCCGGAAGTGGAAATTCGCGGCAACTCGCGCGCGCACCACCGTATATTATATCCGTAGACTCGGTGTTTTATATATGGCTGATTCTCCGTGAAATCGACCGATCAAAATTAAAATTTTTTCCAACCATATTAAATCACTTCGACTTCATGAAATACACTTCCCTGAATTTTTTCGGTTTTTTTTTCATTGATTATCTCGCCAGCTACAGGAGGTCAAGGTCGGTAAAATCAGGTTTTTTTTGCATTTTTTGCTGATTTTCGAAAATTCATTGCTTCTCAGGGAAGCATTTTTCACTATAAACATGGATAGAAATTTTTTAGAAAAATTTTGTCTAGTTTTCAAAAAAAAGACTTTAAAAGTCATATATACATCTTGCAACTATGTTATAATACATCTATGACTTAATAGTAGCAAAAGTGAAAGTTCGCTCCGGACTACGACAATCAAAAAATTCCTGACGATACCTTTTTTCGGTACAAAAGTGCCTGCGAAACTCCTAGAACATGATGGAGCTACTCTGATAAGCTAAAAATATAGAAATCACTTGTCAAAACCAAAAACTTGAAAATCAGCAAAAAATGCAAATAAATCTGATTTTACCAATTTTGACCTCCTATAGCTAAGATGTAATCGATGCAAAAAATCTGAAAACATTCAGGCAAGTGTATCTCATCAAGTTGAAGCGATTTAATATAGTTGGAAAAAAATTTTAATTTTGATCGATCGATTTCACAGAGAATCACCCATATATACATACATATACACGCAAGTATCACCTGCGCCCTGTACGTTGCTCTCGTCGCTATACACACAGCCCTATTCTTTGATTTTCTCGCGATATCTATGTATACGCATCATCGGCCGGTCGCTACTTACGAAAGGGCGAGTAATATTAATGTCAGCTAAGAATAGAAAGCGAGCGCTATATAGAGGGAGAGAGAGAGAGCAGTACCACCGCAGTCGCTAACGCCGTATATATCGTCTATTCCGCTATCTGCTCTGTGACATCTTGCTCTCATAAACTGCACGTGTAGTAGTGGGGAGGGGGGAGTAAGCGTTCAGCCGTGCGCGGCTGGCTCTATATAGCTGTAATAGCTATAGACACCGCACGCTCTTTTTATTTATAGCCGCAACCCGAATGTACAGCGCGTTCATTATTCAGATGACCGATTTGCGAAATGTCAAGCTTGCGCGGCTTAAGAATTGATATCTTCCGGTGTGTTTCTATGCGAGGCGTAGACCATCCCCACCACCAGCACCACCGCCCCACCGTCGATGCACTGATTTATCAAACGTAAATAAGTGACAAGGGATTTCTTTTTTCCTTTTTTTTTTCTTCTTTTCCTATGAATAGCGCGCGCACAGGGGCAATCGATAGCGAATTAACTTATGAACGATGAATACACGCTTATCGACTTCGACGAAATAATGAGATATCGTGTGTGTGTGTGAGTATGTGTGTATATAGACTTTTAGAATTGCTGAAAGAAAACCCATATTCATGTCTCAAACTATGCGTTATATATGCTTTTCGTGTTCAATCCATTCAGTGCCATCTGTCGAATCGTAAATGAGAGTCGAGATGTGTGCTTTGAAAAATTTCAAGTTTATCGCTAATCTATATTTAAACGTGCATTACATAATTTGACTACAATACTCACCGATAAAACGCGACATTACAAAACAAAAGAAAAATAACCAACAATGCGGCCCCTGAATTCACATTTTTCCTCCGGCTGTGTTGCAGATCGACGATCCGATCCACGTGATCTCGATCGAGGAGCCGTCGTCGGGGGCGCGGCAGAAGCCGCCGGACTACGAGGCCGTGGCCGACGCGCCGCCGAGCTACGACGACGCCATCAAGCTGAATCCCGGACAGTTGGCCCGCTCGACCCATCGCAGCAGCATAGGAGCCGCCTCGACGATTTCGATCGAGCACACGATACCCGGGACCGTCGTCGGGGTCGTCGTACCGGCGAACGCGACGGTCGCCGTCGTCACCGAGCCGCCGATTCACACGCCACCGCCGCCTTACGCGAGGTCAGTTTTCCTTTTGTATATTGTTATGTGTGCGCGGATAAAATTTCGTGCAGTTCGCTATACTGTTGTTAATCGCGATTTCGCTTTCGGATTTACGAATAGATGTATCGCGGTGTGTATGTCGAGTTAAAATAAAAAAATCCGTTTTTTTTGGTTTGCATTCGAAAAATAATTTTTTAACCTAGAGCTTTCGGACCGGTTGGAGTTTCTTCTGTAAGCCAAAAAACAATGAAAAATGCCGAGGAACATGGGAAAAGTTATTGGCAACTATGTTTCTGAGATATCTTACAGTTTTTTCTTGCAAATATATTTCTGGGGCGAAAATAAATTTTATGATAATTCCTTTTTGAGAACTATAATTTGAATGGATTATTTATGAACGTTATATCTAACTTTCGTTTTTTTGGATACTCAGTGTATAACGCCTTTCAAATTTTAACAATAAATAAATAAATAAAATAATATGTCAATAAAAACTTTATATTTCACGCCACAATATATACAGTTGACGAATAATATGAGAATCTATCATTATGGAAAGTTTTCAAATTATGCTTTAATACATCTGAAAAGAAAAACTTTTGAGTACCACGGATTTTCATACTTATTGTACGTTCAAAGTTTTTTAATTAATACGTCAAAATACTGGAATAATAAATAACTACGAATGTTCCTGAGGCACCAATAAAATTTGAATTACACTGCAATAAAGTACAACAAAAGAGCTTTAATTTAAAAAAAATTTGCCCAAATTCGGTGCTCTAATCAAAAGTTATGTCCGTTAAAAAAAAAATAATAATAAAAATGTTTCCATATACCTCCCATGTTAAATTCTCATCTATATTTCCCATGTCGGTCCGAAAGCTCCAGTTTAAAAAATTTTTTTTCGAATTCTAAACCAAAGAAATTTTTTTATTAAAGTTCGACGAGCACATTTCAATGATTGAGGTCAGAAAATTTGTTTGAGCTGATTTTCGGTGAACAAGCAAAAATAACGGTTTTATACTTACAATCACATTATTGTTAAGCAATCAAATCGCTGCATTCAATTGAAATTCGGATATTCCACACGAATACGTCGTCATTCGACAGAACGTTACATACTAAATTTATGTACGATGCTGTACGACGCGTAAAAACGTGCTTTGCATATATGCAAAGTTTTTCGGAAATGGAAGTAAAATTTTTTATTACAAATAAATACAGCAGTATTGCGAAACGTACGTAAGCGCGTGAAATGACATGGAATTTTCATAAATTCCTTCGTAAAAACTCGGTAAAAGACACGGAATAGTCATAAGTCTAGTTATTACTCGTATAAATTATGCACAATAGTATACATAAAAGTTTTGCTCATTCATCGCGATTCATTCTAGACGTCTATACTTTTTCTATATATTTTTACGCTTCCACACGTCCACATTTCAACATTACGTGCTACATACACAAATAATCCGTTCATATTAGCACCAAATCAACGGATGCCAAACAAGCGTAACGAGAATTTTTTTTCGTTGCAGGTGAAGCTTCGTTCCCGAAGCCTCGTGCTTCTCGCGAACGAGACTGAGAACGATTCGCTAGCTGGATTTCGTTTGCGCGTCGACCGCGACGCCGACCGCGTCCTGGACGCAGCGCACGGGGTGCGCCCCGCCGTCGCCGGACACAATTCGCGAGGACGACGATGAAAGTGGGTTACGAGCAAACGAATAGATATATATATATAGTAACGTCGGCCATGCCACGGACACCAGAGAGCGAGGAGACACAAACACACACACAGGTGGTTGTGCCTCCGATATGTACATAATCTACATTGCATATACGATGAAGGATAACAAACGACTTATATATATATACATAAAAAAATATAAATAAATATTATTACGTGTAGAGAGGAAAAAAAGAAAATATTGTAAGGCTCGGGCAGGAGAAATGTCGCCTGCCGCACGCCTCGGAAAATGCGCTTCCCTTCGAACGAGATATACACACACACACACACATATATATACACATAAGTATACACGCAGGACACATACACGCGTACACGCGTATGTAAACATAACGATGTAAAGACGCGGCTGCGAAAATGGCTCGAGTATTAAAACGCGTATGCGCAGATGTACATGTGTATACGTAGCGAGAGGCGGTATTCGGCGAAACGGAGATGATTCGTTCCGTTCCGGATAAATATGTGTGCGCAAGAGTGTATTACAGTACGCTGTTTCGGTTGTATTCTCAAAGCTGTGTACGGTAATGCAATTTTCTCGAATATCCTTGGAAGCCCGAGCTCATCCTCGCGTCTTCCAACGTCGAGGCTCTTTCATAAAAAAAATAAGAAAAAAAAAACGCGGGATTACAGGAGAAAAATGTCATTACTCAGCTCGCAACAAATATTTATCGGATTGGAAACTGCCAGGATACCGCAACCGCTATTTATACATATTCGCGCTCTATAACAGATGTCTATACGCATGTATAATATACGTACGAGTCGAGCCGTCGTCCGCGAGTCTTTTCGTACCAAATCATGTTTATTAGCAGATAAGTGTGAGTTTCAAAGTATTATACCCCCCTCCCCCCCCGTATATAACGAATATTTATATATTTATTTGAATGTAAGGACGAAGTCCTCGGCGCTTCGTGGAAGGCACATTCACGTAAATTATGTAAAGCAGAGGTCGGAAAGATTAAAAAGAAAAAAAATAATAATAAAATAACGATGTGTGTGTATATACACGGTGTAGAGCGCTCCGTCTCTAGTCAGAGTACCGCGACGTTAAAGCGGCCTGTTACACTACGCTACTTACCGAGATCCATACATATCCGCGGCGAGAGCCCGAAGCGAGAGACGGAAAAAAAAAATAATTCCATTGTAACGAGGAAAGCCGCGCCTGCGAGGTGCATTGACTTTGGCGAGTTAATCGGCCTCCAAGCGGACCGGGACGAAAAAAGCTTTCTCGCGGCTATACGACGCTCTCGCTTCGCGCTGCCGATCTCTCGCGTCTTGTGATGCGTTTGCGTTTAATTTTCTTCTTCTTTCCTTTGTCTTTTATACGAGCATCGAACCTGCTTTTCCTCGATAACTTCTTGACTGCAGGTATTTTCGGGGGTGCGGTCGGCGCGCGATCGGTCGAGTCGTGTACAATAGGGTAGCGCGCGCGCATTCGCGCATTGTAAAAATTAAGACAAATAAATACGGACGGGCGAGCGTGTGCGACGAAAAGAAGCTCTGCGAAAATTGGTGAAAGATGACGCGCGAGACGTTCGCGGCGCTTCCAAAAAAGCCGAGACGCGTACGGCGCGCTGTGTGCAGCTGCTGCACTGTGTACGGCTGTACTTTCGACGTTTATCGTTAACAAAAAAAAAATACATAAATAAAAATGAAAGAGCGCAGCGCGAATGGTGACATTGATGTGTCGAGATATAGAGAGAGAGATATATATATATATATGTATAAATAAAAATATACGAATTATTGCGCGAGAGAAAGAGAGAGAGAGAGAGAGTACGATACAATGTACGGAGAGAAACCGAGTGGACGCTCGCGGGCGTTCGTCAATCGCGTATCGAGATCGACGACGATTATGGTTATTATACGAGAGGTACACCCACAAACACACGTCCATTTTATTGTGATATATATTTTATAATGTTAAAGCATAAGTTGCGTAAGTTAAAACGACGTTTTGCAAGATTGTATCCGTAAGACTCTTTTCTTCTTTTTTTTTAATGAGAGATATAAATATATTGAAACAATACTACCATACACGCGAGTTTTGTTCTTCTTGCACGTATATCCTCCGAGCCGCTTACGCAATGGATCCCCACTTTACTTTCTAAGCTTTTATCTTTTATTTTAATTGATTGAATTACGAGGAAATCGTCGAAAACTCGGGCGAGAGCGCAGCGACTGCGGTGAAAGTGTACGAGCTCCAAGCCATACAAAAAAAGCGAAGTATTCAAAGTAGAAAGGATTGTGTGCGGTATTGCAAGTGAAATTATCGTTTCATCGATAAATACGCTTTATTCAATCAGAGTAACATTTATACTTATGACTTAAAGCAATATTGCTGAACTTATCATGTATCGTAGAACTTTATCAACCGCAACAATAGTGATAATAATTATAATAATGTTAATGATACAAAATAACGAAAGGGTAACGATGTTTATACCGACGGGGCAATGCTTAATTTACTCATTGTTACGGATTCAGCAACAATTGTAGCCGTGAACGCGCTTGAAGTAGCGCACAATCGTGATACGCTGATTCTTCGCAGCGTCTTCTCTTCTTCCCTCGTACAATTGCGCTGAAATATTTCATTGACCTCGAGAGTGCGCCACAGTCAACAACCTCTCACTTTTACACTCGCTACTTTTGCGGGCTCAGCGACGAAACGCGTTAAGGAACGGAGGAATGAAAAATGTTATGTATACATAATGATCCTTTGCATTGTCCATCTTATTGGATTTCCGAGCTTTTATAATCGTACATGTCGTATTCGCTATTCTCTAAAATTTTTAATTCATTTACTCTCGCTACACGGGTGCTGATTAAAGTACATATTTCCACGGGTAAAATCTTTCTCGCTTACTTTTGTTTCTCGTTCTTCATTTCTCATTATACCTGCGCGCATTTTGCTACATAAGTTTATATACTGGATTTTCGTCTCGCCTGCACTCTTTTCACTCGCGCAAATAATAATTGATCTTCCATTCCGCTACCTCTTTTTGTCTTTTTTTTTTTTTGTTTATGTACATTTTATATCACGTTCTAATTGCATAGCAGTGGTAAAAATCGTAATTTTTTGTTATTTTCATTAATAATACTCCTTATTTAATTTGCCTATAAACGCGACTGATATCAGTAGTCCTTATCGTAAAGTATGGCTCCGCGGCATCCGTTCCCGTTCTGCACGTATACTTTGATAATTAACGTTCGTTTCTCACTTCGTATCGAAAATCGGCCCTCTATACGTACCGTCTGCATCGACTTTTTTTTTTTTAACGAAAGCTTGCGTTTACTTCTCGGTGCATCGACGCACGGAGTCTCTCCTCGTGCGCGAGCGTAAAATTTTCGCGCGAAAGGCGCACGATAGTGACAAGGTAAGCAAACATATGTGTGTATTCGCAACAATTAGCGCCAAGGACAAAAAGTGTGCGCTCGTAAAATCGATGAGCATCAGCGCACGCAACATCTGCCGCTCGTGTAGCGGCGGCTCAATCGTCGCGACGGAAATGTTTCGAGAGATGAATGATAAAGCGTATAAGCGTTAAAAATAAATATGCTCGGCATTAATGTTTTGGTTGCGATATCGGCCAATATCATTTCTTTCTGCGCTTTCTAATGCTCCGCGCTGCAAACAGTTTATTCATAAAATTAATCTCGCGACGACGAATATGCTTGAAAAATGAAAACGTATATATTTCGGCATTACAGATCGAGTTGCGCTAGAATCGCTCGAATTGAAAATTATAAAATATCCAGGACTAAAATGTAATAGAGTTGATGTAGAGAATATAAAATAATCACAAGACTTTTTTTATACTGACTAGTTGTCATAACGTAGCGTATTTTATTAGCACGGTCATACAATTGATCATAAGTTGGTTTCTTTTTTTTTTATCAAAGAGAAGAACACGCACTGTTAATTTCACGGTTTGTTTTTTTTTATGCTGAAATCATGTGTTCAATTGATTTAACAACGATACAGTGACAGTCATTTGTCGCTTTTTTTTTCATAAAAACATTCATAGATAAGTTACGGTGCAAGATGAATAAGTAAATCGATCAAGAGATGTGAAGGATTATTGAAACTTATATTCAGTTATTTTATCCAAGGTATTTTAAATATAACATTCATTTCCTTACAACTTTTCTACATTAAGTTTTAACTACAGACTTGTAGAATCTGCGAATTCATAAAAAAAAAGAAATCATTTGAAATACCTTAGATAAATAAAAAGTATAACAAAGCGATACACGTACATCGACAAACTTGGTTTATCGCATTATGTAGAAAATTGAATATATTATTTATAACAATAGAAAAAATTAATAATGAGTCAAATCAATAATAGTAATGAAAAAAACAATCTGATAAAATTTTTCGTAACAAGGAATTATATCGACTAGTGCAGATCACCAACTGGTTACACTCGTATATAATGGACAAATTATCGCAGCATTGTGCAAAACCATACGTAAATAACTTATTAACGATACTACAATAAATTTAATAGCGTATAATGTTCAATAAATTCTAAATATCACTGTACTGGGATACTGACCCTTCGCGAAAAATCAAGTGCAATGCAATTGACATTCGATTATTAATTGTTTTCGATTATTGCACTTGAAAGTCGTATTTTGTTTATTCGATTAAAATATCAAGATTATAAACACGAGACCAATGACATATTAGCACTAGAGATTCGATGCGAAATATCATGTTCAAATTAAGATAAACTTCAAGGCACGTAACAAACAAAATAAATCATCGATTAAACTGAAACGAAAATCTATGATTGACTTCAGCTCGCGCAGAAATCACTGCTATCGTTTTCATCGAATTATTTTTGATTGCACCATTTCCGATCTCTCTCCCGCACGTCAACTCGCATATTACAGGTTACACTTCTTTACTCGTCGAAATTCGTTTACTTAGCGTATGGATTCGTTTAATTTAAACAAGACAAACGACGTAATGAGCGTTTAATATACGGTTAAATCTAGAATTACTGAATTCATGCTCTCCCCCAATCGTGTGTCTTTTATTTTCTTCGTTCACGCCAAAAGTCCTCGCCTCTCTACGCAACGCTGCCAATGAACATATAGAAAAAGTGTAACCGAAAGCATTGCTGTCATCAACGTATAATACTGACTATACGACCGAAGAACATCGAGTCTGAATTTCTTTAGGATTAATCGACGATCCGCCAAAGTCGTTGCGAGACCCGCCGTCATATTCTTAAAGAGAAGCTCGCATTCCTTCATCTTACAAGTATAATTATGTACAAATTATAAACACCATTTACTCTCCCCCCCCCCCCTCGTCTCCTCGATTCACCCCATTGTGTGCGGTCGTTACAATCGATCGATCATTGAAGAAATAATCGACGTCGCTCCACATCCTTGCGATACACGTTTACGAAACTCACTCGAAAGTGCGATGACAAGTTAACAATGAACAGTTGCGCAGTGGTAGCTTTTCCCTCCCTCTCCCCCACCCTCGCAGCTAGTTTTCCCGACGTTGAAATGGTTAATACGGTGATACTCAATAATATTATTAATTAAAGCTCGCGCGCCGCGAGCCGCCCCCCGACGGACGTCTCCGCGGCGCACAGCCGTGACAGATAAACAGCAGTAATGTGAACGGGGGGTGAACGATAATTAGTCATATAGTTACACGATATTTAATTCTAAGCGCAAGTAAGGATCGATATACAGCTAGGCTAAAATTTTTTTTACATATCTTATCGCATAACCGTATAACGTTTTTTTCTTCTCTTCTCCTCTTCTCCTTCGTCTTCTCACTCCCTCGAGCTGCGAAACGCACACCTCCCCTTACTCCCCTTACTCGCTTTACTCCTTACGTCTTATTTTCTTCGCTTCGCCTCTCTCCGCTCGCTTTTTCTTCCACTTCGAATAATATATAAATGTCTTACAGTTATCTGGCTTACGATTATGTTTTATGTACAAGTATACTTCGTAAAATCGCTCTTGCCCACGCGCACGACGCGCCGTATGATTATATATGTACAAAAGAACGTCGACGTCGCGCGTAAATTCCGTACACCTATATACGCTCCCCTTTCCTCCGCGGGAGAGCGCGTTTGAATTCGGCGCGGGCCACGGTTCTTTTTTACCTTTGTCTACTTAATCTGTTTTTACACTTATACACTCATGCGTATGTATTTTCTTAGTAGATGCCCGGGCCATCCGAAAATCGTGTATTTTCCGCTGCGACGCGCGGCGAGATCGAAGCAGTCAAGCGTCTGCGTGTATAGGAGCGTTTCCGCGAGTGAAAAGAAACGGCGGCTCAACGCAAACGATGCGGTGTACATATCGCACGTTGGCTACAAGCTTTATCTTCCTCATGGCGTAAATATACGTATACACATATCCGTCCGCTCCGACGATCTCATTTCGCTTGACTAGCAATGGGTGCACGCGATATCTCGTTAATGACTGCCTGGAAGCTCGCGCGCGGCGTTTCGCGTTTGACATGTATTCGCTTAAGCCTCTTGGAGATTACGGCTGCGTTAACGCAGCTGCGGAGCGATCGGAACCGTCCGACGATGCGCAAGTCTGTGTAGATGCGATATACCGACGGTAACGCGGGTGCGATCGCGATCGATCGGAGGATTCGTCGAGAGGTTTTGTACTTTGGCGCAGCGTCGTGTTTAACGAGCATACGAATTTATACAGAGAAAACAAGTATTACACGGAGTAAAAAATTGTGAACGTTCAGGAGCTTCTCTTTCTCTAATACACCCTAATTTGAGAAACGCTCGCTGTCGTGGACAAAGTACAAAATCGACGCTCGATACCCTCCTCGGAGTCTCTGTAGCTGCCGTGCATCGTCATCGGGAGGTTCGATCGCGAGCCGGCCAATTTCAATCGGCGCTGGACTAGGCGTAATCGTTTCTCCGGTAGAGGCCCTGATGCGGATGGTCTCAGATGGGTGTCGGCAGGACGGTGAAGTCCTGGAGGGCGGTCTTGACCGTCTCGTAGATGGGACGCTGGCCGTCGTCGGCGGCGCAGTAGCCGTCGGCTGTGCAGAGGGTCTGCAGCTTGGTCAGGTAGCTGTCGAAGTTCTCGTGGCCCATCTTCTCGGGGGCGACGACGACACCGGCCGGGCCCGTCGCGCTCGGCATGCGCACGTGCTCCAGCAGGCTGATCATGTTGTCGCGCAGGGACTGGTAGTACTCGTTCAGGTTGCTGTTACGCTGCGACAGTGAGCTGTTGTCCTGCGGAAGTGAGACGCCGGTTATTTGGGCTTCGTGTGTACGCATCGCGGTTGGCTTTTCTTCTTCCTTTATGTAGACGAATTTCGCGCTGTGTTTGGGGTGTAAGTATATATACGAGTGTGTCCGGGAAATTCCGGGACAGAAAAGTTGGAAAAAATTTTCTTGAAGGTACATCTATACCAGACCTGTTTTTTTCTCGTTCCTTAGATCGTACTGAAAGAGAAAAAACTTGCGTGCACGGAAAATCTTGGGGTATGTTTTTTTCCGGAGCAAAAACGACTTGAAAAAACGAGAAATAATTAACAAAAAGAGAATTCATAGATTTTTTTCTCGAAAACTATGGACTTCTATAAAAATTTCATTAGGACGAAAATGTTTTAAAATTCATGAAAGAATGCTCTGAAATTTTTTCAGATTGATTCGATACAATTTTTGACTTTTGCGAAAATCCAAAAAGATCGAAATTTCGGAAGGAATTTAAGAGCATTCTTTGATAAATTTTAAGACATTTTTGTTCTAATGAAATATTTTCAAAAGTCCATATAGTTTTCGAGAAAAAAAATCCATGAATTCTTGTTTTTTAATTTTTTCGAGTCGTTTCTGTTCCGGAAAAAAATGTACCCTAAGATTTTCCATGCACGCGAGCTTTTTCTCTTTCATAATGATCTAAGGAATGAGAGAAAACAGGTCTGGTAGGTTTGCCTTCAAAAAAATTTCTTGCAACTTTTTTGTCCGAGATGTTTCCGAAATTTCCTGGACATACTCATATATGTTGAATTTCAATGAAAAAATGCACTTTTCTTCGGTTTATAGAATTCGAAAAAAATATTTTTAATCCAGAGCTTTCGAGCCTGTCAGACTTTCTTCTGTAAACCGAAAGTTGGTAAAAAAATAGAGGAACTTAGGAAACGTTGAACATGAAAATTTAACATGGAGAAGAAGAATTATTTATTTATTTTGTAACGGACATAATTTTTGATCAGAGCATCGAATTTGGACACATATCTTTTCAAAATAAAGCTCTTTTGTTGTACTTTATTGTAGTGCAATACAAAATTATATTTGTGTCTCGAAAATATTCGTAGTTGTTATTAAGGAGGTATGGCACCAATTAGGTAAGTCAAAACAAAACGTTTGTGTTGACTCGCGTAAAGTGGTTATATACACGATATATCTATATCGTCTAGAAATTGACTATATTAAGTGTAACTTTTTGAACATTTTGTATATTTTAATCAATTAATAGTTGAGCAATACCGACTTATTTGAAACAACAAAATAAACTTTAGATATTTTGCTTGATATTATAACAATTTCAATGAAATCTCACCGTCATAGTCTAAGATATGAGTAAAAAATGTCAAATCTCTGTAAGAGACTGTGTTAAAAGTAAAAAAATAATATCTTTAATAACTCGTTTCAAAACGAATCCCAAGTCTTGAAATTTTAACCAAATCTTTTTTTTATGCATACCTAATGATACATCAAGATTCATAATTTTTTCATCATTAATTCTATTCACTGCCATACTTCCTTAAGTATTCCAGTATTTTGACATATTAATTTTTTGTAAAAAAAAGCATAAAATTGCTCAGAAATATGGTTGCTAGTATAACTTTTCTCATGTTCCTCTGCATTTCTGACCATCTTGCGGCTTACAGAAGAAAGTCGGACCAGTCCAAAATCTCTAGCTTTAAATAAACATTTTCGATTTCTAGAACCCCCGAAAAGTACATTTTTCAGGAAAATTCAACATTCCATGAATAAATGAATGGATCTCTAAAAGTACGAAGTGGTTCCTCTTCACAGTAATCCATCGTTTTACAAGGGTAATACCAGGACATTACAGGCGCATTACAGTACGAAAAATTGAAATTTTGCAAAAAGATGGATCGTTCTGTTTTCAAAACGTGTCGTACGCAAAAGTATCGCAGCGCGAAATTCGAGGCGAAACATGTGTACAGTAAGAACAAAAACCAAAGCCAAAATGTCAAAACAGGGACAGAGAAACGAGTGAACCAATACTGTAAGTACAGCGTATGTAGAGCAGATGTCTGTGTATTATACATATCGTATAAGAAACGTGTGTAATGAAATAAAAGTAAATATCGGAGGATAAAAAAAAAAGTCTTGGACGCAACAGTCAGAGAGTTAAACCCAATAATAAAAAAGGAACAGTGTCTGGCACGTTGGCATTGTCATTCACGCTCTTTGCATCAGATAGTAAGTTGTACGAAAAAACGCAGCTACATAAGCGAAGTAACGGTATAAGGTATACAGCAATACACCGACTGCGGGCTACGTCTCTCGTTTTCGTCGTTATACACTCAACGTATTAAATGCTGTACATATGCGTGTATCCGGAGACGAACCAGAGAACGAATTCGTGAAACGAAAAAGAAGAGTATCCTAATACAATACACAACGTGAACGATCGTAGTCGAGAGCGTACAACGAGTGTATATCTATACACATAGCAGTAGGGAATCGATATGGGGCGAAAGGAGTCAGGGTGTTGTGGGCGAGGCACATCCCGATCGTCCATCCCTCGGGTAAGTGTAGACGGGAGAGCGATAAGAGGTACACAGAAAGTCAGAGAGAGAGAGAGAGAGAGACAGATAGACAGAGACAGATAGAGGCAGTGGCTCGTCGCGCGCACCGACGACAGGTTCCGTACCGACCGAGCAGAGCAGAGCAGAGCGGAGTCTCTACAGTTTCGCAATATCGGCTGCCGCTCTATACGCCGCGGGCATACTCACCTTCTCCCCGTGCTTCAGTTGGTTCTCCATGGCGGTGATGTCGGAGCGCAGACGCAGCACCTGGGACTCGACCCGCGCGTTCTCCCGCTGCAGCTCCGTTATCTCGGCCTCCAGTGTGTAGAGGTCCTCGCCCTGATTCGGCACGGCCTGCTGCTGCGGCGGCGGCGGCGGCTGCTGCTGGTTGCTGTTGGAGCTCGGGAGAGGAGGCCCAATAACGGGCCCCGAGCTCGACGGCGGCGGCGGCGGCGGCGGAGGGGCTGCCTCGACTCCTGGGACCCGATCAAAACACTCCCGTCAAATCTCTACTCGACGACGACGACGAGGTCGTTGCTGAATTTTCAATGGCACGCCGTGTGCGCAAGCACACACAGCGAGAGAGAGAGAGAGAGAGAGGGATAGAGAGAGAGAGAGAGAGTGAGGAGGAGTGGGGGGAGACCCTTTTTACGACGCGCGGCCCCGCTCCTCTTATCGTCTGCTCGTTAGCGATCTCGTTTCTCGCACATCAGGCGATCACGCCTGTATTATTCATCGGCGACTGTGTGGGCTTTTTGCGCCTCGCTATATATATATACGTGTGTATGGCACGCGTGGCTCTAACGATGCGACGTGTATATACGTGTATACATAAGCTCTCTGCGGCTCCGATAAGAAAATTCATGTCGACCTTCAATTTCACTTTATAGCCCTTTCATCGCTTACATGCCCCGATCTCTGGTCTACATCACATCGTGGGCGTGCGGCGTCTCTCGCTCTCTCCTCGTGCGATTATTCGCTTAGGGCTGCAACCTGTGGAATGCTTCTTTATGTACGCACGCTGCTGTGTTTTTTTTTCCTTTTTTTTTCTCCTCTTTCCTTTTCTCTCTCGCTTTTTCCAGTCCAAGAGAGAGTGAGAGTGAGAGGGAGAGATAGAGAGAGAGAGAGAGAAAGAGAGAGAGAGAGAAAGAGAGACGGAAAAGACAATGGCTGCAGCGGCGCTTTGAGTATGGAGGACGCCGCAAGCGCCACGTTTATTACACTCGACGAGTCAATTGTCAAGGGAATCGAGAGAAGGGAGAAAAACAGCGTGAAGTGCCATCATACCAGACAGTTCGAGAATGAAGGGTGACACTGAGTGTTGGCTTCTTTGCCGCTCCGGCTCTCGGCTCGCGAGTCAAGTGCGTGTATATACTAAGCGATTATCGCTTTCAGCGCGTCCGTTGTGTATATGCGCGCCGACGAACAACAACGTCGCAGGAGTTGAAAAACAATAACGGCAGACGTATAGCGCGAGCCAACAGTCCAGTGTCATCTTCTCCATTATTTTTTTCTTTTTTTTTTGCTTTTTGTTGTTGTAAAATAGAGATAACTGTGTGTGTGTGTTTATGTGTGAGGATTCTGTTTTGTAACACCGAAAAAGAAACACATAGAAACAAGTGGCGAGTACGTCAGTCCCTTACCTTCAAAAGTAAATGTTCTCCTCAAAGCTCAATGACAGGAAAGGAGCTGATTGTGATCCCAGAATAAACCAGAATAGATTATTTTTCATCATATTGGCGCTGATCCACTTATACTTTTTAAACATATGTGCAACTGGTTCTCGTTTTTTTTTTCTTTTCTTTTCTTTTCTTTTCTTTCAAATCGTAATAACGGGCGTCGGCAGAGAGTTTGTTGTTGTTCATTTATTGTAGGAAATGTCAGAAGATAATGGGATGCCGAGTAGGGAATCGTGAATCTTTCTATTAATTCAGGAATAATCTTCTAAGACGCTATAAACAAATGGCTGTTAACTCTTCGTGACTCTATAAATCATATATAAATGGAATGTAAACTCCATTGTTTTTCACTATCGTAAAACTAATAAATATTTTATATAAATTTTAAAGGTAAACTTAATTTTAACTTACAGAATAAAGTAAACGTTCCATATGATGTATAACAATATGTACAGTGTACAGGAGATTGTAAACAAACAGAAAAACGTGTGAAACATTGCGTACACCGGCTGGAATATTGCAAAATTGCCTCGATTGCTTCTTTAACAAGTATACGAATGTAGTCGACGAAGGACATGTTGAAACATTATTATATTTGACTTTGATATAACCAGGTATAAGAAAGCTATACTTACACGTACATGCAATGCATTGTAAGATTGGGTAACAAGGAGTCAATAATAAGCTATCGTGTCGTAAAATTCAAACTGGAGTCACGAAGAGTACAAGAAATAAATGTGCCTGAATCATTACAAAAATTCGTGATACGATCTAGTATTTACACAAACATATTATATATTACGGAGAGTATAAATGAAAGAATAAATAATGGTTCGGAGGAAACAGAAACATAAATCGTGGATGAAGGAGAAAAGTGGATGAAAGAAGAGAGAGAGAGAGAGAGAGAGAGAGAGAGAGAGAGAGAGAAGAGAGAGAGAAAGAGAGAGACAGAAAGAAAGAGAGAGAAAACCTCATTGGTATGACAGCACATCATTGCGTGAGAGTTGTAAGAGCAGAGCGTGGCAGAGTACAAAGTCAAATACGAGGTCAACTATCTTAACAATGCTTGTGTATTTCATCTCGACGTTATATTGTCAACAGCATCGTCGTCATCATTTTGCAATATATCGAATGCGAGAAAGAACCGATAATCGTTATATATATATACCAAACAAAACAGAATCAGCGTGTCTCGTAGTTATACAGTACGCGACGGTGTCAAAGGGGGGGAGAGAGAGAGAGAGAGAAAGTGTGAGAAACAGAGACGCGGAATTCAAGAACAATTTGCTTTCGTACAAAAGGGATCGTCGGTCTCTTTTCGAGGCACAACACTATTGTACGGCCATCGACTTTATTCCTCGGTATATACGCATATATACGTATAGTTCTGTGAGAAAAGTATTGGCAATCGTTACCGCGAATCAAGTCGTTGGCAGCAACGAGGAGAGAATCACTCGAAAATTTCAAGAAACGAAGTATGGTATATACACGGAAACATTCCGAGGATCACAGAAATGGCAAGACCGGAGCACCGTATTATATATAGAGAGTGAAACGCTCCTCGTGTGTCTCCTCGTATAACAGTGACGATAGTGAAAAAATTCAAGAGCAAAACAGAAAGAATCGTTTGATTTTGTTATTCTTTTCTTTTCGTTTCTTTCTTTCAAAATCGAAGACCAAACGAAAGAGGACCATGAAATCAAAGTATATATATATGTATAATATATATATAATAGTAATAACAACAGAAGCGAGATACAGCCTCGCGACTCACCCGTGATGCCCTTGCTGTACATGGCGGACATGTCCTCGAATTTGGGCTTCTTGACCGCGTGCCCGGCGATCGGGCAGCCCGAGAGGGATCTGTGCGTGGAGAAGGAGCCGTTGATGTGGCCGATGCCGTCGCAGCCGGGCGTCGGGCAATTCACGCCCTCGAACTTCATGGCGGTGGCCGCGGCGACCACGGCTTTGTGCTGCTCGACCGTGCCGC
Organism: Philotrypesis tridentata; assembly: GCA_018906965.1. Lineage (NCBI taxonomy): Eukaryota > Metazoa > Arthropoda > Insecta > Hymenoptera > Pteromalidae > Philotrypesis > Philotrypesis tridentata. The sequence goes on along the minus strand of JACCIB010000008.1, from coordinate 6,039,096 downwards.
CGGACTCGAGGACCCTCATCTTGTTGCGATTCGCAATGGGGCAGCCCGATGCGCTGTAATCATCGTATTTCGGCCTCTGTACGCCTGTGTCTCTGTGTCTGTGTCCGTCTCGCGAGCCGCGTTTCATCGAGAGAGAGAGGGAGGGGGGGGGGATACTGTTCTCCCGACGTACGCGGCTACTAATTAACGGCTGTTGGCAATAATCTTTTAGCCGCAACGAAATAAAAGAAAAAGGTGACACGGGCGCGCGGGGGATTCGGTGCGGGTGCGATGACTTTAAGGGGACTGATACACCTTTAAAATGTTAAAAAATGAAAAATTGAATTTTATTATTTTATGACTTGAAATTGTTTAAATAATGTTTTATACAATGGTATTAGCTTATATATTATGTTATAAACATAAACAATGTTTATATATGCCATATTCTAGGTACAACCTGTCTTCGAAAGCCAAAATCCATGAATTCCATTTTTTTCATACACCGTAGACTTTAGTTAAATCTGGGCATCGGAGAACACTCTGGCAGATCCAGATGTGCTTTAAAAACATGTAGTTTCCAGATGAGTGTGGGGATTCCCAAATAATTAAGATTCAAAAAAGTTATAAACAATTTATTACAAAAATGAATAAAAAAAAGTAAAAAATTATAAATATTCTTCTGAAATTGTTTATAACTTTTTTGAATCTTAATTATTTGGGAATCCCCACACTCATCTGGAAACTACATGTTTTTAAAGCACGTCTGGACCTGCCAGAGTGTTCTCCGATGCCCAGATTTAACTAAAGTCTACGGTGTATGAAAAAAATGGAATTCATGGATTTTGGCTTTCGAAGACAGGTTGTACCTAGAATATGGCATATATAAACATTGTTTATGTTTATAACATAATATATAAGCTAATACCATTGTATAAAACATTATTTAAACAATTTCAAGTTATAAAATAATAAAATTCAATTTTTCATTTTTTAACATTTTGAAGGTGTATCAGTCCTCTTAAGGATGTTCTGTACCTACTGCACTGGTCAGAATGCAGTCTTCTTTTGTTTATGAAATGTTTGTGAAATGTACTGCTTTAGTGGCTTCCATAAATCGAGTTAAACTAAATAATGAATATGCATTTTATTGATATAATTCTGTTTATCTTGATAATTCATAAAAAGTTTCGTACATTTGCTAATTTGACTCATATTTTGAGGTTGAATGCATGATTTTGGTATTCAATGAGGTTTAATTGCATGTCTGAGTTGATGAACAATATTTTTGAAACATAAATAATGTTTGTTATGAATTCATTTTCATTCAGAATAAATTTGGACAAAATCTCAATTTTTAATACTTTACAGTGTGTTAGTTTGTCTAATTCGCCATAAGAGCCCACGCTAATCTGCGCGAAATAAAAAGTCTTCTAAAAATTTACATGAGTGTTTCTGAGATTTATATATAGCTGTATACGGAACTTCAATCCTATTTTAATTTTAGTTTTATTACCGGTAGAACCTCCTTAAATCAGTTTAGAGGGTAAAATAGTATTTGAATAGAAGGGCATTTAAAACGTTGATTATTTTAAGCTGATTTCAAGAGAGTACATTATCTTTGAATTCCGAAAAATTAAAAGACTTTAGGAAAATACTTTAAGCAACTGTCATTCTCATCTGAGGGCTAGAATTTCGATTTAAATGGTTAAAAAATTTTGTTTATAATGGAAAAATTTAAGTTTTCATTCAAAAGCCTTACACTCACACGACAATGACAGTTAATGAAAAATTTATCGATAAGTGGCCAAATCTGTCTTCCACAGCTACATAGGTCCTAGTACAGCTTTGACAGGCTTAAATTAAAGGTGATACGATCTACTTTAAGCTAAAGCTCAGAATTCTATTAGAATGGGTTAGTACTAATGAATTAGAAATTCTTTGAAATATTTAATACCTCATAATGAAACTTTAAATATATGTCGAATTTTAAAAAAATGCACTTTTCTTTAGTTTAGAAATTGAAAATTTTTTTTTTTAAAGTTAGAGGTTTCGGATTGATGAGACTTTCTTCTGTATAAATACCAAAAGATAGTCAGAAGTGAAGAGGAACATGAGAAAAGTTACTAGTAACCATATTTCCTAGCCATTTAACGTTTTTTTTTTTACAAAAAATTAATGCGTCAAAGTACTGGAATAATAACAACTATACGAATGTTTCCGAGGCACCAATAAAATTTCGAATTACACTATAATAAAGTATTACAAAAGAGCTTTAATTTGAAAAAAAATATGCCCAGTTTCGATGCTCTGATCAAAAGTTATGCCCGCTTAAAAAAAATAAAATAAAAATCCGAATAGCCAATTTTTTCTTTTCCCTCCATATGCCTCCCCATGTTAAATTTTCATTCTCTATATTTTCCATGTTCCTCGGCATTTTTCACCATCTTTCGACTTACATAAGAAAGTCCTATTGGTCTGAAAGCTCTGGCTTAAAAAATATTTTTTCGAATTCTAAACCAAAAACAAGTGCATTTATTTTTCGAAATTCAACATACAATCGCTCGATTCCCCGTAAAAAACGAAAGCGATCGCGCAGAGACTATACACAAAGATAAACAAAAGGCCGAAACGAAGCGAAGAAAAAAATAAGCGAGAACAGCCGTCTCACAAAGTGTCTTACCTGCGGTGGGAGAGGAACTTGCCGGTTGCGTGGCCGGATCCGTCGCAGCCGGGAATGGGACATCTGTCGCGTGAAATCCAGGAGCATCGGCATCGGCGCCAGCGACAGCCATCCATACATATCCAAGAGAGCGAGAGCAGCGCAGAGGTAGCAGAGCGAGAGAGAGACAGGCGCGTGAGCGTGAAACGAGCGGAAACCGCCAGATATTAGTCAGCGTCTTGGCCGTAAACTCTAGAAGGGATCTACACGCGCCCCTTTCGGGGGGCCGCGTATGTACACCTCTATATATACCAGTGCGAAGAGTGAGAGAGAGAGAGATAGATATAGAGCAAGCGAGAGAGAGTCGAAGCAATCGAGGGCATTCATGCTCGTAATGGCTGTCGAAAGCGCAACAGACGATGACTCGGTCTTAAGTCTGCCGCGGCGATTTCAATCGGTCCGAAGACGAATCCACGAGCTGTCGCAGCGCTTTCCTTTGTATACTGCACCCCCGCCGCTAATAAAGTCTCCGATATCTTGCGCGCGCCGACGCTTCATAGTGTACAAGTGAATACGCGCATAATTACGTTTCCAGATTTTTTCTCCCTCATTTTATCACTATACAACTCGAGCCCGCGCGTACACATCAGCAGAAACCGAACGATCTTCTCGCGTCGAACTTCGCTCTGTACGAGCAATAAAAACAATCGTCATTGTCGCCGCAACCCTTGCCGCGTCCGGCGTTTTATCCCGCGACTTTATAACCGCTCGTAAGTGTCGCGGCGTCGCGATAAAATTTATATCGCCTCGTTCACCGCTCCTACATATAAATACATGTACGTATGTGTACCTATACGTATACGTATATACACGCACGTGTTGTGCACCGAGTCATACTGACCTGAGGGGTTCGGAGTCCTGGCCGTCGCGGGGCTTGCTCTTGGGCTTGTTGGCCCGGGGGCATCCGGAGAGGCTCCGATGGGACGAGTAGTTGCCGGTGACGTGGCCGGAGCCGTCGCAGCCCGGCGTCGGGCACTTGAGCTCCTGCGAGTGCGCCTGGATCTGCGAGCGATCGGCTCGCGGGCAGCCCGACAGACTGTAAAACAGAGAGAGAGAGAACGCCGTGGCAGGCCGTTACGCTTGGTTTACTTCTGCGGCTCTCCTCGCCTCGACTTCCCGACTATGTGGACGGAGAGTCGGAGAGAGAGAGAGAGAGACAGTGGGATATATAGATATATCTATATAGATAGAGAAATGGAGAGATAGAGATGGAGGGAATGCCATAATGACGGTTATAGGCTTCAAGTTTTTTTTTTTGAAATAAGTTTCATTGCCGCACTCAGAGACGCCTCTTTCTTTGTTCTTTTACTTCGATCGTTGGACGTCGTGCCTCTGAGCGCACTCAGCTTACACTCTCTAAATCTAAAACAGCGAAAAATGTACTGTTTGTCATAGTTAAATAATATTAACCTCCCAAATAGTGAAATCTTTCACTATTTACATATTATTTTACAAATTAACGAATATTCACTAACTAATACGGTGCATTGTTGTGAAAATTATAATTCGCTATAGTGCGATAGTGAATAGTCACTGTTTATATGAGATGAGTTATCATTTTGCTCACTTTATTGCGTTTACTATCGAATTAGTAAATATTTACTGATTCAAACATTAGAAAGTATTTGCTTTAAATTGTCACTGGAACACTGATTGTCCAGTACATAATCACTTTAGCAAAAGATGAACTTGAAAAATTATAAAAATTTACTATTTTTTCAATGAGTCATAATGATCTTTAAGAGAAGTAAAATTGTCGGTATTTATACATTTTTAACATCCGAGAAATTTACTATTCAAGTGGAGAATCTATCACCCAGAAAAAGTGAAATTTTATGGACCTAATCGTTTTGCAACATGAGAAAAATTTACTATTTTATTAGCTAACAATGAACTTGTAGAATAAGCGAAAATTTATGTGCCCTTAAGCCTCCTGTTACTAGGGCTACACACTATTTTGAGTAATGTATTTGCAACATTGTAGGTAGTCTATTTTCACTCTTTTCCAGCTAATGTATATTGCTACCCAAATATTATTTTTTTAACTACTTGCAATGTTCATATTTACTATTTTAGGCAGTCCTTCTACACTCTTTCAATTGGTTCATTGTTTTAACCTGTTCAAACTGTCATTACTCACTAGTTCACAGTTGCATCATTATAACTTTTTCAAATTGTTAATACGGACTCAAAACAGTGAATTTTTACTGTTTTAGATTCAGAGAGCAATGAAAATGTACACGTCTTAATGGCTTCGAGCGAACGCACACCTCATAAACGTCCAGAAATGGCATCAGTAAGTACATCGCATGCGTTTTAATACGCGACGTTGCCAGAGGACGTCATGATTCGGGGCGTGTGTGTGCCTACGTATACACATACTCACATGCGCGACAACGTTTTCGACTCGACTTATTACACTCTTGCAGCTGACTTTTACGCGTCCGATGACGGATGCACACTTTTTTTTTAAAGTTTTTCCACCTCGCCGTATACGTATATCGCTCGGCGTTCCGTAATCAGCGTCTTACAATCGCATACAGAAAACGAGACGAGCAAGGACTGATATAAATATCCCACGTCGTCTAAGGGCCAAGCCTCGAGATGATGTGTACATGGACAGTGTTGGAAAGAATAATGCTTCCTTTTTCTCTGCGGAATCACGCGTCCCAGAATCAGTGTGGATATACAGATACGAGAAACGTAAATATACATAAACATGCAAATGGCAACGCCGTGTTCCATTCGGATCACTCATGAGGTGTCGCTCGTATATAAGATTGAATAGGTTGGATACGGGTCCGTAGCATCGGTTTGACTTTTATTTTCTGTTATATATCGAATAAGAGAAGAGCTTCAATCTTAATCTAAAGAACACTGAAGGGGAGAGCAGGGAACACACTCATACCTGACCCCAGTGAAACTCGCCGATTGCCAATTGATCAATTTACATATACTTTTCTGCTTTCTCGCTTTTTTTCCAGATTCGAGAGTCATAAAAATGCGCGTTTCGCCGCTGCCGCTCGATAGGCGAATGTTTGACTTTCAAGCGCAGAAAGCACACAATCGCCGGACCGCGCGTTTATTGCGTTCGGTGCTGTACTTCTGATTTGTATATTACTGTTTGGTCGAGCATAGAAATGAATAGAACGATGGATGTAAAGCAGCTCGATTGTTATAAGTTTAGCTCGATAAATACGATGTATTATTCTTGAAAGGCTCGTAACGATTGGGTTTCGAGCGGTATGCAGATCGACGCATTTTTATGACTGCAGTTCTCGCGAAATTTTGATCGACGCTTTCTTCAATTGTTTACGATTTTACAATGACACGGTCATTGGCTAAGTCCGCTACAATACTGCCCACTAGAGGCTGGCATACTTCTAATGATACGCAACAGCAGTGTCCACATACAGGGACGTATGTATACAACGTTATCACAATAGAATATATGAGGCGCATATAATGTTTGCTCTTTTGATTTCGCCATCCCTTTTCGTAGGGGTCGGGTCTAGAATTGGAAGGAGGTGTGGCATTCAGCAAGAATACTCATCTACACAATTGATATACAAGTAAGAGAAAATGTTATAACCAAGGAAAGATGTCTGATGTACCAGTGATATGATAATGTTAAGATAATAATACACAAAACTAAGGGACAACGAAGAGTGGTATTGTTGTACAAGTTGAACTTTTCTATTGGAATCAAAGTCGACGGTATAATATATATACGTATGCGATATATGCGTGTAAGTTTACGTTTGGCGTCTGTATATAAACAATAGTAAAGAGGCTATAAATAAAACTTGCTATAGTCCATATCGGGCGCATGCAAAATCAAAGTTACATAAACCAAGGAAACCAAGATACATCTCGGGATTACGGCAAGCCCAATTACACCCCCGATCAACGTGTTTTACTACCCCCCTTCGCCGTGAAAAAATCTGTGACTCGCCCACTGTATATGTCCACCTGTTTTCCCGTTCTCGTGACCCGACACTACGTGTTTTACGTGTAGGCCAAGTGTGCGTGACGGTCCGATCGTGCGTGTCGTGAGTTCCACAAAGAGAGAGAAAGAGAGAGTATACGCATAGAGAAGGAAAAAAAAGAAAAAAAAATCGGGGGTGGGGGTGGGGGGAGAAACGAATAAAACTGTTACTACGAGAGAGAGATAGAGAGTGTGAATGGTTATTCGGAAGTGAATTTAATCTGCCTTGCCTTCTGTGGGTAGCGTAGTTTCCCGAGACATGACCCATGCCATCGCAGGAGGACGTGGGACACTGTATCAGCTCCTTGCCGTCGCGACCGCGAGGGGTAGGCCGAGCCGTGGCCCCCGCGAAATTCAATGATTGTCTTCTCATATTCACACTGCATCGAACACACATATATACAGGGTCATCAATCAAAGCGGGATAAGGACGCTCTGCTCTCTGACGCCCGCGGCGGCGGCGGCGGCTTGATTTATCGAGGGACACACATCGCACATATATATATATAGGCTGCCTATATACATATACGCTCTCGCTTTCTTTGTCTCTAGGCGAGCGCACACACGTGTACGGGGATTGAGGAATTTTTTCGTAAATCGAATTTTATTGGGTCCTTCTTTTTCTCCGTGGATGCGTAGAAAAATAAATAATGCATGCGGGGATATTGCGTATTCGATTACATCGGATTTTTCGGAGTTGGATTGAAATTTTAGAAGACAGTTGCTCAAAAATTTTTGCTGTGCACAAACTTTAATGTACTCTTGATGTTTTGTCGAAGATCCACTGAGACGTAATGACATTATCATTATCGGGTTAGGTGTAACCTTTGACATATTTGAATATTTCAGTACTGCGAGTGTTCGCGTAAAAGTACTAGTTGAATAAATTTTGAAAATTATTATACTTTACGAATACTTTATTTTAAATAATGAGTTTTCGAAACAATAACTATATGACTATCCCTGATAGAAACTTAACGATAAATTAGCTAACTTATCGTTAAGTTTCTACCAGGGATGAGTCTTATATCTATTTTTTACGCCACCCATGAAATTTATTTCATTTCAGCGGACACATCATCACAAAATATCGAAAGTACTCGATCCATCTGCTCGCAAAAACTGATCTACAAACGCAACTCCGTAACTTTCCCAATTCGCATAATTTTCTCAACTCTCGCATCGCAGTAATCTCCCGCAAATTCTTTTCAATCAAATTCTTATTAACCCAATCAACGCTAGACTATATAATCAACGAGGCCTTATGCGTTCGCGCAAAAGAGCTTCGCCGGCTTTGAAGCCCATACACACGGCGTCCGTCAAACCCCCCCCCCCCCCCAAAAAAAAGAGAAGAAAAATATGAAAGGCGCCGACACACACACAAGTGGCTCGAAAGTCCAAGACCCCCGCGCGCACGTCCCTCCCTCTGCCGTTGCGCTCTATATACGTATACACATCAGCGCTTCAGAGCTCGCTCGCTCTCCGGCGAAGTTTGATTGCGTTTCCTGATTTAACGGAACATATGAAAAACGTCGAAAGCGCACTTGAGAGGCACAGAGCCGAGAGTGAGGGCAGCCGTGGAAGGACCGCGGAGATAAAGGGGGAGAAGCCAGAGACGGAGGAGATACGTGGTCGGCTGTTCTTGCTTTCCTCCACCCTCTCTCTCTCTGTACATATATATGGGCTAAAGCAGCCCCGGCGTCGGCGTCGGCGGCGGCAGCTATGAGAAAGCAGCCCCGAGAGCTCGATGGCCCTTGAGTGGCCGCGATATTGCTCGAGTCGGGGACTTGAGTGCAATCACGCGCGCTGCCTACCCAAGCGAGCCGCCGACGACTAACCGTTTTCGCGGACTCTCTCTCTCTCTACTCTATGTATAGCGACTAGTATACGCGTGTACGAAGAAGCGGACGAGAAGATGCTTGTGCGAGCTGTGTTTTTTCCGCGTTTCGCGAGCTCCTGTTCTCCGCGAGAGACTCATATATGGATAGCAGCGTTTACACACTCGGCTGCTCGGCGGCCCCGTGTCATTACGTGTATTCCGCGCGTATAACATATATGAAGAAAAGTCCGTCGATTGTTCGGCGAGTTTTTCGAGTGCGCGCCGCAATACGCTATTCTCGGCTCTTGATTCTTCTGCTCCCGGTCTGTTTGGACGGCGCGCGTGTGCGCGGAATGAATTACACGCTGTACGATACGGGCTATGTGCGTGTAATGGTGTAATACGCGCACCGACGAGGTGTATCGTAAGTGCATCGATAAATTTCGATGTAACGAGAGTGTATAACGTGTGTTGCGCAAGGCATTAAAAGCGAGCGATGCTTCATCGACTCTCTTCCCCTTCGCCCTTCCCTCCATCATCGACGGGGCGAGAATTTACGATAATCCAGAGTAATTCGGCGCGTTGATTTCATATAGCGGCTCTTTGATAAGGCGCGCGCGATAAATGGCGATAATTACGTTGATTTACACTTAATAGCAGCGCGAAACGGATGGCTGTAGTTTCGAGAGCCCCGTCTCGAGCCGCGGCGGGCAGTGGGAGTGTGCGCGTATAACGTGAAAAAGAAAGAGTGCGTACTCCCCCCCCCCCCCGGCCGCGGAGAGGCTGATATAAAAGTTTCGCCGCGGTCTGGCGTGTACAGCGTAATACGTTCAGATCGACGAGCAGCAGCAGCAGCAGCAGCGGCAGCGGAGGCGGTTGGATATATATAGATGAGGCAGTAATATTGGCCGGGGTCATTAATAACTCTGAAGTATCGCTATCGACTGGCTTCGCTCGTTCCTTCGGTTTTCCCACGTTCCAGCCCGTCGGCGCGCGGCTAAGAAGGTTATGGCTTTCGCAGCTATATATATATACTCATAGGAAGGGGGGGGGGTGGAGGAGGGTGCGCGCGGGAGCGACCGTCGCCGCGAAGAAGAAAAAAAAAGGAAGAAGAAGACGTGGAGGAGGAGGAGGAGGAGGAAGAAGAAGAGCTTTTGATAGCGACCTCGAGAGTATAAGAAAGAGAATACGGCTATCCTGCATCGGGCGGCCCAATCGATTTCTCGATGTGTGTGCGTAGACCCCCCGCATATCGCCTATAATTCATATAAACGTGTACATTAGCGCTGATTGATTCGGCCGACCGAACGTCGGTTTTTCTACTTGGCCGCGGCGCTGTTCCCGGCTGGAAATTCCCCGCGGCTATACGATCGACCTCGAACGATCGAGTGACAAGGCGCGCGTGAAAGCGCTTCGACGCGCGGAAAATGACGTCGAATCGCGGCGAGCTGAATGCGGAACAAATTTGACGCGCGGACACCGGACCGGCGTCGAACGTCGATGGGAAAGGGCTAGAGCGCGCGGCGGTATAAGAAGTATGAGTTCGAGGGGGTGAGCGAGAGAGAGAGAGAAGAGAGTTTTCCCGCCTCGCGACGCCGAGGTGTTCCGGGTCCTAACCCCGTCGGGACGTTCCCTCCTCTTCCCCATAATCCAGTGCGGTGGCAACTGATTATACCCCATCCGACTGCCGGCGCTGCAACCCCCCCGCGCGACCTTATCCGGCAGCTCTCACCCTTGCTCCGCGGCGCTGGTTGTCGAGAGAGAGGAGAGAGAACCCCTTGAAACGCGGCTGAACCCCCTACCCCCCCTCCCACCGTTCTTTCTCGTACAGCGCCGCCGTCGAGCTTTACGTCAATTAGAATAAGGTTGGCACTTTCGCCTACGAAGAGTAATTACTTTAATTAACAAAATGGAGGTAGGTATGCGCGAGGAGGAGCCGCCGCCGCCGCCGCCGCTGCTACTGTCGGTGCGGGGGGGGGGGGGGGAGAGAAGGAGTGAGAGGAAGCCGCACGGCTTAGCCGAGGAAGCGCTGCGCTCCAGCCGCCGCTCCTCGACTCGATTGCTCTCGCGAACCGCGAGAATCGCGAGGACCGGGAATTGCCTCTCGCGAGAGCGCGCCTATACGCTACGCGTGCATTATATCGCTCTGGGCGTAGGAAGCTACCACCTCCTTCCGCTTATACGTTCTAGACGAGCGCGTTTACGCACACGCGTCTAGTAGAGAGAGAGAGAGAGAAAGAGAGGCGGACGTGCTCGAGTGTTTGCGGAGAGAGAGAGAGAGAAGCATAAGTTTAGCTCGCGTGTACCGGATTTTTTTAGCAAAATTACGGATGTGTTTTCATCCCTTCTCTCTGCCTATAAATCGCTAAATTTTTGTGTGGATTTACGTTCTGTTCGTCACGCGTTGTTTTATATGTTTGTTTAATGTTGGGCAACCCGAGAAAACGAGAGCGCCAGCTGTACGCTCGCGGCACACTGTCGCCCAGTTGCGATTTTGTATTGTATTTAGTTGTTGAGGAGAGAGCCAATTATATATGTACTTATATCTGTATTTGCGTCTTGCCCCATATTTTATTGTTTAATTTAAGTTCATTTTTATTTAAGTTTTCTCATATTTATTTTAATTTAAATTTATTTTTTACAATTTAACTCTACGTTTGTTCTAGAAATTCGTGAATTTTGTAAACATCCTCTAGTTTGTAGTAAGTGTCTGACAAAAAAGGGTTTAAGCCCTTAGTCTACATTTTTACTATACCGTCGATTGACGCAATCATATAGTGTAAAAACTAAAAGTATTCCTAGATTTTCAATAAAATTGACTAAACTGACACGTAAATCTTACCTTTCAGTACAGTAATTTTTATAGCTTTGACGCTACACGGCTGCGTTACTCGAAAGTATTGTAATTTTTATAATCTTTATTTACATAGGACATAGATTTTATAATATACTATTTTATATTTTATAATCTTTATTGATTAGACATAGAACTGTTTTCTATATAAGTGTATCTGGAATAAATCAACTCAAATTCAAAAATTCAAATTGCCTCGCTTTCTTGGTAAGCGAAAAAGACAAAGAGGCTTGCCTCCGAGCCGCAACAGCTTACGATCTACGCGCACCACATTCGTCCTTGCTTTCTTATACATATGAGTATGTCCAGGAAATTTCGGAAACAACTCGGACGGACAAGTTACAAAAAATACCAGACCTGTTTTTTCTCGTTTCTTAGGTCATTCTAAAGAAGGAAAAGCTCGCATATATGTCCTATCGTAGGGTATACTTTTTTCCGAAGCAAAAACGACTCGAAAAAACGAAAAATAATGAAGAAAAAGAGAATTCCTAGATTTTTTTATCGTAAACTATGGACTTTTATAAAAATTTCATTAGAACAAAAATGTCTTAATATTCATGAAAGAATGCTCTGAAATTTTTTCATATTGATCGGATACAATTTTCGATTTTTCGAAAATCCAAAAGATCGAAATTTCGAAAAACGTCCTTAAAAAATCTGAAAAAATTTCAGAGCATTCTTCGATGAATTTTAAGACATTTTTGTTCTAATGAAATATTTTTAAAATTCCACAGTTTTCGAGAGAAAAAAATCTATGTATTCCTGTTTTTTAATTATTCTCATTTCTCACGTTTCCGCTCCGGAAAAAAGTATACCCTACGATTTCCTATTTTTCTCTTTGACAATGACCCAAGGAACGAGAAAAATCTGGTCAGGTAAGTCTGCCCTCAAGAAAATTTTTTGCAACTTTTCCGTCCGACTTGTTTCCGAAATTTCCTGAACATACTCCATGTATACTCTCCCTTATCCCGAAACGCAACGCACATCTGACTATTAAACAATCAGGCGTCCGTCACCGCGCGAATTGCCGTCGAGGCGCGCGCGATTACTTTCGACTCGTGTTCTCGGGGCTCGCTCGCCGTGGCAGGCCGCCTACGGAAAGAAAAGCCAATAACGCCAATTAAGAAGGAAAAAAAAAGGGCAAAGGAAAGATAAAGACCACAGCAACATGAAACTCGCGGGCGAACACACACACAGCGGGCGCAGCAGGATGCAATTATACGTGTATAACGCTCAGGAAACCCTCCCCCCACGAAAACGCAATCCCGTTTTCCATAATCCGCGTCGAGAGCTGCATGGAACGAAGAAAAAAAAAAGAAAAAAAAAATCGAGTAATACACATCGATGTGATCCCAGGCTTATATATATATATACACACACACACGCGTTCGCGTGCGAGGTCTCGGCGCACGCGAGAGAGAGGGGGAGGGGGTGTGGGGCAGAGTTAGCCGCCCCCCTCCGACACTTCCGCGAAAGGCCAAGGCTCGCGATCCTTGGCGCGCGAGCGCCGATGTGTATCAAGAGTCAGGGCTTACCTCTCGTCCTTGCCGGCGGGCTTGTCGAGCGGGCCGATCGTGTGCTGGGGCGGCGGCATGCTGTAGCACGGCGCGGGCGTGTAGCCGGCCGGTATCTGGTAGCCGGAGGTCACCGGACCGCCGGGGTAGCTGCCGCCGCACTGGTAGCCCGCCGTCGGGTACGGCGTATACGTGTTGCCCGGGTATTCCGCCTGGACGCCCGTCATCCCGTAGCCCGGGTGCGGGCTCATCGGTCCGTAGCCTGGAAAGGTGGAGTTTGATTTTATTTTCTTCTTTTTTTCTTTGGTGGTTGTATCGTTGGGTGAATTGATTTTCGTCGGGAGTAGAGCAGGTTGTATATTCGGGTTTGGGGTGGAACACCACCCAGCTGGCGTTATAGAATTAAATACGGAACTGTTAAGTCCTGACTACCTCAATTTAATGCCTATAGCCAGAATTGTATATAAAATTAAGTAGATAATACCTAGAAATACTTGGCGACTCACGACACAAAGCATTTTACCGAATGATATAGTGTTTTTAAAAATCATCGTGTAATCGTTCGATTATCATTCCATTAAAATAGTAAAAAGAGGATTAAAGAAATAACGTCGTAGGACGTTACAATATGTACAAGTGTGGGAAAGCGTTGAAATTTTCTCAGACTTTTTATCTGACTAAAAAGTCTTGGCAAAAGGGTAGTTTTTCGTTTGGAGACTATCCCAGGCTTTTCGACGTAGATCTGCGAGAAAGTCTGGGATCGTCCCACCAGTGAGACTTTGGCGAGACTTATTTAGTCAGACTTTAGCCAGACTTTGTCAAACTTACTTTTTTACGTGGGTATATACAGTAATTAAAAGCAGTAAAGGAATGTACACAAAGAAAACTTAAAATTAACTTACATAGCTAGACGAATAGGAGAGAAAACTTTTAGAGTCGATGCAGCGCTTACTTTTACATTGACGGTTACATTTGCTTCGCGCGCAAAAATAAGTTAACTGATTTAAAGAATGAGGCGTTCGCGAGTGACAGAGGGTATGGAACGAGAGCTTCGAACGCAGCGTACGTGAAATACGATTTTACGCACGATGGAGAAAAATTGTAATGTTTTAAAAATAAATTAATCGACTGCTCGAGTTACACGCGCAATTTTAAAAATGTATATACCTATGCGTGATAGATACGCTGAGAAAAATTTTTTGAATTAAAAATTACCATAGAAAACAGTGCAGCTGTGACATAAAGTAGCAGTTTTTAGTATTTCATACACTAAAATTTTCGTTGAAGCAAGTATGTCACAATTTTACTTTATGTTCTTCTTTTTTTAATTGCTATATAGAGTATACTTATTTTGACTACGAAGTTAGCAATTTTTACAATCTCACATTGTAAAATTTGTGTTTAAGCAAGTCTGCCGCAACTTTAACAGTAATCTTCAACAGACACCAACTCTCTCATTACCCCAAATTTTTATTCCTATATCCAAACTTAACCCGTGCCAACGTACTACTTAAAATTAAGTTTTCTCTCGGTATACTCAAGCGTCCGCGTCTCGTACAAATTTTCGGCCGGTTTCATCCGAATTTTTCGCTCTCTCGCTCGCTGCAACCCCACGAAATTCAGTGTACAGCGAGAGACGGGCGGGGGAGAGCAATAGAGAGGGAGGTGGCCACAGCGCTGTCGAGTCTTCATCGCCGGGACAAGTTCCGCCGAGCGGTTGATTAGCCGTTGTTAAGTCCGCGCGTTTATTTGCCAGGGAAGAATTGTCGGCGTCGAAATACACATTTGGGGAGGTACACGGCTCGATCCCTCATCGCCGCGCTTGCACGCATATGCACACGCCATACACGTATATACATACGCGTACGCGCACATACGTATACGTATCCGGAAAAAAACAGTGGCGCGCAGCGGCGGATCGCGAGCGAGCTCTATATATGTTGCGCGTCGCGACGCGTCGGCATCCGTATGTTTCAATTTCAATAACTACTCCCCAGCGAACAGAGAAACAGAGAGATGGAGAGAGAGAGAGAGAGAGCGAGTAGGGAGGGCGCAGCGTTGGACTTTTGCACTCTCTCCGCACACGTACATACGCGCATACTCGCGTATATAGCGAGGCGAAATATTGATAATTAACAATGGGAGCTGCCGG
Organism: Philotrypesis tridentata; assembly: GCA_018906965.1. Classification (NCBI taxonomy): domain Eukaryota; kingdom Metazoa; phylum Arthropoda; class Insecta; order Hymenoptera; family Pteromalidae; genus Philotrypesis; species Philotrypesis tridentata. Next base: position 6,024,068 of record JACCIB010000008.1, on the reverse strand, counting down.
TGCCGCTCACGGGACGCCGCTGTGGTCGCAGAGAGAGAGAGAGAGAGAGAAAGCAAAAAAGAGTAGAGAAGTCAGGTGTGTATAGGCGTGTGTGTGATACGGGAGAAACGTTGCCGGGCGAATCGAGGCAAAATGAGGAACGAGAAAAAGCTGGAGAGAGAGAGAGAGAGAGAGGCCTGGCGAATTTTTATTCGGCAGTTGTAACGCAGCGCCGCACACACGTACTCGCCTCGGGGGAGAACGCGCCGCCGGTCTTTGTTCTATTCCGATATATCGCGCTGCGCCGGGGTTATATACATTCGTTATATACATTCTCGCTCTCTCTCTCTCTCTGTCGTCTCTGCGCGGCTCTATCGGCTCCCTTGCTCGCTCGCTCGCTCAACGGCGCGGGCCGCAGCGGCACGTCGTCCAATGTAATGACACGCTACCCGACAATGTATTCATTTCGACTGGAACGTGTCTCGCGCAAATTTATAGCGCGCCGGGAGCGCGAGCTCCCGAGAAAAAGCCCGCCGCTCCGTGTATATATACGTATACCCGCAGTCTGTTGACGCGGATGTAGGCGTGTATATATAGGTAGAGAGAGAGCTATACCGAGCGCACACGTACCGCAGCCTTTCTCCGAAGCGGGCTTTTCATCATCCGCGGAGCGAGTTTTATTCGCCGCGGCTGCCGCTGCCTGCTGCTGCAGTATTCTCGATGTCTGCCGCGCCCGCAGCTCGTAAATGTGGGCCACGCGCCGTAATATACTTGCTCTCTCGCTCGCGGAAATAAATTCTGCGTAGCCTCGAGGAGTAAGAGAGAGAGGGAGGTTGAGGGAGAATAAAATTCTGCTTTTTGCGCGGAGAATTCATTGGTTGCGCTGTACAGACACGAGAACGGATCGGCTGTTTTTACCGGGCGGAAAGTGCGATTGGAAGAGACAGTCGTTCTCTCCTGTGCCCGAAAATCGGATGGGGTGAAAATAGTACTTTGACGCTAAGTACCCTGGGCTTAGTATTACCGAATAGCATAGGCCGCGTTAAACCAGCATTATCGAAGGTCGTCGTAAATCGTTAATGAAATATTTACATCAAGATGATAAATTAAAAATAATAATAAAAAAATAATATCGTAATATAATAATAGTTTAGATTAAGATTTTGAACGCAGTCGATAATCGATAAAATTGTCGTTAACTAAGATTTTTAAGCGCTAACTACTCGGTCGCGACGATGTAGCGATATGAGTTACCGATAGCGTTGTCGAACTGTGCGTGTATATCCATGTGGTAGAATCGTTCCCGATAAACAATCTGTAATATCCCTGCAAAAATCGTTTCCGATGTACTACCGACGGAATTCCTTATTGTATCGTCTTGTGCGTAGATTATCGGGAAAAATATCGCCAGAAACCCCGTTACCCGGCGACGGTTCCTGATGGGCACGCTATGCCGAACTTATCGCCAACGATATGTGTAAAGGTTAAAATGTTATGAAAATAGCAATGATTCAACAGTTTTTTTTATTAGAACACAAAAAAAAAATTAATTTGAACTAATTTACAATTAATTATTATCGAGAAACATTATATTTTTTCTAAAAGTAAATAGAACACAGATATTATCGGTAGCTTATCGGGAACAATTCTACCAGGGATATGACCTAAACGATATTATCGACAGTTCATCGCTACATTTGTATCGCAACAAAATACACCGAGTTGTTAGTTTTCAATTCTATAACTTATAGGCTATTTTCTCCCGTATTTCATTTAGTTTTCGTCACTAAAATTATGAAAAATTAAATTTTTAGTTTTGTTTCTATAAAAGTATGAATAAAAAAAAACTATTAAATCATCGTAATTTTCTTTATACCTCAACCTACACGTTCATCACTAAGCTCGTCGACGTATACCGTGAATACGTCGCCTCGACTATTCGGTGCCAAGGTTTCCAGCGAGATTATCCGCGATAACAAAAGAAAAACATTTGTCTCCTCAGCTTATCGGCAGCGATTCCACCAGCCGGCAACCAACAATCATCATCCCCATCAATTCTTCAACGAAACATCGCATACGCATACTGACCGGTAGGATCCCTGTAGGCGTCCATGTAGTGGGAGCCGCCGCTGTCGGGTGTGCTCTCGCGGCTGTAGGCCGCGGCGTGGACGCCCGGGGGCGGGAATCCCGGCACGGGCCTGATGCCGCCGCTGAAGTTGACGGGCTCGTTGGCGGTGCTGAAGTCGACGGGCTCGGTCTGCTCCTCGATGGGCCTCGGCGCCGTGAATCCCGGGCCCACCGGCACGGGCACGCCGCCCTCGGCGTGCGCCGTCGAGTACTGCGGACTCGGCGCTCCGCTGCGCAAGAAAAGGCGAGAGACTCGCTGTGTTATCGAGGTGGAAAACGATTGTTGGAAAATTAATGCAGGGCGGCGACAACGAGAGACGTTGAGATAGCCGTGATTCGAGGTGGTGAGTGAGGGGAAGGGGCGAGGGTGAGAGAGAGAGAGTTTTGTCTGTAAACACTAAATTAATTAGGCAGCGATGATTTTGGCGCAGGGAGAGAGAGAGAGAGAAAGGGAGGAATTGCGGCGCAGCGCCGTTACCTGTGCAGTCTGTTCACGCTGAGGTCGAGGGTCTGGCCTTGGGGACTGGGTACTTGGGGGCTCGCCGTTAGGTGCGGACTCGCTGCAGCTTGAGGGCTACCGCCGACAGTTTGCCCACCGCCGTACTGCGGACTGAGGCTGTTCGATCCGTAGGGCGGTGCCTGCGCGCGTATAATTGAATAATTTCAGTTAACGCCGGAGCGCATGGCCGAGTTATATATACGATATGATCTCGCGTCCGAGCGCTTGGAATTCGCGTGTATATATGCGTAAGTACGACTCTACGCGGACCTGTACTACTTGCGACCTTGCCGCAGTCCGGCGAACTCCAAGCGCTGAGCGTTTCGGGGATTATAGCGGGGGTACATTGTGTGTACCGCTTTGTTTGCGCATACCTGCGGACTGGTCGAAGTGACGCTCGAGGTCGACAGATCCATGACGGAACCTCCGGGCGAGGTGGGCGGGCCGCTGGGCTTCTGCATCTGCTGGACTTGCGCGACCGTCACGCATTTAACTGCAAGGATCGAAGGAAAATTTTGGCTTTTTAGGCGACGCTTATCGATATTTACATAGTGATGTAGGATTAGAGGAGAGCTTTGCCTATGGGTGTCGTTCACTTCTCTAAATGCATAATTACATTAGGTAGAATATCTGTTTTGGTTTTACTTGCCTTTAAGCGAGACTCGCTTTAACTTTTCGCAGCTAACGACATCGCTGTCGTCTACGTAAAAGAGGTTTGAATCTACGTGGGGACAAAGCAGTAGAGACATATCTTTGAGCGTCACATGTTAAAGTAAGACTCGCTTTGCGATCGATATAAGCGCGTATATATATATGTATTATATGTGTTAATCCAGGAAACAACTCGGATGGAAAGGTTGCAAAAAATTTTCTTGAAGGCACGCCTAGCAGACCGATTTTTTCTCGTTCCTTAGGTCATTCTGAGACAGAAGAAACTCGTGCACACGGCCAATCTTAGGGTATACTTTTTTCCAGAGTAAGAATGAGAAATAATTGACAAAAAAGAATTCATGGGTTCTTTTACTCTCGAAAACTCTGGACTTTTAGAAAAATTTCACAAGAACAAAAATGTCTTAAAAATGATCAAAGAATGCATCCGATGCAATTTTTGATTTTTCGAAAATTCAAAAATTCGAAATTTCGAGAAACGTACGTCCTTAAAAAATCCGAAAAAATTCCAGAGCATTCTTTGATGACTTCTCAGATATTTTTCTTCCAATGAAATCTTTATAAAAGTCCACAGCTTTTGAGAAAATAATCAATGAATTCTGTTTTCGTTAATTATTTCTCGTTTTTTTCGAGTCGTTATCGCCTCGGAAAAAGGTATAGCCCACGATCGTCCGTGTACGCCAGTTCTTTTCTCTTTCGGAATGACCCAAGCAACGAGAAAAAGTAGTTCCAGTAGATGCCTCGAATGAAAAAAAATTTGCGACTCTCTCGCGGGCGAGTTGTTTCGGAAATTCCGTGGATTTACGCATGTATACGGTAAAAAGTGTATAGACGGGAAACCGAAGCGAGACACTCACCGTCTTCCGTCTTCATCATCCCGGCGACGGTGGCGGCCGCCATGGCCATCTGGTGCTGCTGCGCCGCGGCGGCGGCCTCCTGGTGGTAGACCCTCTCCTGCTCCTCGGGCGTCATGCCCGTCTGGCCGAGGTAGTACATGTTCGTCCTCGAGTGTAGCTGCTGCTGCTGCTGCTGTTGCTGCTGTTGCTGCTGCTGCTGGGGCTGGAGGGGGGCGCAAGCCTGGCTGTCGTACCTGTCGTAGGCGGAGGCGGTGCCGGGGTCGTAGGGCCTGTGGTTCGCCGCGCCCGCCGTCTCGTAGCCCCGGGCGGTGATCTCGTTGGAGTAGGTGACGACGGGCCTGGCGATGTTCGTCGCGCCCGGATGCTGCATGTAGCCGACGGCGCGGGCGTGTTCGGCGGAGCGCTGGTGGTACATGTCGTCGCCGGCGGCCCCGCCGGCCGCGGCCATCATCGAGGACTCGTAGGGCGAGCGCTGGGCCGCGGCCATCTGGTGGCTCATCCTCGTGTCCTCGACCATGGGCATGGGGTAGGCGACGGCCGGCTGCATCGGCAGGACGTGGTGGGCGGAGGGGTGCTGGGGTTGCTGCTGCTGCTGGGGCTGCTGGCTGGGATGGTGTATCGTGGCGCCGAGGGAGCCGCTCCGCGAGGCGCCCATCGCCTCCATCGACGACATGGACGAGGAGTTGGAGTCCTGGTTGAGGTAAGAGTCGTAGGCGGAGGCCTGGCGTACGTTGGGCGGCGGCGGTGGCGGCGGAGGCGTGTTGTTCTGCCCGACCCGACACGAGCTCGAGTCCTCGGTCTTGGGGACCAGGAGCTCCTGCGTCGTGCTCTGGCGATTTGGCAGGCTGCAGCAGCTCGTCGACGAGGACGTGTTCTCGGTCTTGGGGACGACCTTGCTCGGGCCGTTGCGGGACTGGCTGTTGTCCTCGGGAGTCTTGGGCGCCTTCACGCTGATGCCCGTTACTTTGCTCGCCGCGTAGTAGTCGTACGTGGGCGACGAGACCACTGGTTTCGTGTCCTGTTGCGTGCCGCTCCCGTACTGGGGGTAGAGCTTGCTGTCCAGCGTCGGGGGAAGTAGGTTCGTGCTTATGTACTCTGGAGGTATGCCTGACACTATGGGGCACAAACAAGCGCTTTTTCAGAGTGGCGGATTTTCGATTTTGGCATCGTTGCAGTAAATCTCAGTGTATTCGCTCGTTAACATGTCTCATGTTGAGCTGTATATATTGCTCTGTCGTTATGTACTGTTTAACATTGAAAAGCAAATAAAATATCAAACCCCACAAAGGTACAATTCTGTGATTCCATCGAGCTACATAATCGTGTAAACTAACTTTACTAAATATTGGCTTATTGATCGGCAAACCTTTCTCCACGAGTTGTGATTGACAATTTTGCTAAATCTATTATCGTATAGCAACGCTCTACTTTGAACATTTTGCGCAAAAACGACAGCTATCTAAGATTCGATTGCGGGAAAATTAATGCAGAACAAAATCGTGCACAGCCGACCTTACGTCGCGCGCTTGCGAAGCGTTTTTGCGCAAAGCATTGTATGTCTCAAGCGTGACGCAATAAATAGTGAATCCTCTAAATATAAATAAACGTCTCAAGCGAGTGCTACATAATATATCTCACACAGCTACGTCTATATAAATGTTACTTGCTTTCATATGTGTGTAAATTCCGCTAAAGTACAGAGTTGCGTCTATAGAGAGATGAGAGGATAAGTAAAAGCAAATTAGCAGGTCGTAGTCTCGGCATCGGTCGGAACGAGATATCAGTGTACGCCCTGCAGCCGGAGATCTCGAGGAACGAGAGAGAGAGAGAGAGAAAGAGAGAAAAAAAGAGGGTATAGACATGTGAATTTAGATCGGCGCGATTAATTTTACTTTTTTTTTTTTTCAATTTCAAAATCGTGTTCGCGGACTGTTGAGCCTTACCTTGAGCCTTGTGTCGGGCCTCGCGAGCGGCCTGTTTATTGGCCGCGGCAATCGGGCATCCGGATAGGCTCCTATGCGTGTTCCGATTGGAGCTGACATGACCTCGGCCGTTGCAACCAGGCGTCGGACATTTCAAAATAGTCTCATGCATCGCCAGAACTGCGAGAACCCAGACACGAGTTTGCGATGGTTAATTGTCAATAATGCTTTGTTTGTTCTTTTCTTCATTGCTTCGCGTCGACGATATTTGAGTATAATAAATTGCGTTAATCAGCTTAACGATTCAGAGATATGCGTGAGAGAATTGTTTTGTTCGTTCAGTTTTCAAAGAGATTCACGGAGAACGAGGGTGAGAATGAGAAACGATAGTTAAAAAAGAAAAAAGAAAGTAATTAAAACAAAAAAAAAAACAGAAAAAAAACAGTGAAGTGAAATAAAAGAAAGAGTACAGAGGTTTGAGAGAAGTATAATGAATATAAGGAACGAAAGTTAAGAGACAACGTCACGGTCAACACAAATTCATCGGAAACGTATACAATAAGTAGATAATATATACTGAGCGGGTAGAGAGAAAAAAAATACAAGAAAAAAAAATGACAGTCAATTTAGATAAATAAATTGTACACAATACAATGAAAAATGTATAATATAACTCTGTGTTTGTGATATATGAGACCTAGAGTCGAATCTTACGGCGACTATTTCCTTTATTTGGCAATTCAAACGATTCTCTGCCGAGACAACGATCGCAGCCACAATCACAAGACTACTTTCCAAACGTATAGACGCAAAATTGATTTCGTGGTTATGCAAGCTCTCGGTTACGAACGGAAAACGATTGATTTACGCAACTATCCCACGATTGATATACGGCAAAATAAATCTTCGTTCTCCATTTCGAAACGAGTAAAAATAATCTGTACATACGTGAATGTATAATGTACCAGGGAAATCATACAGTGACTGAAAGGAAAGAAAAAGCAAAAAAAAAGAAAAACAAAAAAACGAGCGAGTACACGAGTCAACACAGCGAACGTGAATCGCAAAGTTCATAGTCGAATTATAACTGCAGCGCTCTGTATTATACTCAAACGCAGAAAGAGAGAGACAGACAGGCAGAGAGAGCGAGCGAGCGAGATCCTCACTTTTGATTTTCTGGCTTGTTGCGCTGTGTGTGTGTGCGCGCGCGCTTTGGGGCCGCCGCACACAACCTTTTTATTATCGCCCGTGTCTCGGGGTCTCGAGTTCTTCCAAAAAGGTATAGTGGTATATAAATCATATACTCATGTTGTATTATACGGCAACATAACCAAGTCAAGTGTGGTGAGAGAGAGAGAGAGAGAGAGAGAGAGAGATAGAGATAATATAACTTTTCTACAATAAAACTGAGAAAACTACAAAAAGGAATATGAGTATATATGTAAGAGAGACAGAGAGATAGAACGAAACAAATCCAACAAAAGAGTGAACGCAGTAAATAAAGCTCTCTACCCCGCCAACGAAAAGCACAGAGAATTTTCTGATTGGTCGCTGTTCCTCGCGTTCTGCGCGCGTCGCACATATATACGTAAGAAACAGCGACGTGAACGAAAACAAAAAGAAAAAAAAAATAACAGAAAAGTAAAAACACAGTCGAAAACGTAAGAGAAAAACCACAGAACAGAGAGTAAGAGAGTGAGATATATATATACACACACATAATACGGGCGCACGCAGGCGTGTCGTCGACTTTGCTGTGTATACGGGTTTCTGCGTGTGTGCGACAAACACACGGATATATAACGCACTCTCGCGCAGAGACTCGCGCGCGGGGAGAGAAAACGCGATCGCGCCCCTTGAAAATCCTCTGCGCACGAAAAACAATGTTATAATGACGTGTGCGGCAGTGTATATATCTATATATATACTTATATGCATACGTAGATGTATTCGCTCGACGGGCGGTCGACGAACATAAATTAACATCTTAATTAGCGCTGCTTTAAGCGCCAGTGATTTTCAAAAGTATATACGCATTGAAGCCGCGCTCGCGGCGGGGCACAATAGCGCTGCGATTGCGCGCGCGGACGTGTCGTTTTCTCTCCCGAAAGCGTCGAGGGATACATATACGCATCGTACACACATACGGAAAAAAAAGAAGAAAAAAAAGATCGCACAGTCACGCGCGCGCGTTCCTCCTTTTGTCTCGTGAAGATTGTATATGCATGTATATATATATGTATAAATATATAAATATATAAGTATGCATAACTATGGAAAGCTACGTTACGATATATACATATATATATATATATCGTGAGAGCGTTAATTAAAGCGGTGCTTCATACTCACTTTCAGGCGTTAATTTATCTTTGCGCGGACAACCGGATAAGCTGAAAGAAGAAAGAGCAGACGAATGTAGGAATATTCTCTGGGGGAGGGGGGTTGGTATGCGCGAGCGGCTAATTAAGAAGGATTTTTCCTCTCGAAAGAAGAGAGAAGAAAAAATTCCGAACTTGGCCAGCGGCGCGCACTGCACTTCGCTACTGGCGTTTACTCAAGAATCTCCTCTCGTCTCGTTATACGTTGTACAAACGCAGCCGCGAAACTCGAGTCTCGTGTCCGACCGAATCTCCGCTCGTACTACTCGATTTAACGCATAAGTATAGCCCTGTGTACATCGAGCTAATATCGCAGAGCGAAGCGAGGAGAGAACCGATCGACTCGATGTATACGGGAAAATCCGCCAAAATAATTCAGACAATTGCAGCGGAAATCGGCCTAAAGAAAAATCTCGTGAGAGTCGTCTGGGGCAGCGTTTTTATTTTGTTCTATAGGATCGCCCCGAACACGAAAAAAATAGTGTTCCCACGAAATCGAATGAGTGTTTCTCGGTATTTAAATATTTGCGTTAAATTGTTAAATTTGTCAAAATTTTTGGGCAAATTTAAAATTTTTTCAATTTTCACGAGTTTTGAAATATTGAAAAATGGCTCAAAAATGTTTGAAAAAATTCATACGTATTCTTTGAATAATTTTAAGCATTTTTTATTCTACAACATTTTTTCGTAAAGGTCATATTTCTTGAGAAAAAAAACCATGTTTAACATCGCGCTCACAAAAAATCATATACAAAAAAGCACGACCAATTTGAAAAGGTGTTTTGTGAACGTTTGTACATATTTGAGACCTAAAAATTTTCATTCTTCGTCTAAATTCGGATTCAAAAGAAAATACTTACAAAACCAATTTTTTTTTAATTTTTATGCACAAATATCTAAATAGCCAAAAACACTCGTTCGATTTCGTGGGGACACTATTTTTTTCCTGTTCGGGGGGGATCCTATAGAACAAAAAAAAACCGCTGTCCCAGACGAGTCTCGCGAGATTTTTTCTTGGTCGATTTCCGCCGCAATCATCTGAATTATTTTGGCGGATTTTCCCATATACATATATATATGGGTGGTTCTCTGACAAATCGAGCGGTCGATTTTTTGACCCTATCAAAAAAAATTTTTAAAATGTTCCTAAGAGACATATGAGTATCCTTGAATTTTTTCAGATTTTTTGCATCAAGTATTTTCGAGTTACAGAGGGTCAAAGTTGATGAAATCATGTTTTTTTGCTTTTTCTGGCTACTTTCATTAATTTGTAGATCCTCAGGGAAGCATTTTTCACTATAGAGATATATAACATTTTTTTCTGCAAATTTTCTAAACTATTAAAAAAAATATTTTTGATGTCGTATATATATGTTTTAAGAAAGTTATAAGTCATTTAAGCTTTAAAATCAAGTTTTAGGAAAGTTCGATCGTCCGTATCATAACCAAAAAATTCATGAAGATACCTTATTTCAATTCAAAAAAGTCTGCGAAAGACACAGAATGTCAGAGGCCTTGGTTTCTCTGTAAAAAATCATTATATCCGTTCATATATGAAAAAAATTTAGTTTTATTGCTATATCGAAGCATTTCAATAACCTTATCATTTTTTTAATGATTGAAATTATTATAAAAAAATTTACGTAATTGATAAAATTGGTTAAATTCTTCGATACAGCAAAAAAACTAAATTTTTTTCATATATGAACGGATATAATGATTTTTTACAGAGAAACCAAGGCCTCTGCCATTCTGGATCTTCGCAGACTTTTTTGAATTGAAATAAGATATCTTCATGAATTTTTTGGTTATGATACGGACGATCGAACTTTCCTAAAACTTGATTTTAAAGCTTAAATGACTTATAACTTTCTTAAAACATATATATACGACATCAAAAATATTTTTTTTAATAGTTTAGAAAATTTGCAGAAAAAAATGTTATATATCTCTATAGTGAAAAATGCTTCCCTGAGGATCTACAAATTAATGAAAGTAGCCAGAAAAAGCAAAAAAACATGATTTCATCAACTTTGACCCTCTGTAACTCGAAGATACTTGATGCAAAAAATCTGAAAAAATTCAGGGATACTCATACGTCTCTTAGGAACATTTTAAAAATTTTTTTCGATAGGGTCAAAAAATCGACCGCTCGATTTGTCAGAGAACCACCCATATACATATATATATATAACGAAATCGATATGCGATCGTCGATTAAACGGCACCGCGCGACGCCGCGAATCGACGCGCATTATAACCTAATCGCGATACGAGAGGAGAGTAAAGCGAAGAGAATGTGTGCGCGAGAGCAGTGCGCCGCGGCGCAGGTATATATACACACACGCAGGCGCCGGGCAGTTAATTCAACGATAATTACTTACCTGCGGTGGTGCGAGTAGAGTCCGGTCACGTGACCCTGGCCCGTGCAGCCTGGGGTCGGGCACTTGTTGCCCTCTGTAACAAATCAAACCACCCCCGTGGCCTCTGCCTTTAGTCCATTAAGCACACTCCTCTCTCACTCGCCCGTGCGTACGCGTATACTCGGCCTGCGTACATATGCGTATCTATATACACCTCTCTCTCTCTCTCTCTCTGCGTCGCGCTATTCGCACCACAGCGAGAGAGATAGAGAGGGAGGCGCTTCGCAGAGACGAGTGTTCGCACGTGCTGTACGTCGATTCGTATCAATAATCGCCGTCGGCTGCAATTTATGTTGTGCAGTATACGCCGTTATACACCGAGCAATTGAATCCTCGTTACGTATATATAACGCGTCGACGCGCGACTGACTCCTCCTCTTTATACGTGTACGGAGAGATATCTATACACTCGTTTACAATTTTGTTATATAGACTCTTTGCCGCGCGACGATCGTTTCGACTCGACGTGCAGCACACAAATCAATCTATTATATATACACGCACGATATACGTACTATATAGACTACGGGAGATTTATCCCGAAATCCGCGAGGTTCATACACATTACACACACATGTATATCTATATGTGTCTACGAGCAATAGCCGTCCGGTCGATTGATTAATTAGTCCAGGGGATTGCAGCGGTCGAGCCGAGCATTGCACGCGCGCGCCTCTGTATATATACACACGTATACACACGTATATATATATATATATATAGGTACGTTATATAGGGCGCGAGTTGGCGCGCGGTGGAAAGGATTGCGTGCGGTCGGCCCGAAGATTTCGCGTCGCATTGTGCGCGCGGATTCGTGAATGGCCTCTGGGATTTGGCCGCTTCGGAGTCCTGTATAGTCGCGCGCACGCCAGGACTCTGTGTATATATATAAGCCCACGCGAGATTAGCCCCGGAGAGCCGCACGCGCACGTAACCAGCCGCAAAACAAAGAAGAACGAGAGAGAAAGAGAGAGAGAGATCTTAGCCCTTTACGGGCTCCTTCCCTCTCTCTCTCTCTCTCTCTCTCTCTCGCTTTGGGACAAAGAGAAGCTGTCACAGGTATACACGCGGTTTCTCATGATTTACGAGCTTGCGATTAACTCCCTATGTGTACACAGGAGTTCGAGGTTTTCGCGTCAATACATTGCATTGCGAGGTATCGTCGCAATCTCGAGGCGATTACGCTCGTAATACACCTAATTTTGATGGCAATATTAGGTACGTACGGTGTAAGAATGTTATTACAGATTTAAATACCAGTCGTACAGTCTGCACAAACTGCACTGTTTGGTACAGCATTGATCGCGAGCAACGATATACACGCCAGCCGTTCCCTCGCAAAATCTAACGATCCCGACAAAAATCAATCTCGTCGCACTCCCCAGAAGTCCTTCCACCGCAACGTCGACTCGCAAGTCCCGAAAATATCGGGGTGAGGGTGTACACCTCTCGGCCGACGACGCGTATCGATTTACATCGAACACAAGCAATAATCCCAGGCTACACCCGCGTCCTATAACCCGCGAGATTACGGGGAATTTTCCAGCATTAACCCCGCGTGCGTCCGTCCATCTGATCTCGCCTCTCGCACACACGTGCTGGCTTCTCTCCACCGCCGCAGTTATATTCGACGTACGTATACGTTGATCACGTGCTCGGTGCTCGCTAGGGTGTGTGTGTGCAAGAGAGGGCGAAAAGTCAAAGTCTCCGCCCGCGCAGGATATTTCAAATCAAATCAACGGAAATATCGAAGCAAAAATAAGACGAGGTAGAAGCAGCAGCAGCAGCAGAAGAAGAAGACGAAGAACGTGGCCGGAGAGTGGGAGCAGGCGAGAGCGCGCACTTTTATAAACTTTGTCGTGTACTAATCCCTCTGGCCCTGATCCCCTGCCACCGGCGATTCCGACCGCGCCGCCATGACGCTCGCCAAAGAGAGAGAGAGAGAGAGAGAGAGACGAGAGAAACTTCATCAGCCCGTCATTTCGTGTCTTCGAGACTCCAATCCCACCTCGTCTCTCTCTTCGATGCGAGGAGAGAAGAGAGGAGAGGACGGAGACTACTGCCACGGCACACTATATATACTAAACACACACTGGCTATGTGGACCGTAAATTGGATTACGATACGTGACGTCATTAGCGACATGCTTTATTTAGAGTGAGCCGCGCGTGTGCCCGTATAAGCCATCGAAAGCGCGCGGACCATCTCGAGCTAATCAACTTTCTTTCCCTCCCCCACCCCCCTGCTACTATAGATACTTGCCGTTTTCCTTCCTACTTCTTCCTTCTTTTTTTTTAGTATGCCGTCGTTGCGCTAATAGGAGCCTTTTAAACTTTCCGCCGAGAGGCCTTATTACAGATAGATGTCTCTTTTATGCGCCGCCGAAGCTTTCAATTGAATTTATACGCCCGCGTCGTCGACTTTTTTCCTCTCTCCTATAACGATTTAAAAAGCGCGCGCGGACGCCGGACATCAGACGCGGGGCAAGGAGGTCCGCGACTATACGCGAAAAAGTCTCTCTCTCTCTCTCTCTCTCTTTCCCTCGCTCGTCCGAGAGATTTCTAATTAGCCTTTACGCAATCGCATTAATTACACTAGCCTCTCTTCTCCCCCCACCCCCTGCACCCCTCCGCCGCTCAAACGGCAAAAGCCTCCCGCTCGTGCAGAAATAATCCGCGTATATACGCGCGCTTCTCGTTGAAGACTGCGCGTACGCGTCGCTCCCCCCCCCCCCCTTCCTCCCCTTGGACAAAAAAGAAGGTCACTCGCGCAAAGAGCCGCGCGCGGCCAGCGCCGCGGAAGGGATCGAATTACGCTCCGCGTCAATTAATTAAGCAGCTCCGGCCGGCTACTCGACTGCGCGTACACTACGAGAGAGAGAGAGAGAAAAAAGAGAAACTGCTGCCCGAGCGAGCCGAGAGAAAAAAGCGAGAGGAAAGCGAGGGCTAAGCGCGCGGCACGCGCCGGTCAAGCTTCCGCGCCGTACACACACCGCTGCGCCCGTAGCGAGAGAAAGAGTGCGCGGGATAAAAGCTCCCCCTTCCCGCTCTCCTATATATGTATAGACGTGTGCGCGCGCGAGCCGGTGGCACGCGCCGAACGTCTGAATAGACTTGTAACGAGCCGCGCTGGCCCGGCGACCTTTTTTTCCGCAAGCGAAGAGCGCGCGGGGGGCGAAGAAGGCGGAAAAAAGTGCCCGCCGAGAGCCCGGAAAAGAGGGATATCATTCGGGCCGGCCTCGCTCTCCTTCGGCCGGCGAAAGGGTTGCAGGCGAGCGCGTGTAATTGCGTTATTTTTTGGCGATTTCACCGGGAAAGGGGGGGGGGGGACCCGCGTCGTATGTGGGACGTCGCCGGCAGCGCGCGTATAAGCATCCTCTGATTGTTTTATTCATACGTCTCGCTGCGCGCGCGCGCGCGTGTGCGCGATACACACGTGTATAGGTATATATAGCGACCCTTGCTCACTTGTCTTCTCTCTTTCTCGCGCGGAGATAGAGAGAGAGAGAGAGAAAAGTGTTTATGCCTCTCGCCGCTTTAATTAACTTCAATTAGCGGAGGGTTGCCCGCTTCTTACACCGCTTTATTTTGCGCTTTATATACACGACGAGCGAGCGAGTGAGCGATAGAGAAAGAGAGTTTATTAAAGCGCGTGCGAACGAATTTTTCATGACACTCGAAACAGTCGGAGGACGTAATTTTAACGCGAACGCGGGCTGCGATTCCGCGCAATGAAACCGATAATCCACGAGGATTTTTAATCAATATAATATAACATCCGTACAGAGGATTTTTACGACCGCGCGCCGTATTTTCGCAATTAGCGAGCCGCGGCTGGACGAATCAATAAAGCGTGAAATCAGCGCGCTAAGGACGCACACGTGTCGCTCCTACACTTCTAGCCGTCGGAACGACCTTCTCTCTCTCTCTCTCGGGCCATTATACGAGCCACCGCCACAACGTCGCGCGCCCCATACCCATACATACATGCGCGTGTATTATACGTATATACGATCGTGAAAAACGCGCTGGCCTGGTATTTTATCCGCGCGTATAATAGGTACACATGCCGAGTGCATAGAGGGCAGCGTAAAATTGAGTTACAGGGTAATTTATTTTTTATTAGCGCCGGCCAGCAGCCGTGAAACGCTCAACCGGGCAGAGAGCGATACTGCTACTGCTTCGTTTATACCGGATATAGTAGGGGTAGGGGTGGTGGGACGGGGTGTAGGCCACTCTGTGGGGGGAGGAGGGCGCGTTTTTGCGGCCACTGGATTTCCCGATAACAGTTTTATGGCGTGTCAACACGCTTCCATCAAGAAAGAGAGAAAGAGAGAGAGAGAGAGAGGGGGGAGCTACTGCAACGACCCATAAAAATCAAACGTTATACACCTGTCGCGCCGGATTTCCGCGATTCTCTCTCGCAACCCGGCGTTTCTTCTCTAGTTCCGAGGACTCCGAGCTTGTTTGCGAATTTTTTTTTTTCTCGCGAGTCGAGTCGAGAGGAGGCGAATAAAGGATTCGCAGCCGATTACCGAGGTATTTGCGCGCTCGCCGGCGAAGCTCGAGCGAGTAATTTGATTCTCGACTGTGTGTGTTGAGCTCGCTCCCGCGGCCCCGACGAGCCGCCGCCCTGTATAGAGGAGAAAATTCGAGTCAGCTAATTTCGCTTGGCAAGTGCACGAGAGAAAGAGAGGGAGAGAGAGAGAGAGGCGCGTTGGTTGCTTGGCCGGCGCGGTTCAATTAAGTCGATAAAATAGCGCATTTAAACCCGCGCCGAGTCAAAGCTCGCGTTTAAGGAAAGCTCACCGCTAAGGCAACAATTCCACCCAACCCTCGAGCCGGAATTCTTTCGTTTGTACAATCGTTCGCTGCTGTATATACACAGAGAGAGAGAAAGAGACGAGAGAGAGAGGAGGAAGAAGGGACTGCGGAGATTGAATTTTTGAAACGGCGGTCCCGCAGCCCCCGCTCGGCTCGCGGCGAAGGGAGTGCGCGCCGAGAGCGACGGAGGAAAGGGGACTCGTCGACAGAGAGAGAGAGAAACGTTAAGGGGATAATGAGGAAAGGCATAGGGACTCGCGCGGCAGCCGCTCTCGGTAATAAGGTGACTCGAGAAGTGGAAGAGCAGCCGCATGCTAGTCACGTTTCCAGCCGCTGACAGCTGCGGCTTATACGTATGACGCGGTATCAACCCCAAATTTCTCTTTCTCTCTCCCCCTCCGCCCCACCCCGAAACAGACGCACACGGCTTGTCACACTGCTCACTCTCTCTCGGATCCCGGGAATGCAGCGAAATTCCACCTGTCGGCCGGCTTTCCGTCCCTAAGTGTGTGTGTGTGTGTCTGCGTGTAATATACGAACCGACGATAAGCCGGCCTTACGGTCCGACGGAGCTCGAGTTCTCTTCTTTCCCATACGCGTCCACCCTGTGTCTTGTAATACACTGCGCAGTGTCCCTGGTGCTCTGCTTATACGGGCACTTTTAGCGACATGTTGCCCGATTTAACGTCGTTACACATAATATACACGTATATATATAAGGAATCGTCGATGTGCATGTATGCGCGTCGCTAAATTAAATTCGCTCTCGGTCCGATGCTTGCCGACGTTCGATCGCAGACGCGACGCTAAGCGTGTGTGTATACAGTCGCTCAACGAAAGCTGCGCCGATCAGGGCGACGAGGTGCACGGGACGATTAATCGAAAAGGAGAGACAGACAGAGAGAGACAAGTGAAAGAGCCGTAGTTGGCTTTCAAAGAGATGACGGAGCGAGTGTAAGTCCCCGTGAAGAGACCTTGATTTCGCCGTTTGAGTCATCGCCCACCGCCTCTCGGCTTTCTAATTATTGATTTTCCACCCTGGGATACATAGCTCCCCTAACTTAACGGAGAAAGAGAGAGAGAGAGAGAGCAGCGGCAGCATCGCACGAGGATGAGCGAGCGAGGAAAATGCCTTTTGTCCCCCTTTCGCGAGAGAGGCTGCACACGATATCGGAGTAGAGCCGGTACAGCGCGACGACGAGGCAGAAGAAGAAGAGGAAGAAGAACAAGAGCCGCGCGACCCCTTCTGGCATCGTCAGAATTCGCCCCCGTTGAATTTTTCGTGAACGGGGGGGATGATTCGAACGGCAGCGAGGGATTTGAAATTCCAAATGCAACGCATGTCGATCTTGACCTACATCGCGGCGCGGGCTACTGTGTGATATACACGTCGGGGGCTTATTTCGTCGCTCGCGATTCGAAGCGTTAAGGGACGTGTGCGAACTTACCCCTGCCGAGACTCGAGGGCGACATGGACATTCCGGGCCTAGTGCCGTCGAAGGAGCCCGGGCGCTCGGCGCTCATCTTGAGAGCGGGGTCCTGCTGGTTGGGCGAGCTCGTGGCGACGTCGAGCGCCGAGCTCGAGGTCGTGCCGGCGGTTATCGGGGCGGCGCTGCCACTGGTCATGGAATTGCCGCTGCTCACGGGGATGGGTACTTGGGGCTGCTGCTGCTGCTGCTGCTGCTGCTTGGCGGAGCCGGCGGCGGGGTTGGTGTTGCTGACGGCGGCGACGCTGACGACGCCCTCCCGGGCGATGTCCTGGATGGCGCTGGCGGCCCGCGAGCCGACGCCCGCCGGCTGGAGGATCGTGTACTGCTTGGAGTTGGCGTCGGGGCTGCCGATCGGGGCGAGGCCCGGACTCGCGCCCTTGGGCACGACGTTGCCGGGGGCCATGGGGTTGCCGGTGCCGACGACGGCGGCGGCGGCTGCGGCGACGACGGGCTGCACGACCGGCATGGCCTCCTCCTTGGGAGACTTTAACTGCAGAAGGGAGACGGTCGTGGCGTGCTTGTCGTCGACGGGCGGCGAGATGCCGGGCACGGGCTGCGGCACCGGCATCGTCGGCCCGGGCGACGGGTAGCCGACGAAGGTGGCCGCCGCCGGGTAGGGGCCGAGCGGCGGGATCGCGGAGGGCGGCGCCGCGACGCGGCAGCCGGTCTTGTCGGGGCCGGGGGTGCCGCCGCCGTTGCTGTTGCCGGAACCGTTGTTCGGCGGCCTGAAGGCCGAGGCGACGGAGAACGAGGAGCCGATCGGCGAGGCGGCCTTGAGCCCGTCGGAGTAGGGCCTCTGGTAGGCGGCGTAGAGGCTGTTGCCGTTGTTCTGCTGGTGGTGGTGCTTGCCGGTCTCGCTTTTGCACTTGTCGTGGTGGTGGTGGTGGTGCTGGTGCTGGTGGTGGTGCTCGTGCTCGTTCGCCGGGTCGGACATGTCGATCTCGAGCTCGTTGGAGGACTCGTCGACGAGCTCGTTGAAGTCCGGCGGCTCGTAGCGCGAGTACTTGTCGGCGGACCGGGCGGCCGACCTGGCGCCGCTCATGTTGAGCCTGCCCCGGCCGGACGCCTCGTTCTGGTTGGCGTCGGTCATGCAGAGCATCTCCTCGTCCTTCTTGGCGAGCTTGCCGCCGTTGTGCTGCTTGTAGGCGTCCTGCATCATCTTGGCCTGCTGCTGAAACCTGGCGGAGACCTGCTGCTGCTGCTGCTGCTGTTGCTGCTGCTGCTGGCCCCGCAGGGTTATCACGTCCTTGAGGGAGCAGCCGGTCTCGTTGCTGGTCGTCGACGACTGGGACATGGAGGACGGCGACATCTTGGCGCCGTCCTTCTTCTCCTCGAAGAGGTTCTCGAAGTTGGACTCGTACCTGTCCTCGTCGGAGTTGCCGCGCTGGTAGAAGCTGCCCCGGGGCCCGGGCACCCAGCTGCCGGAGAGGCTCTTGAGGGCGGCCTCGGTCTCGCGGATGAGGGTCTCGTCGTCCTCGGGCTCCTCGCAGTTGTTCTTGCTGGTCTTGCGCGCCGGACTGCCGGAGTTGGCGCTGGGAAAGACGCGCTTCTTCTGGGGCAGGGGTATGCTGTTCTTGTTCTGATCGTCGAGCGCGGCGTTGACCGATTTCTGATCGTCGCGCACGCTCTTCCGGCGGCGCTTGTTGGCCCCTCCGGCCTGCTGCTGCTGCTGCTGCTCGACTTGCGAGTCCATTTCGTTGTTGTTGTTGCTGCTGCTGCTGTTGTTGTTATTGTTGTTGTTGTTCTTCGGCTTGGAATTTAGTGTGGCGAGCTGCTGCTGCTGCGGCTGCTTCGGCTTCGCGGTTGTCGCCGACTCTGCTTCGAGCTTACGCTTTTTGAGGTGGGCCATCGCATTCTGGCCGCCCGGCACGCTGGTGAGTTCGACCCTGGAACAGAAAAATTCCAGAGGATCGTACAGACGGTTCTCACAAGCGCGGTGCAGCTGGGACGAGGAGCCGCCGCCGCTGCCGCCGCCAGCGGCTAACATAGCGATACCCGCTGGAGCTTAGCGCTCGTCACGCTAAGCACCATCTATACCCGAGCGATAAGTATTATCTTTTCTTTTCGCTCGTCTTTTCGTTCTTTCTTTGCTTATGGTCTAATAACCACGGAGAGAAGCGATCGGACAACGAGAGGGTGGTGCCCCGAACGCGCGAGACGAGAGTCTAGGATACCGATCGGCGTAAGGTGTGCACGCACGTCGTCGGAGATAGAGATTCACCTGTGAGCAGAGCCGAAGCGTTCCGATGCCTGCAGAGTCGCGCAGTAGACAGCCAGCTTTGCAGCTTTTCTGCAGCAGCACACAGTGACAGACAGAGAGACAGAGAGAGAGAGAGAGAGAGAGAGAGAGAGAAAGTTTCAATTTTAACGTGGTTTCGGCGGCTGCACAGACGGCGAGAGCCCAGTTCGACGAACCGCACAATACAATCACTGTCGCAATCTCGGAGCTGCGCGCGATGCTGTCCGTTTCGCCGTGTCGTACGGCCACACCAGAGGGTCCACTTGAGAGGATGAAATAAAACGGGAGAACGTGTACACGTCGGCACAGAGGATAGGCACACAAGAGCGCACGTTGTCCGTCGAACTTGGATGCGAGCTTGGCACAGAAGTTGCAGTTGGCAGTATAGTAAAACTGCGCGGTATACGTGGCGTTGCTGGCGTTGGCGGTGCTACTGCTGCTGCTGCTGCCGCTGCTGGTGGTAGTGGTGGTGGTGGTGGTGGTGGTAGTGGTACCAGCGCGTAAAAAGTCGACAAACTTGTCCGGCTGTGTCTGTGTGTGCGTGTGTGTGTGTGACGCGCGCAAGCTCGCGAGAGAAAGCTCGAAAGTTTGCCGTGTGCGTCGCGCGCGACGACGGAGCGAGAGCCTAGCCCTTCTCGACAAGGCGCTCGACGAGGAGCTACTGTGTGCTATGTCGAAGGGTGCAGGCGCTCGAGGGGTGGCTGATACTCGCTGGCCTCGACTGTTTGGCTGCGTGACGGCTGCCGCTGCTGCTGCTGCTGCTGCTGGTGGTGGTGGTGGTGGGGAGGGGGTTGGGGTTGGGGGGGGGGGGGTGGTGGTAGCGGTGCGCGCGCGCACCAGGCGGGGAGTTGCCAAAGCGTGCGCGAGCTCGGCTGCGCCAAAGTGGGGGCGGTGCTCGAGCGCCTGATGTCCACCCCCGCGAGAGGTCCTCGCGCCCCCTCCTCGCCCACATGCACCTCTCGCGCGCCCTCCTTCGCCCGAGGACGAAGGAGAAGCGCGGCCGACCGCAGCGGCGAAGGAAGGCAGGTCGAGAGGCAGCCCCCTCCTCCCTCTCCTGCGGAGAAGAGAGAGAGAGAGAGAGAGAGAGAATCTACCCCACCCACCTACTCTCTCTCTCTCTCTCTCTCTCAAGCTTCTTTCCCACGGAGCCCCCGGAATGCACACACCAGTACGCGGGCAGCTCGACTTGTCCCTGTGCGCTGCTTTATGGAGAATGCAAGCTCCAGCACACCCCTCTTCCGATGATCTTTCCTCTTCTCTCTCTCTCTCGTAGCCGGTGCAGCCACCTACAGTCCTCGGCGATAGCTCGCTCGACTCTAGGTTTTTACCCCCCTTTTTTTACGCTTAAACAAAAGGGCACAGAGAGCACACGAATTTCGAATCCTCTTGATATATCCTACGAAGCTCGACGACGGCTTGATTTTTCCTTCGTCGAATCGGTATGTGCGGCAGCCGGTGTATAGAAAGCTAATATAGAGGCGGGGAGTGAGATAGAGAGCAGACCTTGACTCGGATCGATCGCGCGTGTGTGCAGCGAGCGAGTAAGACCAGAGAGAGAGAGAGAGAGAGAGAGAGAGAGAAAGCTATAACGAATGTCTTTATAAGTAACGCGTTGATTTACACGTCACTGCAAAACGTTAGTCTTATTTTATCGAGCCGTCTGTATACTTATATATAGCGAGCGTGATTTTCTCTCTATGTGTGTGTGTGTGTGTGTGAGTCTGACTGGAAAGAATGGAGTGTCAAAGACCAGGGCGCGCGCTTTTTCTCGGGCAAAGTTCGCTTTGAAAATACGCGGTCTAACAGTCGGAAATTATTAATCTATCGGCCTTAATGATCGTAGGTGTGAATAACTCGCGCGTATACGCAGTGCGTGGGCACGCGTGTGCGCGAGCGCGGAAGAGAGGGATGACGTCGAGGAAGCGGCTGGATAATTGATGAAACGATCCTTAAATCGACAGCTCTCGTGTCAGATTAATGATACGCTCTTTCTCTCTATACCCTTCCAGCCTGTCTCGTTTTGCCGTTTATAGCCACCCACCCCTGCATCAAACCAAAATCTGGAAAACCTCCCCACCCCACCCCCTTTTTATTCCGGTCTCTTCAACCGGTGCGCGTCGTAAAATTAATTTATCGTTGATTCGCGGCTGTACACAACTCCGACGCGACGTTTTCCGCCGGAAAAATAAATAGGGCGAAGCTCCGATTCTAAAGTCCTGCACGAGTATATAGGTATATAACACTCGACTCTCGGTGTCTCGAGATTAACTTTAATTCGAGACGACGTATACGTACGTAGCCCTTAGACTCGTCGAGAGTCGCGCCCGCGTACGTAGATAGGCTTGCTCTTAACTGACGTAAGGACCAGCCGACAACTCGAATTAGATAAACTGAGCTTCCTGAGATTTCTCTCCAGCCGAGAGAGAGAGAGAGAGAGAGAGAAAAGGAAGAGAAGGATCAGCGTCAGCGCTTAGTGCGCCGCTGGCTGGGATCTTAAGGAAGGCTTCCCTTAAACCTTAAACCCTCTCTCTCTCTCACAACCGACCGCGGCTTCTGCTCTTCCTCGAGTTTAGAGCGCTCAGCTGCACCTCTCTCTCTCTCTCTCTCTTGCTTCCTCTATCGCAGGCGCAGCACCAAAGAAGAGACTCTGTACGGAGGGCCGAGCGAAATCAGAAGTTAAATCGTGCCCGCGGCTTAAGACATTATCACTTTTCTTTGCGGACTGATGCTCACCCTCTTTCTCTCTCTCTATCTCTCTCTCTCTTTCTGACTTCCGCCTGCTGCACGCGCACACGCGTACGCCGCGCTTTGCTCTCTTCGAATCGCCAGGAGAGATTCCCTCGGAATGGAGGATCGATGCGTTCTCGTCCACCCTCCAATTACGTGCCATCCCTTACGGCCTGTGGGGAATAATTAGAAAGCAAGCCTCCAAGAGAGAGAGAGAGAGAGAGAGAGAGAGCGTAGATGGCTCTAGAATCTCTCTAGACTTCCGACTACCGACTAACACCCGCACCTCCGATCCACCCCCCGCACGATTTCGTCTCCGCGCAGTGCCTCTCTCTCTCTCTCGCCCCTCTATTTTACGACGACGGCTAGCGCAGCCGCCGTTTTGCTTCCGAGAACGTCGCTTCGCGACTCGTACTCCAAACCCCGAGATCACGGCTCGTTTCGCGGGAAAAAATTCTCGTTTACGCAAGGCTGATCGCTCTTTTAATGCAGTCGCCGCCGCGCAGCCCACCGCAACACACTGTACATCATAGGAGGCGCAAATAATTCAGCGGCCACTTTCGCACCTCTCGAAGACTACTTACGTATATATATATACACGCGGGTAAGCAGCTAAGCGAGAGGTTAGTGTAACGCGTGGGCGAGTCGTCGCTGCTTCGCGGTCTACAGACCTATAGCCCTTCGCTCGCGCGCGGCTCTATTACAGCTCTCGTCTCTCTCTCCCGCGACGCTCAAGCCGACACTATAACGCGGAGAGACCACGTAAGCGCTGCCGCCGCGGAACACGTGTATGTGCATTACAATCGAAATCGCCCTATCACGGTTATCGCGTCGCTCGCGCCGCGCTTACGGGAAAAAATATCGCTCTCTATATATACACGTGACGTTACTAGCCCTCGAATGGAGGAGTCGCTCGCCGACTCGCGCAGCTGACCGTCGTGGGCGCAGGTTCGCGTATGGCTGTGCGCAGCCGTGAAATCGGCGCATCGCCGTCGCCCCGCGAATAAAATAGGCCGCGAGCGAGTGAAAAGTGTAACGCGCTGCGGTCTATGCACGGCGCACTGCACACACTCGCCGTGTATCCGTGCGATTGCACAAACGATGTGTGTACGTGCATGTGTACGCGTATGCGCAGAGTCTATAGAGACCGGCAGCGCAGCGCGTCTAGAGCCTATTGACATGGTCGCGGGGTATAATTAGCCATCTAACAACACGTGGCGTTTCAGCGTACGGCAAACTTTCGACACGGAGGGAAGAAAAAAAATCATTATTGCCGTGTAGAGCCGCGAGCGAGAAAGCGGGAGAAAGAGAGAGAGAAGAAGAAGAGAGAGAGAGAGGGCTGTGTCAACAATATTTATAAAGCGCGCGCGATGCGCTT
Source organism: Philotrypesis tridentata (assembly GCA_018906965.1). NCBI lineage: Eukaryota > Metazoa > Arthropoda > Insecta > Hymenoptera > Pteromalidae > Philotrypesis > Philotrypesis tridentata. The sequence goes on along the minus strand of JACCIB010000008.1, from coordinate 6,000,554 downwards.
CGTATATGTATACAGGTATACTTTTCGTTCGATTAACGAGTGACGAGTGACATACGTGTATATGGGTGATTCTTTGCGAGGGGAGTGAATGATGAAATTTTTAAGCCTAATCAAGAGATTGTTGCAAATTGTTCTAGAGCGTGCAACGGGATCTCGTGAATTTTTTCAAGTTTTTTCCGTGAACTGCCTTCGCGTCGCAGAGCGTCGAAGCTCATGAAATCTTCCGTTAAAAAGAATCTAAAAATAGGTGAAAATTTCAGATTTTTGGCATAAAATTTACCATTCAAAATCGACATTTTCACCGATTTTTAGCTTGGGAACGAAGCGAAATTAAGAAAAATTCCAAAAATCGTTTTTGTCTTATAATTTTTTTTTACTATTTAAGTACATTTTTTTTATACAGGAAATCCAAATTTTTCTTTTTGACAAGTGTGATATTTTGATTTTTAGCTCTTCATGAACGCTTAGGTATACTCTACAATTTATTAGAAGCACATTTCTAGTCGAAAAAGCTAACTCCATGAATTTTTGGGTCGTCGTAGTGCGGAGCGAACTTTCACTTTTGCTAATTTTAAGGTTTAAATTGGAGATGCATGATTGAGAAAAAAATGCATTTATGATACTGCAAGTGTTTTTCCTGGTGACTAGAGAAACTTTCCTGAAAAAAGTATTGTATATGCATTTTCGGCGAAAAACGCTTCCCTGAGTAACCGCAAATTAACGAAATTAGGCAAAACGTGTAAAAATAACTGATTTCACGAATCACTTTGACCCTCTACAACGCAACGGCAGTTTAGGTTAAAAATCTGAAAAAAATTCACGAGATCCCGCGACAGTCTCCAGAACCATTTCCAATAACTTTTCCACAGACTTAAAAATTTCATCTTTCATTCTCCCACAGAGACTCGCCCATCTACATACGCACACGGGTGCGTAATCGCGTGTCCGCAGTGCAATCGCGATCGCGCACATCCACAGTGTACGTGTGCGTCGCGTGTCCCTCGCTCGCGTGCGTGCCTGACCTATTAATCGTTCTTATAGACGGCGAATTCAAATATTAATCGAGCGCCTCAATTATTCAGAGCGCGCGCGATCTAATTGAATTTAATAATTGCCGCGCGATCGAGAGGCGCGTATTCCTCGAGCTCGTCAATATTGCATCCGGACGCACACACATCGTCGCCGTCGCGTGTAGAGCTTGCGCGCACGCACTGCGCGCGTTGATTTTTATACGCTCGCTGTATACACTTCGATTCTCGAAACTCGGCCGGCGTCGTATATATCTATGGCTTACAGGAAGAACGACTTAAGTGACTTTTTCGTGTTTTCGAGAAAAAGCGATTTCAATGTTTGGAGTAATACGTAAGATCGAAATGTCGCAGGGAAAAGATCTAAGTATCGGCTCATCCGATTAAGTACCTAATACGAATACAACCGTAGTATTACATTTGTAAATAGTTTCTTTCTCGACGCGCAAGCTAAACAAATTACTCGAGTTAAGAACTGCGGGAACTTTGCGGATAAGTCGTTATGCAGTTACTCTCTTTCAGGGTTCGTAACTAATGCAATTTGCAATTACAAACATTCGGGCGGGGCATATTTTTAAAGTTTAACTCATGTCCTTTCTAATGGTGTAATTAAAATTTTCGAAAATTGTTATTAACAATAAAAAAAACGGTTTAAAGGAAAAAAGCATGATTTTTACACAATTTTTTTTTTAATTTGAGATTTCAAGAACGTTTTCATTTGCAATGTATCTGGAACCCATCTAACCAATGGAATAAATGTCCAAACCTAAAAGATACGTGATTTGGGGGTTGATTTTGAACCATGGTGTGGTCAAACTGGCGCATATTATAATTGAACATTTTTTACCAAGACTTTTACGAATTTTTTATTCAGAAACCATGCACTTTTGGAAAAAATTTTCAAGAGTAATAAGTTCTTAGAATCAGCTAACGAATACGTATGAATTTTATCAGAGCGATTCCAGTAATTTTTTTGTTTTTGCAAATTGACAATTTTTGAAAAATTGAAAAACATTAAAAAAATTTTTTTAATTTTAAAAAAACCGACGAATATATCGGTATAGGTAATTAGATGTATATTATACAGCCTTAATGTACTCCACACGGTGTATCTTGCACAAAAATAAAAGAAACGAGTGCACTTAAGTGGTTCTGCGGTAACATTTTTACAAGAGACGCAGTTAAGTGATTACGCAATCGGCTGGCATTTAAAATATTCGTGCGTTTCGGAAATCCTATAACTTTTGTACAATGAAAAAGAGTACTAAAAGTACCTCGAAATCGACATAAACAAATTTCTCACAAAATGTCACTTAAGTGGTTCTTCCTGCAAGCCACAGATATATACCTATATATATCAAAAGAACGCGTACGCGTATTATATTACGAAGAGTCAAAGCCCGACGCGGACGGCTTCGACGCGGGGATTATGCCGGGTCGTCGCTCTCGGGACTCTCTAATTACTCGGAAGAGAGCGTGATAGAGAGAGAGAGAGGAAAGTGAAAAAAAGAGGAGGGAAATATGTGGAGCCGGGAGAGAAAGAGCCAACGCGGAAAACAAGCTTCGGCCAGTCGTGTACGGCGAGAGAGAGAGAGAGAGAGAGAGAGAGAGAGAGAGAGAGAGAGCAAAGCAGGCTAAACGAAATGTCGTGTATGGCGCAGCGGTGAAAGTTACAGGTTGCAGCGCTTGCTCTAATCCGGCTAAATTCAATAATCCAACTCTCCCGCGCAACTTTCCTCTCTCTCTCTCTCTCTCTCTCTCTCTCTCTCTCTCTCTCTCCCTCTCGTCGAGCACACGCATCGCGCGCGCAGCCGACGTCCGATTCATGATGAACTGCATTTAAATCCGGGGCTCATCAATTAATTAGCGAGAGCGAGAGAGAGAGAGAAAGAGATGGATAGAACGCGTACATATACAGTTATAGGGCACGGCACGCGTGCGCTATATGTATATATATATATATATATATACGTATAGAGAAGGTGTCCGTGCGCGAGGGGCTCGACGAAGGGATTGGAGTATTAGGCGACGTCACGTCAGAGTAAAGTCTAAAGAGCCTCCTTGGAACTGTGTTCCGAGAGATAGTCCAAAGTTGCCGACGCCCTTCTCCCCCCCCCCCTCTCTCTCTCTACCTCGACTGGCAGCTTTCTTCCTTGGCGTTACCGTCTAGCTACCGCTGCTGCGGAGGTTGGCTCGCTCGCGCCCTCGACAATTCCAATTAGATAAACCACCGGCGGATCACAGCTCTTGGCGGTCGGGCTTGCCCTGGATTTCGGAGAGGCTCTCTCTCTCTCGCTCCTGCCATTGTCGCGCGAAATATCGGTGTTAATGTCGCCGAAGCCTCTCCCCCCCCCCCCCCGTCCGACCGAGAGACTCGAAGATGCCGCGCGAGGCTCGTGTCGCGGTCGAGTTTAGTCCCTCGACTTTTCGACGTTTGCGGCCGTCGCGATAGGGTATATATAGATTCGAGAAAATTCGTATACGTATAAACTCGACGAGTTGTGGGAAAATTAATTGCTCTATTATGTATACATATATTATAATCGCTCGTCTCCGTCGTCTGTCGTCTGTCGTCGTCGTCGTCCGCTGCAAATTGTGTGTAAATCACAGTTTCAGAGCAATCGAGGGCAAGTGTATACGCGGCGGAGAAAAAGTTTTCAACTACACAGATGAAACATTTATGAGCAAGCTCATCTCGAGCTACGGCTGTTAAGCATATCGGCGCGACGCTATATATGTAATGACGCGCGGCTGTCAACTTCTTCCTCGATAATGCGCCTCGTGAATAATTAAATCGCCAAATAGTCCATCAATTTTCTACCGCTCGCTAATGTTAACGTTCTCTCTCTCTATCTATCTCGATGCTCGTCGCTGCAGTGTCTCGCACACGTGTGTACGCGTATACAGAAGCACGACTCGCGGCTCTACATACTCGCTTTTGCCGCTGCGTTTCTGCGTACCCTGTATATATATATATATCTATAGCTTTTGTCTATAGAGCCGCGAGAGACGGAGGGGGAAATAAAATAGGAGGCTCCTCGCAGTTTCTTAACCTTCATATCGCGCGCTCGCCGCACCAAAGTGTATAGAGACTTTACATTCCGTGTATACTTTATGAAATCGGACGCGACTCGTTAATCGATGCTCGGTGGAAGAAAAAAAGCTACCCCTCCGCAGTCGAGCGAAACTACAGTGTTCAGCGGAATGGAAATCATTCTACTGCTGAATGACTGTATTATTTGCTGTTTAATAATTTCCCTGCCGTATCTCTCGCGTAGTTTGCAAAGTTATTTGCAGTGCCTGCATTAATTATGAGAATGACTTTTAACATTACAGAAATTGTATTCAGTGCGTTGCGCTCTTAATCGCCGTTCGCGAGTTTACCGCAAATTTCACCGTGTAACAATGCGCTTCGCGAATTTTTTCATCGACGCGTTCTGTACAACCGAAAAATCCAGCCGGCATCATCAGTTCGACGCAACAATCTTCCTCGCGGGGGAGAAAAAAACAAAGAAAAATTCAGCGAGACCCGCGTAATACACTTACAAGGCAAAGCTAAAAGGAAGCGAAAGCAGAGTCTCTCGCCGCTAACTAAGGCGCGCAAAAGCTCGTACGTCTTTTTCTCGCCGACAGATGGGGGTGGCGCTGCGTGCGCGAGCGCGTCCGGCGCGCGACGAGCCTCGGATAATTTAAGAGTCTCCCAAGCGTGGATAATGGGCAAGTCGGGGCTAATGCACCCCACTTGGCGCAGCGCGCGCGCGAGGATTATTGCGAGCCGCACACGCGTGACTCTTGCTCTTTATCGCCGCGCTCGTAGCTAAGTTTCTTGCGTATACGTACCTACGCGCGCATGTACTGTCAAGGGTGTGTGTGTCTATGTATATAGCGTCGCGAAAAATGCTGTCGCTCTCAAAGTCGTATTAGCAATTTTCTGTCTTGGCTGTAGTTGAAGCTTTTAGCTTTTAAAATTTCGCGCGTAATGTCAGAAGCGAGAGAGAGAGAGAGAGAGAGAGAGAGTAAAAAAAAATATAGGGATAACAGGGAGAGAGACGAGGAGGAGAGTATAGGCGACGTGATTCGGCACTAACGAGCCGGCGATTGGCTTTATTTACCAACTGGGATGTGGCCCCGCTCGCCGATGTCCTACAAGGCCGGGGCTATCAAAACGGTGATTTTTTTAAGCTCGTCTATCTCGACGACGTGTATACGGACGACCGACGAAGTCGACGGACGAAAGAGAGAGAGAGAGAGAGAGAGAGAGAGAGAAGAAGAAGAAGAAGAAGAAGCAGAGAGAAGCTACTGCTACTGGGACAGCTGCCCAATTGGCCATCAACTCGTCGTTCTCGACTCGAGGGAATACCGCCCTACTCGTTCCACTAACTATCCTCTCATCCATCCACCGCCTTTTTCTTCTCTCTATACACTCGCTCGTCCTTTCTTTCCTCTACTACTACTGCGACTACTATGCTACTTCGATCGCTGTATACATGTATATATATATATATATATATACAGCGCCTTTTTCTCCGGAGCACCTTGGCGATTTTTCTTTTTGCGCGACGAGCAGAAGCCTCTCTCCCTTCCATTTGGGAAGAGAAAAAACTCGACTGCTGCCGCTGCTGCTGCTGCTGCTGTTGTTCCCTTAAACCAATCGAAGCGCCATCAAATATTTAACGCTGTCCGCGCTCCGGAGCGAGAGCTACTGTTACACTCCCGGAGCTTGATCTCGATTTTCCGGCGGCGTCTCGAAGGAGCTTCTTATGTAGCGATCACATATTTAAGTGCCTCTCGTGAAATCCGCCGCCTCGGCGCTTTCTCTCTCGTCGTCTCGCTCGCCGGATAAATACTTGATTTCCGTTTTCTCGGGGGCTCCCGTTTTTTTACGGCTTATTCCATTTCGGAATTTTCCGGAAAACGCTCGATGATCGCGCTCGACGAAGCGTTGGAAAACTCGTGTACATTTCGAGAGAGAGGGGGGTGGGGGGAACGCAACGGAAAAAAAGTGATTTCCACAAACGCTTTTGCGTCGCGGATTCATTCGAACGTTTATTGCGGCTATATATTTTCGAAAGTTCGCGCTGGAAAATCCATCGCGTACAAGCAAATTGTTCACAGCTATACAGCGTACGGTCTACTACTACGTCGCCGAGGAAAAAAGCAGCAGCAGCAGCAGCGCAACAGGCCAAAAAAAAAGCGCGGCAGCGGCAGCGAAACGATCCGGGGGCAAAAATCATTAGCGTCAAAGCGGAAAATGATCAGCGCCGCTGCGCTGCTTTTCCACTAACTAGAAAAGTTTCGCTCGATCCTCTCTCTCTCTCTCTCTCTCTCTCTCTCTCTCACTTTCGCGTCGAACGCGCGGCCGTTCGATCCGCGAAAACGCCAGCCACGGCAATACGTCACGAGCGCACAAGGCAGTCTAGCGGCGGGTAATTAAAGAGAGCAACGGCTTGACTCATATATATATATATATATACATAGATATATATACATACGTTATACGAGCGCGCGGCGTATTAAGAGAGGGATGTGTTTTACAATCTTGCGCGCGCAGTAGGGCCGCAGCGCATATTTTCATATATAACAAAACCATCTGCGTGCCGCGCATAACGAATTATCCCACTGATTTATAGAGAGCTCATGCGCGAAGAAAGCGCGCGGGCCATGCGCCGGGAAATTTACGAGCGCGCTGTACACACGCGTAAGTATATATATGGGCTAATCCGCGAAATAGTGGGAAACAACTCGCTTCGGAAAATTGCAAAATTTTTTTTTTGGCGAAGGCGCACCTACTGCACCTATTGTTTTCTGGTTGCTCAGGCCGTGCTGAGAGACAAAAAACTCGCGTGAACGAAGAATCGATAGGGTACACTTTTTGCCGGAGAAAAAAAAACGATTCGGAAAACGAGAAACATAATTGACAAAGAAAGAATTCACCAGATTTTTTTCGCGAAGACTACGGACTTTTATCGAAATTTCATTGGAACGAAAATATCTTGAAATTCATCGAAGAATGCTTTCAAGTTTTTTTAGATTGATCCGGTGCAATTTTTGATTCTTCGAAAAATCATGAAAACCGCAATCTCGAGAAACATCCTGTAAAAAGCTGAAGAAATTTGAGAGCATTCGTCGATAAATTTCAAGGCATTTTTGCTCCAATGAAATTTTTATAAAAGTCCATAGTTTTCGCGAAAACAATCTCTGAATTCTTTGTTCGCTAATTATTCTAATTTTTTCTCTTTCACAATGACCCAAAGAACGAGAAAAATCAGGTCTAGTAGGTGTGCCTTCAATAAAAAATTTTTCAATTTTCTGAGGTTCCACTATTTCGTGGATTAGCACATGTATCGTACACCGATCTCGAGAGAGAGAGAGAGAGAGAGAGCTTTTTCCTTAGCTGCGCGCACGAGAGTCTCTGCGGCTTGTTTTTCATTCCCCCGATTTCTCGCAGTTCTTGCTCTCTTTACTTCGATAATTATACTCTTTCTTCCTGCGCTTCGCATAAGCACTCGATAAAAATTCGTCGTCTAGCGCTCACACACGCGCGCTCCGAAAAGCTTAGAGAAACTTGAGAAATTTTCTCGCGCCCGACGCATATATACGTATATACAATATACATGTATATTGTGTGTATGTATATATATAATATATATACGTATATACGCGCGCGAGCTTTAACTTTTAATGAATGCTAATCTCCGGGCCAAGTCCTAGAAATATTCGCAAAGGGGTTCGCTCTCTATAAAGACGCGCTCGCACACACACACACACACACACACAGAGCATAGGAAAACACAAGGGCTACACACACACACAGACGAAGCAGCAGAAGCGGCGGCAGTAGCGACGGCGGGCTAACTTTTGAAAGGATGACTGCAGCGCAGTGGGGTGTGCAGCAGCAGCAGCAACAGCAGCAGTAGTAGTCGCTCGCGCGCAACGGACTAAGCGGATCGATAGTATCATAGTGACAAGTAACAGCTATATACGCACACGTGCGCTGCTCCGCTACTCAGCGCTGTGTCTACGTGTGTACGTGTGCGTTGTCGCCGTCGCCGCCGCTTCTTATGGTCGCCGCGTCTCTGCATACGGAATTTCGCGGAGCGCGGCACGCTCCTCCTGGAAGGAAGCCACTTGCGGTGACATGAAATTTTTATCGCTCGCTCGCTCGCCCGCTCGTCCAGGCTTCGATAATGCGAGGTCCGACGACGACGACGACGACGAAAAAAAATGTGTACATGTATACGTATAACGAGCGGTCGCGACTAAACGAGGTTCTTTGGAGAAAAAAAAGTTGCCGTTGGGAGAGCGCGTATCTATAACCGGTCGAAGCTCTGTATCTCTCTCCCTTTCGACGTGTGTGCGCATGGGTAATTAACACCGCGTTCCTCCTGCCTCGTGTGTACGACCCTGATTTCGCTGAATAATTGAGCGGCTATTGTGCGCGAATCGCTTTTTTTTCCGCCGATATTCTTAATGCCCCTCTCTCCACTCCTTTCGCCAACTCTCGTAAACTATAAGCCGACGCGGAATTTACACCGTAGAGAGAGAGAGAAAGAGCATATATACCAAACGCGCATGAAGGGGGGGGGGGGGAGGGGGGGTCTCGGCAGTAAATCCGAGCAATGAGCGCGGAATAAACTGTCGGCGGGGGCCAGTCGGGGTATAGTTGAGAACGTCTCGGAGAAACGGAATTGCGGCTCGCTCGGAGGCCGTTATACGATTATACGAGAGGAGACGGGCATTGTGCGGCCCGCCGCGCGATATCATCGCCGATTGAGATTTATATCTCGGCGAGCGAGCTGCCGCGAGAGCATCAAACGATTAGCCTAATACACCGACGTCTCCCTGGGCTACTGCTGCTGCAGCTCTATTATTCTGTATTTGTATAACGCACGCGTTAAGTCCAACTTAGCGCCGAAAAATTTTCGCGAACGTGGCTTTACGTCAATGATTAACGCTTGACGCTGGCGTCGTACGGTTTAACGCGTACGATAAAGAAAAAAATAGTATAACGTCAATTAACGCTTATTTTTCAGCACGGGTCCAAATTTGGTTCTTATACATTTTGCGCATGCTTTATTCAATGATAACGCCTGTATAATGATAGAAATCCCAATTTTGACGATTAATGCTAGCGTTAAAAATATACATCGTTAAAAACGAAAGCGCATCGAATGAAAAAATTTATTTTTACGGTCTTAATGCGTATAATTTTTTTAACGCACTACCGTTATAGCGAAGAATAAATTGTTTCATTCAATGAAATTACACTACTTATAGTGCGTAAAATTTTTTTTTTTAACGCCATAATTTCTATATAATTGAAATTAGCGTTTCGTTTACGTTTAACGACGGCGTACGTTATAACGTAAATTTTGAGCGTTGCAAACGCTATATATAAGTCAATTATAATAATAAAAAAAAATATAATAATATAATAGTATAGTTTACATTAAGATTTTCAACATCGATAATCGTTAAAAGTATCGTTAACTACGACTTTTAAGCATTAACCAACAACTTAACGTGGCAGTGCAATTCGGTGATACTGCCCCATAGACAAAAGTGCAAATTCAATAGTCCATCGCTTTTCCAAAACGACATTCGCTACATACAAAAATTCATTCGTTTCTCGCGCCCTACGCATATCGCGCGTCGCAGCGTGTGTAACCTCGCAAATCACTGCGTACACGCTATGCAGACTCTCTCTCTCTCTCTCTCTCTCCGCGACAAAGCCGTTAAATTGACTGTTAACGCTTGGAATGCACGCCGCGAAACGCTCGTTTCCCGGGAAAATAAAATTCGCCGGCGTGGGGGGGAGTTCTTCTCTCGGCGCGGCCGCGTATACGAGGCAAAGTGAAAAAAGAGAGATTCGAAGGAGAGCGAGAGGCCGGCGCTATTTGTCACGAGAGGCAGTTGTAACGGAAGGGCACGTGCGCCCGCTCAACATGATTACAAATATATCATATGGCGGCGCAGCCTCTCGACGGGGCGAGAGAGAGAGAGAAAGAAAAAAAAAAGAACGAACGAAGCACGAGGAGGAGGCATTGGCAGGCGATACACGTGCCCCCGGCTGTCGATACGAGGTTTATCGCCGCAAATCACTGCGCGACGTCGACGACAGCCGAGCGCGCGCTCCTACGGGAGTCACACACGCGGCGACGTGACTCGATTCGCGCCCTCTTACACACGACGTGCATATATATATATATAAGCCTAGAAAGAAAGAGAGAGAGAGAGGAGCAATTGTTTACCCAAGTTATCGCTTATCGTTCGATAGATCAACAATGGCTAGAGTCCACGCTTCTCTATCTCCTTCTTTCTCCGGCGTCTACGTGGATAACATACACATATATATACGTGTCGGGGTTATTGGGTTACTTCTCTATATTCTCACGAGCTTGTCGTATAGTTCCTATAAATATACGACAATTACGGACTATACTCGAACGATTATAACAAAAAAAAAAATGACCGAGCAAAAATGCGCGGAGACGAGCCGCCGCCGCCGTGTGTCATCACTCGAAGGCGCGATCAATGTTTTACAGCCAATTGCATTATGCATATTGCGCACCGCTCAGTACGCACCACCCTTTGCGGTAATTCTCTGAACGAAGCGCGTATACGAGCAGTACGAGTATGTAGCGCGCGAGCGTCGACTTTTACGCCCATCGTCGTCGCGTCGCTGATGCATTATAGCCGCTCGGCTTCGAGACAAAAAAACTTTCCTATATAATTCGCCGGCGCGAGCTCGGAAAGCTATACACACATAAGCGCCGACTTTGTGATAACGGAGAGGAGCTTCGTATCAATTAGCCTCGCAATCAGGCTTCGAATTAATATTCGAATTGATATTTCGATGAAAAAATGCACTTTTCTTTGGTCTAGAAAAGTTAGAGATTTCGGACCGATCAGACTTTCTTCTGTAAGCCAAAAGATGATGAAAAATGCCGAGGAACATGCGAAATGGTAGAATATGAAAGTTTAACATGGGGAAGCATTATATGGAGGAAAAAGAAAAAATTGCTTGTTCGGATTTTTATTATTTTTTTTTTTTTTAATGGGCATAACTTTTGATCAGAGCATCGAAACTTGGCATACTTTTTTAAATTAAAGCCCTTTTGTAATACTTTATTTTACTGTTACTCGAAATTTTATTGGTGCCTCGGGAGCATTCGTAGTTGTTATTATTCCAGTGCTTTGATGCATTAATTTTCTGTAAAAAAAGCGTAAAATGGCTCAGAAATATAGTTATTAGTAATTTTTCCCATGTTCCTCTGCACTTTTGTCTATCTTTCGGCTCACAGAAGAAAGTCTGATCGGTCCGAAGCCTCTAGCTTTAAAAAATTTTCTTCGATTTCTAGACCAAAGAAAGGTGCATTTATTTTTTGAAATTCGACATGTGTGCTAATCCACGAAATAGTGGAACTTCAGAATATTGCCAAATTCTTTATTGCAGACACACCTACTAGACCTACGTTTTCTGGTTCCTTAGACCGTACTGGAAGATAAAAAATTCGCGTGAATGGCGAATCGTAGGGTATACTTTAAAACGGTAACTCATACTAGTAAAACGGTATATACTCATAGATTTTTTTCGCGAAAACTATGACCGAAAACTGCATTTTTCTATGAGAATCGGTCCTATACACACACACACGTGGCATGCAAATTAGCAGTCGCAGATATGGACGGTAGGGGGGGAGGAGGCTGTTTATCCTCGAGCTAAAAATAATCCATTGGCTATGCCGCGCGACTATACGATGCGGCGAGGAACGAGGGAGAGGCAATTTCGCGCATATCCCATCGGAGCGTAGAGCGGCGCCGCGGCTCTGAAGCTCTGCCAAGCATTCTGATATCTCGGAATGTTTTACGCCTCATTAGGCTGCAATGTGTTGTTGCCGAGGTGAATTATATCAGCAGGAGACGACGACGACGACGACGACGACGACGACGAGGAGGCCGCCGCGCCCGTCAAGACAAATGGTCCAAACCGGAGGTAATTGTGGGCTTTTATTAGCTGGCCCGATCCTCCTCGTGCCAGAAAGCAGCGCGCAACCCTTTCGCCTTGGATCTCCTCGCTCGTCGGCGCGCGAAGCGTAATTGCTCGCGTGACGGTAATGCAGGTATGCGCCGTACTCTCTCTCTCTCTGCTTTCTACCCTCGACTTTCCTTTTCTCTCTCTCTCTCTCTCTCTCTATTCGCTGTTTTCTCCTCCGCGGAGGCGACGAGTATAGACTACTATATACCACCACCCCCTCCCTCCCTCGCGTTGAATTAAAAGTCCGGATTTTTGCGTCGCCAGTGGAGCTCGGCGCTTGTTTTGTCGATTAACTCGCGCGTGCAGTCTGACCAAACTGCGTCCTCTACCCCTTATACCCCCCCCCCCGCCCCCGCCGCGCGCGAGTATTAAACGCGAGTGAATTCTTTACTCGGCGCGACGGGTTATCTCCTTTTCTATCTCCGACTGTATACCCTCTCTCTATACATAGATATATATATATATAAACGAGGAGAATCCCTTCTCTCTCTCTCTCTCCTTCTTTCTGTATCCGGATCAGGCTTAAAGCGCGCCCGATAAAATTTCTCGCCGATAATTCCGGGCAGACTTGGGCGATTCCTCAGCAGCCCGGGCGAGAAAGTTTCGAAAACTTTCGCGCGGCGCGCGTTGTCCTTTTTTCTCTCTCTCTCTCTCTCTCTCTCTCTCTCTCTTACTCTCTCCTCTCGCCCTACGCACACACACACACCTCCCCGTCGTCTCGCGTTCGCCCTTTTCATCCCCTATCTGTCTCGCGCAAGCATCTCTCGCCGAGGCCTTAAATCTCATCGGCATCGCGCGGCTTTGAAATCCAAGCTCGAGACCGCTCAATCGGCTGACCGCTGCTGCGCGCGCTATACATCGGTATATGTAAATCGCGTTCCGATCGACATAATATACGTGTATCGAGCCTCGAACGAAAAATTCCAGCGCGCAAACGCACGCGGTGAGAGGAAACTTTCGCGGGTGAAATCCAGCGTAAATTGTGTACACGTCAGCTCCGCGGCTGCGGAGGAACGAGAAAGAGAGTCGCTCTCTCCACGAGGGACAGAGTGTGTATACAGAGCGGAGAGAGTATTAGAGGCGAGTATCGTCGGACCTTGGTATGCCTCTGCCGTCCGGCAAGATTAATATGGTCAGCGTGTTTCTTGGCGTATTTCAGATACTTGCGAAGGTTAATTACTTTGCGCTGGACATTGTTGCGGCCGAGGTTAGCTGCGCGAATGCCTCTAGGACGCTGATGCTGCTGCTGCTTCCTCTCTATCCGGGAGAGATTCTGTCTCGCCGTCTTTTCCGCCCAGGACTATATTGCATAAAGGAAGTTATTAATGGCCGCGCGGCTGTGGGCTCTCTCGTCTCTGTGTGTAAAGCGGCTCCTCTGTGCCGTGCGTATATTATATATAATGTCCGGCGCGTCATTAGCCCTTGCGAGAGAGAGAGAGAGAGAGGGAGAGGTGCGTGTATACACTAAAGGTGCGCGCGCGATGCGTCGTAAAATTATATTGCCTGGATATGCCGCTTTTATTATAATGTCCGTCTGAATTAATAATTTTTCACTCTCAAGCGCAGCCGTGTTGGGACCTCGGAAATTCAGCTTTGCATACTTTGGGAAATTTGCCGAGCGTTGAGCGCGAGAGACTGGAAAAGTATGTAGCGTTGTAATTCGGAATTATTCGTTAAGCCGGTACGAAAGTCGTAGTGACCGGTCGGTAACGATGCGGCAGAAAAGTGCTTTGATCTGAAATGACATAACGAATTAGGGAAAATTAAGAGATACCTGTCCTTTGTATTGGCATTATATCTCATTGTGCAAAGTTTGGAATCAAAATGTTCAGGCGTTGGAGAGAAAACCTTGTCCGAAGATCTGGTTGTAATCTGACGTAAGTTATACTTCTGCTGACATAGCTATACTGATTTTCGGACAAGATTTTCTCTTCAATGCCTGAACAATTTGATTCTAAACCTTTCATAGTGATAGATAATGCCAATACGAAGAGTAGGTATCTCTTGGTTTTGTATAATTTATTACATTAATTGAGATCTCAGTATTTTTCTGTTCTCAGTATTTTTCGTTACTATACCGGTCACTATAGGCTTCAGACCCCCTTAAGATTACGGGGAGAAACTACTTTTAGAACAGATCTTTGATTTAAATAGTTTTTTTTAATTCCAAAATATTTTCACATTTCTTTTTTTTAGATTTCAAAGGTGGCTCGTTCCATCAAAATCCGTTCGAAATTAAATATTTCGCTTCAAATAAAAAATATTCATACAAAAATAATTTAAATGACAATCACGCATTTTTACTTGGAAATCACTGACATGGCACCTGCACCGAAATTCGAGCATTATTCTCGTCAGTAATATCCAGAGAAACTATAATTATCAGTGGATACAATTTATACATTTACGGTACAAACAGTTCATAAATATAATACGAATGCGCCCACAAACCCACCAGCGGTAACAATAGCGACCGCAATAACAATAACGTCAACGGTAATAAAGCTCGTATTTTCAGTCGGTACGTCGCAGGTTGTTATACACGCGCGTCTTCCAAGCAAACACACTCGCGACGCGCGTATCTCTCTCTCTCTCTGTCTCTCTCTCTTTATTCCGCGGAATGAGCTCCGGGCATATGCCGCACAGTAGATATATACTCCCGATGCCGCTCGCTTTCGCTCGTCGCCTCGGCAGAACTCATGTATTTATGCATTTCGCGGAGGAACCGGGCTCTCCGCGCGCCGCCAATATTTTCCGCCATCAGAAACGCGAGTTGGCTCGCCCGCCGCCTCGCGCTCTGGAGTAATATCCGTCGCATGCATGAGCAAACTAAAAAGCTTGCGCGCAGCTCCGAGGAGAGCCTCGAGATTATTGTTCTTCCGTGTGTGTATATATATATGTATACGAGCGCGTCGAAAGTATGTAAGCCGTTCGCTACCTATATATACATATATATAGTGCGCGCCGCACGCGAAATCTCCTTCTGGATACAGAAGCATAACCGGAGGAGATTGAAGGAGAAAAAAAATATAATATAAAATGATAAATAAATGAAAGAGTCGAAGCCTCCGCGGGGCTAATAGAGAAGTTTAGAAAAACTTGCGCGCGGGAAAGTCGATCGAACGCCGCACGTCGACGAGTAGTCGCGGATGAATAATACTCCCGTGTATACATATACGTAAATACCCCCGAGCTCTTTCTCTCAATATGCGTATACGTGTGCGTATACGTATACACATACATATACGTATGTAGGAGGCAACGTCTCGAGTCCGCGCCTCCTTTTATTATTCGAGAGCCATATTTACTCATTGGATTCAATTCGGATTCACTTAGGATCGCTATGATTTACGCGCCGACGAGGCGGCGGCGTTCGCGCTCTCGCGTTCTCTATACACACACACACGTATAGATATACACACCTGACTCTCTCTCTCTCTCTTTCTGGGAGATGGGAATTTATTGGAGACGAGGCGACCGAGGCACACGCCCTCCCCTAAAAAGCATCCGATATACGCTGTGTATATATACGGTTACTCTCGGTGCGAGCGAGAAGAAAAAGGAAACGAAGAAGCGAAGAAGGAAAAGAGACGCGCGAGTCTCAAAAAGCGGGAAAATTTGAATTTATCGCCGCGGCCGTTTTAATATAAATGATCCCGGCCGATTTGCATATAATTTACAACGCGCGCGTTAGAAATTCGTAAATTATTAGAGCCGCAGATATAGCGACAGAGCGAGAGAGTCGAGATATATAGGCTCTGTATACGTAGACGTAAGCGCGGAAGAAGAGGGAAAGGACTTGAACAAGCGAAGGCGCGTATACGTATCTACGAATTCGTTAAAGAGCAATGTAAATAGCATCGGAGAGAGCTGCGCGCCGCTAATTATGAATTCGAGCAGCCGATAGCGCGCGAGTCTCGGAACAAGCTCGAGTCTCTCGCTGTATACGGGAAAATCCGGTAAAATAATTCAGATAATTGCAGCGGAAATCGACCAAAAAAAAAAAATCTCGTGAGACTCGTCTGGGGCAGCGTTTCTTTTGTTTTATAGGAGCCGTAGATCACGAAAAGAATAGTGTTCCCACGAAATCGAATGAGTGTTTTTGGGTATTCAGATGTTTGTGTAAGAATTTAAAAAAAGATTCGTTTTTCTAAGTGTTTCTTTTTTCAATCCGAATTTCGAGGGAGAAGGAATTTTCTTTTTACGGTCGCAAATATGCTCACAAAATATCTGAGCTTTTCAAATTGGTCGAGCATTTTGTCTATGTTTTTTTTATAACAAAATGACGGCGGTTTTTGCGAGACAGCGTAATGTTAAACTTTGTTGTGAGCGTGATGTTAAACGCGATTTTTTCCTCGAGACATATGACCTTAACGAAAAAATGTTGTAGAATAAAAAATGCTTAAAATTACTCAAAAAATACGCATGATTTTTTTTTTCGTGATCTGGGGGTCCTATAGAACAAAAAAAATCGCTGCTCCAGATGAGTCTCACGAGGTTTTTTTTTGGTCGATTTCCGCTGCACTCCTCGAAATTCGCATATTTATGTCGTTATTATTGAAACAATAAAAAAAAATAGAAAGCAAAAATAAAAAAAAATTGCCGATCCCCGCATTCGCGCTCCAACGAGCGACGGAATTATTGGACGACTCTCGGTCCGCAATAGGGTCGCGATAAAGCCTCTCTATTCTACCATATACTGTCCGCTATATATGTATATATATAACCGCTGCAGCAGCCCGCGGTGCTCGCGTAGCGCGCGACATAAAAAACGTCCATTCATCATGGCCCGCGGGCGACTAGTCGCGTAGAGAGAGCCGCACACATTTTTGCTTTATATTTTTCGACAAGCGTCGACGCGCCGCCGTCGCCGCAGCAGCAGCAGCAGCAGCAGCCGACTATATTGCAAAAGCGAAGGAATTTCAGCGCATCGCGAAAACGACAGAAAGGATATAGGGTGGGAGACGTGTACGCGGGGGGGAAATGAATGGCCGTCTGCTTTATTGACCGCTACTGAATTTTTATCTCTCCCCTGCGCAAATGGACCTGTATACATTGAGATACCGTGGAATTGTGCGCGCTTTGAAATGCATGCGAGGCTTTTAAATCAAATCGACGATTTTCTCTCTCCTGCGGTTTGGTAATCCCACGATTATTGCGGAGTATCTCGGCTGGATTATGCGCGCCTTGATTTTCCGCGGCGTCGCCGGTGTATAATGGTCAATTAAAAGTTTGAATTGCCCGCGCTCGACATATAGCGTATGAAAAAACCATTGATTCTAGTATTGCGATGGCGAGTGATAAGATCAAAATTGCGAAAACAAAAAAAAAAGAACAAAGTGTGGTTGACTTCAGTTGTGCAATTATCGGTTGCGCATAGGGACAAAGTTTCGAATCGGCGTAACGATGTTGCTTGAAGAGTAACGATTCGATTAACGTAACGAAAACCGCATTCGACCAACTCTTAATACGGAGGGTATTATTGCGTAACATATAAATGTAAGCTGCAACTTCGTTGAATGGCCTGTCATTACACGCAGCCGAGGGTAAGTGTGTCACGGCTTGTTACAAATTTACTGGTTTCCCGGCGCGAAATTCAAATTTTTCAAAATCATCAAAACGATTCTTTCGTTCGTCGACGAAGAAACAAATTCATTTTGGCGCGCCAACTCTGCGTGATCGCGCAACGCCACACTATACGCAGCCATAAAAGCGTCGTTATCCACCAAATGATTCAAGGGCCATTGGGAAACAAACGATTCGACATTTGTCAGCGCGACTCGCGTAGCCCCCGTATATATACGTATATACACGTGCGCACTTGCCGGGACGTAATTCTCGCGTAGTGGCTGCGGTTAGTATACCAGTCGCGAGAGACGCGCTGCCGAGGAAGGGAGGAATTGCGAGAGCGAGAGAGAGAAAAAAAACGGAAGAAATGTGCGGGAGTAAGAGAGCAGGGCTCGCGAGTCGAGGTGCCTAAAAGCCAGAAGAAAAAGTGAGGCCATTATGCTGATGTCCCGACATATCGTAGGGCACACACCACTGGCTTCTTTCGCGGCATTTTGGCCCCGAATTCTGCTCGAGCGACGCATATACGCGCCTAACCGTATTAGCTCCTGCGATGGGGTGGCGGGGACGTCTTCGAGAAAGATATACGGCGAATCGCGGGAGGGACGGGGGGGGGGGGGCTTGTTCATACGTATTTTCACCTGCGAAACAGATGGCGCCCGCCGAGAGCTTCCACAGAGATTTCGCGGCGGCTTTGAGAAGCCGTGGAAATATTTCTCGACGACGCCTCGCTTTCTTTTCGAAAATTTCCAAAATTCACTCCTGCCGCAATACAACGAAGCTACAGTAATCCAACGAAGCATCGGTTACGCTAATGAGTTTTTTCTGAGGACCACCGCCAGCCGAGTTCTCCCGTTCGATTGTTTACGTGCGCGCGCAGAAAAAAACTTGACGAGGGCCTCTCGAGGCTCAATCCAGGCACAGCTAGAGAGAGAGAGAGAGAAAGCGAGTGGGAGGTTCAGTTTTTGTTTTAAGAGCGCACGGCTCACGTATTTTAAACAGGCACTAACCGAATCCGCGCCGACTCTACTTGCCCCCCCAGACGCCGCGCGATTCCAATTGTTCGCCTCTTCCCCGCGATTTTAGTTTATAATTATCGGCGCGGGGCGACTGGACGGGCCGAGGGAAAAAAAAGTGTACCGCGATGATTATTATACACCCGACTATTCTATACGTATATATCTATGCGCGTAACGGAATAAAGGCGAGCGCGGTACCGCGAGAGTTAAAGCAGGAAGGTTGATGCGTAATAAAATTTAAGCTTTAATATTCCGCATTAATAGCGGTCGATAAGTGCGACTGGGGCGTTTCAGACGACGACGACGACGACGACTAGCAGCCCCAGCCGAGCCTTATACACCCTCTATACCCTCTCATTCATTTCCCGGATTAAAGCTGCAGCTACTATATATACTTTAAAATTTCTTACGCTCGGTATAAAATTTTTATGTACTTCGGAAAGTTGTGGCCCCCCTCCCCCACCCCTCCCACGACCGTACGCGGGATGAGGCGAAATTTCGGCCGCGGCTATATTGGAATATTTTTCGCGCGCTCTGCCTGCGTCCGCAAAAAAAAGAAGGTCGATCGCGCGCGCGCGCGTAATTATGCATGTGTGCAACGAAGCGAGAACACGCGTGTGCGGGTGCGTGTTTGCGCGCAGGTATAATCGCGATTGTTTTGCAAAAGTTTAAAACTTCGAGAGCCCGCCGCGCCGCGCCGAGAGCCGCGAGCAAAAAGTTATGGAAATTGTACAAGCTGACCTAAAAACGCCCGAACAATACACGTACTCGCGCTCGTCTCTCTCTCTCCTTCTCTCTGTCTCGATATTTTGTCATTTCGAGCACAGCGGAAACCGAAGAGGGAGAGAGGGAGGGGGGGAGGAAGCCTATGTCAATGGCTTCTCTGCGTCGCGCTCCTTATACGCGGGGCTATTTACTCAAGGGTTGGCAGTCGCCGCGACGGGGCGAGTGCTCGAAGCCGAGGAGGGCGAGAGTCCCTCGCACTCTCTCAGCTCTATCCTGCAGGTCTCCGAGACTCCGAGAGGAGAGCGAGAGCCCGAACATGAATTAAAGTTTTAATTTCTCTAAATCACAGCTGGGCCCCTCTTCACCCCCTCGCCAGGAAGTCCTCTCTCTCTCTCTCTCTCTCGGCTCTTTCCACCAGACGGCGGCGGTCCGTTACTTATGGCCTCGGCCCTTTTTACTGCCGCCGACGCCTACTTTCGTCCACCCAATCTTAGCGCAGAGAGAGAGAGAGAGAGAGGCAGACCTACTGGAAGCGAGACTACTCGCTCGCCGGCTGTACTATCACGCGCGAAAGTGCGCCCGGCGAAATCGATACGTGCACTTGACAAGTACACGTCAGTTCGCTGTCGGGCCTGACTCCCTTCGTTACACGCGTACGAGTCTTATAGATATATACATACGTACACGCTGCCTTTTGAAAAGCCGTTTGACGTTCCGAGAAAATTACGCGCAGGCGCATCAAAAATTCATGCGTGTCTGCGCGCGTGTGTCTCATCGTCGTCGGGGGGAGAGGGGGGGGGGGCGATTTTGATCGACGCACCGGGAGAGAAGAGCGATCGTTTCGCTATGTATTCCAACGTCTTCTTCGCCGCGTTGACGCTTTAATTAGCCGTTGCGACGATCGATCGATCTCACCGCGAATCGATCAATTAATCATGTTCCGCCGCGTGTGTGTATTATTGACGAATACACGCGACGCGCACCGAGTGTATATACAACGCAATAATTTTTCCGAGATGAAAACTAGATCTTAATATTGTCGGGGCCACAAATCAAGAATCGTGTACGCGCGCGCGAGTGCCTATATATACAGTGCTTCATTCAGCGATTTCGAGAGTCCCCTCAGCCAGCGTAGGCCATAACTCACATCCAATCCGAAAACTGACTCCCGAAGCCCTTATCGAAAAGTGCAAAAAAATATACGACACGCAATATCGAGCAATTAATTTATCGCCGAAAAATCAGTGTGTAATGCCCCCCCTCACCGTCGCCGTCGTCCTCGTCACAGTGCGTATATAGGCTTGCGACCCCGCGAGCCATAAATAAAGCCCGGAGAGACCGAGAGAGTGAGAGAGAGAGAAAGCGAGAAAGAAGAAGATCGCTATCTTCGGCATACAAACAGAGATGCATCATCCCCCGGTAGTAGAGAGCAGAGGGTTATACACTCTCTCGCCCGCGGCGAGGTTCAGTCCGGGGGGCTGGGGGGTAGCAGCGGCAGTAGCTCTCGCTCTCGGGGCGTTATCCCGGAAAAGCGCGGCGTAACCTCTTTCTTGCGCGCCCGCCTGCCTGCGAGAAAGAGAGGGTCGTTCGTTTAGGAATCATGACGCGGCGTGCTCGCGGCCGGCCGAATGGAAATTAAAATGAGCGAGCCGTGAGGGAGTCGTGAGGGGGGGGGGGGAGAGGAGGGAAAATGGAGAGCTCTTTCTCTCTCTCTCTCTCTCACCGCAGCGATGCGCATTATGTCGGCGAAAAGGCCCGTTTATCTCGGGCTATTGTCGTTGCCTGGCTTTCTTTTATTTCGCCGCGGCGATGGAGAGACAGAGAGAGAGATACTCTTGACTCTCCTGATGCTGGTGCTCATCGCAATCTCAGAGCGTGTTAAGTATATGTCAGACTAATTTTTTCTGGAAAAATGCATTTTTCGGGGGTTCGGATATCGAAATTTCTTTTGTACGCTAGAGGTTTCGAAAGATAGTCGATATTTATTTTAACGGACATAGCTTTTGATGAGAGCATTGCATCTGGGCATATTTTTGTGTTTAAATTAAAGCTCTTTTATCGTACGTAATTGTCGTGCCTCGGAAACATTCGTAATTATTATTATTCCAGTATTTTGACACATTAAAAATTTTGGTAGAAAAGAAAAACGTAAAATGGCACGGAAATATGGTTACCAGCAACTTTCCCGATGTTCATCTACACCTTTGACTATCTTCCGGCTTATACAGAAGAAAGTCTCATCGGTCCGAGACCTCTAGCTTTCAAAACAAATTTTCGATTCCTGGACCCCCCGGAGAAGTGCATTTTTCCAGGAGAATCGGTCATAAACGACGTGTCGCTCTTCTCTATCGTTCTTTTTTAACGACTGAATTATTTCTCGCGGCCGGGCTACGAACGCTTTAATCGCGCGTTGCCCTTCCGCGATGTGTGTGTGTGTGTGTGTGTGTGTGTGCATTCCATTAATAATTAACGTTCCGTCGTAAAGTACAAGCTATACGGGAAACCGCCTGTATACGCATAGTGTGCATACGACAGGCGGAGCGAACTTCGTCGAACTTCTCAATTATACAATCAAAAACCCGCGAATTATTCAATGTTCCCAACGAAATCCCTATAAAATTAACCCCCGACGCCTCGACGATGAAGAAGATCCAGCGAGAGAGCGATGCAAAAAAGCTCGCATACATTTCGCTTCTCTCTTCTCAGCGAAAAGCTGAGGGGGGTGGGGGATGCGCTTCGAGATAAAGTCGAAGCGAGAAATAAAGAGCGAGAAGAGGAGGAAAGTCGCGCTATTAACGCGGAGAGCCCGACGCAAGTGCGCGTATTTATACGGAACACGAGCCCAGTTATACATCTCCTTGTAGCAACAACAAACGGCTCCCTGCTACACCCCCCCTTACCCCATCCTCTCGGCTCTCGGGGTGACATATTGTTTCCATTCTGCGGAGCGCGGTGGTCCCGCGCCGCTGCTGCCTGCGCCGAGTGGCGCACAATAAAAAACCGGCATAAATATCTCGAGATATCGCACTCGCGCGCCCCGTAAAATTGGCGCGCGCGCAAGCTCTAATTTGTCTGAGTGGCTTTTTCGGGAGTGCGCAGCAGGCCCCGGAGCCCGCAAAGATTTCGATACTGTTACGCATAGCCGACTGCGCGCTTATATATCCCCGTACACCACAAGCCGTCTGCGAATGCGTATAACGTATATAACGCACTCGAGAGCGTTCTTGCCCTCGTTTTTGCCGCGGCTGCAAGCTCGCGCTACCCGGACTAATTAGTACAGCCGCGATATACAATGGATTATTCAGGCGCGCGCGGGCCGAGGTGTGTGCGATATAACACCGTGTAAAGATTACGGATATCGCTCGTGATACGCGTGTGCGTACGATATATGTATATTGTATGTGGGTATGTCCAGGAAACACGGCCGATCGTGGGACATACTTTTTTCCGGGGCAAAAACGACTCGAAAAACGAGAAATGTATAATTGAAAAAAAAAAGAATTTATATATTTGTTTTCTCGAAAACTAGGGACTTTTAAAGATGTTTCATTAGAACCAAGTATGTCTTAAAATTCATCAAAGAATGCTCGTTTTTCGAAATTTCGATCTTTCGGATTTTCGAAAAATGATAAATTGTATCGGATCGACGTGAAAAAGTTTCAGAGCATTCTTTCGTGATCGCAAAGACATTATTGTTCTAATGACATTTTTATGAAAGTCCATAATTTTCGAGGAAAAAATCTATGAATTCTTTCTTGGAGTCGCGGTTTTGCTCCGGAAAAAAAGTACACCCTATACGATCGGCCATATACATACGCGACCTTTTTCCCTTCCAGAATGACCTAACGAACTTGAAAAAATAGGTCTGGTAGGTGTGCCTTCAAGAAAATTCTTTGCATTTTTTCCATCCGAGTTGTTTCCGAAATATTCTGGACACACCCATATACACATTCTATCATAGAGTATGACTAGCGTTGAACGTGCGTGCGTATACTTACAGCGTGATGGGCTCCTCCGGACTGGGCGGCGCAGCGCAAATCGAGGTGTTGGTGAGGTGTCGCGACGTACCGGGGGATCTACCTCGGTCATCGACCTGCAAGCACACACACATCGATCTGTAAACGATATAATGCATTTATGAATTTTCCGAATTGCCCCCTCCCCCCTAGAGCGACGAGCACTATGTATACGCGCTATGCGCTTTATTATACGTCCTCTCGATATATTCCTCGCGCTGGAGGCTATAAAGCCGCGAGACTCGACTCGTCGTGTATATATACATACGACGCGCTCACTGCGCGATTTTATCTTCTTCGCGAACCAATAAAATTCTCAAATATCCCCGGGAAAATGTTGAAAGAGTCGCGATGTAGGCGCAAAGTAGAGAGAAGAGAGAGAGAGAAAGTGCGCGCGCACGAAAGGATTAAGCAGACTTTCCAGAGCGCGATGATTTACGAGGGAAGCCGTGTCTGAATTACTGCGCGAACTTTTTACGGCCGCCGAATGTGCGCGCGTGAAAGAAAGACAGAGAGAGAGAGAGAGAATATCGAATGGAGAAAGTGAGAGAAAGAGAGTCGCTTTGTGCGTCGAGAGACGGGGAGAGCGATCGGTATACCCGAAATTCAACGAATACATATAGTTTCGAAAAATACAATGACCGATCTCTATTCGCGCTGTAAAAATCTCGATCTCGCACTCTTGCACTCGATTTCGCAGCCGATTCGATCGGCCCGACAAATAGCCGGCAAAACGAAATGCGGGAGAGAACTACGCTAGTGTATATATATATATATATATATGGAGCCTCGATCGCGCTTTGGTTATCGCCGCGGCGGCGGAGGAGGTCGTCGCCGTCGTCCTCGTCTACGACTGCAATATCGAGGGAAAGGGCCAGTCTTAACGAGCCACTGAGTCGTATAAATTTTATTGCCATTTCATAATTCCTTCCAGAGCGAGAACAATAAGCGCGAGTGCCATTCCGCGGATATTATCGCCGCACACGCTCGGACCCCGACGTGGATATAGTATCACGTATATACCGTACGCCAGCGGCAACCGAACTCTTTGTTTACTTCCCTTTTTCTCCGACAATTATATATACCGTCGAGCCGCCGGATTTTTCAATCTTCCGATCCTTAGCCGCGAACGAGATATATGTATAGGCGCCGATACGCTTTCTCTTCTGGTACACCCGTTGAAAAGAGCGATAGACCGTGCACGAGAAAGTCGGAGCTCGAGAGCGAGCGAGAGAGAGAAAAAGCGTGATTTACATTCCTTCGTCTCGACAACATAAAAATTCCGCAGCGATAACTTCCTTTGTTCCTCCCTCTGCGGTGTGCAGCTTCTCCGTATAAAAGGAAGCTCGGACGAGTTGAGCGAGCTCGAGCTTCGGCGCGGCTTGGGAGCCCTGCGGGGGGTGTAACGCGTATACACACGTATATATACGTATACACACACAGCGAGAGAGCAGCGCTGCGGCTCGACTAGTTTTCAGGCTTATATTACATTTTTTAGCCTTGATTAAAGCCGATCTGCCGCGCCGTGGTATTCGCGTATTTATATATACTTGCGGCTCTATCCTCCTCGGCGCGATGTATATATACATACGCGTATATACACAGGCGCAAGGCGTCCGCTGCCGCCGAGATTGCAATCTACCTTGAGATTGTATTACGGGGAAAGAAATTAACGGGGGGCGCGGAGCGCGAGAGAAATTAAAAACTCGCGCGCTCTCGCGGCGCGTTTTTCAAAAATTTCGAAGGAGCTGCGGTTGGAAAAATTTTAATTAGCCCGAGACGTCGGTCGGCACCGCTATCTCCCTCTTCCTATCTCCGAGTCGCTCTATGGCCGAGCGAATGAGCAAAAAAAGTGCATTCCGTAAAAGGATCTGCTCTCCCTTTTCTCCCGTTTCTATGTATATGTATATACACGTATATAGAGAGTGCGTGCGCGCGGGCGGCCGACTCCGACGGACGTGTATATCAGCTGGGGATCGAAATGTAATTAAGAGGGCAAATAATCCGTGCCGAACAAACTCCCCCCTCCCTCACTCTCTCGCTCGCTCGTCGGATCAAAGAACGCGAGAGCGGCAATAGAGCGAACGGGGGCTGCTACTACCCCCGGCATGGGGCACCATCGCCACCACCGCCAACAAGCGACCGGGGCGAAGCCAAAAAGTAGCTTCGCCTGCCGCTCGTACATACACACACGCGAAAGAGTCGAGGAGACGTGACGAGTCCATGTACTTTCCCTCGATAAATATTTCCGTCAAGTGACCATATAGCTATAGCGGAGGGCTGCTCTCCGATCGGAATTCAAAGAGAAGCGGGAAAGGTGCGGGATACACCCGAGAGTCCAGTCCAGTCGCGCTTTACCACTGCCTGGAAAGCTTCGCCGCTGTGCTTTTTGCTCTCGCGCACGAGCGAGCGAGCGAGAGAGAGATAAGGTCTCTCGTCGCGTCTGCGGCGGCAAAGTGAGTTAGGTACACCGGCGCCCGATGTATATACCGCCGCTGCGGACTCGCATGAAGATGACCTCTTCGTTTTGGCTTTTTTGCGCGCGCGCGGGAGCTCTGTGCGAGCGGATGGATTTTAGTGGAGCAGCTAAGATATAGAAACGGTCAAAGGCGAAAAACAAGCGAAGGAACGCTTGGCTGGGGAAACTTGCGTACAAAGAGCGCGACTTGCAGGCCGAGGCAGCCCAGCCGCGCCGACGAGGAGAAAAAGACGTGGGAGGAAGAAAGCCGGACGGAGAGAGAGGAGGGAGTCACTCGGCCAGTATATTTGCGTTAGGTTACGTAGTTGCGCGTTTAATCAGCCATGTATACGTCCGCCCGACGTCGGCGTAACGGGAGGGAGACAGAGGGACGGAGAGACGCGCGTTTGAAGGAGCAAAGATGGAAGGAGAAAGAGAGAGAGAGAGAGCTTTGCCGACGAGCCAAAAAGGACAGCCGTTCCATTGCTATACGGGTATACGTGTGTATGTATATATGCACACGGACACACTTGCACTCGGTCGTTTGTCCGAGAAAACGACGAGTTCAACGCGGCACAGATTTCCCGCTCTATCGTCTCTCCATCTTTCACTGTGTGCTTTTGCGCAAGAGAATGTTTTCCTCGGATGCTGCGCGCTCGTCGTACTGTACACCCCCTCCCCCACCCCCAGCTTTCCAAGAAGAAAGGATTCGCCCTCATGGCTATACGCGTATACTCTTCTCTCGGCTTTCTTTATACTCGAAAGGTCTCTCGGTATAACTGCTGTACTGGGCCTTCAAAGACAGCGTAGATCCCCCCCCCCCCCCACCCCCCGGGAATGAAAATAATTCGCTGGCTAAGTACGATCCAAGTTTTGCGCGTTACTTACATTAGCGCGAATCGCCTGCCTCCGATCGATTACGAAAATAGAAGTAGAAAAAAAATGAAATGAACAATATCGTCGGCGCGTCGAGAGGAAATTGCTTTGTTTTCGCTTACATCGCGCGCTCAACTGTATACGTACGCAACGATCGCGCGGCGATACGTCATCTATATACACGGCATTGCAAACGTATTTTACGTGTCGCCGCGATGACGTTAATCAAGAATCATAAATGATGAAGGAGGAGAGAAAGGGACGGGTATACCCGAGCGGGGGGGGGGGGGCGAGAGAGAGGCCGAAACGGCGGCGCCTTCGAGGCGTCGATGCCGTGACAGATTGCCCCCCGGTATTTTCCACCACATACATCATCGGTATACACACGCGGTATACGTATATATATACCCGCAGCCTATATACACAGCCTTTAGTTGAACTCGAGCGGCCGCGCAGTTATCGACTGTACATCCGCCTAATTGACACTGCATCCATCCCGCGCGTGGACCAACGCGCCCGAATTTGCTTTTGCCGCCGCGGAATTCGTACAAATGCTGTGTGTGTGTGTGTGTGTGTGTGTGTGCAGTTGTCCCTTGTCGAGGTTGGCGCTACGTATAGACTGGTTGCACACCTGAACGAATAAAGAGAGAGAATGAGAGTGGCAACGTCGAGTGGAAAATTGAGAAATCACCTAATGGTCTTATTATATACTTTACGGCGCAAACTCTCGGACAGCTGGGACCTTCAATCCGTCAATCTCGAAAGTTGTGACGCGGCCAATATTACTTATTTACCGGCGGGGGGAGAAGGGGGGGGGGAGATATGCCATTGGCTCTAGTGCTCGCGAGGATAAAGTTGTCATTGCTGGGATGGGTCGCGCTACACAGCGTCAACTCTCTCTCTATTCATCGATTTTTCTACTTATGAATTGTTAATGCTCGCAGCCCGGCGAATTCAGCCCGGTCCGTTCGACTCTCTCTCTCTGTATCTCTCTGCCGACGGCGAGGAAATGAATTTGTCAACGAGTTTCTCTCTCTCAGAAATCCAGAAATCGCCCTATTGTGCTTTGCTTCGCGAGAGATTCGGACAAATTCTATTTGGGATAGAGGAGGGAATAGCTGGGATACAGAGCCGGCGGCTACGAATTTCCTGCGCAGAGACGCCACGAGTGAGAGAAAGAGAGAGAGATATATGTCTACGATGCTGCACTAATGATAACCGAGGCATTGAGTGCGGAGGCGTCTCCGACCGTCCGTGTGGGAGTCTTCAATTTTGCAAAGTTTGCGAGCGGGGATTGAGAGTGTGTGGCTCGATCGCGGAAAAATCTCTGGTTAACGAGATTTATTTGTGCTTCGATTTTTTATCGCAGGTTGTATTTCTCGTTTAGATTTGTAGATAGATTTAATGAAAGTATAATTAATGAATGAATAAAATTATTTATTATCTTTTCGAATACAAGGCTCAGTGTTTGATACGAAAGCCTACGTTTTAAGGGACAGTTCCCTCCTTTTCAGTACGGCTAAATTTAACAAAAAATGCGAAATATTAAAATATATATTATATAGGTAGAAAATTTACACAATCACATAATTTTTAAAAATTCTCTAAAAATTTAATGAAATCCTGTGGAATTCTTTATATTTCATGGCATCGAATTTACACATTCTTGTTTTGACATATTAAAAAAAAATGATAAATGTGTCTTAATATTTTTCAATAATAAGTGCTAAATTTTTTGTCACGTACGCGCTAAAAACCATTTTGCTTGCGTTAATAAACAAGGATTATTATAAGAATTCGATATCGAAGCACTCGAATAATCTAACCGAATTTTTATACATAAATTATTTAAAGACCTCGGCATTTAACTCCTTCCCATTTATTTTTTTCACCCACAGAGCCAAAACCGAAAAAACACGGCGCCAAGTCCATAAACTGAAAAGCATCGCTGTGTCGCGTGGCATATAATAAATTGCGAAAGGAAAAATTTCTTCATCAGCCATTAACGTTTCCTCCTCCGCCTTCTCGCCACTCTCTCTCTCTCTCTCTCTCCAGCGCACAATTCAATCCTTTCCCATTGTCGGGATAAAAAGGCCGTAATATATATTTTCCGTACAGCCCCGTAAGGATTCCCCGCGTCGCGTTCTCTAAAGCAGTATAGTCGACGTGGCCGGCAAAGGGCTTCAAAATTTTCAGCAAATTAAATACCGACGATAGTGGTTACCCCTTAGGTCCGGCCTAAGCCCAATAACTCATAGACGGAATGCGAAAGGGTGAACCCAGGCAGCAGCAGCAGCCGCCGTGAATTTTTTTTCCCCGTGTTTTACTCTCCGCGCACCACCGCCGCCGCGTAACAAGTCTCGAAGCCGCTAAAAAGGGCGAGCGAGAGAGAAAGAGGCGACCGCCGACGTTGTACGCCGAGCTTGCGCCGCGGAAAAATAACAGCAGTCTGTTTATCTTGAGATTTGTAGCCGGCTGTTCTCGATATTTATTGGGCGCTCGACTGCAGAGAGAGAGAGAGAGAGAGAGCGTCTAGTATATATACGGCCCTCTCTCCGCAAAGTCCTGACGGACCGTTAAATTTTATTATGCTTTTCGCCACTTTTCCGTCCTACACACGGCCGGCATTGCGAGCGATTTCATTTCGGATATTACGCGCGCTTTTATGCTTATTCGAGGAGCCGTGCGAGGGAGCGAGAAAAAAATGCTTTCTCTCGTGCGCGGAGCCGAAAAACAGCGCGTCCACGTACAAGCTTATCGGCGTGTGTACACATACGTATGGGAGTATGTCCAGGAAATTTCGGAAACATAACTCGGGCGGAAAAGTTGCAAAAAATTTTCTCGAAGGCAAACCTACCAGACCTGTTTTTTTCTCGTTTCTTGGGTCGTTATGAAGGAAAAAAAGCTCGCGTGCACGGCCGATCGTAGGGTATACTTTTTTCCGGAGCAAAAACGACTCGAATATAATCGAGAAAGAATAATTAACAAAAAGAGAATTCATAGATTTTTTCTCGAAAATTGTGGACTTTTATAAACATTTCATTGGGACAAATATGCCTTAAAATGTGTCAAAGAATACTCTGAAATTTTTTCAGATTTTTAAAGGACGTTTTCGGAAATTTCGATTTTTTGGATTTTCGAAAAATGAAGAATTGTATCGGATGAATCTGAAAAAATTTCAGAGCATTCTTTCACGAACGCAAAGATATTTTTATTCTAATGAAAATCTTACAAAAGTCCATAGTTTTCGAGAAAAGAATCTATACGAATTCTCTTTTTGTTAACTATTTCGGGTTTTTTTCGAATCGTGTTTTTGCTCCGGAAAAAGTATACTCTACGATCGGCTATGTAGGCGATCTTTTTTCTCTTTCAGAACGACCTAAGGAACGAGAAAAAACAGTCCCGGTAAGCGTGCCTTCAAGAAAATTTTTTGCAACTTTTCCGTCCGAGTTGTTTCCGAAATTTCCTGGACATACTCATCTATGTACATAGACACGTATTCGCGGAAAGACGACGCGTCTGGGAATTGAGACTGTATATGCGGAAGGTGTTGCGGCTTCCTCGGCGCTAACCCGGCGGGCCTCGTGCTCATTATCTTAACAAATCTAATATCGCGCTGGGTGTTTATAAATGTCTTGTTTTCCGCCAAGAGAGAGAGAGAGAGAGAGGCGGCAAGTAGAGGGCGATGAGGCTTTGGCTTACCTCATCCTCTCGCGCGTCTTTAACGGGAGTGAGCGCAGTAGCTTCTTACTACATAGTCTCAGGACGGGAGAGGAGAGAGACCGAGAGTGTATAGGGTGAGCTTCTAAGCATTCGCGAAATCCCGACTAAAAACACGGCTCGTGACGCCGCCGAGATTTATGGGATTAATATTTCTATGGCTCGGGGACGGGGGAGGGGGGGGGAAGTGCGGTGTATCAAAGAAAAATTTAATCTTTCCAGCTCATTGCCGTACCCGCGTATATATAGATCCTATTGAAAATTAAAAGCGCGAGAGAGGCGGTCTGTATAGTGGGCGAAATTTTGGAGCAGTTCCTCCTCCCTTCCTCTGTCCCCGCTAAGACTAAGATTTGGGGGGAGGGGGGAATCCTCGCGTTTGTTTAGGACACGCGTATACATACGCATAGCTGTAGATAGTTGCGAAGCGGCGTCTCTTCTCTATATACCTATATATGCGCGTGTGCGTCGGTGTGCGCGCGCTTAGGCGGCGAAATGCTCTCGCCCGTATATGTATATATGTATGTACATATATATGTATAGCGCACAGAGAGCTGAGCCAACGGTCCCGGCAGTTATTACCATTAGGATGAGGCGGGCTGCTCCTCGGCCGCAAACTAGACGGGCGTAATCCCTCAAGAGCAATAATAAGAATCCTTTCCACGTCAAATTGCCCTCAACGCTCCTCCTGCTTCGCTCTGCGCCTTTCATTCGTTTCAACTCGCCGGAATTATACTCCGTGTGCAGCCTGTTTATATCTTTAATTAACTGCGTCTCCATTTTGCACGAGGATTTTAGTTATATTATGCAAGTGAGCGTATGAGCTGCTGATCGGAAAATCGTTCGACTATGAATAATGGATTGCTCTAACTATACACGATATCTATGCGAATATAATAATAGCTCTCGTAACGGACAACGATTAAATATAAAATAAGTGTACATGAGTATATCCAGAAAATTTCGGAAACAACACGGACGGAAAAGTTGCAAAAAATTTTCTTGAAGGCACACCTGTCAGACTGGTTTTTCTCGTTCCTTAGGTCATTCTGAAAGAGATTCATAGATTTTTTTATCTCGAAAACTATAAACTCTTATAAAAATGTTATTAGGACAAATATGTCTTAAAATTCATGAAGGAAAGCTCTGAAATATTTTCAGATTGATCTGATACAATTTTTCATTTTTCGAAAATCCAAGAGATCGAAATTTCCAAAAACGTCCTTAAAAAATCTGAAAAAATTTCAGAGCACTATTTAATGAATTTTAAGAGATATTTGTCCTAATGAAATTTTTATAAAAGCTTATAGTTTTCGAGCAAAAATCTATGAATTCTTGTTTTTTAATTATTTCTCGTTTTTCGAGTTTTTGCTCCGGAAAACGTATACCCTACGATCGGCCATGCACGCGATTTTTTGCAACTTTTACGTTCGAGTTATTTCGAAATTTTATTTTCAAAGCTAGAGGTTTCGGACCTATGAGACTTTCTTCTGTAAGCCAAAAGATAGTCAAATGTGTAGAGGAATATGGGAAAAGTTACTAGTAACCATATTTCTGAGCCATTTTATGTTTTTATTTGCAAAAAATTAATGTGTCGAAATACTGGAATAATGACAACTACGAATGTTTCCGAGGTACAAATAAAATTTCAAATTATACGACAATAAAGTAGAATAAAAGAGCTTTAATTTAAAACATAAATATGCCTAGATTCGATGCTCTGATCAAAAGTTACATGACGTTTGAATTGTGAATTGTTTGTCCTATAATTCAAATTTTTGCAACCCTGGTTACGTCTATTCAACAAAAATAAAAGTAAATAAAAAGCCGATTGTCTTTTTTTCCATATACCTCGCCCACGTTAAATTCTAATGTTTCATGTTTCTCGTGTTCCTCAACATTTTTGACTATCTATCAGCCAACAGAAGAAAGTCTCATCGGTCCGAAACCTCTACAGCTTTAAAAACAAAATTTCGATTTCTGGACCCCCCGATAAAGTATGCAATATTCTATGAGAATTGGTCACACACTCGTACAAGAAAACATCCTCCACCACCACCGCGCGCAATATCATCTCCCGAAAGAAGCATCGTCGCGATATAAAAACAATCGCCGCTCGCTCGCGTGTCGACCGAGAATCTAATCCACTCCGTGGAACGACACGCCGCACAGTCCCCGAAACTAATTTCGCAACGAGAGAGAGAGAGAGACCGTATATACACACGCACATAGACTCGCGCGCGCGAAAAGAGTCGAGAGCCGAGAGAGCGACTCAATCAAATCGGAGGGTGCAAAGCGCGCGACGATCGCGCGGTGGCAATGCGCGCATCGCACTCTCTCTCTTACTCTCTCGCGAAACGAGAGGCTTCGGGATTCGCAATCCGAGGGCGAGTCGTCGGCTCTGCTTTCTTATGTACGCTCGTAGAGAGAAGCGTACGCGGGAGGAGCGGGCTCGTGTCTCGTGCGTAATTTGCACACAAAGTGCCGTGCATCGCGCTCTGCCCGGGATATTATGCTAACGTCCCTTGCATAAAGGTTAGGGAGAGCTTTCCCGCTTCTCTCCGTAATACAGTGCGCGCCGCGGCGGTACTTCTCTCTCTCTCTCTACGCTGCAATTCCGCTTCTCGCTCGTATCCCGTTTGCGCGTAGGCGTGTGGTGTATACACATGCGATGCGATAGAATTTGCGAATATTGTTTTGCAGGGACACCAAGGGTTTGGAGGAGGGGGGGGGGGGAAGAAAGGGAGAATAAAATTGTACAAGTCGCGATGATATAAATTAAGCGTAACAAATCGAGCTCTCTCTCTCTCGCTCGTTCGCCGGCGAAAGTGAAAACCTGCCTTGATTTACGCCTTACACTTTCGTCCTCTCTCACCCCCCACCCCCTCACCCCCGCGCGCGCGACTTGACAAACTTCGCGGGCATGCGTGTGTGCGAGTAGCTGCGAAAGTTGCGTCGACGTCGAGGCGGTGTAGAGAGTCAACGAGAAATAAAGAACGGATTTCGTCTCTCTCTCCCTTTTTTTTTCTTCTTCCATCGCCTTGCGTCCCTCCCGAGTAACCGTACGCGCGCGCGTATATACATCCCTCTTTCTCGGGCGGCTCCCGGCACACGACGCAGTTGAGTACGAGCGAGGGAAAGCCAGTCTGCGTTCCATTAAATGCTACTTTATCCGGGACGAGGAGGTGGAGGAGGGCAAAGCCGGGGACAGGTGTTGGCGAGGAGGCCCTCGATCCGGCTGAGCGCCTACTGCGACAGACGCCCCGATAAAAATTATACGAGAGAGAGAGAGAGAGAGTCGCTCGTACAGCCGCGGAATTCCTTCAATAATAAAGGGATCTTCGTTACGGCGCTGCCGCTGCTGCGTGTGTATGCGGCCGCGCAGCGCCGCTGCTTTTTAACGATGGAAAAGAAAGTTTGCTTTCCCTCCCGCTCCTCCTCGCTCGCTCCTTGGCGTATTTAATTTTGCGCTTAACGGCGTATGAATCTCGCGGAGAGAATTCAATTTTGCTTTATGGATATGCCGTAACGATCGACTATACGTATAGGAGTATGGCCTCGTCTTCGGTACGTAAACAAAAAACCGGGAGAAAACGAGCGAGCGTCATTGCGCGCTCGACTGGGAATCGAAGAGAGAATAAGAAAAGTGTATGCAGAGAGACGAAGAAAACGGGCTTATTCAATTACACGAGATGAGGATGATTCGACCGCAGCCGAGTTCTTATATGCATGACTCCGCCGCACCCCTCGGACGACCATCGTCGGGCATAGCCGTGGCGGCGGTATAGCTAATAAAAAACCCGTCACGTAGAGATCCGCACGAGACTCGGGAGAGCGAGAGGGCAAAGAATACTGATTCATTATACAATCTGGGTCGAGTGATTAGCATGCAACTCCAGCGTCGTTGCGCCGCTGTCGGGGCAGTCCCTCCTCTCGCCGCTATATACCTCGTCGGCTTCTAAATAATGTAAGGCGCGCCAGCAGCAGCAGCAGCAGCAGCGGAGAGTCTCCCGCGAGTACAAGGACCGACGAACGTGACGCCTTCTCTGTGTGTGTGCATAGTCTCGGCTTGACGCAAAAGTACGTGCGGCTTGGTTTTTGACGCTCTCGCGGTGTCCTGCGATACCGATTCTCCGAGAGAAATGCAGCTTTTGGAGGGGGTTCGGAAAACGAAATTTTTTTCTTTAAAGGTAGAGCCGAGAGACAGTGATAAGTGCAGAGAAACATGGGAGAAGTTAGTAAGTATATAAGCAGATTTTCGAGCCGTTTTGCGTTTTGTTTTTACAAAAATTTTTAATGTGTCGAAATACTGGAATAATAATGATTACGAATGTTTCCGAGGCACGACAATAAAGTACTTTAATCAAAAAATTAAAATCCAACTAGCCGATTTTCTTATTTTCTCCATAATACCTTCCCATGACTATCTTTCAGCTTATCGAAGAAAGTCTCATCAGTCCCCTCCGAAAACTGCATTTTTCTAGGAGAATCGGTCGTATATACCTATATGAGCGTATTACCGACGTTTATGACGTTACAATCGACTATACATATATACAGGGGACAAGCAATTTCAATTAAAAAACGCGGAGCTTAAAAGCCTTCCGGCCGCGCGGCGGCCTCGATCGCTCGAAAAGCCTATATATACAGGGGGTGAGGCGATTAAAGGAGTATCAGAGAGCACTCTAATGCCGATTCGGATGGTGAGCTATGGCCTCTAGGCGCACCGGCGTAGAGGAGAGAAAGAGAGCGAGAGCCCGGGATAAAACATTTTTAATATAATTAAGTGGAAATCTCTGCGGCGACCCCTCTCTCTCTCCCTTCTCTTCTTTCTCTCTCTCTCTCTCTCTTTCTCTCGCGCAATGTAAGAAGGGTTGTACACAGTCCCTCTCTCTCGCCGTGCCTTCGGGGCATGTTAATGCACTCCGAGATCTTAGCACTTACACTCCAACACGCCGAGACGACTATCCTTCCCTGCTCTCATTTTCTGCGCCTTCTCTCAGTCATTCTCTTATTTCTTGCTTCTTTGCCGCCACCGCCGCCGCCGCCGCCGTCGCCTTTGTCCCCGGCGCTGTTCCGTCAGGCGTTTTCTCTTTCTCTTAAACTACCCCTGCCGGAGCGAGCGAGAGAGAGAGAGAGAGGCGCCTCCAGAGGGCTTTCACGAACGACGCCTTAAATCCGGATCTCTTTGCCGCCCGTAACCCTCGACCATTCTTCCTCTCGGGGCTTTCTCCGCGCTGCCGAGGTGCCGCGCGATTTCCACTCGCGGAATGCGTGAAAGACTGCTTCCGGAAAGACAAAGAGCAAGAGAGGAGAGAGAGAGAGAGAGTGAGAGAGTGAGAGAGAAGGAAAAATAGAGTAAGGGGTCGATGGGGGATAAAGAGACTGTTTTTCCGAAAAACACTTGCTGCTTATGAACTCTCTCGCTCTCTCGTCTCGGAAGCCTTTAATTCACTTCGCTCGCAGCTGCTCTCGACTGGCGAAGAGCGAGACCGAGAGAGAGAGAAAGCTGTTTACTGCTGTTTCTTGCATTCTCGTTATTGGCAGGAAATTAAATTCGCGATCGTCGGATTAAGGGCCTCCTGGAATTCTAATCAAATTTAAGCGCGCCGAGAGAGAGCGCCGCGTCGACAATTTATTTGCTAAATCCCGCGTAGTCCATTGGCGTGTATAGACGGGTTACAACTTGCGCGCTTTAGCATCCATTGAATGGGATTACTGCGGGTGTATGTTTAATTATTGCAGAAATGATTTTTACGTTACGTTCGATTGTCGATTAACTTTTTGCCACAAACTTTCATCTGACACCAGATGAGAGTTTCAAAAGTGAATAACTTCTTGGCTTTCTTAATTCACTAATATACTTACTGACCCTTTAGTATCTTTTTTTATCCCGTACGACCAATGCAGTTATATCATTCCGTAAATGTAATCGATTCCCGCAACTACACAACAAACATGAAAACAAATCGCATTAGTTCGAAGTTTCTATTACGTTCGCTTACATTTTCATCGCGTCAACCAAAGGCACATCCAGAGTACTATCCACGATTGCATCCACACTGGGCTAACCCTTCCTCGCCCCCCAGAAACCGTTGAAAAACCACTACGTAACGAAAAGTCGAAATCTTTTTTTCTGCGCGGCACTCGAGATTTAATTACCATTCCGTCCTCCGATCCTTCGTTACGTGCTCGTCAAGTTGAATCAGTGAAAATTTTTACTTCCTCCTTTCACCCCCTCCCTCTCTCTCTCTCTCTCTGGATGCAAATGTTTTCCCCCATCCCCGCGGAGCGCTCGCGCGCGCCTTTTTAAGCGCAAGAGAGAGACGACGACGACGACGAGGAAGAATGGCTCGAGGCATTCGTAAGTGGATCGGGAGAGCGAGACGCCGCCGCCGCCGCACGAAAAGAAATCTTAATTAACGAGCTCATTGTTTCGTCTCTCTCGTGGAAACGGAGAGCGAGACGTCGGGAAATTCGACGAAGCGCGTCTCGCCACGAGAGAAGCGAGAGAGAGAGAAAGACGAGAGTATAACCGAAGGATCGAGGACACAAGAAAGAAAGCCGCTATGCACGACGAGCAGCCATGCGTGCCAACAGCCGCCCCTCGTCTGAACAAGAACGGGAGGGGAGGGGGGCGATCTCCTTAACTATAATCTACGCAGTCCACTCGGACATCGCCCCCCTTCCCCGCCTCGCATCTAATAGATTTAACTCTCGGACCTGCGGACTTTTTCGTTCGCCACTCATCACGCCATGGGCTCTTTCCTCCGCGGCACTGAATAATCCAGCGCGCGCGAGACCGAGAGCGAGAGTAAACATTATGCACCCCCCGCCCCCTTGTATATATATATACGCGATCCTATCGCGGCGATTAAGCTTCACAGCTCTGTCCGTCCATTAGGGCAATCAAGCGATCAGCGCTGCAGTGCGTGCGGCTGCGAATGGAATCGAAAGCCGATGACGCGCGCGCGCGCGGGGTCCATCCACCCCCCCGGCAGTTCATCACTCCGACACCTCCTCTCTCTCTCTCTCTCTCTCTGTGCTGTACTGCGTGAGAAGCGATGATTAACGCGTATGTCACACTGCGGCGACAAAAGCGGTATATAGCCCGCGCGCTCGCCGTACGACACACATGTACGTGATACGTATATATATGTATATATGCGTGCGTGCAGGTGCGCGCGGGGAGGGGGAGCACGAGCCCTCAACAGGTGGTCACTCGCGAGCTCGTGGCCAGCCATCCATCAAGGGCTTTGTGCGCCGATAGGCCGCTCGGACACGCGGCTTATTCTTTCTTTCTCCGCTTTTTTTTTCCATAGTCGTCCAACCACCCCCTCCGATCGAGAGGCACGCGAGCTCGCTCTGGTTTTCCCAATTTTTTCGAATATGCGCGAGAATATTTCACTCCCTCTCTCTCTCTCTCTCTCGGTGTGTGGAGCAGTGCTCGCGTTGAATTAACTGCGGAATCTAAAAAAAAAGCCGATACGCTCCCGCGTTCAAAGACATTTCTATAAATAAGAGAGGGGTGGGAGGGGGTGAACAAGAGCGCCTGTTTTTTTTGTGCCTCGCGGCGCAAATATGAGCAGCGGAGCGCGGAAAGAGAGAGAGAGAGGGAAAAGAACCTACAGGACAACGGCCGGTCAAAAGGGACGCTCGGACAAATGGACGGATCGGGAGCGGCGTTTTTGCTGCCTCTCTCTCTCTCTCTCTCTCTCTCAGTCGTCAATCGAGCTATTCCAGAAGCTCTTTTTTGCGCGGCAGGCAGGCGTGCGTATGTATACGCGCACAGAGCGAGGAGCGCACAATACTCGCGCCGCGCTCCATTTATTTCGCGGCAGTCGCTCGCGGCGCTGTGTGTATACACACGTCTATATAGATATATATGCATGTATATATGGACTACGCCGACGTATTGCTGCTGCAGTGCGCGTATATATAGCGCGGATTCTCTCGTATGCACGCGTGTTTATCGGCGCGCACGTCCATTCTCGTTTCAACGCCGCTCTCTCTCTCTCTCTCTCTCTCTTTGCTCCACCTACGCTTTTTCCCGGAGAAAGGGGGTGAGGGGGAGGGGGTGGGTTGGCTTTGTTCTTCTGAAACAGAGGCCAGTGTTGCGCATTTATGCGTGCACGATGCTGTTTGCGAATCGAGAAGAATTATGGATGTTGCGCGCGTCAATATTGCGCTAAGAAACGAAGAGCTTTCAATGAGAGAAAGAGAGAGCCATTCGCATGCCAATGTTTACACGACGGAAATGTACGATGTGCACCGCGTGCGAACCTCGTGCCTTTGAATTCTTGTTGATTGGCGTCTGGAGGGGGTGAGGATACGCCGATGACTTGGAAAATGCTGTGTACACTTTTGCAAACTTGGAACACTATACGTTGTGATCGTCAATTGGCTTTTGTACGGATGGATGCATCGCTTCGTGGCTTACTTCTTTTTGTGTGTACGCTTAAGGACGTTGACCTGTTTTATAAAATGATAACTGAACTTAATGAAAATTTAGAATATGAAAGTTAAGAGTCTCCTGAACGAAATTCCGAGAAATGTCAAGTTGAAAATACTATGTGTAACATAGGCTCTGATGGTGCAGCCTCTAAATAATTAATAAAATCTGTGACAGAAATAACACACGTGAACAAACGTCAGAGAATTGATAGAAAAATGTTAATAGAATAAAACTGCAAATAGTTTGAGCTATGTTATAATGTTTTTTTTTTTTTTTGAAAGATATTAATTGAAAACAGCTCTCGACGATAAGGTTGTGTTAGAAAACGTATTTTTATTTTACGCAGCAGGCTATCCTTAATTATTATTTTCATTCTCTAATTGATAAAACAAGTGTCCGGAGCTTATTTGCAAGTATTCTTATCTTTTTACTTTTTGAAATTAAATTTTGTATCGATAATATAGTATAATAAATAAACTATAATTTTTGCAAACCATAATTACATGTTGAAGCAGCTGAGGTGTCAAATTATTCGTATAAGTTTCGCTCAATAATTCGCATTACATACAATCAGGAAATATGCAGAATATTCCACAATATATTTTCAATCAATCTGCGAATAAATTCATTAGTTCAGAATCGACGTCCGACTACTTCCGACATTAAAAAATCGTTACAGTCAGAATATTAGACGAGCTCGAGAGTGCCAGATACGACGTACCCCAAGAAATCTATATGTATACGCATATACATATATATACAAGCTTGATGAATGCACAAAGCGTCGACAGGACGACTCGTCGCTCGTCTATAGACGCCGTCCGACTATACATTCGGGCGGCTGCTTATTAGTAAACCGAGATCGTCCCGACCATTACGCATTCCGATTTTCCGCGATAAGCGCGTCTGGCTGGCGTCGTCGTCGCCCATTGCCGAAGATTGAGCATCGCCGAGGAAAATGGTCGGCGGCACGTACGCGACGAGCGGCTGCTCCTCCCGCTGCTCCGCTTTAAGCCGTATAATACGGAGGCCCGTTACGCGTGTGTGTATACGCGGCAATCGAGTGTATTATACATACGCGTATATATATATATACGTCGACTGTCTCGGCTGATATTGAATTCGCCGGATGGCTTTGTAATGGATGTGCGATAAACTTTCTCGCGCTGTGCAACAAAAGGAGAAGAGAAACAAAAAATAGCTCGAGTATACACACGAGGCTAGTTTACGGGGAATCCGGTTGGCAGTGATTGAAAGCTTCGCTATTTTTCTCGTTACAAGCGCTGCCCCCGGTGGCATCTGGTCAGCGGACACGGACAGGCTATAACGAGTGCGCCGTTATACACTAACTAACGCCGGCGCATAAACTCGCCTCCAGAGTCGAGAGTTTTAAATTACATGAACGAGTTTGCGCCTTCTCCCCTCCCACCCTCTCTCTCTCGCGATTTCTTGCTCGTTTATACACACACACCCATAGAGATATATATATATATATATTTACAAATACATATTACAGAGAGAGAGACGCGGGCCATTGACCCGCGAACTAAAAGTAACGACCACTCGAAGCCCGACTGCAACTGACGGTAACTTCAATCCGTTAATTGGTGTATAACTTTTTCACTTTGAGTTCTTCTCGTCGACGTCCTCTCTCTCCTCTCTCTCTCTCTCTGCCGTTAAACCGGGAATTCGAGTAGCGCGCCTCGTTTTACCTGCAACTCCCTCTTTCGCGCACTCGATCGTTTGCGAATTAACGAGCCCGCGGATGTGTCCCCGGGACACACTACTCGAGCGGGTCTGACCGCGTCGCGCTCTTACTACTTGAAAATATCGGGCTTCGCGCTGCCAATCTCGAGGGCGAGAGATCCGTGGAAAAATCATGCAAAACCAGGCTTATAACCCACAATACACACCAAGAGCGAGTGAATATGGAAGCCGTTTGTCTTGCGATCGGAGCCTGCAGGAGGGTTACAATTAGAGTCAGAGGGAGGAGGGGCAGGGGGGGGGGCCAATTCAATATCGAGGGGCTATTCGGCTTTCGAATATTCAACGGTTCTCTCCTACCTCGTCGTCGTCCCGGTATTAAATGTCGGTTGGCCCGTTTCCATTCGAACGAGCCTCTCTCGGTCTCTATCGCTGCGTGTATTACCACTGCGACGGCCATTCGCCTACGGTTTACTTTGCTCTCATTCAATTATCGCGTAAACTCCATTTTTGCCTCGATTACATTGCCGCCGTCGCGTCACGCTGTGGGAGGAGATTAGACTGGCTAATTCGAGCCGCTCGGACAACGGAGCCTATAATTCGACGTCGGCGATAGTCGCGTATATATATATACGCACACGCCGTGTATATGCAAACAGCGGAAAAACCAATGGTCGCCGCGCGGGCGGGAGGTGAGCAAACACGTGTACGAGCCGTCGATGCGCGGTAATTACGCGCATTGTCGCGCTCCTCGACGACGGGATTGTCCGCGGCATTAGGCGTGTACGTTACGGTTTACGCTTGTGTGTATACAACGCAGCGCAAACAGTGGCGCGTAATATGCGTTATATATGTTTGCCGAGTGCGTTCGTTTGGAAAATTTTGGTGGCGAACGGTAA
The DNA here is from genome assembly GCA_018906965.1 of Philotrypesis tridentata. Taxonomy (NCBI): domain Eukaryota; kingdom Metazoa; phylum Arthropoda; class Insecta; order Hymenoptera; family Pteromalidae; genus Philotrypesis; species Philotrypesis tridentata. The sequence goes on along the minus strand of JACCIB010000008.1, from coordinate 5,959,050 downwards.
TTACGAGGTACAAGTGTAATATGTACACACACACACACACGATCGTCTTCGTGTGTACATACGATATGTAATCGAAGAAACGCGCAACCGAACGGGGGTAAAAAGTGGCCGTGATCGCCGTTGCTCTTGTGTGCGGTATATATAGCCGATGTGTATAAGTATTGTACGGGAACGAGATTGATTAACCGCGCATAAAAGGCCCGCCGCCGACGGAATGCCGTCGTGGATCATCCGGCGTAGTCTCGAGACGCTCATCCCTCTCGTCGAGCCGTAGACGTGCACTAGGTGTGTTTGCGCGTATATATATACGTACATATACACGTTATATACGTATATACGTAGAGACACGTGTGCGGGAGCTGCCGCGCGGAGGAAAGAGGCATATAGGCAGGCTGGAAGGAAGGAAGGGAGGACTCGAGCCGCGAGTTTAAAGCATCGATGGAATTACCGTCGGGTAATGAGTTTAGCTCTAGACGCAGCGGTGGCAGTAGACTACCCTCTTTCCTAGGCTCATCCGGGCCGATTGTCGATCCTTCGTCGTCTGCCGGAGCCAACCTACTACTACTAGACGTTTATTCGATCATTCGAATTATCTCGATATCTCACCGCCTTTCCACACTCTCTCTCTCTCTCTCTCTCTCTCTCTCTCTCTCTCGGCTGCGCCGAGCCGAGCGGCTGTCGTTGCGGAGAAAGGCTTGCTCCTTTACAGAGAGGCAGAGAGCGAGAGAGAAGTTGCGCCGAGAGCCGAGGAGAGAAACGTCGCCGAGAAGGGGGATGAGAGCGAGAGAAGAATTAATTAACGGACGACTTCTATAATCGCTTTCTACCTCCGGGACATTTGATTTACAATGATGAATAATGGCAGAGAGAGAGAGAGAGAGAGAGAGCTCGACGAATCGAGTAATTAACACTTTTTGAATTTTCAACTTTCCACTATACCCTCTTCCCCGAAGCAAGCCGAGCTATCCCGCTTTAAGCTGCGTTTTCGATTCATGATTATCGTCCCCACCTCTGCCCCGGCCCGATAGAAGATTCGAAATTAAAAAAATTTCATCCGCTACGGGTACGCTTTCATTAGCCGCGACGTCGTCGTCGTCGTTCGTCCTCTAAGTCGATTGCGCTTAATAAAAGAAACGGCGCGGGCTGCGCGAATAAAAGAAAGCGGAGGTTACAGGGCCTCGTTTTCATTCGACGAGCCGGCCGCCGAGGGTCTCTCTTCATCTACATATGCTCTCGTCAGCCTGCGCGCCCAACGAGAGAGAGAGAGAGAAAGCTTTGTTTCTCCGGGCTAAGAGCCACTCGTCCTCATTACGAATGCAAAATTGGCTATTCATATTCAAAATTTTATATCTCCCGCGATTCGCCGGCGCCGCGCAAGCCCGCGCCGTGAGCTAATTTATTCGGATTCGATCCTCGCACGCGCGGCTGCGACAAATCCCCCAAATCTTTCTCTTAATACATTCGTAATTCCACGGCTAACACGCGGGCTCCTTCATTTTTCTTCTCTCCCGCGGTCCGCCTGTCGGATTTATTCATTTTTCTTCTCTCGGCCGCGGCGCGATGTCGCGTCCCTTTTCGTTTTTATCGCTCTAATTGCGATGTGCCCGTTCTGTCGCATCGAACGTATGTCGAATTTTACTGAAAAAATGCAGTTTTCTTTGGTCCTAGAAATGGAAAAATTTTTTTAAAGCTGGAGGTTTCGGACCGATCGGACTTTCTTCTGTGAGCCGAAAGATAGTCAAAAGTGCAGAGGAGCATGGGAAAAATTACTAGTAACCATATTTTTGAGCCATTTTGCGCTTTTTTTTACAAAAAATTAATGCGTCAAAACACTGGAATAATAACCACTACGAGTCTTCCCGAAGCGCACCAATAAAATTTCGAATAACACTATAATAAAGTGTTACAAAAGAGCTTTAATTAAAAAAAAGTATACCAAGTTTCGACGCTCTGATCAAAAGTTATGCCCATTTAAAAAAAAAAATAATAAAAATCCGAATAGTCAATTTTTTCTTTTCCTCCATATGCTTTCCCATGTTAAATTCTCATATTCTACATTTCGCATGTTCCTCGGCATTTTTCATCATCTTTTGGCTTACAGAAGAAAGTCCCATTGATCCCAAACCTCTAGCTTTAAAAAAATTTTTTCGATTTCTAGACCAAAGAAATTCCACCAGTGAAATTCGACGTATATGACCGATTCTCATAGAAAAACGCACTTTTCGGGGCGGGTCCAGAAATCAAAATTTTATTTTTAAAGCTGGAGGTTTCGCACCGATCAGACTTTCTTTTGTTAGCTGATAGACAGTCAAAAATGCAGAGGAACGGTGGGAAACGTGGAACTTTAGAATTCAACGTGGGGAGGTATATGGAAAAGAGGAAAATCGGTTATTCGGATTTTTATTTAATTTTTTTCTGTCAACCGGACATAATTTTTTATTAGAGCATTGAATCTGGGCATATTTTTTTTTAAATTAAAGCCCTTTCGTCGTAATATATAGTTGTGTAATGTGAAATTATATTTGCGCCTCGGAAAAATTCGTAGTTGTCATAATTCCAGTATTTCGACGCATTAATTTTTTGTAAAAAAACGTAAAATGGCTCATAAATACAACTACTAGTAACTTTTCCCGTAATTCCTCATCACAATTGACTATCTTTTAGCTTTAAATCTCTAGCGTTAAAAATAGAATTTCGATTTCTACAACCCCGAAAAGTGCATTTTTCCATGAGAACTACTCATATATACGTACCCGTAACGTCGCCGATACAGTGTAGCAACGACAAGTCGTTATCGACGGCTCAGCAGCAACAGCAACAAACGAGAGAATAAAAAAAGCTCGACCGCAGCTCGTCTCGCTCTGTAACAAGCCGTAACCGTTCTCCCCCTCTCTCTCACCCTCTCCTCGCCATACCATTTAATTCGAAGCGCGTCGAGCGCACAATACATCGCCGTACAGCGAAGGAAACTTGTCTGCTAGACAGTGCGGTGTACACCACGCGAGAAAGGGAGAGGACATCGCGCGCACAATACTACAGGCGGTTCTGCTAGCAGCGGCAGCAGCGGCAGTAGCAGTATAGTAGTTGCTAATTTCGCCCCGGCGCTGGCGCCAGAGGAGGGAAAGTGGAATCATTATAAATAGTCATAATTACAACAGTCGCGCGTGCTTAATTCAATTACTCTGATTAACGTCGTAGGTTGCATCTCTCCCTCTTCTGGCGCTCGCTTGCGCTGTATGTGCTGCTGCTGCAGCGGAGGCGGAGGAGGTTGGAGGAGGAGGGGAGGACCGAGATAAAGAGGAGGAAGCACCGCACGAGGGGCGTAAAATATACGCGTGTAGCCCTGGCTAGGATCCCGGCGCGAGCCCGAGGTATTATGCTTATGCATAGACAAGTTATAGCGCGGCTAATATGATTATCTCTTCGACGAGCAACCGTGAGAGCAGGAGAGTGTAGAGAGGAAAGGGAGGCAGAGCGAGAAAGAAGCGCAATTTCCGCGCAGGCTATGTAGGGTGAAAAAATAAGGCAAAAGCGGCCGGCGATCCTTTCGCAAGTGCGCGTGTGAAAACAGTATATAGCGCGTCCAATTTCATCGGCGTTTAGCCTGATTGGCCGACTTTCAATTAGCGCTTGCGCGCGGGGCAACTTTTTAATTGGCTGAAAAATGCTTTGGACGCGAGAGCCAGCGCTTTACCAATTTCGCCCCTCATATATGTATATGTATATATCTATAGACGGTGCGCGCGAGCAGATGAAAATTATAAACCCCTTTAATTTTCGCGCTTAAAAAGACGCCAGCTGATTTTCAATGATCACAGCCTCCGTAGCGGCACCTGTACCGCAGGTCTCGTTTAAAGCCGGGGACGGATCCTCAAGACGAGCTGCCTCGAGAGCACGTGCGCGTGGGGCACAGTAGTGACGACGGCTCGAGTGTATACGTACGGGACCGGCCTCTCGACTCTATCTCCGCGTCTCTCACCGCAACGAGAGCGCGACGACGTGTATACAGGGAGGCACTCGACGACCCGTCGATTGCTCACACGCGTACGTATAGCTGTGCACATTTACGCGTGTATATATAATACGAGCGTTATATTTACGAGATAAGCGCTGAAGCTTCATCGGCGCACAGCTGTCTACGTGTACTTATACTGTATGTAGAGGCGGAACTGCGTAAAAATTTACAGCGAAACTTGGCCATTAGTCCATTTTTTATTTACCGCGCGCGGAAACTCATAGGGAACACGGCTCACGTAGCCGCACACTCAGCTCCGAGAGAGAGAGAGAGAGAGTGTCTAGTCTCTCTCTCTCTCTCTCTAATACACGCACGGCAGCTTCTTTCGGCAATTCCCGCCGCGTTCGCTTTTATCTTTCATCTCCCTCCCTATCGCGCGAGAGCCCACACAATGCGAATGTATCGAAGGGCCCCGACGATTTCACTTGGCTGCAGCCCCCCTCCGACGACGAAGCCTTTAACCGAACGCACATACATTTATATATATAGATATATGTGTGTATATAGATGTGCGCATCAGAAGTCGCTGTTCATTAAGTTGGGTAGGTGGCGAGAGACTTCTTCGCGGCTCCCCGGCTTACATTCGCACCGGGAGACAGACAGCGCGCGCGCGCGCGCACCCGCGGAAGATTAATTGCATTCCGAGAAGAGCTCCGGCTGCGTATTTTAAAGCAAACCGCCCGGGAGAGAGAGAGAGAGCGAGCGAGAGAGAGAGGAAAGGCTATGGGAATACGAGAACGCGATAAATAGACACTGCTGAGAGGAAAAGGCCGACGTCGTCGTCGTTGCCACTACGCGCATATATATATATATATATACACTGTCTTTCGCGAGAGTGAGTGAGTGAGTGAGTGAGAGAGAGACTTATTCCAGGGCGCCCACGGGCTTGTTGTATTTATCATATAATTACCATAATAGAACTCAAAGTCCTCCAGCCCTGAATTTCCTTCTCTCCGCGTGTATGTATATATATAGCGTTGCGGGGTAAAGAGGGAGGGAAAGAGCGTCAGTCCGACGCCGCAAATTGGAAACGCGGGAAATACATTTTCAGGCTTGCGGGGTAGAGAAAGAGCTGTAGGTGAAAACGCGCTTTCGCCAACTGATTTCGATGGGATGCGTAAGAGTTTGAATTGGGGCGGGAAGATATGCGCGCGTCTTTTCGCTTCTCAGAACGGAAGAGCCGCGTGTAAAGAGCAGTGCAGTGTGCACCGAAGAATATTTTACTTGGCAAAAGCGAATTTCATTTCGGTGATTGGGAATGCAGTGCGCGGGAAAACTTTTTAATAGACACGGAGTGTAATTTCATTTTCTAAAAATATTGCGCGTGGATATGCAACTTTTGATAATTGCGCGTCTGTGCGAGGAATCGTAGCTGTCCGAGATGGTATTGTATTTAAGGGGATATCGAAGCCAATGTAAATCAAACGAGGTATTACATAACCTCAAAAATTGTATTCGATCATAAATAATAAGAGTTCACTCTTGTTTACCACATAAAAATGCAGGGTTTCGAGGTAACTATTATAATTGTTTATGTTTAGTAAGTCTCGCGTTTATTTAGTACGCCGCGAGATGGAAGAGTAAGACGACCGTCACATTTAATTACTATTTTTAATAGTATTAAATTTTTCTTCGACTGAATCAACAAAAACTCTGTGTTCCGAGGTAGCCTATGCAATAACAAATAGTTACCAATTTGATTGTTGATAGTATGAAATGAATAGTAATCAAACAATGAGAAATACGGCCCGAGGTGAGGTCACAAACGATCATTTTGGCTACCACATCCCCTTAATGAAGAGTTACGAGTATTGGTGGAAAAAAATATTTTTGAATGCAAATCGTTAGTTATGAATAACTTATGAAACTTACTAGAACGCTTGTCATTATTACAGATGATGTATAAAAATGTTGCAAATACATTAGTTTGTCCGTCAGTGACTCATCATTTTTTTTTTTTTAAATTGTTCTACTTCTCGGAAATTTTGAACTATGCTGATCGTTATAGGATAAAATTTAATCTTTATCCTACATTGACTGCAATCAATTGAAGATTACCAGGTTGAGGAAAGTAATCGTCTGTTGTGAACGAAAGTGAGCAACGTAGACGTTTCACTTAAGTATATACCTCTATGTCTAGCGCGTGTAACATTGAATTCCAAGTCGAGCAAAACTATCTATTCGAACGACATCCTTTTCAATTTCCCGATACAGCCCTTTTTCCTTCTCTCTTTCTCTCTCTCTCTCTCGTAATCGCAAATGGCCGCAGCACAGGCTTCTACATGTGCATTATTATTTACGCTCTCCTGCTCGTCCAAGTGAAACTACTCGGGCCACTTACATACATATATACATGTACATACATATACATATACATATATGTACGCGGGGCGACGTTATTTGCAACAACAAAACTTTCAAAACTATATGCATTCATTTTTCCAATGAAGCGAGGAAAGAGTGCGAGAGAGAGAGAAGATGAAGGGAGAAATCGCTTGCGATTCGCATCGATTTCACTACACTCCGCCCGAGAGAATCCATTTTCAGTTCTCTCTCTCTCTCACTCTATTTCCTATCGTTTTGTATATACGTATAGCCACTCGCGATATTGCCAAAACACTTGGCCGGCGCACTGCTGCTTCTCCTTTTCATTTCGTCGTCGTCGTCGTCCTCCTCCTCCTCCTACCCTTCTTCGGGGGCACTTTTCGCGAGTTTGCCACGCTGCTACTCCCTTTGCCACCCCAATAGACCTGTCGATTTCTATATCTGTAATATTCAAGCGTGTATATACATTTCCGTCGACGGAGAAAACGGATTTGCCGAGAGTAGTTCTCGCGAAGATCTCCGCCCCGCGGGAGTGCGGAGAAACACTGAAAAAAGATGAAAAACGAAAAAAAAAATATTAGACTCGGGTAGAGAAAACAGAATAAAAATTAACAAGGTGTACACGCCGCAGGCCGGTAGGAAGCTCGTGAAAAATGAAAAGCGCTTCTTCTTACGACCCGGGGAGAAAAGTAATTAAAAAAATTGAATCCTCGTTATTCCGGTACTTTACACGCTCTGCCCTTAGCAGTCCCGACACTCCCCGCTAAAACGTCAACTCAACGTGTCTCTCTCTCTCTCTCTCTTTTCCTCATCTCGAGGGTCGCGCTGTGTGTCCAGCCTCGGCGCGGGGGGTCCAGCAGCGCCGAGAGTATACACCGGCGCGTGTTGGGCGTCGCGCGTAAAAACCGTCCAAATTGCGCGTAAATAATTATATTTGCATATTCATTGAAAAGTAAATATTTAACGCGGTGGCCGAGAAAGAGAGAGAGTGAGAACGAAGGTAGATACGAAAGTGAGTATTTTACGGGGTCAGGGCTCAAAGTGTAACGTATATTAGGAAGCGAGAGAGAGAGAGAAAGGGAGGGAGAGGGTGAGAGCAACCCCTTGTACGTATACGTATATATACAAGAGCGTCGGACACGCACATATCATCCCCGGCAGCGAAAATTTCGCCTTAATTTTACTTAACTACTGCCGGGGCAGTGGAGCCGGTCTCTCTCGGACTGGCCGCCGTGTATACGGGACAAGCGTTATTTTTGTAATTTCGCCGGCCGCTAATGGGGAGGGGATCCCCGAGACTCTCTCTCTCTTTCTCGCTGGTGCGAGACTATGCCTTTCGCGCTGTCTAAATAACAAAAGAGAACTTGACCGCGTATTTGTCTACGTAAACGATATCCCGACTCTCGGCTTTCTCTCTGTTTGAGTGGGTCCTCTTTCTCATTCTCGCCGCAGAGGTGTGTAAGCGGAAGAAATCCGGCGAGTGGATTAAAACGCGACTGCGGTGAGCGCGCGGCTAAATTTACTTTGCGGAGCGGGATCTCGACAATTGCGCGACCCGTTGACAATGGGGCAATTTTAATTGTCATTCGTTGTGCTGGAATTATTAGTAAATGTTTTACACGTCGAAATTTTTTTCTGTAATTGTCTTGACGAGAAAGTGATCTTCGTAGAGGTTGCGTATTGTCGTAGATATGTGGCAGTAATTTTAAGGACTTCGTTGTACTGATAGAGAAATAGTACAATAAAAAGGCTAAAACTTTACCAAAAATTGTTAAGTTACATAGTAAAGGAGGGATATATACTTGGATTATGACAAAATTTGCGATGTTTCTATACAATTTCGGTTATTCTTTCGATTATTTTTGTCATCCTCAGCCCGAAAAAAAAATTACTAAGTTGCTTAGTAAAGTTTCCCTTTTACGAATTTTTATGTGTAACATAAGTAATTTTTTATATGTACTCGTATAATATTTATTAAGAAATGCAATAATTTTTTTTTTCGTTCTAATAAATTTCCTCGCAGTTGAAATTTGAAAATATGAATATTATATAACATAATAATTTTTGCTAGACATTTATAAGATTTATTAATAAAGATGACGTATTCATTGTCCGTAAATATTTTAAGTTCGTGATTCTTTCACGGATGGTATGTTTAGGTAAACGGTCAGTGTTCTGGACTACTATACTAAAGATAAGTTTGATTCCCGTCGCAGTCAAAAAATTTTAAATGTTATTATTTTCAAATTAAAAATATACAATAAATATAAAAATAATAAATTAAATTACCCGTGAATGGATAATTAAATAGTAATAAAAAAAAAAGTTTAAATCTTTCGAATGCTACAAAAATTACTGAGTAAAATAGAGTTCTAGCAATACATTTATTATACGAGATTTCTCTCAGTGTAGATCCATAAAGAAAGAAAAAATTTTTTATCAATGAAGTAGAAAATACTTTTTCTAGTCATATGGAAATGATTTTAGAACAGTACACCACATATAAATGAACCTCTCGCATTATCAGCCGATGATTCAATTTTTCTTATACATTAAAATCGTTTCAAAACTGAAGACGCGAAAACCCGCTCCTGCACTCCCCCTCGAAACTGTCTCTCGACCCAAGAAAACCAGCCTCATCTCCCTCCCCCCCCCCCCCACCCCCCGCGAAACTTTGCCACATATACGTACACGCGTTTGCCCTTAATGGCTCGCGTTTACCCGTCGAATTATGAAAATAAGCATAACCGCAAAGAGGTCTGCGCGCAGCGCGCGAGTGATAGATTCCACGTGCTCATCGATTTCCGTTGACCCTCTACTGTGCTGCGCCAGTCCGGAGGGGGGTGGGGGGTTGTACACAGCCAGGCGAAGCGTTGCAGAGAAAGCAGCGGCGGCGGCGGCTTTCTCGCTCGTGCGTAACGCGCGTGTGTAGGTGGAGAGAAAGTGGCGTGCGCGCGGCGTCTTGGCCGCAGCAGCAGCAGCTACGCTGCGCATATTACATCGATCAGCCTTTGATGAGAGGGTGTGCGAGTCTCTCTCTCTCTCTCTCGCGGTTTTGCGGGGGTGGAAGAGCGAGCCCGAGGGGGAGGGAGGGAGCTGCAGCCGCCTCGCCGTCCATTAGCCGCTGGAACACACCTGAGCCGTCTGCTGCTTTCCTTCTGTCTCTCTCGCTCTGCGGCCTTTCTCTCGCTACACAACACGCTGTCGCTTTTTTTCCTGCATTTTTTATGCCCCGAGTAGCTTTTCTCTCGGCGCGCGTGGCTTCTTCTTCCATTTTTTTTTTTGTGCTTCGGCGCCTTGTTACGCGCTCGTTTGCGTTCCTCGGCCGCGCTCGGGGATTTCGTAATCACGTTCGGCATCGCCGACGTACAAGAGTCGACGCGCAGAGGAACTTTCCGTATTTTTTCTAGAGTTACGCGTACGTCGACCCTCGACAACGCGTATACTATACTCGTAACGAAGGATATACAAGTTTTGCGTATAATATACAGGACGAAAATTTGGGGAACGACGACGCACGAAATTTCAAACGAACGAAGCTAAACGTCCGTTTTTCGCGCTGGCGCACCTTTCGTAAGCTTCGACCCCCTGCTTATACTCCCCCCCCCCCCCCTCGTTGTAAGTCTCACGTGTCCCATTGCGGTCGGGCTCGATCGCGTGGGCCGCAGTATAGCCGAGCCCGAAATTCACGTATTAGCAACCGCCGCCGCAGCGCTCTTAAATTATTCTCTCGGCAGAAACCGCAAAAATACCTACGCCCCCCCCCCCCCCGTATCTTTCTTTCGTCGAGCTCGCGCGGCTCGCGTGTCCTTTCTTTCGACGGTCGCCTGCTGCTGCTGCCGCCGCCGCTATCCCTTTTTTCACTGCCGCGTGTATACCTGTGTTATATGTATAGTGTATAATTGTGTGTAACGCGAGCGTGCGCCCGCGTAAATGATTATTAAGCCGCAGCTGTAACGCTGGGAGACGCGGCGCATGCGGCATTGTTCCCGTTGCACTGCGCACGAGGTGCAGTTGCAGACGACGATGCTCGTGTTTCTGTTTGTAATAAGCTTTTAATGGTTTGATTCACGGAGAGAGAGAGAGAGAGACGGGGTTTTTCGTCGCGGATTCGGAATGCTTTGAGGCGAGCGCGATGTGAATTCTTGGCTGCGGAGATAAGGTATATAGTAACTCACTATGTCCTTGCGCTTATAGGTCTGTTTTATATTCAGAATTGAATAATGTGAAAATGTACCTACGGCCCAGTACTGGCCCAATAATGGCAGACTCTGTAGTAGTACTGACAGTCGCTCTTGCCCATTATTGGTCCAGTATCGAAATGATACCCCAGTAGAAACTTAACGATAAATTAGCTAATTTCGTTATGAATTAGCTAATTTATCTTTAAGTTTCTACCAGGGGCAAGAACAGCCGAATACTGTAATAATTTACTGGCAAATTACTGGAGACCAGTACTGTGCCGTTAATGCAGAAGAAGGAGAATAAAGTATATACAAAATTTTATGTGTGTTACACACACACACACACACACATATATATATATATATAGAGAGAGAGAGAGAGAGAAAGACAGAAGTGGATATCATAATAATATATGAATAATTTTTATTTGAATTATTTATTATTTATTATATTACTATTATATTTATTATATTGCACAAAAATCTTATTTTCTGTTAAATACGAATATTTGAGCTCCGTCTAAAGTCTGGCTAAATTTATTGGGCCAGTACATTTTTGCAGTATTGGCCCGTTTTTATCAAATCACTACCGGAACATTAGTCTGCCATTACTAGTAGGCAGTATACTGACCGTCAGTACAGGGTCAGCATTGGGTCGCACTGTCAGTGTTGGCATTTCTTGCAAGGGTTATTATAATTGATTTTCACGTAAAGGGTAGCGGTTCTCGCGTGTCTGATTAAATAAGTATATAATTTAAAAAAATTATTAAATTAAATAGTAATAAAATAATTTTGAAATAATTCATAATTTTTTATAATTTCAAAATGATATATAATTAAATAATTATAACTATGCTACTCGTAACAAGCTATTATATTTGCATCAGATCTCGCAATAAAAATCATCGTAAATTTTATCATACGCGAATATATTGTATTTAGAGAAAAAAATGTGTAGTACATTCTTCTCTTCGCCTTGTCCACGCGGCTAATAACAGCCCGCCGGCAAACATGTAATGCATGCGTATTATACTTATAGTAATATATTTATTAATAACTGTTTCACAGCGAACGCGCGTAACAAGAGAAAGCAGCAAGGGGACGACAGGGGCAAAATGCATTTTTAATGAATAAACAGCAAGCGCGCGTGTGTTCCGCCGACCGTTAACGCGCGTGCGAAGGAAGAAGAAAAAAAAATATATCGAAAAGCAGAAAAAAAAAGTCCCCGTCCCAATACTCTGTATATACACAGCCAATCCCCTAAAACCTCGCTCGAATTTATCAATTACCGTGACGTCCACAACGCGGCATACTAAGCACCGTTAATTACGAAAAACCGCACGTGTATTCCCCCGCCGTCACGGCGGCGCAAACTTTGCTTCGAATCTCGGCGCCTATATAGCAGTGTATAGTATATATCTGCTCTGCGCGTCTATACGCGTCCACATAATACTCAAATAGAATTTTTAACGTCCGCGCACACGTCGATAATAAAATTCCACTCCGGGACACAATATCCTCGACGGAATGATGAAACATCGGCCCGCTGAAATCCGAAGGGAGATCTCGAGCCGTTTCGATTATGGCGAAAGTTGCCTTCGTGCGCGCCGCAGCCCCGCCGCCGCCTCGAAACAAGCGCAGAGGACGTGCGTCGAGGCTTTCCGATAAAAGACGGATGATTCGAGACGTCCGCTGGCGTCGATCGCTCTCCGGGCTGACGCCTCGCGCGCCCAAGATGAAATGCACCCTTGGCGGCCGCGCAGGGCTTTTTCCCTATATGTATCTGTGCTATATATATATATATATATACGTATATAAGCACGACGGCCGTCCACTTAGAGAGAGAAAGAGAGAGACGGAGAGAAAAGACGGAAATTTACGAGTCGCCGCGGCGAGCCGGCATACAAATCCGATGACCGGCTCTCCTCTCTCTCTCTGCGAGAGGAAGGAATATAAATGTGCGGCGAGCGACGAGCGCCACATGCGACGCGCCCGCGTATATCCGTTTATTTATCTGTACGGCTATCGCTCGGGACTTATGAATTCCGAGCACGCGGTAAAAATCTTGCTCTCGTTTATTATTATCATTCCTTTTTTTTTTTACAACTGTGGACATCGAGAGCCTCGAACGTCTATATATACGTATATAAGAGCAGCATTGCTTTCCGCGCGATTGCTTTGCAATTCTTCAGTGAGGCGCGAATGCGTTTATATAACTATACGCGCATGGCACAGAAAAAGCCGCAGTAACAATTTCGCCTCGCTATTGTTATAGAAAATAAAGTTTAACCGAGCAGTCGCTGGCAGCAGCGTGTAATGTAGAGCAATAACCATTATTACAGGGGCAGACGCGTATATATACAGGTATAGCACGTGACTATATTATGTGTATATATATATATATAACGCATATCCATAATTCGAAATGGAAAGGTATTAGCGGTCGCGGCGCGGTCATTTTCTTGATCGATGCTCTCTCTCTCTCGCGCACTTGCGGAGTACATATACGATATATAGCGTGCGCACACCCATATATACGAGTCTCCCGAGTCTCTCTCACGCCGTGTGTGTTAGACGCGCGAGAGCGAGGCTTTTACCCCGGCCATTACGAGTCCTAAAACGCGCGGACGTACACGGAACACGCGTGAATTACAAGGAGCCGGCGGAGTAATTCGAGTCGTCCTCCTACCCCCGTAGAGAGAGAGAGAGAGAGTCAGAGCCGCTGCTCTGTCTTCGGGTCCGGTACATTATTTCTCGATGTCAAATAAAGCAATTATCGCCGTGGCCCTAGTAATCTCGGCGGTGCGCCGACTCTGCCGCTGGTCCCCGGCGTGTGCGACATCTTCATCAGAGCCCTCCCGGCGCTTTCGTCCTCCTCTCTCTCACTCTCTCTCATTTTCTCGTCTTCCGAGGCTACAGTCGACCGGCTCTTTCTTTTGTCGAGCTCTCTTGGGCTGGATTAAACGAGCGCCACTACGGGCCATTGTGGTCTAATCGGAATTAGATAGCAGTAGCCCGTGCGCCGCGCGGAGGCCGGCGAGCATCATTTTCGGCTTCACGAGAGCCGGGAGAGCAACTTCAAATGCGCAGCGCAAGTCGTCCGTGAATGTGCTTGGTGCGAGAGAAACTGATTAATTATATTCAAAGTTTTTTTTTTTTTGAAGTAGGAAGATAACTCGGGGGGAAGCCGAATTGCGACGGAATATTTATGAAATATGAAAAAAAATTTTTTTCTGGATTTCCATGTGTGTGTCCGGTAACTTGATGGTACAGTGAGAGAAGAGTTTGGTTTCGGCAATTATATTTGGTTGCCACAACCGAATCCTTACTCGTATTTGAGCAACGCAATATTTGGTTGTCGACAGCCAAATCATACTTGAGGAAACTCCGTAATAACTTGGCATAATCAAGCATTTAGTTATAGCAATCAAATTTTTTTTAACCAAACGCGTAAGCGATTGCGCCAAACGTACAAGAAAATAAGATTTAAATAAATTATACTACGGTTGTTTTTTTTTTACAAGTTTTCCAACCTTTGAACAAGATAAATTTTATTTCACGAGTGATCTTCAAAGTCTCATTGGACGTGTTGGGCTAAAGTTTGGAAAATTTCAAATTTGTAAACACTTCTTTAAGTAGTAATTTAATTAGCCGAGTACATTTAATTCTTACACATTTTCTACTATTCATATACTCGTCGAATCGAATATCGTCCGCAACTTTTGAAAAGGGAAGTGCACGCGATACATATTCAACTGTGCTTCAAGAAAAATGAAAAATTTTCGAGACACACGTGCTCGCGCACCGCGAGAGTTTCATCTCCGATGTTTGATGAAAAATTCGGACCAAGTCGAGCGAGCGGCTGCAGCCCTTCCGTCGCCGTCCACGTGACAATCTCTCTCTCTCTCTCTCTCTTTCTCTCTCGGGAGAAAGGGGGTCGGAATGATCGCGAGGGATGAGGCAGAAGCCTGGCGAAGGAGCCGCGGCAGCTCTCGCGCAAGCTTCCAAGGGAAATTTCACAAAGGCAGCGGCTGACCTGCTCGTAATGAATGTTATATAACCCTTTTAATGCTTTACGCCTCTTAGATTTTTCAGAGAGCAAGCCCTCGTCGCTTGCCCTCTCGACCTCCCCGCCCCCCCGTCTCCTTCTTCTTCTACTTGCGAGGCCTGTTCTAGCTCCGCTAAAAGAGAAAGAGAGAGAGAGAGAGAGAGAGAGAGCTCCAGGGTAAGTAATTATGTGGCGGACGTAAATTAAGCTTGTTTAGATTGGGATTTTTATTAAGGGTCTTTACGCGAGAGTGGCCCGCTGAAATAGCGCTCTCGAGGTGTCGTGCCTCACCGCGCCGCGGCGGCGAAGAGCCTCTCTGTCCCGCACTCGACAAATTTGTTTGCGTCTCGCCACTCCAATTTTTTTCCCCGATAGATATATACACATGGATGATTCTCTGAGAAATCGATCGATCGAAATTTAAATTTTTTTCTAATCACGTTGAATCACTTCAACTTGATGAAATACACTTTCCTGAATTTTTTCAGATTTTTTGCACCGATTATCTCTGTGCTGCGGGAGGTCAAAGTTGGTAAAATCAGGTTCTTTTTTCAGGTTCAAAAATTCACGGCTTCTCAGGAAAGAATTTTGCACTATAGGCACGAATAGGAGTTTTTTTTAGAAAATTTTGTCTAGTTTAAAAAAAAACATAGTTTAAAAGTCATATGTACACGTTGCAACTATGTTAGAATATATTTAAGCCTTAATTGTAGCAAAAGTGGAAGTTCGCTCATGAAGAAATTCCTGAAGATACCTGACAAAATTTTCTTAAAAAACTCCTATCCACGTCTATAGTGAAAAATGCTTCCCTGAGAAGCTATGACTTTTTGAAAATCAGCAAAAAATGCAAAAAAAACCTGATTTCATCAAATTTTATCTCCTGTAGCTCAAAGAGATAATCGATTACAAAAAATCTTAAAAAATTCAGGGTAGTGTATTTCATCAAGTTGAAGTGATTTAATTGGTTGGAAGAAAATTTTTAATTTTGATCGACCGATTTCACAGAGAATCACCTATATATATATATATATATATATATATAGGACGCGATGATGCGCATGATATATATATATATATATATCATGCGCATCATCGCGTCCTCGGGATTCCGATAAAAACCGGATAATTTCTTAATAAATACGGCATTTCGGGCGGGGTGAGTATAAAAATCAATCTGCGAGTATAGCCCCGTATATATCCATGCACACACATCACGAGCGCACGATACAACCGATCGCGCAGATGTTACACGCGGAAAAAGCAACTTGCCGTCGCGTCCGGCGGGCACCTATTACGGCACATACGGTCGCGCGCACGGGGGGGTGGAGTCGTCCCGGCGCGCGCGCGACGTATTGCACTCGGCCGGGGGGTCCATTCCCAAAGAAGTCGTAAGCAACGATCACGACTGCGTACACCGATGCACGAACGCGTGTGTGCGGGGGAAAAAAAGGGAAAAAAGATAGCGAGAGCGAAACAAATAAGAAAGCATTAGCGTAACTCTGCTTTAGTGGCCGGCCATCTCGAACGTTTCATGGACATCTATATTGCCCTAATTCCAGAGAGAGAGAGAGAGACTCGCGAGCGGGCCTTTTTCCTATATACTCCCCGCTCATAAAGCACTGGATAATAAAGTCGGATTACAGTCCTAATTTCGGAAATACTCCCGATTTTTTTTCTTTTCGCTGGCTCCTATACCCAAGATGCGCAACTCTAACACACACACACACACACACACATATATATATATATATGTACGTGTGTACGCAGAGAAGAAGAAGCTGTTACACGCCGGTGCGTTCAATTTATCGGCTATCGCGTACTCGAAGGGTGGAAAGGGGAGGTGGGGGTGATTTTTCAGTCGCGCGCACCTCTCGCGCGCGAGAAGCGCGGATCCGGCTACTCTTTGGCGCGTTAATCTTCTCTCAGCGGCGTCGTATACATACACACGTATACACGTGCAAGTGCAACGTCAAATAGTTAACTGCTTTCGCGCTATTTCAGAGTGGAGGGGGGGGGGGGGAGGCGCGCGAGCTCGCCGGAAAGCAACTCCAGTTTACGTAGCTCTGTATGTGTAAGTGCATTATGCGAGCAGCGCATACGTATATATACGTATATACACTATATATATATAGAGAGAGAGAGAGGTATACGTATAGCTCGAGGAGCTGCTCCGACGCGTATACTACTTATCCGGGGCAAGGCGCGCGAGAAGAGACGTATATATATATACGCGCGTGGGAGGGAATATAGGTGCAATGCCTCCGAGTGAGAGAGGGAAAGTTCTTGGAAAGTTTAATTCAACTGGGCGGGCAGTCGAGCGTAAATGCTGAATGATTTGTTGCGAATCGAAAGCAGCAGCAGCAGCAGTAGCGGCACTTTTCTCAGGATCCGCGAGAGCGAGAGAAGGAATGGATTTACTTACCTGGCTATACATGACGCGCGTGTATACTCTGTTATACGCGCGACGCGTTTATCTATATGCAGTGTAGATTTTTTTATCCTAAACTCCTTTTTTTTTGAAGAGGAGATAAACGAATGGAGGAAACGCGGGATTTGGCGTTATAATCGATGTAGATTGGAGCGCGCGATTTATATATGTATGTATATATATATATAAAAATTAGAGAGCTCTCGGTGGATTTAAATTTTTGATGGCGGTTTATGCAAAGCGCGGGGGCATTTGCCTAATTCAGGTGCATTGTCCTAATTCGGCAGGAGACAGCGTCTTACCGCGACAATACGCCAATTGCCACGAGGCGTTGCTATACTGCCGCCGCCGCCGCCGCGGCGCTCACCTGCGACGCCGCCTACTTACATATTCATGTACGCAGATCTCTCTCTCTCTCTCGCGCTCACTCTCTCGAGGAGAAAAATGAAGCTTCGCAAAAGGGATAAGGGAAAACATCGTTTAAAATGCTAAACTAAGATTCTGTTTTATCTCGCTCGAAGAGGAGGTAAAAAAGTTGCGCTGCAATACGAGACGCGCATTCACAAATATATGTATATATAATATACATATAATATATATATAGTATATAAAAGCACGCGCGACGCGCGCAGGGCCTAACAATTTTCGCGATCGACTCCCCGAGTATATTGAGATTCGACGCGAGACGATTCGCGTCGAGGATATACTTTTACGCGCGTTCCATCGCCGAGGGTGAGAGCGAGTGAGGCGCTTGCTCATTTACTCTCTCGCTCGGGCTCCTCCGCCTCCTCATTCGCTCTCTCTCTCTCTCTCTCTCTCTTCCCGTTCTCTCGATTAGGCTTTGCCGTCATTAAAAGTTTATAAAGAAGGCAAGCTGTGCTCTCGCGCGAGCGGCGAACTCGTAGGAGGAGGGAGTGCGGGGGAGGGGGGGGGGGTTGAGTCGACGCTGGGACTCCCAAGCAAGTTTTCTCATGTGCAATGCATAATGAGGGGAAGCAGACGGCGCAAAGGGCCTACAAATGAGACTCCCGGTTATGGCCCCGCGTCGGCAGCTTCGCTCCTATATATATACCTATACGTATACATATATATTATGGGTGTGTGTGTGTGTGTGTATGTGTACGCGCACAGCCGTATACACGCGCATATCAGGCGCAGCGAGAACAAGCGTGTGTACTGTATATGTATATATGTAATACGCAATGCGCCTCCGTCTCGATTACAACGTTAGCGACGAGCCGTCAGGCTGGCTGAGAGGGAAAGAGGGCCACCTTTCGACGCCTCGTTCTTGCGCTTTGCTTCGGGAGAAGCTTCTCGAGGTGTATACTTACAATATTCTTCAAGGTTTCACGCGAGAAGCGCGCTTGTATATCACGTGAATTCGAATTTTCTCGGAAGGTGCCGAGGCATAATTGTTGATCGACGATAATTTGTGTAAAATAAAAAAATTCGTTTTCAGTCATATCGCTCGGATACATACTTACCTTGTTCATGTTTTGGCGGGGATAGTCCCGCCCCTTGGAGGACGACTCTGAAACAGGCGAGAATACGATTGATTAGCGCATGCGTTCCTGTCCCACGCCTTCAAGTAAACACGCGTTATCTATGTATATATATATATGTGTGTGTGTGTACAAACGAACGCCTCGCATTGTCCTGCGCAAAGAAAGTATAAAAGCTATGCGTATTCTCCTCTAAAACCTCCGCCGCGCAAGGGAGAGAGTCTGCAATTTTACGTACATAAACACCACGAGAGGATCGAGAGGTGTGCGCGCGCTCGCGGTACGCACACTATATATATATACATGTAAGAAAAGGCGCTTTAGCAAATTGCAGTGCGTCCGCGTACAGGAGTCCCGCCTATCCGCCGCTGGCCGAGCCTCAGCGAAAACAATAATCCTACTTTAGGTCCCTTCAACCCTTTTCTCGTGGTTACACACTCGTCACGGGTAGTGCGCGGCTAGTCGGCTTCCTCGATCAGCCTATACGTATGCACGATATATATGTATACGGCTTTCCCATTCGTCCACAGCGTATATATACACAGACTGCGACTATATACACGCGTATGTGGAGCAGAGTCCTAACGGCTCTCTTGGACCGTCGAATTTCCGTAATCTAATGAATAGGCTCCCCGAGACCCTCCCCCCTCAATATTTCGGGGCTTTTCCTCGTACATATATACATATATATATACAGGCGCGGCTTTCGTAAACCCATTTTCCGCTCGTGCGTGTACGCCACTTTTGTCTATATATATATATTAGATACGTGTATAGACGTAGGTGGCACATGGCTGCACGCGTCGCATTTCGTTTCCAGTTACGATTAGCTCGTCGTCGCCGCGTTATAGATTGGGTTAACGGGTTTATCCGATTATTTAGGGCTTCCCCAAAATCGTGCGTGCACTAGACGCGCGTGGAAACGCACGTGTATATACGTGTACGTACGATATAGCGGTGCACGCGCTATTTGTCTTTTGAATTTTCAATTTTACGATTTTTCACTCGCCGCGCTCTTAGCCGCGCGTATAAGCTCTCCGCGGCGACGGATTAAATATTCAGCGTATACACGTACGCGCTAACGCGCGGTCAATAATTAATCGATTTTCGCCGAGTGATACTTTTTGTTTATACGCGAACGAAAGCAAATTTCCAGGCTATATACGCGCTTCCTTCGTTGACCAGCTGCGTCGAAACTTTCGAAGCTTCGGGGAGGGGGAGTGTACATTATACAGTTGAGAATCGAGACGGTTCTCGCGGCGTCAGAAGTGAGCGAAGCGTTACGTATACAGTCTGACTCGGCTGCTATACGGTCAAAGTTCGCGATAATCGTGCGCTGAGCGGAAAAAAACGATGTCAAATTTCTCTCGTGTAAGAGAAGCCGCGCGCGTCCACTGTTACGTGCGCTACAACGAAATTAAAAAGGAAAATAGAGAGAGAGAGAGAGAGAGAGAGAGAAAGAGAAGAATAAGGAAGCAGCGAACTGTCATGGAGAAAAGGGCTCTGTATCTCTCTCTCGCGTGTGTATCTCTCGCGTCAAAACGTCGCGCTGACTCTGCGGGGAAAAAAGCTGCTGCCGTCGAGCGAAAGAAGCGCGAGCCTGCGTCAAGCTTAGTTAAAAGCGAGTTGCAGCCAACAATAACACACAGCGGCAAAAAAATAAAGCGGAGAGAGAGAGAGAGAGAAGAGCGCAGAGAAAAACATCGCGACGCGTCTTGCACGTCCGCCTGCAAAGTTGGGAATAATGTTTCGGACACGAGTCTGGTTTCCTCGGAGCTTGCGCTCACTCTCTCTCTCTCTCTCTCTTCCCTTACGCGTGTCCGCCGCAGATTCAGACTCCTAATTAAGACGAGGGTGCGAGAGAGGGGTTTCGGCCGAGAGTTTTGTTGGGCTCTCGGGGCTTTCCTCGAGCGCGAATGTTTCGCAGATGGGGAGGCTGCAGCAGCGGCGGCGGCGGCGGCGGCGGCAGCAGCAGCGCCTGCCCGGAGGGGCTCGAGGCGCCAAGGCAAAGGGGGTAAGGAATATTGATCACGGGACTGGCCGCAGCGGCGGCTTTCTCTCCTCTCCCTACCTCCTCTCGCTTCTCTCTCTCTCTCTCTCTCTCTCTTGAACTAGACCAGACTGCTAAATGCCAGATGCGCGAAATCAGCCGGCCAGAAATGCGCGTCTCTCTTCTCAGACTTTGCGGAATTAATGACGGCCGCCCAGGCCGCGCGCGCTGGCGCAAATCGATCGGGCTTTTTTGTATTCCTCTCGCCGGCGAGTTAGTTCGCGGCTTCGGGGGATTTTGCGGTTTCATCGACGAGCGACCTTATATAGCACCGCCGCCGTCGTCGACGTCGTCTCAAAACTTTGCCGGCCCGAGGATGAAATAGTTTTCTTGCCGGAGAGAGAGAGAGAGAGAGAGAGGGCTGCGTGGGCTCGTTGGCCATCGGTGGGAAAAAGAGAGCGACGACGAGGATTGAATATATTAAGTACACGCGGTGTGCCCGGCGATCGAGAGCTTTTTCCCGAAGCCTCGAAAACTCCTCCGTGTGTACTTGTATAAGTGTGTATTACACGGGATCGATGATTTTTCCGCCTCTCTCTCTATCTCTTTCTTTCTTGTATACCTTTCGTAGAGTCAGTTTTAGAAGATTTTATCGTGGAACAATCGTATGTGATCGCGAGTTTGTGCTAATGCGCATTTTGGTCTATTACAGATCGCGGTACAAAGCGTTCAGACTGTCGACCAATTTAACAGCGCAGTTAGTTAACTCGTTGGTACTTCCGTATTTTAATTGGACATGTCTAATTTTCTTAAATTTGACGGATAATCTTGCAATATGACGGTTAGGTTTATTTTTAATTTGCGCAAGGACACTAGGCTTAAACCAATATATTACGAGAAATTAAACTGGTTTTCGCTCAGGCATCAGAGGAGTTGCTTTCTTGGTATCAGAATGTACAAAATTTTTACTCGAAACAAGCCTAGTTACCTGACTGATCTTTTTCAGCTACCGACTGATGTGCGGAGATCAGCTAGAGAAGCTTCGTCTGATTTCTCAGTGCCTTTCGCGAAAATCGTAACTTATCGAAATGTTTTTACGGTCCAGGGTTTACGTTTCTGGGATAATATCCCGGTAAAGATTCGGTACGAAGTACCTTCGTAGATATATTCAAGCGACGTCCGTAGGCTGGATCAAAGTTATGTTAGTTAAATTATTGTATGCAAATTCAACTATTTTATTGTGAGAGCGTTTTTGTTATTTATAAGATTATTTATTGAACTTTGTACCTGCGTTTTCCATATTATCGTTTATTTTTTACTTTGCGTTTTGCATTAAATTATTTCTAAATGTAAAACTTATCTTCATTAAATTGTATTTTTGAAATTTTTGCATGCGAGTACCTTGTCTTTAGTATGCTGAAATTTCTTTTGCACATAGATTGTCACGCCATATGGTCCAGTTGACCGTAGCGCAATAAATTATATCATATCGTATCGTATTTCTCTCTGTCGAGAGAAAAATTAATACAATACATATAAATGATATACAAAGTATATACATAGTAATACAAAATTAATAATATAACAATAATAGTTATAATAATAATACTATAGTATCAGAGTTAATGTTTAAGTTAAATTCACATCAATTTTTACAAAGATAATACCAGTATTAGTCAATTATGGTGTGTTGCACAGTTTTGTCAAGGCCCTGTCACAGAAAATCACGCAAATAACATCACAATCATACCAAAGTCAAAATCCATAAAATACAATAAAATATCTACTTAAATCACTTCGTCGAGAAAACAACACAAGTTAAATTAACATACAAAAGTAGCCGAGCAGATCCTTGCAGTGTAATCAATGCAAAATAAGAGACATAGAGAGAGAGAGAGAGAGAGAGAGACATGTATACAACTTCGCCGACTCTTGTGTATTCCGGCAATTACGGGGCCGGCGGCCGCATTATATCCCCGCGATATCATCGCGAAAAGTGAAAAATTACGGCAAACAAGCGCGAGATAAGTACAAAGTTGTTGGCGCGCCATGCACACCGCGTGCGCGCAGCGTAACGCGAGAAAGAGAGTACCGAGACTCTCGAGTTGCGCGTCGTGCGCCGAATACGAGCCGCTCCGCAGGAAAAAGGTATATAACCGA
Source organism: Philotrypesis tridentata (assembly GCA_018906965.1). NCBI lineage: Eukaryota > Metazoa > Arthropoda > Insecta > Hymenoptera > Pteromalidae > Philotrypesis > Philotrypesis tridentata. The sequence goes on along the minus strand of JACCIB010000008.1, from coordinate 5,936,398 downwards.
GAGAGAGAGAGAGAGAGATAAGCGCGAGTCGTTAAAAGTAGGAAAAAGATGACGCGAATCCTCGAGACGTTTTCGCGCGGCTGTATATACAGAGGACAGCGGCGAGAGATAAGCCCAATCGCGGGGGTAACTCGCGCTTTGAGAAATTTAATTAAGCTCGCGCTCGCGCGCGCGGAAAGAAGGACAGGTCGCGCGACCTGTGCAGCTCCCGAGTTGTAGGGTATACGTATACCGCTCGCGTATGAAAATTCGAGCCATAGACGAGGACGACGAGGTGGTCGAGGGAAAACCGAGACGAGAGAGCGATTGATCGTCGCAGCGCAGAGCGGTATAGGCAAACTGTTGTACCTAATGGACGGCTCGAGATTTCGAGCGGCGGAGAGCGACCGGAAGCGACCTTATTGTCCAAGAAGCCACTATATATACACTGTATATTCCCTTTCCCGCTGACTCCCTCTCTCTCTCTCATATCGACAGCGGCTTTCTCTCTCTCTCTCGCTCGCCGGCGAGTGCGGCGACGGCAGCCAGCCAACTCAAACTTTGATATGGTTTCCTAAATAACCAAGGCGACCGATACCGCAGCAGCAGCAGCAGCAGCAGCAGGAGCGAGTGGTCGGTAACTACCGGCGAGGCATATTGAAGCCTCCGCCTCCTGGTTTCGAAAGCTCTCGCGCACTCCGTATCGCTGCGGAGAGCGAGACAGAGAGAGAGAGAGAGAGAGAGAGAGACCACCGAGAGAAAGGTAGACAGCCCAACGACTAACCGTCTACCGTGCGTTTGTCACGTGTGTGTTTGCGGGGGTGGCTCTCTCTCTCTCTCCTGCGAGAAATGTATAATCGATCGCGCAACACCCGGAGGCGAGTGTTTTCCATATAGACGCGTGTCGACTAAGCGCGAGATTCCGATTCTGGACGGACGAACGGACGGACGGACGAGCGAGTGTGACAGGCAATCTCTTGCGCCTACACGAGTTCCTGCTGCTGCTGCTGCTGCATACGAGTGTGTATACGCCGGGGGAAGAGCCTTCTTTCTCGTCGCTACTGAAATTTTTAGTCTCCTCTCTCTCTCGCTCCCCTTTCGCTTTAACGAGAGCTTCTCTCTCTCTCGAGCTCTACGTAATTAATAAAGTTTGCCGCTCTCTCTCTCTCTCTCTCTCTCTGCGAGCAGGCAAGCGCTCTCGCGATGAAAATTCGAAAATTCTCAACTTTTCCTCTCGGGCAGCGAGAAAAAAGAAGGTATAGCCAAGCGTGCAGTGCGTCGCGCTCTCCTTCCAAGCGGCTAATTGCAGGATTCGCGCAGGCGACAGTATACAAGCAGAGCTTGAAAAATTCGCGATCGATCGGCCGCGCGCATCCGTATTGCCGTAGGCGGAGAGGTATAGAGGTAGAGAGAGTGAGAGAGAGACCACCTCGTCGGTGAGAATCTTCAGGTAAACCACGAATGTCGGTGTGTAACCCGAGGCTGAATGTTTGTCCGCTAATTAGAAGCTAACAGCGCGGAGGAGAGCAAAGTTTGGAACTTTAAACTTTCTTGAGCGAGGAGCTGCTGCTGCCAGGGCAGAATCGGAGAAAGCGAAACAGAGACTGCCTATAGCTATCCATCTCGCACCTTCTCGCCGCTGTAGAAACGAACGATAGAACGAACGAACGAACGAACGAACGAACGTCGGGGCTGTATAACTGCCGCGAGGGGCTAGTCTCGGCAGTATCCTCAGCTCCTGTGTCTATATACGGAATTATATGGGAGCGGGAGCGAGCGACCAGCATTAATTGTGCCAATTAATTGTTTCGCCTGTTTGACTTGCCGGACGGCAGGCGCGACGAGTCAAGTGGAAGGTAGAAAAGAAAATTGGCCCAACTCCGATTTGTACTTTCGGTGTTGTAGGTACGACGGTATTCTTGGATCTGAACTTGGATCTGAACGCAGGACGTATATATATGACCAGTTCTCATAGAAAACTGCACTATTTTTTACACTAGAGGTTTCGGGCCGATCAGACTTTCTTCTGTTGGCTGATGGATAGTCAAAAATGTAGAAGAACATGAGAAACATGGAACATTAGAATTTAACTGTAAAAAAGCGTATAATGGCTCAAAAATATGGTTACTAGTAATTTTCCTATGTTCCTCTGTACTTTTGACTATCTTTCGGCTCACAGATGAAAGTCTGATCGGTCCGAAACCTCTAGCTTTAAAAAATTTTTTCGATTTCTAGACCAAAGAAAAGTGCATTTTTTCAGTGAAATTGGACATATATATATACGCAACTCTCGGATTTGCGCGCGGTTGTTAGCGCGCGCCCGCGAATCCAGCGCTGCCCGCAATATTGGGGTGTGTGTGTGTGTGTGGCGCGCGCAAACCGCATACAGTGTCGTTAAGATAATAGCGACAATTTAAAATTGCTGGAATTCCTTTTTCGCGGTCAGGATAATGCGCGCGCGCGCGCGTATATACGACGAAAGGATTAAAACTTGGCCGAGTTCGTGCGGTCGCACTTATCCGCGCTTTTCACGTATACACGCGTACGTATATACGTACTACATGTGGGTGTATGGTCAAGACGATACGGCCGAGGCGTGTAATGTGTAAGAAAAAAAAAAGTTGTATCAATAATGCAATCGTCGTGTATATGTATATATATGGCTGTGCGGCGCGACGGTAATTCAACGTCGTTTGTGTATATACATGTATGTATGGCTCGGCATTGGACGGCATAAGAGCGCCGACTCTTGTACGAATCGGCATTTAGGTCTGCGCAAGCGCTCGCCCTTAATCAATTTTTTTTCTCTCTCTCCTCTCTCTCTTTCTCTTTCTATCCTATATTACGAGAATTTAATGAACGCCGCTCGCCGCAAGTCCCTCGTACTTTCTTTATTGAATAAAGTTATATTGTTGCGGCTATCGAGTGAAAGGTGGCGTATGCGCGAATAAAAAATAAATGAAAATACGTTGCAGCTCTTTTTTTCTCCTATGTATAAATCCTGCACGATAGCCGCCGCGCCGTATATGTACATATACGAGTTAAAATGATTTTCTATAAGTCGAAGCATATAATTCGTATCGATTGCGCTAATAATAGCTTCCAACTTGACGTACAACTCTTTTGTGCGCAGCGTAGAGTTTTTTTTTGTAAATCTGTTGTTTGAATAGAAATTATCTTTTGTTACATGCATTTATTACTTTTCGAAGGTATACCGAAAGAAAACTTTCATATAATCTTGTCTCGATAAACTGAATTAAAAATCTCTTCGATTTAAAATTGAAAATTCCATTCAACGCACACTATTTCGAGGTACATTAATTTTGTGAAAATTTTAAATTTCATTCTCTCTGTAATTCATCTATTTTGCAATTTTTTCCCCCGATCGTTTTCATTCCACTATTATACACCGCGCAATCGCGCGACTATAAATTTCCGCGTCTGTAACTCCAGAGCTACCCTCGCGCAGTTATCCGATTGTTCTCCCGCAGCGCGCGGGAATCAACAGATGATCGAATAAACAAAGCAATAATTCCAGCCGGCCGATGAGCCTATTTCTCTCGAAACGAGAAGTGCTCCGCGAGGAAAAGCGCTTATTTTTATCGCTCAGCAGAGTCCACTTTCAACCTCAATTACGATCGAAGTGAAATTCCTTAACGGTCCATTACCGCGATTACCGTCCCGCAGCGAAAGCAGCAGCAGCAGCAGCCGCGCGCCGAGGATCGAAATTCTTTCCCCGAGACGCGATAGCCTCGCAGCCCGAGAAATACACTTCCTTGCGACGCGCGCCGCAGCGTACCGTAACCGAAAACATCTAAAGCAACCCAACCCTTTATACACGGCCTTATCGAGAGACGAGAGAGAGAGAGAGAGTCAATAAAATCCTATGCTCTCTCTCTCACTCGAGTGTCGGGGGGCAATATAAGAGCCGATAGTCGGCGGGCCATCGAAAATTCCCGGGGCCGATTGCCTCGCAATTGCGCTCGCGCGAGCTATTCAAAAGAAAAGACGAGACGGAGAGAGAGAGAAGAAAAAAGAAACGAGCAATCCAAGCATTTAGTCTCACCCCCTCCCGCGCGCCGAAAACATCCCTCCGATCATCCTCAAGAAGAAGAATTCCCCGAAGAGCGGTGTCGCTCGGCGCGCAAATCGTTTTACCTCAATCTTATTGCCCGCGCCGCCGCCGCCGCGCGAGCAAAAAGAATCGCAGAGACAGGGAGGGGGGGGGGCGGCGGCGGGGGGAAGAGCGCAAACACAGGGGGTTGTCTTTGCGGGAATAAGGAGAGAGAGAGAGAAAAAAAGGATGTCAGAGGCGCGCACACCCGGCACCTGGCCGTAATCGTAGCTCAAATAAAAGAGAACCTCCACCCCCGCCCCTCGCAGAGCTTAATACCCCTGATAAAGCGGCTCATTTGTCTAACGGCGATTTTTCTCGCAAAGAGAGAGAATCCCGCCGCGGGCTGCTAATAATCTCGATGCGCGATCTCCGCCACCTGATATCTCGCGAGATGGATCGATGCCTGCACGCACCCCCTCCTTGTATATACATATATATATATATAAATTTATGTATATATATATAATATATATATTCTTTATGCATATATGTACGCAGCCTCTCGATTGACTCGCGGCTAATTGTACGACGTAAGGGGACGTGGGGGGGGAGGGGGGTGGGGATCCGCGTTTTTATTTTCTTTTCCTCGTCCTCGCTCTTCTCCCCCTTTTTTTACGAGGCGAAATTCGCTTCGCCTTAATAATCCGAGCGCCGCGCGCGTACACAGTCGCGCTGCTCGTAACGAGGCGAATTTGTCTGTTGACGTTTGTCATTTTTGCGCGCGGAGGGAATTAAGAGCCTCGGCTCGCTCGCGCCGTGTATTTGCTTGCCGGAGAGGATGGGTCGGGGGCGAGGGAGGGGGGGAGAGATACTCGCTATTTACAGCGAGTTTATTACTTTGGCTGCTGTAATGAAGTGGGCCGCTTCCGAGCGACTTTTCGGAGACGGAGGCGTTTTCAGCTCGTGCGGCGCGCCTATGGCGACGACGACGACGACGAGTCGAGAACGAGGATCGCACGAGAGAATTTTTAATAATAAATTACTCGAGGGGGGTAGCGTAGGATAGAAGTAAGGAAGACGTTTTTTTTTAAGGAACCTAACCTAATTTTCCTTAAAATTATTGTAGTCGCGAATTTCTATTCCAATACTAGCGTCTTAAAGTACTATCGTCTAAAATTCGGAAGAAAAAAATCATTGCAACTTTTCTCGAAGAATCTACCCCTTGTGCGTCGAGAGAATCCCTTCCGACCACCGTGTAGATCGCATTTTTGCCAGCTTATCAAACAATTTTACATTCTCGCATAGCGTAAAAGCCAGCGCGCAGTATTAAACAGAGTTGAGTAACGCTGGGTGGCTCGGAGGGGGGTGGGGGGTTGTAAGTGAAGAGAGAGGTGGGGGGGGGGTCGGGTGTATATCGCATACCTTTAAAAGCCAAAGCAGCTTTAAAATCTTGTTGCGGTCAGCAAACAAAAACAAGCGGCCGCGAGACCCAAGGCTACGCAGTAGCAGCGGCGGCGGCGGCGGCTCCTCGCATTCTCCGCGAAATTCCGTATTTAAAAGGGAGCCGCGCCTCTATATATACATCGCGTACGCGTATACGCCGGCCGTGAGCCACTGGCGCGCGTCTCGGTGCGTTTCGCAAAGAACACTGAAAATGATATACGCCGTAATAACAGACGCGCTTGGTGCGCGGCACCGCAACGCACCGACAAAAAAGAAGAGAGAGAGAGAGAGAGAAAAAAAAAGAAGAACGAGGAAGCGAAGTAAGCCCGAGAGCAAGCCAAGGGCTGAATTTCCGTAATGCCTATAATGCCCTCTAAGGTTATGCGCGGGGGTGGTGGTGGTGGTGGTGGTGGTGGTGGCGCGCTGTATATAATAATACATCGGCGCTCGTGTGCTCGGGCTTTTATTGCCGAAAAAAGAAGAAGAGGAAGAAGAAGAAAAATAACGAAACGAGAGAGAGAGAGAAAAGGAAGGAAGAGAGGCTTGCTTGCCCGGAAGTACTGAAATATGTAGTCAACTTCCAGAGCAACTATGCGGCTTCCGAATGTTCCGCTTCTAAATACCGAGAGCTCGTCTCTCCCGCGTTCCGTTTTTTTTTTTCACTCCGACTCACCCTCCCTCCCTCTCGCGTTCAACTAAGAAAATTATTGCGCGCGTGGCTTGATTGATCGCCGCATCGTTGCGCGGGTATGCTCCCGGAAAAAAAAAACGAGCCGAACGCACGATCCGTCAAAAATCTATATCGATGCAGCCGATCGTCCGCTATAATATCGTAATGCCGAGTGAAGCCTTTCTCTCTCTCACGAGGCGCAAATAAAGATTGATGTAAGGAATCGAAGGTGACGAGCGCACGCACGCCGAATAAATCGGGAATAATTGAAAGAGAGAGAGAGAGAGAGAGAAAGGCTGGCATTGACTGGCGTAGGAGGTAAATCCGCGCGGTAGTTCCCTACTGCGGCGGCGGGCGCTGTCTTAACTGGCGCCGGGGACAATTATTTAACGGCGTTCGAAAGAGAGAAGCGCAAGCGCGCACAGCAGTCCGGGGCTGTTAATTGCCGGCTGTCACGGACACGCTATACGCCGTATATATATACGTATACGCGCGAGGGCCCCGCATCGACGACGGCTTTATACATGTATAGTATATATGTATATATACTGTGTATTGCACACGCGAGTCAGATATATATATACATGTGTGTGTGTGCGTGTGCGTGTGTACGCACGCGCTGCAACGAATTTTATTCCGCCGGGCGCACGCGACGCACCGGCCCCCGATATACTCGGCTTTGGCGGCCAAAGTTTTTCGCACGACAAGAGAGAGAGAGAGAGATTTTCGTTGAGTGTATAAATACTCATTTCTCGCCTACTGCCGCCTGTACACAAGCTATTTTCCGAGGTGGACGACTGCATTGTCTCTCGGCTTGTTTCACGTCTGGAAGCTTCCGAGAGAGAGTATGCAGCGGCACTTTGGCCTGCAAGTAAAAAGCCGACTGCAGCGCCGCTCGCCGGGGCTAATAGCCTTATTTCGAAGTTTGAAAATTCGCGCGCGAGAGGAGGCAACTTTGACGCTGCGCGCGCGTAATAGTCGGCGCGTCGTCGTCGTCGTCGTCGTCGTCGCGAGAGAAACGCTTTGGAAAACAATGCTCGCGACGAGAGAGCGGGAGAAAGAGATAGAGAGAGAGAGAGAGAGAGAACGGGTAAATCGAACGAATCGTAGAAACGCTAGTGGGAGGAGGCGCCAGGGGGGGGGCTGAGAAGACGTAATTTGGACGTTGGCAGGTATTTATCCGGCTCGGCAGGAAGCGACGTAAGGGAGTACGGCGTGACGACGCTAAGAGCATTAAAGAGACGTTTTCCGCCCGACACTTAGGTTTTCGCTCGCCCGTTGATTCTCTCTCTCTCTCTCTCTCTCTCTTCACGGCCTATCGGCTTAGCACTTGGCGGGTGGTCTTCTTTACGAAACTGTCTCTCTTCATCATTTTCCCGAACGACGAGAGCGACGACGACGAGGAGGACGAGGACGACGACGACGACGGGAAAGAGCAAACTATTTTCTCGCCCGCGCGCGTTTAACAACTTATATAAGTATTATACACGCGAGTGGCGCGCAAGCTGGGGGATACGCGACGTTTATGCGTGTTTGTATAGATATACATATGGGACGATGCGTTAACGATGTATACGTGTACTGCGGGGTCAACTTCCGCGCGACTCCTCGGAGAAGTTCGACTGTACGTTCGTCTGTGAGCGATATATATGTGCGCGAGAGAATTTCGGCGGGGGAGGCTGATGGTTTTCGACGACGCGGGAATTCATGCATCTTTCATTGATTACACGGACGCTCGGCTGTTGATGGTATAAAAAAACATTTAGCAGTTCCTATAAGCAAACTTCGGTATTCCCGTTTATTTGGCAATGCATTACTGCAATACTCCACTTTTAACTTTGTATGGTAATTTTGATAAGCCTTGTTATTCTGTGTAAAGATAATTAAATAAAAAAGTTTAGAACAAATTAAATAGTAACAATAGTAATTACACTGAGAGAAATCGTATAATAAATATTGCTGTAGAAACTCTACGAAAATTATTGAGTTTCTTAGTAAGGAAGCAACATACTTGCATTTTAACTAATTTTACTTCGTAATTTTTATCACATTTGGAAGATTTAAACAATTTTTTTTTATATTATTATTTAATTATACATTCGCGAGTTATTTAATTTATTATTTTTATATTTATTATATTTTTTTAATTTCAATTTTTGTATCTTCAGCATATGGTAGTCGAGAACGTAATTATTCGTTTACCTAAACATACCATCTGTGAAAGAATTTCGAATTTAAAATACATACGGATTATGTGACACGTTATCTTTATTCATAAATGTTATGAATGACTAGCAAAAATTATTATGTTATAATATAATAATAATCATATTTTCAAACTTCAACCGTGAGAAAATTTATTAGAATGAAAATAAAAATTGTTTCATTTCTTAATAAATATTATACGAGTACGTACAAAAAATTACTTTGCTACATATAGCAAAATTCGTAAAAAGCAAATTTTACTAAGAAACTTGTTGGGCCGGGAATAACAAAAATTATAGAAAGGATAATAGAAATTATATAAAAACAGCAACTATTGTCATAATCTGAGTATGTTCCTCCTTTACTAAGTAATTTAATAATTTTTGGTAGATTTTTAACAGTTCTTATTATACGATTTCTCTATCAGTTATAAATAAAAAAACACCGTGTTTTAGTAATATGTCTCGTATATTCTCATACAAGCAATTCGTATAATATTTATTCGCTGTATCTGCAGTGAGCACGATAAAATTGAACCATTCGGAAGTTGCGAACGAGCGAGAGGGGCAATTTTCAGTTTCTTCAACCTGTTCTCCTCGGCAGTTTCGAGCGACCCAACTACACCTCAGCGCCTGAGCTGGCGCAGATTAGAAATTCATTTGAATATTTCCAGGAGCCGGAGATAAGGTCGCGACTACGCGGGCGTCGCTGCAAATGGCAAGACTCCATACACTGTCGGATATTACGCTCTCTCTCTCTCTCTCACTACGCCTGAAGGGAATAATACTAACGAAACTGTGTTCAGTAAGAAAATTAAGTCGTTCCGCGCTGCGAAAAATAAAACTTTGGGGGCCGCGCGGGAAAATTTTTCGAAAAAACGCGTTCCACTGGGAGGAGCGTCCCGTGAAAAAGAAAAATAAAAACGAAAAAAAAAAAAATACGCGGTCGCGCGCAGCTGCACAGGCGCGTCGGGGTATAGCGCAGGGCGATAGAGCGTGCGCGCGAGCGCAACAACGCTCCGGGGGGTAAGCGTCGTCCCTCTCCCTCACCGACTGCGGGGAGGAATTATCAGCTAAGAGGAAATTATGGAAATAGATATAAATCGCCAAGAAGAAGCGCGAGCAAACAGGATAGGGGGGGGGGGAGGAGGAGAAAGAGAATGTACTGCGGTTCTGGCTAGCGAGAGCAGCCACAAATACGTATATATATGTATATACGTATAGTTGCGCGCTGCGGCGCTGCCTTTTGATAGCCGTATAAGTGGCGCGCTCGCGAACCCAATTTGTGGCTCGGAGAAAGTTCATCTGCATAAATTAAGATAGAGCTCAAGGTGAACTTTCAAATTTCGCCCCGTGCATTCGATACGTTTCTTGGATGCTTTAGCGCGACGGCTCTGCCACGGGAATATTACGGGAATATTGTTTCTAATGCGCGTTGTATACGATTTCACGCCGGAGTTGTAGATGTAAATACGTTGTTTCTATAGATTTATTCATTTATTTATTAATTACAAGAAATAGATTTATAAAATTAGAAAAATTTTGCAAAATGTCTCTAGGGGTAGATAAAACTACCTGAGACCTGCTGTATTGCGAGCAAATATCAGCATAACAAAAAAATAAAACAAACTTATAATTATCTTAAAACTAACTTAAGGCTAAAGTTTCTTAGCTTAGCTAAAAAATATTACATAAATGTTTATTATAAAAATGTGAGAGAAAGATTATACTTTATCTAAACATAAGGATTAATTTATGGCAAGGACATACTGAATACACAAGATTTCTAACGTATGCTGAATTTTAAGATAAATATTATAAGATATATTTAAAATTTAATGAAAAGCTAGAAAATGAAATCAACTATCATACAATCTTCTACGTTTACAATTGTGTTTCTTAAAGTCTATCTCAGAAAAACATCGCCTCCCCAGCAAATTGATTAATTTCAGTTCAGAAAGCCGCTTCACGTGAGTACACGGCGTCACGAGAACTTCACGTATAATACAAAAGAATTATTAACATTCCCCACACCGAGATCTCGGCAATCGTCGCGCATTACGCGGCAAATCGCCCGTTGTAAGCACGAAGGATTCTGCGAAGTGCTCGGCTCGTCGAAGCGATTCCGAGCGCAATTTTTAACCGGCTCCCGCGCGTATACGCCCACCCACACGTAGATCCAAGCGTTTCTTCGACTGCCATTGGGGACGAGTCGCGCGGAAACACAATGTGGCGGAGGGTCGGGATTGCCATATACGACTATGTGTCCCGTGCTGCAGCGGACACGACTCCCGAATTAACAACTCACGCGTCATATCACCGGCGTTATTACACTCGATATCGAGGCTACATCCGTCAAACACCTCCCCCTCCCCCCGACTCCTCACACAACCGCGACTTCTCGGACCTGCGAGTTTTGGCTAATTCCTCGGATGATTCTCCGATTCTGGCGATCCGCGCTAAACTAACGAGCGGAAGAGAAAAATAGCGCAAGTAGTACGAGCGTAGATCGAGTCAGCCGTGAGCCGCACATTACGTACGTTCCAAAGCCCAGAGCGATCAGCGACTGTCTCGATAATCAGACGCTCGCGTACGCTGCACTATCTGCATACACCGCGATTTCGCTTCAAAGTGTACGTGTACCTATATACGTATACGTTATACGTATAGGTGTGCGCGTATACAGCCAGGAAGACATAGTCTCGCGATGTGCGCGCGTATACACGAAAATCGCGAGCGCGTGCTCGGGAGCGTTAACGAGGGTTGCCCCTATCAATTCCAGCTACTCAGCGATCTCTGCTTCTCTCTCTCTCTCTCTCTCTCTCTCTCTCGCTCTGCCTTATTCCACGCGATGTGCACACCGTCAAGACACAGCGAAATCCTGTTCCTTCATGCGAATCCTCTCTTCCAGTGTAGCAGTAGTAGCACAGCGTCATTAGTACGCCCTGGCGGAGAGCACAACGATATGTACACAGCACAGCTATGAGCTCGCTCGCTGTGTATTATATTTCGCGCGAATATCCGCGTATACGCGCTTGGCGTTTTGCAGGCGCTTTAAAAGTCACTTTTCCGGATAGCTATGCGCGTATGCGTGTATTGTAGCGTCGCGTCGGCTTTGTGTAGGAGAACTTGAACGGTTGGGATTTGAGGACGAGGGAAAGTGTTTGAGAAAAATTTGATACGGTGAGATAGCCGGTGTAGGAAAAATTACGGTTTAGGATAGTAAAGATTGTAAGTAGCTATTTTTATCTGTGTAAAATAGCTATAATCCAATTATACTACTATTTATTTAGTAATTTTTCCTAGACCAGGTGTCTCATTGCAATTATTGCAGAACGATAAAATGATTGTCGAGTATTCCTGAAAGTAATGCACGTTACTCGGTAGCTACCCTGGTAGAAACGTTAACAGGTAGGCTAAAAACATTACATTATAGTATGTTACACAACTGGGGGCGAAAGTTGACTTTTTCAAGCGAGGATGATAATTTAGCACGAAATAGACCCGAGTGCTCGAATCATCATCCGAGTGTGGAAAAGTCATTCGCCCCTTGTTGTGTACCGTGCTTTTTATAATTAGTACATCGAAGGGCTCTTTTACGCAACAACCAAAGCTCTTGGACATTGGCCTTTACGCAACATATTTATGCATGTGTATTATGTGTAAATTTAAAAAATTTTTAAATTTTATTATTTACATATACACATGGTTATGATGTCTTATTTTTATTATATGTATGTATGGATGTATACATACGTATATCTCGCAGCGGGAGATAAAAATTTTTGCTCCGACACTGCATAGAAAAACTGGACTTTCCACGGAGTTTCGAGGCAGGGCAAAGAGCCCTTTCGATGCACGTATTATGAAAACATTATTACGATTCGAATTCAACTATATTGCATATCAGAGCATTCAACTATCAGTAATTGACTATATGATCATAGTTATTACTGCTTTCTATGCAGTTTTAATATCAATTTTAATGAAAAATGCTCCCATTTAATTAACACGTTAAGCAACCAAAATGCTTAATTTTCTACCAGGACGTATTCAAAGAAAACGATCCGATTCTAACCCACGCTCACATTCGCTCCAATTCTGCAGTCTTTCCGCTACAACCGACAATAAACGCGCAACGTCCTCCTATGGTTTACAATAAACCGCCGCGAAAAGCCGGACGCACTCGACAAGGTAAACATTCTCCATGCGTCGCGGTCAGCGTCAAGATTAAAAAGCAGAAAAATCATCCCTCTCTCTCCCTGGGCTTCGCGCGCTAATTAACAAAGCGCTCGGCTCTCTCGACAGTGGGGGCGAGGCGGACAACTAATAAAAAAACTTGGCTGCGCGCCGGGAAGAATTCAATTTTGACGAAGGAATTCGGGCCGCCGCCGCCGCCGCCACCGCCGCGAGTGCGGGAGCTGCACAAAGACGAAGGCACTTCTCGGTGCGCGCGGCGAAAGCTAATATTTGCAAATTAGGAAAAAAATGCGGGAGCTACAGCGCGCCGTCGTCGGGCCGCGAACCCTTCTCTGTGACGCATGGTTTTGTAAATTACTGTGGTCTTTCGCCGCCGGAGAGAGAGAGAGAGCGAGAGCAGCCGAGAGGGACTTATAATTCATCTTCCGTCGCCGTGGCAAAATCGAAGGCGAGAGCGAGAGCGAGAGAGAGAGAGCAAGAAGGCAGCAGCAGCCGATGGGCCGAAATTACGCGAGCGCTGAAAAGGGTTGATTAGGGATTCAGAATAAGGGTCGCGAAAGGGAGAGAGCTAGAGAGAGTCGGATGGCGAAGGTTACATCCCGACGAGCGCGTCACCTCGTGTGCTGTGCGCTCTTTGCGCGTAATATATATGTATATATATATATAGAGAGAGAGAGAGAGAGAGAGGAAAGAGTCGCGGGAGAGAGCTGCCCGCGGCGGCCCAAAATGATTGATCGCGTAGCCTCGGCTAATTGGATGATCGATGACGCGCACGGCCTGACGCGCGCACGTGAGCAGCTTTAATGGAATCTGCAAGCATTCGATCACCGATCTCCCCACCTTCCGCCCCCCCCCCCTCTGTCCGTCACCGCAGCCGTCTTTACATACGAATCAATTTTTAATTTCTGCCCGATGAACTTTCGTCGATGGCTTCTGCATAATTGAGGTTGTTGCTCGAGCAACTGCGTGTGTTATACGCGCGCGCAGTTACTGGCTCCGTAATCGGTGACGCTTTTTCTTTCGGTATCGCTTGTCGATGAAAGCTGGCGAGTACATCGTACTTCGCAATGTTTTCAAGAGCATTTTATATACTAAAGCTCGTTCAATAACGCGCAATTGATTTTTCGATACGATAGAAACAAAACTATTCACGATTCACTATTTTATTTTACAATTTGAGTATACCGCAGCACACGGCCGTCTTCGAGTATAAACAATTATAAATACCAACTCGAGCGCTGCAACGGAAGGCCCCAGCGCATTACCAGCGGGAGGGCCGTCGGTGCATTCCTCCTATATATGGCTATAACAATCATCCGCCGTCTTACGCGTGTATTATATACGCGGTATACGTAATAAGTGGCAGACGCGCGACTGGATGCTTAGATTGTAGTTAAAGAGAAGAAGCAGCAGCAGCAGGGATAGAGCAAAGGGGGTTGGGGGGGGGGGAGGAAGAAGGCAAGCTCTCTCTCGCGCGCTATATAGGGTTAGCCTCTCACAATGTATGTTAAATATATGACCAGCACGTGAATGTAATACGGAGTGTAAATCATGCGAACAATGTCTTAATGTCCCGGTCATGCGACGACGACGACGACGACGCCGCCGCCGCCCACCCAACTCGGGAAGACAACGCGCGTAGGCATGCACCGCTCGAGCGAGAGAGAGAGAAAGAGCCGTGCGCTATACTCCACCAGAGAGAGAGAGAGAGAGCGCCTTTCGAATATTCAAAGGGATATAAATTAGTAGGCACACGCGCGACGCGCTGAAAGGCCCCGCGCAGTCTCCGGTGTCGAAATTTATCAATAATTAAACGCCTCCTCTATCTCTCGATTTTCTCTCCGCGCGTGTGTACACACAATGAACGCAACTATTCCGGCAAGACGTGTACTTACGCGCAGAGTGAAAGAGAGCTTGACGAGAGGGGGAGAGCGAAGAGAGCCTTGTAAATAAAACATTCGCGCGAATCAGCCGGATATCGGATGAAAAATAAAGCGATAAACAGAGGCAGAGACCGTCTCGCGTTGTATATAAGTATATGTATGTATATGTCTCGAATCTCGGCGGGAGGAGAAAAAGCGCGCGAAAGTCGTCGTGGAAGAGAATCGCGAAGGGAGAGACGGAAGAATGCCGCCGCCGCCGCCTCCTCGTTTATGCCATTTAACTTGCAAATCCGAGGCGGCGACAGCCGGCGTCGATGTATCCCGAAACACGTGCGCGCGTGCGAGCATCAGCGCCTTATATCCCCGTGTACGTTGCGGAGTATGTAATAACGCACACACGCGTATATGTATATATGTCGAATTTCGAAAAATAAAAATGCACTTTTCTTTGGTACGGAATTAGAAAAAAAATTTTTCAAGCTAGAGCTTTCGGACCAGTGGGACTTAGCTCTGTAATCCAAAAGATGATGGGAAATGCTGAGGAAAATGGGAAATATAGAATATGAAAATTTAATATGGGGAGGTGTAAAGAGGAAAAAGAAAAAATCGGCTAATCGGATTTTTATTATTTCTTTTTTTAACGGGCATAACTTTTGATCAGAACATCGAATCTTGGTATATTTTTGTTTAAATTAAAGCTCTATAAAAATACTTTATTATAGTGTAATTCGAAATTTTATTGATGCCTCGGAAACATTCGTAGTTATTGTTATTCCAGTATTTTGACGCATTCATTTTTTATAAAAAAAGCGTAAAACGGCTCAGAAATACGGTTACTAGTAACTTCTCCCATGTTCCTCTACACTTTTCACTATCTTTCGGCTCACAGAAGACAGTCCAATCGATCCGAAATCTCTAGCTTTAAAAAAAATTTTTCTGCATTTTTTTTAAATTCGACATGTACCCATAAGTTTCATCCCGCCGGTATATAAAGTACACGCGAGCTCGTCGATAATACATAAAACACTCGCGCTTAGCTCGCAACCGTAAAGCGCGCGTCTCTCGAAATGATATTTAAGGCGCAGCGCACGAGTATAAACCGTAAAGTCGACTCGTTTGCCTGTACATGTAGAAGCCCATATGTCTCCGCGTAAAAATTCACGGCTCCTGCGCCAGCGGCTGGCTGCCGTCCAGAAATGCTAAATACAAAGCCAGTCGGAAAGTAGCTGCGATCAGAGAACCCTTTCGCCTCTCTCTCTCCCTGTATATATGTATATGTATACGTGTATACACGAACGCGGGTATGTATGTGTCTTTACGAGGCGACAATTCCCTTTATACTCGCCGCCGCCGCGGCCGAAGACGAATTTCTTCTGTTCGAGCCTCTACCCCCCCGCGCAGTAGCGCACAATACCGAGCCCCGCGAAGTAGTCTCTGCGGCGCGATAATCGATCGTAAAAGGCGGCGAATGGCTCGGCATTATCGCCAGCGCGGCATGAATCAACATAATGACCGTTTAGCTTCGGTTCGTTAAAGAGACTGTACGCGACGGCGGCGGCCGCCGCGGGAATTTAATAACGTCCTTTGCCGTTAGACGGAAGATCTACGTCTTTGTAGGAGAGAGAGACGGAGAGAAAGAGAGTATCGGGACACGCGTCTATATAACGCATTGTTCGAGTGATGGGGCATCGATTGCTTGGCTCGTCGTGGTAATTTAGCTTTCGCTGTATGGATCTGTCTACTGTGATTTCATATTTGTTTATTTCGTTTGAGACGTCGACGGTTTGGGAGATTCTCGCGAGTCCAGCAAGCCGATGAAATTAAGGAGGTTCTACAGTGAATAGAAATAACGGCAAGAAAATTTAAAAAAAAATTTATATTTAAGTTATTTGATGTTCCGAAAACCCTAACGTGAAATTTCAGATCGCTAAAGGGTACTCAGAATTGGAGAAATAAATATTTTAATTTTGCTCTTGTTAACGCAAGCTCTTATGGAAAAATGCGTTTCTAACGTACTTAACTTCATGTTACAAGGTGATTGATGCCAAGATTGGATTATGATTTTTTTTATATAATAGAGAAATATCTGACGAATATATAAATATAAATATAATATATCTGACGATTCATAAAAATCTCGAAGGGTACTTGTATATTTAAAAATAAATTCGAAACATTGGAAAAGTCACGCTCGCATCATATACATAGGGTATCCCACGTACTACGCAAATCAAAACAAGATAAGTTTTGTTTTGAATCGCACAACCTCCTTAAATATGTATATTGTGATTAAACGAATTAATAAATAAAATAAACGCCTTATTGTTGCAGCCTGCAAACTTAATACATACAAAAATACTGAAAATATATACAATTGAACTGATTAATCAACTGAGCAACCGATTTAAAAAGGATAATGAAATAAATACCAGTCCACTTTTATTACGAACACAGTTTAGAAGTAATTCGCAGCTTACGAAGCTTATACGTCGTTCTGAATTTTAAATTTTACACAGAACTTTACAAATTACATAATTCCTCACTTTAATCGCGAAGTAGCTTACATCCATCATTCATCGCCGGTAAAAAGGTGATAAAGATACAAATAAAAAGTCTCGAGCGTGTCGCGATCGCTATTTTACGCTAATAAAAAAGCTTGTAGCGGAGAATCTATAGCTCTGGAGTGTATAAAAAATGAAAATAATTTATCGGCAATCTCGCCTGGATTTATTTCGCTCTTGCGCGCGAGACGTTCACTGTACAGCATATATATACATATCTCTCGGAGGCTCGAGGAGTCATATAATAGCATAAATTTCCGCCAATAAATCCGCCGCGAGGAAGCGGTAAAAATCTCTCCCTCCGCGCGCAGAGTCTATATACACGCGGCTTATACGTATCGCGCGTATAATCGCATTCCCGCTTCAAATGTATTCACTGCTCGTATAACTGCTCGTACGACTCTTTCATCGCGACTGCGACGACGACGTCGACTACGCGGCATTTTTTATGCGAACAGCGATTGTTTATTTTTGCGCGGATGGGAGAGAGATAGGTAGGAGGAGTAAAGAAAAAGGAGGAAATCAGCGCCGCTCTTTCTCCGTCTGTTTCGCGTCGTTGGCGGCCCTGAGAGGAAAATCCGGCGAAAAGGTGCTAAGTCGGTGCTCTTGTGGATTGCATCGATAACGAGGGCCGATACGGAAGACACGTGTTTGTGGGGGAGGCCCTGTGTATAAGGCGGGACTACGCGGGGAGAAGAAAGTGGCTATAACTGGCGCCGTCGGTATAAGAAAAGAGGATTCAACCGTCGTGTAATCTAGGATCAACACGTCTCTCGCTTAATCTTTCGCGTCTTACTGGACGCTTGAGTCTTGCTGTGAAGAAAGTGTGCGTATATATACAGTATAGGTGTATGCTATATACGCAGACAGACCAAGTTTGCTCGGAGCTTACTTTTTCGCGAGTTTCCACAGAGAGAAAAAAAGACAAGGGAGAAGAAATATTCCGGTTGAAAAAAGGGATGATAAACTAAAAAAAGAAAAAAAATTAGTAGAGTATACCCGCGCAGAAGAGCGAAAGCCTTGGCGATTTTCGACGCCGCGCGCAATTATGCGGCAACGACGACGCGGAGCAGGCGATATTTTATAGGAACAATTTAAGAGGCCATTTAAATGCATATTTCGTCCAGGAGGAAATTCCCAAAGTCAAGGTTGCGAGAGAGAGCGAAGATTAGGGTTTCGCGAATGCAGATGAAAGACGCTGGCGGAGGGGCCCGGCCGAAAGGATTGTAAGCCACTTACGCGCATTTCTCTCCGAGGCATAAATTACCTCGCGATTTTAAGCCTCGCGCAATTGTGCCTTCCGCCCCCCCCCCTCTCTCTCTCTCCCGCGATGATCCGTCCGAAAAAAATTCGGGGCGTACATTCTCATTAGAAAGTTGCCGTCCGCGTAAAATTTCGATTGCCGCGCGTATATAAATATACTTATCGCAGCTGCGCGCAGTCGTTATAATACGCCGTGAGACTCGTCTCGCTGCAGCCGCGTGCCGGGGAAATCCCCTTACGCGTAGACTCTCCCGTCCTCGTCGGCCGCGCATTGTTTTTTTCCTTCCTCCTCTTCTTCCGGCAGGCAATTTCATACTTGTAAATAGGCCCCAAGCGCGCGGAGAAGTGGTGAATAAGTAAATTAGGCCGGCCGACGCTCTCTCGCCGCCTGATAAGAATCTCGCCCTTCGCCTCTCTCCAACTCATCCTCTCTCGGCGCTGCTCTCTCTCTCTCTCTCTCTTTTTTTTAACGGCAACTCCGAGGGAATTGAGACATCATCAAGCGACACTCCTCCTCCCGCGCCGGCTCTCGAGGCTTCTTTCGCACGCGATAGAGATCCTGACCATCTCTCTCGCTCTCGTTCCGCCCGAGTTAATACTCGATCTCCCCCTCGCGGCGCAGCTTTTTTTCTCTCTCACTCGCTATCTCGCCGCGCCTTTGTTTCGCTTTCATGAGATTTTTAAGCAGCCCCGAAATGAGCTTCGAGAAGCGCGCGCGCACACTTGCCGGGCAGCGCATCCGACGTGAACGATTATCGTTTTAGGCGGCGTCTCTCTCTCTCTCTCTCGATTTCACCCCTTCGCGCAGTGCAGGCTTCAAAGAGAGGCGGGATAAATCGGCCGGCGTTGCTCTCTTAATTTCTTTAAAGCGCTCGACAAATATACGCTCGACGAAGCCTCGGAGCGGAGAGGATAAGGACGCGCCTCGCAATATTCATTAACTCGAATGCTTTGCGATCGTTACTGCGGAAAATCTTTATTTCCTTCTTTTCTCTCGGTCTCGCTGGAGACTGCGCGGCTCGCGAGACGATCAGCATAACGGCCTGCGAAGAGGAGCCGTGAAAAACGTTGATGTACGCACTTTAGCCCGGCGCGGCGGCGACGGCGGCGGGGCTTATTTTTCATTAAAATCCGAGGCGGTCCGAACTTTCGGGCTCTAATTGTTTTTACGAGGCGCAACGCTGAACTATATTTATCCGGCGCCCGCGTCGTTACGCTAATTGAAGCTTGGATAATTTTCGTTTTAAACGGGACTCTCGATCGCTATGCTGAGCAATATACGGACGCATAGTGTATACGGAAATTGTAAATTTAAAGAATAGCGTATTGCACAAGTGTAGGGGCGAAAGTTGACTTTTTCAAGGGAGGAAGCAAGTCGTCATTCGAGTCTGAAAGACACATTCGCCCCTTGTTGTGTACCGTGCTTTTTGTGATTAGTGCATCGAAAAGCTCTTGCGCAACAACCATAATTTTATAATTTTATAATTTTATGAATTTTTGAAAATTTTAAAATTTTATTATTTATATATGTGCATATCTATTCTATTTCGGAAACAACTCACCCGAGCAAGTCGCAAGAAATTTTTTTTAAAGCACACCTACCAAACCTGATTTTTCTAATTCCTTAGTCCAGTCTGAAAGAGAAAAACCTCGCTTACATGGCCGATCGAAGGTTATATTTTTTTCCGGAGCAAAAACCACTCGAAAAAACGAGAAATAATCGACAAAAGAAGAATTTATAGATTTTGTTCATTGGAACAAATATGTCTTAAAATTCATCAGAGAATGCTCTCAAATTTTTTCAGATTGACCCGACACGAGTTTTGGTTTTTGGAAAATTCAAAAAAATCAAAATTTCGAAAACCGTCATTTAAAAATCTGAAAAAATTTCAAAGTATTCTTTGATGAATTTTAAGTCATTATTGTTCTAATGAAATTCTTGTTTTTCAATTATTTTCCGTTTTTCGAGTCGTTTTGCTCCGGAAAAAATATACCCTTCGATCGGCCATGTACGCGAGGTTTTTCTCTTTCAAAATGACCTAAGGAACGAGAAAAATCAGCTCTAGTGTGTGCCTTCAATAAAAAATTTTGCGACTTGCTCGTGTGAGTTGTATCCGAAATAGGATGGATATTCACACATATATATGAATATGGTGTCTTATTTTTATTATATGTATGTATGGATGTATATACATATGTATATCTCGCAGCGGGAGGTTTCGAGTTTGAGTTTGATAAGTTTTGAGTTTTAAGTTTGAGAGATTTTGAGGCAGCGAGAAGAGCCCTTTCCATGCACGTGTAATCAACAAATTTTTTAACCGGTTTAGATGGAATTTGTCTTTTTGTACAATCGCCTAAAGAAGAATCGAGTGCATATAGGGGCGCAGAAAAAAAAATCAGCGAAATTCCGCATTCCAAACGATCGTCCAGCTTGCCTCTATGGGAAAGTGAGCACAGCCGCAGTATCGCTCCAAAATACACCCATCCCGAGCGCTATTGAATTTTATTTGCCGACTTTGCCGAGGCTCCTGCTCTGCCGCGCAATCGCCGGAGCGGATCGCGCGTCCTTCATCGGAATCGGAATCGATTAGATAAGCGAGAGCCAGAAGTGAGGCAAGAAGACCGAGATAGAGAGCGAGAGAGAGAGAGGAAAGAAAAAAAGTAAAAGGAAAGTAAGCTCGTCGGAATCTCGGCATTTGTATCGTTTTGTCGTACTTCAGAGACGAGCGGGGCATCCCTATAAGGCATCGCATTATTGCTTTTATGGCCAATAAAGGCGGACTGGCCCCACCAGGCGGCTCCTTCCTGCCTCTCGTCGCTGCTTCTTCTTCCGCGCGCGCTCCCTCCGCGACACGCGCCCAAGGTCCATTACAGCCGGGACGACACACGAGAGAAGAAAAAGCTGCCGGGGGGGGGGGGGGGGGGGCTGGAAGGTGTCGCGCGACGATTGGTTTTGTCCGAGCATCTCGGGGATATAGTTCGGGGAGTCCCCGGTCCTGTTAACCAACTGGACACCCTTCGGGGAACTCTCCGCGCGCGCGGCCGAAAGTTTTCTTCTCTCTCTTCTCTCGGTCGGGGGCTTTTGTTTAGAGGAGAGAGAGAGAGAGAGAGAGAGAGAAATCTCGGAAGAACACACACGCGCACACCAGTTGGGATCTCGCAAGCTTTCCTCTCATCCCCTCCCCCCCTCGCCCCCCAGAGGAACACGCGGCAAATTTTTCGATTCGAATGCGCGCGATGAATCAAGCTGCCTTCCTTTTTTTTCTTCTTCTTCAAATCACCGGCAAATGGGATTTCATTGCAGGCGCTACGGCGCGACGCCTTTTTTTTCGAGAGAAAGAGAGAGAGAGAGAGAGAGTGTCTCTCGAGAGTGCGTAACGACGACTTGCGGTTGGATTGTGCGTTACAGAGTATATGCGTGACAAAATTTAAGAAAATGTATGTGCGTTTTCATAGTTTGGTCCGGAATTGTTGAAATACTTTTTTCTGTAGGTGAGGAAATAACAATGAGAAAGGTTGCTTGATCGTACTTTTGTTTGCTTTCTCAAATAAGAGAAAGCTTTGTAAAGATGCAAATTTTGCAAATGGAAAATTCTAATAAACTGAAATAAACTTTAATAAACTGAATGTCTGGAGGCTGCAAGCAATACTAAATTATTGTGTGCAAATAGTTGATACTTCATTGTCGCAATGAAGTGATGATGAAAATATTTTTTTAAATCAAATCGCTTTGCCCACACTTTCTTTTTAATTTAAACCACAACATATCAGTCATGAAGTATGAATCATGATAATCATAATCATGTTTACTTAGTAACCAATCAGGATCGTGTATTAAATATACTTCACAATAAATGCCATCATTTTTTTTTAAAGAAAGAATAATTATTTCAATTTCATCGTATGATCAATCAGGCTCTATGTATGCTTACAGTAAACTTCAATCGACCCGTTCAGAACACAGTGTTCACTAAGCACTTTTCCACTTTTCCTCCAATTTCCCGTAAACTGCAGTGTCCGCCCAACCAACGAAATTAATCAGATCCAAAAAAGCGCGCATCCTCTCAAAGCAAAAAGATTTCCTCGCGCGCTCCTACTCCACGTTTCCAAGCGCAATTCAGCACCGCGGCAGTAGCTGATATAGCTCGAGTTATTTTGAGAGCAAGTGTCAAAATTCTCCAACAGCAGAGGTCGAGTCGAGTCGCGGAGAGACAGCGAGCGAGTGTACGGCACAAGTTTGCATCTCCTCGCGCGCATAGAGCGAGCAAGATAAGCGAGAGTCCTGGACCCCCCTCCCCCCTCGAAAGCTCCGTGTCTTTCTCTCGTGCCTCGTCTTTCCGCGGATCCGCACAGAAGGGGCTGCAAGCGATGACACTTGGTTACGACATTAGCGCCGAGTCGAGTCTTCCCCCCGTCCCCCCCAACCCCTCCTCCCAGCCGCTATCCGCACTTCGTCAATGTCACGCGGGCCTTCACCGACACTCGCCGGCCTTATCCCCTCGAGAGAAAAGTACGCTCTCGCTCGCTCTGCTCCAAATTCGAGGATCAGCGGAGAAAGGCTTGCTCGACTGTATGCTCGGCTCGGCGCGCGTTGAACGCGTCGGACGGATTTGACGCGACGATTTTGCGGATTAATTTTTTCGAAAAAATAAAACAGAAAAAAATTAGCGAAGGTTTTCACGCCAGCAGGAGTAGGTCAGAGAGAGAGAGAGAGAGAGAGAGAGAGGACACACACACACAGTCGCGCGGAGAGTCGCGCATAGCGGCCAGTATAAATCTCGGGCGAGAAGAGCGATAAATCTCGTGGCTCTTGACGTTATTACGTAAATCATTAATTCTCCAAGGTACGGATAGGCCAGATTTTCCTGGCGGTCCTCTCTCTCTCTCTCTCTCTCAAAACTTCCATCCCCTTATTCCGATTTTGCGAAAGTCGTGCCTACAATACTCGGGGAGTGCGAGCGGGCGGCGCAAGTCGTCTCCCGACGCAGCAGAAAAACACATCTCTCGAAACGGGGCCCTAGTGATTTACGTCGCCCTGGGGCGATAAGTTGGCCGCCCGGCGCTTTCTCTCCTCGCTTCCCGTATATATAAACGAGAGAGAGAGAGAGAGAGAGAGTCGCACACGTTCGATGTGTAAGAGGAGAAACGCTCTGATTCCAATAACCATGAATCTATCAGATGTCAAAACGCAATCTCCACCTGAAAGCGCGGGCCGCCTGCAGTCGCTGTGCGCGCTATATATATATATATAGGAATTCTGCGAGCGCGAGAGACGCATTGTATATATTGTGCGCTAAGCGAGAGAGAGAGAGAGAGAGGAACCAACAAATCTCCCTGCATATCTGCGCTATATCGTATATCTCGTGAGTGGCTGTGTACGTGTACACGTGTGTTACACTTGTATGTACGGTATACACACGTGGTATATACATGTATAGACTGTACGCAGCGTTATATTGGTATAGAACGCGCGGAAATGTAAAAGAGCGAGCGACTCGCCCGTCGGGAGATTATAATGTAAGGACGTCGGGGTGATGTGTGCGTCTCTCTCTATCTCGCTCTCTCGAGTGTGCGATTCGAAACTTTTCGTCGAGGAGGGACTGCGCGCGCGAGAGAGAGAGAGGAGACCGAATTCTCAATTGTTCCGAGCGCGCGCGATGCCAAGTAACACGGGGGGGACGGGACGTTATTATGCGCGGACTTTCGATATCAGTCTCTCGTCTCTCGCGTGTTCGCTTTATGTGTGCTGTGTAGACATTTACCGCTGCTGCGGGCGATTATATTCTTGGAGCAGAGAGAGAGAGAGAGAGATCTCTTTGCGCTTCGGTGGACGTATCGTTCAGTTTCCCAAAAAGAAAGTTTGTAGATGGAGGAATTAAATTTGGAGTCGGTTTTCCAAAGCTCGGGATAAGTGGGCCATTCGAGACTTGTAAATTATTTTGCAAAAAGTTTGATAAGGTTTTCGCACACTTCTCGTTGGAAACGTAAAATCTGCCAGTTTGGTGAAAATCAGGCAGATGTGAAGATAAGAATATTCCCAAAGTCTGAGATTTTCCATTATGACTGAGTTAATTTTTTGAAAATAATAAAGATATTATTACTAAAAATATTAACTTCTTTTTGAAATTTGTTCCGTAACTTACGCATATGCAGATTTTCAACAGGATTAATTAAAAGTGTCTTCCCTGATAGAAATGTTAACGGTTATTTAGCTAAATAACAGCTTACGTTAATGGCTGTTTATACACAGCTTCTTAGCTAAAAGAAGCTAAAATAAACCGCTAAAAATAGCGACTTATAATTATTAATATAATATGTAATAGCGATTTACAATAATTATAAAGAAAATATTAGAAATTAGAAAATTATTAAATCTTTGTAATTACAGTTTATGTTTTCTTAACATATACACTAAAAACAGTAGACGTGTTCTAAAAACTATTTACGTAAGAAAATTTCGAAAGGATCAATAATAAAGTACCAATGCTACCATTTATCTATAAAAAAAAATCAGTGCGCTCCACCCTGACACCCTCACGACAATTAATTTCAAAAGATTTCACCGAAAAAATGATTCCCGCCAAACCTCTCTCGACTCTCGACTCTATAAATTAGACGTCAATTACAGCTCGTCCGCCGTACAATAGTCTAGCGCAAAAAGTCGATTCTCGAATTATCCGACGATATACGCGGCAGCCTCTCTCTCTCTCTCTCTCGAGCGGAGAGGAAAAAGCAGCACCCCGAGAGCATATTCGCAGCGCGCGGCAGAGCCGAAATGAGGGATGGTGCCAATGACAGAGCTCCAACTCTCCGCCGTACAAATGAATGCACGCCGAGGCTTTGACACGCGATAATTTATCACCTTGTGTATATATACATGTAGATATATATCCTCAGCCCTCTCCTCTACCTCGAGAGCTGGCGCGCCTTCATTTCCCGTCGCGATCTCTTCTCTGCGCGCAGCCCGTGATTGCGACAAATATATAAATAAGCCAATCCCCCAAGCCCTCCTTAGCTCGCGCGCGAGCGCGCTTCGTCGCGTAATCGTCGAATATGTTGCGCGGCGACGATAAGCCCTCCCCCCCCCCCCACCCCCCACGAGTTATCGCTATCTCGCGGGATGTGTATCCCGTGAATAATGCAGGCCTATCAGTCGTTCGTCGAGCGCCGCGCTGATGAGGCAAAAAGTATATATATATATATGTATATCGCACACGCGGCGACAGCCGATAATACGATTGTTTCGCATTACTTTCGCGAGGGAAAGAGACTCTTTATTTTTTTACCCGCGCGTTTTTTCGCGTATGTACACAGCTGCAGCGTGTACCGCGGAGAGCCACGAACGCACGCTTTTGGCGTGTGTTTTAGTTTGCTACCCCCCCCCCCCCCCCAAACCCCCTTATTCTCCGGTATAAAAGTTGCTCGAACTTTGTGTATAATCATTTTCGCGGAATGTCTGCGCTTCTCTGCTCTCTTTTTCATGCGCGAGCCTGCGCAGCCTCTCTCCCGTCGCGCCATTCTTTCCCGCAGCTATATAGCGCATATATATACAGCTGGGGCTTCGCTCTTAACTCGGAAAATTCTTGCCGTCGGAAAACACTTCCTCTGAACTCCTCCCGAGTCGTCCGAAAATGAAAACGCTGCTAATCGCGGGCTTCCTCGATTTTCGACTGTATTGCACGTATCCGCATCCTATTTCGGAAACAACTGACACGAGAAAGCCGCAAAATATTTTTAATGAAGGCACACCTACCAGATTTGATTTTTCTCGTTCCTTAGGTCATTCTGAAAGAGAAAAAGCTCGCGTACATCGCCGATCGAAGGGTATATAATTTTTTCCGGAGCAAAAACGACTGGAAAAGACGAGAAATAATATCGACAAAAGAAGAATTTACATAGACTATATATTTTTTTCTCGAAAACTATTAACTATAAAAATTTCATTCGAACAAAACGTCTTAAAATTCATGAAAGACTGCTCTGAAATTTTTTCAGATTGATCCGACACAGTTTTTGATTTTTTACACAAAACCAAAAAAATCGAAATTTCGAAAAATGTTCTAGAAAAATCTGAAAAAATTTCAGAGTGTTCTTTGATGAATTTCAAATCAGCATTGTTCTCATGAAATATTTTTAAAAGTCCATAGCTTTCGAGAAAAAAAATCTATAAATTCTTTGCTTTTAATTATTTCTCGTTTTCCGAGTCTTTTTTGCTCCGGAAAAAGTATATCCTTCGATCGGACGTGTACGCGAGGTTTTTCTCCTTCAGAATGACCTATAAGGAACTAGAAAAATCCGGTCTGGTATAGGTGTGCAATTTCAATACCGTAAGTAATTGTCGGGCTCATCCCCCCCCCCCCCCAGGCAAGACGCGCGAACTCATCGATTCAAGATTTTTTAATCTTCCACGCGGCGATCAATAATACATGAGCCGAGAGAAAATTTATTCCGTATTGCTGCGGTGGCCGCTGCTAACGCCGCCCATCAAATATGCAGGTGTCGCGCTCGCGCCGAGGTAGTTACGCTCTCCCTGTATTCATGTGTATATATATATATGCATGTACAGTTGTGTGCGTACGTATGTACGTATAGGTGGAGGAGGCCAAGGGATAGGGAGTGCAGGAGAGAAAGATGCGAAGAGTATATTTTGGCGAGTATATATATATATATATATATATATATATATATGTATATATACATAAAACGCCGGCAAAAGAGAGAGGCGAAGTAGACGAGGGACAGCGAGAGAGCGGGAGGATGATTAGACGAGACAGGGAACTCCAGGAGCTGGGTTTATTAACGATATCGCACGAGCGGAGAGAAGGAGGAGGAGGTGGATGGCTGCGCCGTAGGGAGTAAAAAGAAGGTTCGATAATTGACGGTGTCGTGCGAAAAACGTGGCTGCGCGCTCGCTACTCTCTCTCTCTCTCTCTCTTTTCTCGGCCCTCCTCCTCCCTCCTCCTTCGCGGCGCTTCTCTCTTCCGCCTCGTCTTTTTCTTTCCGCTTTATACTCTTGGACGTTGTTTTTGCGCCCGCACGTCGTCGCTCGACGTTCCTTTCCAGCTATCGCCTATATATATATGGGTGGTTCTCTGACAAATCGAGCGGTCGATTTTTTGACCCTATCGAAAAAAATTTTTAAAATGTTCCTAAGAGACACATGAGTATCCCTGAATTTTTTCAGATTTTTTGCATCAAGTATCTTCGAGTTACAGAGGGTCAAAGTTGATGAAATCATGTTTTTTTGCTTTTTCTGGCTACTTTCATTAATTTGTAGATCCTCAGGGAAGCATTTTTCACTATAGAGATATATAACATTTTTTTCTGCAAATTTTCTAAACTATTCAAAAAAAATATTTTTGATGTCGTATATATATATGTTTTAAGAAAGTTATAAGTCATTTAAGTCTTAAAATCAAGTTTTAGAAAAGTTCGATCATCCGGATCATAACCAAAAAATTCATGAAGATACCTTATTTCAATTCAAAAAAGTCTGCGAAAGATCCAGAATGTCAGAGGCCTTGGTTTCTCTGTAAAAAATCATTATATCCGTTCATATATGAAAAAAATTTAGTTTTATTGCTATATCGAAGAATTTAACCAATTTTATCAATTACGTAAATTTTTTTATAATAATTTCAGTCATTAAAAAAACGATAAGGTTAGTGAAATGCTTCGATATAGCAATAAAATTACAGCAAAAAAGCAAAAAAACATGATTTCATCAACTTTGACCCTCTGTAACTCGAAGATACTTGATGCAAAAAATCTGAAAAAATTCAGGGATACTCATATGTCTCTTAGGAACATTTTAAAAATTTTTTTCGATAGGGTCAAAAAATCTACCGCTCGATTTGTCAGAGAAGCACCCATATATATATATATATATATATAATATACGTATACGTATACGTGAAGCTCGCGTCCACTTTGTAAAATTTTTTACGCATAGAAAGCAAGCGTTCTGTCCTTGCGCGCAGTATTTCAATGCGCTTGCGCAGCAGGCTTTATCGGGCGTAAGAAAAATACACTGTTGTGCATCAAGTGTGTCATATACGCTTGTGAGCGATTGTTCTTGAAAACATTTGGTTGTCTGCCCGAGATGAAAATATTGCGAGAGTAATGCTTTTGTTGGTACATTTGCATACGTGCGCTGTAGTATGCTTATCTATAAACGTGATTTTATCGTACAACTGATTGCACATCGATAAAGTTAATAATCGTCGAATATATAACGCGAAACAGATAAGATGTGAAATATTTGAAATTTATTTATACATATTTTTTTCAACGAACACATACACGTCAGTATTTATTTTTCATCTTACTGCGAATGAATCACAAAAATATATGCGTATTATCGGTTACAAACTTTTACATAGAATTCGCCCATTCCGACATACAATATTGCGCTCGAAACCTGTCCCACAAAATGTTACACTTCGCACATCGTCTGGACGCTCCGTTTTCATCGCATTGCATTTTTTTCAAATTAATTATTTATCGTCGAGCATTCTTCACAACCTAATATAATAATTGCAGTACCATTTTTCGATCAAACATCGTCCAATTCTACGGTTACGAAATTGAAGTTGCAATTTTTTAATAAAAAAAAATACTCTGCTTCCCGGTCATTTTTCATTTTCACCTCGCAAATTTTCCGCATTCGTCATTACAGTCCCACATGCATACATACGCCGTATCTCCCAGCAGAGACACATCAGCCGTCATTTTCTTCTAGACCCTGCGCCGCGAAATCTCTAAACCCCGATGTTCTTTCAACGAAGCCAGCGAACGAACGAACGAACCAACGGAGGATCCATCTCTCTCGCTCTCAGGCTGGCGGTCGGCGCTCGACGCGACAAATATGGAATTTGCATATAAATCGGGTACTTCCATCTGTGCTTCTCAGCTGTCTCGGCTCTCTCTCTCTCGCTACTCGTGATAGAGAAATGAAGAGCGAACGCCTCCTATTTCCTTCTCCGCGGAAATACTAACCTTCCCAGATATTATTAATAACCCGAGATGAGATCGAACTCGTCTCCCCTTCCCTCCCCCGTATTCTCGCCGACGAGCGCGTTCGCCGCGTCTTCGCGGCGCGGAGGGCCGACAAAATCAATCTATGGTCCTCCGTTTGTCGAGAGCGCGAGTTTTTTTTTTCTCACGATCTCGCGCGTACTTACGTAAATATATATCGCGCGAGCGAGTGGACGAAGGAGGAGAAAAAAGTCGAGTCCATTTAAATTCGATTTCCTTGGAGCGCGCGGGTTTATCGCGTTTGGGCGAATTCGCGTCTCACCGCACGGACTGACCCTCTCGGCGCGAACCGCAGACGCGCCTAACTCTCGCGTACGTATATCCCAGGAGGAAAAGAAGCGCTGACCGAATGCGCAAGTCCGCTGAATCGAGCTTCTGATTTGGAGGCATAGCGTACGTGCAGCTCTGATTTTATCGCCTTTCACGCGGGCATACGTCGGCCAGCTTTCATTCGTCGACTATATACGTATGTATTATGTGTATGTCGAATTTCGAAAAAAAAAAAAATAATGCAATTTTCTTTGGTTTAGAAATCAAAAATTTGGTTTTAAAGCTAGAGGTTTCGGACCGATTAGATTTTCTTCTGCGAGCCGAAAGATAGTCAAAAGTTACGAGTTACCATATTTCTGAGCCTTTTTACGTTTTTATTTACAAAAAAATTAATGCGTCGAAATACTGGAATAACAACTGCGAATGTTTCCAAGGCACCAATAAAATTTCGAATTGCAATATAATAAAGTATTACAAATGTGCTTTAATTTAAAAAAAAATATGCTGAGTTTCGGTGCTCTGATCAAAAGTTATGCCCGTTTAAAAAAAAAACATAATAAAAATCCGAACAGCCAATTTTTTCTTTTTCCCCCATATGCCTCCCCATTCCTGGTAGAAAATTAACGATAAGTTAGCTAATTTCGTTATGAATTAACTAATTTATCGTTAAGTTTCTATCAGGAACGTTCAATTTTCATATCCTATATTTCCTATGCTTCTCAGCATTTTTCATCATCTCTTGGATTACAGAAGTCCCGTTGGTCCGCAAGCTCTAGCTTAAACAATTTTGTTTTCGAATTCTTGACCAAAGAAAAGTGCATTTATTCTTTGATATTCGACATATATACCTATACAGCATAGGCAGGAGTGACGAGCGACAGGAGAGAAAACAGCTTGGCGCGACGCCACCTCTTTAATTCTAGCATTTTTCATCAGCAAAAGCTAAATCGTTCGATTCAATTATCGCGAGAGGAAGAGCACAATATATATACAAAGCCGAGGCTTTGACATCGAGCTCGCGACGAGGAAAAAACGAGCGGCGAGGCAGTGCTCGAAAGTCGGGATTTTAAGAGGCTTTCGCCGATGATTAAGATGCCGTGATCGGCCACTCTCTCTCTCTTCTCCATTTTTTGCGTGTTCTTCATAGCTTCCTCGCGTAATCGCATTAGAACGAGTACCAGCGGACGAGCTCGTTTTCCTATCGCCGTTTAAGCTACAGTATAGCCCGTCTACTCGGAACGTAGCGTATAATTAGCTTTCCGTCTGTTTCCGTCCAGTTATGAAATATCGGCTGTATAGTATACAACGGAATAAAATTGAACGGCATTATTACAGCGCAGAGTCGCGCATGAAAAGCAAACGGAGATTAGTCGCTCAAGAAGGTTTCAAATCAACATAGTCGAGGGCTCGCGAATATATAGTATATATGAGTCATTCCACGGGATACTGGAAACTTCTGGGGGCCCCGACTACCGAAAAATTTTGGGTAGGGCACACTTACCAGACCTATTTTTTCTGATTTCTGGGACCCCTCCGAATAAGAAACCGTGCGAGCTGCATCATTATCGGTTGCCACCCGGGTTTCCGATCGAAAAAACGCAAAAATGTTCATACATTTTCTTTTGCATTTTTACTGTTGAGCGCATTATTTGTGTACTGTGAGTCCTATGGGACTTGCCGCTATACTTTATATATACAGAACGAAAGTGCAGCTCAAGAGCTTTAAATCGAGCCTAAAATTTTAAAAATCGGATGTTCCGGTCACGAGTTACGCACGCTTCAATACTTCTAACTCTTTATAGGGCTCTCGCGAAACTAATCGATTTTCACTTTTTTTTTCCAAATCCTCGAAACTTTTGATCCAGTGACTCGATTTCAAAGTTTAATAGCTTAAATTAAAGCTCTTTTCCTCAACTTTACGATTTTTAGGTCCAAAATTGACTTTTCTTATCTGTTGAGCTATATATATGCGTTCAGAATACTAATCCGCTTTAGAAGCATATATATAGATCAACAGATTAAAAAATTTTAATTTAGACCTAAAAACCAAAAAGTAGAGGAAAAGAGCTTTAATTTGAGGTATCAAACGTTAAAATCGAAGCATTGGATCGACAGAAATAGGGATTTGAAGAAAGGGAAAAATGTCTGGTTTTTGGAAAAATCGAGCTATTTCGTGAAAGTCAAACCAAACCACTTTTTTCAAATGGTCATAGATTTTGATCGAGTGATTCGATTTTGACGTTTAATAGCTTAAATTAAAGCTGTTTTCCTCAGCTTTTTTGTTGATACAAATATTTTTTTGTAATGAGCTATATATATGCTTCTAAATCCGATTGGTTCTTTGAAAGCATATATATAGCTCACTATATATCAAATTTGAATTTTGACTTAAAATTCAAAAAGTTGAGGAAAATAGCTTTAATTTAAGCTATTAAACGTCAAAATCGAATTACTCGATCAAAATTTATGACCATTTGAAAAAAGTGGTTTGATTTGACTTTCACGAAACAGCTCGATTTTTCCAAAAACCAGACATTTTTCCCTTTTTTCAAATCCCTATTACTGTCGATCCAATGCTTCGATTTTGACGTTTAATACCTCAAATTAAAGCTCTTTTCCTCTACTTTTTGGTTTTTAGGTCTAAATTAAAATTTTGTTATCTGTTGATCTATATATATGCTTCTAAAGCGGATTAGTTTTCTGAACGCATATATATAGCTCAACAGATAAGAAAAATCAATTTTGGATCTAAAAATCGTAAAGTTGAGGAAAAGAGCTTTAATTTAAGCTATTAAACTTCAAAATCGAGTTACTGGATCAAAAGTTTCGAGGATTTGAAAAAAAAAGTGAAAATCGATTAGTTTTGCGAGAGCCCTATAAAGAGTTAGCAGTATTGAAGCGTGCGTAACTCGTGACCGGAACATCCGATTTTAAAAATTTTAGGCTCGATTTAAAGCTCTTGAGCTGCACTTTCGTTCTGTATATATAAAGTATAGCGGCAAGTCCCATAGGACTCACAGTACACAAATAATGCGCTCAACAGTAAAAATGCAAAAGAAAATGTATGAACATTTTTGCGTTTTTTCGATCGGAAACCCGGGTGGCAACCGATAATGATGCAGCTCGCACGGTTTCTTATTCGGAGGGGTCCCAGAAATCAGAAAAAATAGGTCTGGTAAGTGTGCCCTACCCAAAATTTTTCGGTAGTCGGGGCCCCCAGAAGTTTCCAGTATCCCGTGGAATGACTCATATACGAGAAGGGGGAAGAGAAGCAAGTGGCGGCTTCGGTGGAAAAAAAAGAGGGCTGAAGCCAGAAGAAAAGAGAGCAGTCGAACGTACTCGAGTCGAGAGGCCGAGGAGAGAATCGACGAGGGATAGGGTTGAGCGGAGGCTGTATATTATACTTTTTAAATTGATTTCGAGCGCAAAAACGATCTCTCTGCAATACAATTAATCGAAAAAAAAAATCAGCCATGCCTCGCCGGTTACGCGATGCTCAAAGCCAAGAGTATATATAACGCGCGATAGAGAAGAGACGGAAGATCGCAGAGTTCCAAGTGGCTTAAAGCGGTGCGTGTGCGGCGTGTAATGCAGACGGAGGGGGTGGAATTACGCGAGAGAGACAGAGAAGCGAAGAGAGCAGCAAGCGCGCTGCCGGAAGATAATTTGAAGTAAGTAACCGCGACAAATTCCAATATCTCGGAGAAATATGCGTCGTCGGCGCGGTATAGCGCGGCGCGTTCCTCGTGGTCGTCAGACCGAACCTTCGTCTTATTACGCCGCATGGGATTAAGGCGCTGCAGCAGCAGCAGCAGCCACCGACGCCGCCGCATCGGCTTCAATCGTTTTCCCCTTTGCATCTTCGACTTTGGCGTGTGTGTGTGCATAGATATAGGCGACAAGCCACGCCTCGTGAATTTTAGCCCCGAATATTTCGTGGTCTCACGGGCGTCTTTGCGGGTGTTCAAATTTTTTTTGGGCGCATCGTCTGGGTATTCGATTAGTTGTTCTTTTTGAACTCGGGTTGCACTAATTAAAGGAAATGTTGATGCTTAGTGGTAAGAAAATGGTTTAGATAAATTTTTTTAATAGCTGTCGTATAAAACTGAGTGTACAATTATTTCTGTTAAAGATAATTGTATTTCAATATTATAAAGGATTTAAAGAATGGTGGTATGCATACAGTCAAAACTTTTTTTCATTTTAACAGAATCGAAATCTTTTAATAAAGCATTATTTTGGTATATCAATATTCATAAACCTTTAGTTGTTTAAATTTAAATTCTTTCTTTCACATACTTTGATTCTATACACTGAGGAACCGGATGTAGGAAAAATCGACTATATCCAATCGTTACTATTAAATAGTAATTTTTCCTACACTACCGAATTCTC
This sequence comes from Philotrypesis tridentata, assembly GCA_018906965.1. Classification (NCBI taxonomy): domain Eukaryota; kingdom Metazoa; phylum Arthropoda; class Insecta; order Hymenoptera; family Pteromalidae; genus Philotrypesis; species Philotrypesis tridentata. The sequence goes on along the minus strand of JACCIB010000008.1, from coordinate 5,902,436 downwards.
AGTGTGCGAAAAGATTCGTTTGGATCTCAAAACCATACTTTCATGCTTTGTTTGCCAAAGCGCCTTTCTTCTATTCTCATATGTTTTTTATCTTTTCTTACAGCGCAGTATCCAATAAAAACAATTAAATAAACAAATAGTTGTTCATCACCATTTAACGAGAAAAACCAAAAAACCAGCCGTTCCAAAGCACTCAATGACTCGAACAATCGCTCTCTCTCTCTCTCTCTCAAATCAATGCCTTCGAATCGCGAAAGACAAAGCGCGCGCAGAAACTTTTCTCTCGCGCGAGAGGCAAATCCGAAAGCTTTAACGCTCCCTCCCGCGGCCTCTCCCGAATAGGTGATGATAATGAAATTCCTAAAATACAGCTATTTTCGCGTCTGCTCTCAAGTCTCTCCTCTCCTCGACTTTTTCGCTCCTTATTCACGAAACAGAGAATAAGAGAAAAGGAGAGAGAGAGGGGGGGGAGGGAGGGACGGGGAAAGAGCCCCCGAGTGCGCGCGCGGGAAAGGACGCGATGACGGCCCTCTGCGGCGCTCCTCCTTATACCAATCCTCGATTCATTCGGTGCACGTCAAGGTTTGCATTGTGCGCGCCGAGGCTGCCGGCGCACTCAGTGTGCCCAGCGTAAAGCGATTCCCCGGCGAAATTTAATTAAAACAATCAAGTTATGGCGGGAGGGGGAAGGGGGAAGGGGGACTACGACGGCTGAGCTCCGCTCAGCGGAGTCGAAGCGAGAGAGAAGGAGAGAACGGCAGCAGCCGCGAAAGAATGAAAGGTATACGAAAGAGACCGGAGTTAGCCCGAGGGAAAGGCTGCTCTTGTACGCTGGATAAGATTTTCTTCTTTGCTCCTTACGCTGCTTCGACGACGAGATCGGAGTGGTGTAAAAGAGCGCGCTACGCCGATACGATCTGTCGATAAATATACGGGGGGTTATTCGTGGGAAGGGATCAACTGTCGAGGCGGATTGGGTTGATCGAGGATTAATTAAATCAAAATAAATTTGAAAAAGATTTTAAAAATTAATTTATGTTTGTATGAGTATGTCCAGGAAATTTCGGAAACAACTCGGACGGAAAAGTTGCAAAAAATTTTCTTGAAGGTACACTTAGCTGACCTGTTTTTTCTCGTTTCGTAGGTCATTCTGAAAGAGAAAAAGCTCGCGTACATGGCCGATCGTAGGGTATACTTTTTTCAGAAGCAAAAACGACTCGAAAAAACGAGAAGTAATTAAGAAACAAGAATTCATAGATATTTTTTCTTGAAAACTGTAAACTTTTGTAAAAATTTCATTGGGACAAATATGTCTTAAAATTCATGAAAAAATATGCTCTGAAATTGATTTAGTTTGATCCGGTACAATTTTTGATTTTTGAAAAATCCAAAAAATTTCGAAATACGTCGAAAAAAAATTTCAAAGTATTCTTTGAAGAAATTTAAAAAGTTTTTGTTCCAATGAAATATTTTTAAAAGTCCATAGTTTTCGAGAAAAAAGATCTATGAATTCTTGTTTTTTAATTATATCTCGTTTTTCTTTTACTTTTTTATAGGCTTTTTCTCTTTTAGAATGACCTAAGGAACGAGAAAAATCTGGTCTGGTAAGTCTCCCCTCAAGAAAATTTTTTGCAATTCCGTCCGAGTTGTTTCCGAAATTTCCTGAACATACTCACATACAAGCCATGTAAAAATTTTAATTTTATTATATTTTTAACCCAGAATTTTAATAAATTATATTTTTAACCCAGAATTTTAATAAATTATAATTAATTGAGCTAAAAATCTTTTCTGTGTACACTCTATACCCAAATTGTGTGTGCTCGTTCCTGCTCATAAATTGTGTATAGTCTGCAACTTAAACATCATTTTTTTACATGGGGAGTTCCGGCTGGCGATACGCAGGTATAACGTTCTTAAATTTGTATTTTTTAAATCCAGCACACGTATGCACGAGTACAGACAAAATTTGCGTTCGAAACGTAAATTAAACTCGAATAATTTTTCGCCCAAAAATAACATTTCAACGTTCACCGCATTCGACTGGAGATACGCGAGAAGTGTCAATGCAATTCAGTGCCGCATCGCAAGCTCGCCGTATCTCGGACGAAGAATGAAAAAAAAGGAAGGCAAAACAAGACGTCCAAAGAATATACATATATATACGCGAAAGGAAGGCAGGCGAGCGGCTACGGTAAGTCACTGCGGCGCACGCGAGCGAGCAAGGCGGCAGCGGTAAAGAGGCCCTGGCAGCGTTATTGGAAAACGATGATTTACGATAATGGCGTTTTTTTTCTCTCTCTCGCTCTCGCTCCGCCACCTACGCACCGACTCGAACGCAGAACCCCATCGACGAAGTGTATGCGGGAAAGGCGAGAGTAGTAAACCTCCTTTGGCTATGCGCGTCGCGCGACGGGGCGAGTGCGCGCGTTAATAACGTTAATTAATATTTCGCGCGAGCTTCGGCGGTTGTTCCCACACTTGGGAAGCCCGGGAGGCTCCTCGCTCTCTCCGCGCGGCGGCGGCTCTCGCTTAAAGAAAGGGGAAAACGCCGAAAGGAAAAAGAGCCGACGCGGCAGTTTGCCAGCTGGCAGAACTGGGCGGGCTGTATATATACGCTGGGATAGAGACGCGACACGCCGGGAATACGGGAGAAGCAAAAGTCGATGGAGAAATAGTTCCGCATTGTGTATACGTTGTATCGGATTTCTTGTTGGGTAATCTTTTTTCGTTTTGTTGATTTTGATACAAATTGATTTTGATCGGTATAGAGCTGGGCTGGTCATGTATTGACGCAATCTTGTGGTTGACTGATTTTTAAGTTTTTAAACCGTTTATATACTGCGCAGGTTACTTTGGGGCCCTTTATTCATAAACTACTGTATGCCAAGTCTTAAAGGCGTAAATCCACCGTAAAACCATAAAACCATAAGAATAGTTTATGAAATGCGATGCGTCAGAATAGATTCAAGTATCTATATCTGTTATGTTCATTGAATCGGATACTTTAAACTAATCTCTGAATTTACAATGAAAAAGTAAAAAAAAAAAAACAATTGTAGCTATAACTTGCTGTCCTCTTTTTATTTGTAATAAATTAATTAAATAAATTACTAACTATGATGGTAATACATGCAGTAGTACAGTTTAAATATTTTTAAAATTCAATAACGTTGCAACCTAGGCCTCTGTACAAAGTCGCCCCTGATACTTCTAAATTATCTGTAAAAAGTAAATTACTCATAAAATTATCTATAAAATTCCCCAATCCACGACATCGCCTGCGTCACCTCTCGAACCACCAATAAACAAACGACAACGACGACGAAATACGCGCCGTGATATGACTCCCGCTGCGTGAAATCATCCCTCTCACCCGCTGAAATCCGAAGCTCTCTCTCTCTCTCTCTCTTTCGAGCTTCGGAGAACACAGTAGTGAGCCCGTCGAGAGAGAAAGAGCGGAGCAACTGAAAGCGCGGAGACGTATCAGGATCTAGTGCGGTTGCCGCTTCTCCGCAGTGTATGCGTATACAGCGTACAAAGCGCTCTCTGCGCGCGGCAGCGCGAATAACGGAAATTAAGTGTCAACCGAAAGAGTGAGGCGAACGGAGAAACGCACGAATCTCGCCTACTTATACGCGTCGCTTGTGTGCGCGTGTGTATATATATGTATACAGCGCATCGCGGAAAGAGAGACACCAGGGGGCGGGGGGGGGGGGAGAGAAAGCGCGTGCACGTGTACACACGCAAATACACACATATAGAGTCCGGGATTAACGCTGTACGTGCGCGGCAGTCTAAAGTCTTCTCTGTCTCTCTGACGCCGAGGATACCGCACGCGATCATGACGCTCGTTTGGCCCCGAGTTCCTTCGTATATACGTGCTATATCCGCGTATACGCGATACGTATAGGGTATACGTCGAATTTAAAAAAAAGAAATGCACTTGTCTTTGGTCTAGAAATCTAAAAATTTTTTTTAAGGTAGAGGTTTCGGATTGATTGGACTTTCATCGGTGAGCCGAAAGGTAGTGGAAAGTGCGGAGGGACGTGAGAAAAGTTACTAGTAACTATATTGTTTCCGAGGCACCAATAAAACTTCGAATTACATTATGATAAAGTATTACAAAAGAGCTTTAATTTAAAAAGAAATATGCCGGGTTTCGATGCTCCGATCAAAAGTTATACCAGTTAAAAAAAAAAATAAATAAAAATCCGAATAGCCAATTTTTTCTTGTTCCTCCATATGCCTCCCCATGTTAAATTTTCATATTCTATATTTTCCATGTAATTCGTCGGCATTTTACAGCATCTTTTGGCTTACAGAAGAAAGTCCCACTGGTCCGAAAGCTCTAGCTTAAACATTTTTTTGCGTATTCTAAACTAAAGAAAAGTGCATTTATTTTTTAAAATTCGACATATATACGCAGGCGTCGACCCGTTTACGCAGATCGAGACTAGTCTTTCTCTCTCTCTCCTCCTGCCGCGAGAGTATGAAACGATGAACAGGAAAAGAGAGCTCTCCTCCTTATACTTTCGAATCGACGTATAAAACATTGCGCACTTGGATCAGGGGCTCGGAATTGTAATACCCCGCTATCTGCGCGTACATATATACATATATATACGTATATACACGTACATACGTATACGTACGTCGAAGAAAGAGGAAGAAAGTCGACGACTCGACTCGACTCCGGTGATGCGATCGCGCGGATGTCGCGGGCATAAAAAAAAAGACAGAGAGAGAGAGAGAGGAGAATTTCAGTACGTTCCCCGGAGCGAGAAGGGGTTGAGCGAGTTGAGCTCGCCTCGATTGAATCCGGTAACGTCCTCGTAAAGCGATCGCTCTATCTCGCGCGCGAGCGAGGCATCGGGCGCGTCGGTAATCCGACGCCAATCGCTGCGCCGTATAAAGGAGGGGCTGTACGCGTGCGTCTATATAGAAAAAAAAAAAACGGAATCGAAAGCCGCGAGGCCAATTTTTTTTTTTCAGCTTATACTGTAAAAGTATACGTATATGTACCATCGACGTAATTTTCGTTTCGCTCGCTGTAGTGCAAAAATAAAGGATGTTTGTACCCCCGAAGCCGAAAAATTGCGCTGCGACGTATAAGGAGGAGGAGGAGGAGGGGGGGCTGCCGCGACGAGTCACTCCAATCATATTTATGTGATTGCGACTGTGCGCGGCGTACGTATACGTATGTGCGTGTACGTATAGATACGCCGAGGATTACGGGAGTAAATCGAGCGCCGCACGATGTTACGCTTTACGACATGGGATTTCGCGTGCGCGCGCGCTGGTATACATATATACGTATATCGAGCGTACAGCAGAGACAGCCGCTCTGCCCCCAATTTCACGTGGAGCGCTCGCTAATATCCCGACGATATCCTGGTGCTTCCGCTGCGGGGATCCCGATGGAGGAGAGAGACGCGTGTCGCCGACAGCCGCACTGCTCCAGCGGTCTTTATCCCCCCCCCCCTCCCTCCGCGGCAAAGAAACCGTCGAAATTCCGCGATATATATATATACATGTATATAGCGGAATTTATATATATATATATATATATATAGTACGTAGGTCGGAAGCAGATGAAAAAAAAAGTATAAGCCACTGCGCTTGATGTATCTTAATTAGTGCGGGAGTCGTCGTTATGCTAATCCGGGAGTCGTTACACAGCTTCTTCTTCCGAGGCGATGCTTCATCCTTCTTTCCCCGACATTTGTTTTTTTTTTCCCCCCTACCACCTATACGCGCACACCCGTAGCCGCGAAAAATTCGAAATTTCGAATCGAGGCAGCCGTATAGCAATTCCAAAATCCTCGACGACCCGCAGCGCGACTATGGCACAGCGCGAACTTGGCAGAGCTTTCCGCAAAGCGAAAGCTTGTTGCGTATCGGACGACGCGACGTGCTCCCTCGTCCCGGCGGCTATGCCGCGCGAAAACTTTTTGTTATAGTCGCGCAAACTTCTTTAATAATGCAACTCTTTATATTCACGGGCGTTTTTAACAAGCGCGCCGGCTCTCGAGATTAGAAACGGGGGAGTGAGGGAGAGGGAGGGGGGGGGAGAAACAAAGCGACGCGGAAAAAGAAGCAAGAGGGAGAGAGAGAGAGAGAGCTGGAAATATGCCTCCGTTACGATGTTTCTTAATTATCATTATTGCCGGCGTGTATTGCCGGAGTGCGCGCCGCGGCGCTAAATGTACGCGCGTCGTCGACTGCGCTCACGAGAGAGAGAGAGAGAGTCCCCCCCGCGACAATAACAAGCGGCTGGTCATGAATTGCTAATCTCGCGTAACTGCGCGACGACACGACGTTCCCGCGACATATTTCTCGCCTCTGTGCGCCGCTTCTGTGCTTACAGCGCTTGTCTCCGCAGCCGCGCGGATGAAAATTCCTCCTCGTTTCGCGTCGGCTTTCTCGCCCTGCCTCTTCTGCGCGGCCTCGTGGATGCGTCGAGGCTACTGCTGCTGTGTCGCGATTGGAGTTTTCTGTAGGAGCGATTCTTTCGAGAAAAATGCACTTTTCGGGGGGGTGCAGAAATCGAGCACTTTTTTTTTTAAAGTTAGAGCTGTTTCGGACCGATTGGACTTTCTTCTGTAAGCCGAAAGGTGTAGTTAAAAGTGCAGAGGAACACTGAGTCATTTTACGTTTCTTTTATGAAAAATTAATGAGTTTGCGAGGAACAAATAAAATTTCAAATTGCACTAGAATAAAGTACAACAAGAGAGCTTTAATTTAAAGAAAAATATGTCCAGTTTCGATGCTCTGATTAAAAGTGACGTCCGTTAAAAAAATAAAAAATAAATGAAAATCCGAATAGCCGATTTTCTTTTTTCGCCATACACCTCCCCATGTTAAATTCTCATGTTCCATGTATTCCATGTTCCTCTGCATTTTTGACTATCTTTCGACTTACAGAAGAAAGTCTGATCAGTCGGAAACCTCTAGGTTTAAAAAAAAATTTCGATTTCTGGACCCCCGAAAAGTGCATTTTTCTGGAAGAATTGGTCATATAGGCTTGTGTACGACTCGTTTATGTTTTTTCGTTTGTCTATATAAGTGTCCTGCTGAAAGTTTTAACTATAGCTCGACTGGTTGTGTCACCCAATTTTCAAGTGAGCAACTTGACAATTTAAATTATTCAAACTTGCGAGAAAACCTAACTACACTGTTGAACCTGTCGTGTTACAACAACGCATTCGAAATTAAATCTTGATAAGGAGAGTCAGAAACTCTCGAGACGTTGACAACACAAATAATTATTACGATTCGAAGATACAATTTTTTTCCAGTACTCAAATTGTTTTCGTAAAAACACATCGAGATCTCTTAATTGACATAATCGCAGATGTTCGCAACATTATTACCATTTTTTCCATCAAATACGCGGTAATTTTTAAAGCTCACGGTAATATGTATATCACAGGCAAATCGTCAAAACGACGACGACGGCGTCGGCGGCGGCGCATCGCCCGATTCGCCGGGGCAAAGCGTTTACGCGCGGGATTCCTTTAATAAGAGGCTCAACGGCTTTGATCAATCTCGGTCGAGCGGTAATTCGCGAGATGACGGCTACTCTATATATATATACATATATATATAGGCGCGGGTTAGAGGGTCGTGCGGCAAAAAAGCTTCTCTAATTAAGCCCAAGCTCTCGCGAAACGTCGCGGCGGCGGCGGCGGCGGCAGCTGCCCTTTCAGGAACTTTGGCTTTTTCAGCCGGTCTTATCGAGCATTGAAGGGGCGAAGGGAGGGAGGGGGAGGGGGGACGCTTCACGCCAGAGCTAATTTTCGAGACGCCAAATATACTTGGCAGTCGGAGATTTCCTTCGTTATATCGAGCGAATTAATCACGATTCGCGTACACTCGGCGTATCGAGCACGACTCTGCTATATATACGTACTACGCTCCTCGACGAGGGAGGCCAGCCCGAATGAATATTTTAAACGCACCGGCTCGCGCGCAAGAGCTTTCTTTTTATTTCGTTTCTCCTCTCCCCCCCCCCCCTCTTTCTCTCTCTCTCTCTCTCTCTTTCTGATCGACTGACCGTCGTGTAATTCGCTCGAGTACGAGAGTATAAGAGAGAGATAGAGAGAGACTCGATCGATACGAGCGTTTTTTTCTCTTCCTTTTCCTCGCGTATAATACGGCAAGGCTATAGATGCCGCAGGAGAGTAGGTATCTATGTACATGGGGCAAATAGCTGGGCCGCGCGCGCCGTCGTCGAGTTAGCGAAATATCCTCGCGGTGATTGAGCAAATATTTGACGAGGCAGAGCCGAGTCTTCTTCCCGTACATATAGCCGAGCGGCTCGAGACACTGATGTATATCTCTCTTCCGATCAGCCGTCGTCGTCGCGACTGCGGATCAAACGATTTGGAAATCGCGGCGGAAGCTTTTCTCAACCGCGCCGAGAGCTCAGACGGAGACAGTGAGAGATAGACCGAGAGATTTTTCGCAAATTAAAACCCGAGCAATTAGCGGCTTGGCTAATTAAGCGACGCGCAACTCGTGCTGTTTACGAGCCGGGGCTCTCCCTCGCTCCGTTTTTTTCTCTCTCGTCGCAGCTAACGCGAGACTCCGTCCGCGAGAGACGAAAGACAGCAGCGGTAGCTAACTGCTGCGATAGAGACAGTGAGAGAGAGAGAGCCGAAAAGCAATTATACAATTAGCCAAAGTAGCCGCGCCGCTCATAACGGCCCATAAAACAAACCCGATTACGAGTTAAAGCTTGCGCGCGGGGCTTCCGCAAGCTCGCAGTTATTTACGAGGGAGAGTGTGTAGGGAGAAAATTTTTGATTCCCGAATGGCGCGCGCGAGTCGCGTCCAATTTGTTTCGTCGTCGCGGCCGACGGTCAGCCCCGAAACTTTCGAGACGCGCATAGCCATATCTCGCGCCGCGCAAGGTGAATTTCACGCGCTGAGAGCTTGCGACTCGTGAGTTATAGTATACCCTTCTCTCGCAGTGGTATATACATATATATATATACACCTATATATATGTAGGTATACACATGGCCAGGCGAGGCTCCCGGATAAATTCGCTGACCGCCGTCCGGACGCGGGCTGCAGTTATTCGACTCGGCTCGTTGCGCATAGCGCGGGTGGCATCGATTTACAAATGGGATTGATTTTCCTCTATATCTCGTGGACGAAGTCGAGAAAACAGCGGGGAGTCAGACGATATGAGCAATTCTCCTAGAGAAATGGGGTCGAGAAATCGAAAACTTGTTTTTTTTTAAAGCTATAGACGTTTTACGGACCGATCGGAATTTCTTCGGTAAGCCGAAAGATAGTGGAAAGTGCAGAGGAACGTATGGGAAAGGTTATTACTGGTAACCATATTTCCGAGCCATTTTACGTTTTTTTCTTTACAAAAGTTTTAATGCGTAAAAATACTGGAATAATAACGGCTATGCGAATGCTTCCGAGGCGCAGATTGCACTGGAATAAAGTGCAACAAAAGAAATATGCCGAGATTCGATGCTCCGATCAAAAGTTATGCCCGTTAAAAAAAAATAAACAAATAAAAGTGATCTGAATAGTTGATTTTCTTTTTTCCTTATACCTCCCCACGTTGAATTCTCACGTCCCGTGTTTCCCATGTTCCTCTGCATTTTTCACTATGTCCCAGCTTCAAGTGCATTTTTCTCGGAGAATCGGTCGCGTATACGCGTGTGCTGATGCGCCCGCACCGAGGAAAATAAGAGGCTCTCGCCCGTATAAAAGTCAATACGAGGCTCGCGCATCGTATATTATACATACTCCACACTCTCTGCGGTGGTGCGGAGAGGCTTTCAATAAGCGATCTTCATTTTTCACCAAAAGAAGAAGCATTCCGCATACACGCAAATATACGCATGCATAATGCATCGCGCGGCTCTCGCATCATCGTATCACCATTTCGTCGCTGCGCCTATACGCGCATGTGTATATACGTGTATGGGGCCTCTATTGTACAGCGCCGAGATATCGAGTTATACGCGGATAAAGAGTGAGAGAGAGAGAGATAGAGTGAAAAAAAGGAGCCGTACGTGCGCGCGGCGTCAAGTCGTCGTCGTCGTAGAACGTACGCACGTGCGGCAAAGTGAAAATGTATGGCGCGCGTTGGCTTTTACGGGCAAAAGATTCCCGAGATCTGTGTAAGAGCAGCGTGAGGGGGGGGGGAGCCTAATCGCTTCTCGATACGACGCCGACGCCGCCGTGAGCGTCAAAGCGAGACGACTTTCGGGATTATTTATGAATCCACGCACGCTCCGCGTGTCTCCTCTCCTCGGGCCGCAACTTTTGCGGACGAGTTCGCTTTGCCAATATGTATATATGTCGAATTTCAATGAAAAAATGCACTTTTCTTTGGTCTAGAAATCGAACAAATTTTTTTAGAGCTGGAGGTTTCGGTCCGATCGGACTTTCTTCTGTGAGCCGAAGGATAGTCGGAAGTGCAGAGGAACATGGGAAAAATTACTAGTAATCGTATTTCGGAGCGATTTTACGCTTTTTTTACAGAAAATTAATGCGTCAAAACACTGGAATAATAATAACTACGAATGTTCCCGAGGCACCAATAAAATTTCGAATAACACTTTAATAAAGTGTTACAAAAGAGTTTTAATTTAAAAAAAAAATATGCCAAGTTTCGATGCTCCGATCAAAAGTTATGCCCATAAAAAAAATAAATAAATAAAAATCCGAATAGCCAATTTTTTCTTTTTCCTCCATATGGTTCCCCATGTTAAATTTTCATATTCTATATTTTGTGGCATGTTCCTCGGCATTTTTAATCATCTCTTGGCTTTATACAGAATAAAGTCCCGTTGGTTCAAAAGCTCTAGCTTAAAAATTTTTTTTGCGAATTCTAGACCAAAGAAAAGTGCATTTTTCATTGAAATTCGACATACTCGTATATGTACAATTGAGAGAGATCGCACAGATAGAAAGGATAGTTTAACCCAAAATCTGTGCGTTTGCATTAAAGCCGTTGGCGATTTTGATAAGAGTCAAAGACAATAGGTTTTAGATTTATAGAAACGGTGCATTAACTGGGAAGTCTTGAAAATGACCAATCGCTAATGCGTCGTTTCTTGATAAATAAGCCATGGTTCCTTTGAGACAAATACACGTAATTTCGATTTTAATACTTTTCTTTTCATTAAATATATACCTTAAACGTTTCTTTTCCTATTTGTACACTTGCACCCTCGCTGAGTGAGTATTGCAATTCCTCAATTACTTTTACAAAATGTGTATAGTGCAATCGATGCACGTGTTGCGAGCCAATCTAAACTCCTTAAGGGTTTTACAAGAGTAATCACGAAATACACATCGGATATATAATAAGTTAATACAATTAAATAACTATATTATTTATTAAAAGCGATTACATTATAATAAAGTATGGGAGTTTTGAAGTCCAAGACGATCGCGCATCAACTATTCAGAAATAATGTCTTCGATAACTAAGGCATATTCCTTCACGTCAGATACCATTAGTTTTCCAACTTTGAGTCGATGTATCCTTTCCATATCTGTGGCAGAGAGAGAGAGAGAGAGAGAGAGAGAGAGTCGGAGTCGAGAGCCGCGAGATCGAGTCGAGCGCGAGCTTAGCCCCGGAGAATCGCGCAATTTCAATTCCGACGAGCTTAATCACTCGTCGCTCGCGTATATGTATATGCCTCCGGAAGCAGCGCAGCTTGTAACTGCGCGCAACTGCAGCCGTCGGTTGCAAAGCTGCTGCACCGGCTCTTACAACTGTGTACATCGCGAGAGCCGAGCCTCTAGACACACACACACACACACGTATATATATACGTTATGTATATAGAACGTATACGCGTTACAGCGAGCGAGAGCGAAGACTGGCAGGTGCGGCGGGAAGGGGGGTGGGGTGGGGGGCGGGATGGGCTGCATAAATAAGGCGAGGAAATTTGCAATTATGAATCGCGGGGGCGACCGTAGCAGCGCGCAGAGAAATACACAGGCTTGTGCTTTTCGCTCCGGAGCTTTGCGCAGCCGACGCGAGAGAGGGAGTGTGGAAAAGCCGCCCAGAGAGAGAGAGGGTGTCACGGAAAAGTTGAAGGAAGCAGCTCACACAGCTGACGAGTATGCAAATGCAGACCTTTCCTCTCTGAGCGCCTCTATCGCGCCGCGTATCATCGAGAGACACACACAATGCAATCCTCCTCTCGTCTCTCTCTCTCTCTCGTGTGTATACATGTATAAGGTTCGAGATTAGCGAACTTTCGCGACGACGATTGGCTTCGCTCGAGGCTGCGAGAGAACTGCGCGATGCACAATCGAATTCGGAGGGGCGTAAGTACGACTGTGTACAGGCGCACGTATAGGCGCAGTATATACGCCAGTGTAATAAGCGACTCCGCGATGCGTGTAATATCGTCGGCCGCAGATCGAGAGAGAGAGAAGAGACGACGAGAAAAGAGAGACGACGAGAGACGACTCGTCGGCGCGTATATGTATAGATATTCCGGGCTGCTTCGTCTCCGATTCAGCCGCGGATTTAGGCGGCGCTACGATGCATACATACGCAAATCACATTTGAATTACCTTGGCTGCTCGCTCCCGAGCGTACGTAGCTGCGGGGAAACTTTGACGACGAGGACGAGAGAGAGTGAGAGACTGAGGATAGGGCGCGAAGAAAGAGCAAACGCTACTTTGAAGATCAGAAGTCGGTCTCGGCTACCGCCGCGACAGACGCCCTGATAGAGAGAGAGAGAAGCCCTCATTTCCATATGGGATCGAAGCATTTAGCGCAAACATTTTTCCCATTCGTCTGAAAGCCTTTTTTCCTCTCTCTCTCTCTTTCTCTCTGCGGCTGGCAGGAAACGAGAGACTTCGGCCCGTCAGACCTCTAACTTACAATTTAAATAAAAGCAAACGCGCGTATCAGCCTCTACTCTCTCTCTCTGTCTCGCTCCCTATGTGTCTTGACGTCGTCCTCGTCGAAAACGAAAACTTCTGCCGCGCGCACGCGGCGAATGGATTCGCGCAAACTTTCCCGTATATATAACGCGGCTCCTCGCCGTCTACCTACTCCGCTGTTTAAATAAATTTTTTCGAGTCTCTCTCACTCGCTCACTCTATCTCTCGCATACTTGGGCGCACCGGCTATACGTATATAACACAGCCGGGCGAAATTGACCTTAGACGACTTTCCTTTGTGCAGTAGCCTCTCTCTCTCGGATCCGATTGCCCGAACACGACGCTCCTCCCGAGATTAACGAACGATCGCGTCCCTCCCCCCAGACATTCCTCCTTTGTGCGCAGCTACACTGCTCTACTCCGCTGCTACGAGCTCGAATAAAGTTAGCCGCCCATACGCGCGACGATCAATCGAGTCTCTCTCGCGGCCCGCGCGCCGCCGTCTGCAGCAGCTTTCTCTCCTCCTCTGCGTCGTCGTCGTCTCGCGAAAATACGAGATGACAATCTCTCGAGCAGCCCTGATTACCGAAAGCTGCCTCTTGCACACATACGCGCGCGCGCACACACGGCTGCAGCAGGAGAGAGAGAGAGAGAGAGCGAGCATAATTTAACGCGATACGTCGCGACGTAGGGTGGGGTATGGGGTGGGGGGAGAGGGTTATGCTAACTTGCTTAGCGCAACCTCAAATAGTACCCCCGAGGTGCGAGCGCGCGGTTTTCGGGCTCTCGCTCGCTCGCGCCTCCGAATTCCCGCAACCTTGCTAAATCGATGACATTTTCCTCGGCGCGCGTGCCTTTACATGAGAATGTCGAGCGGCGCCGTTCTCCGAACAATTTACTGCGCCTCGAGCTAACGGATGCTAATTTCAAGCCGAGGAGGGAGGGGGAGAGAGAGAGCAATGAATTAACGAAGCATCCGACTGTACGTCAGCGCTGAATTTACACGAAATCACATTGTTTCTTGCACGTGTTGCGCGCCGGTGTGCTCGAGTGTCCGCGATCACGATGAAATTGCGTGTACTGCGCACTTGGCCGAGCGGATCGTGCGAGGACGAAGTGCGTTGATGGCATAGTTTTTGTGTGACGCGTTTTTAATGAATTCGGGGCTTGCGACGCGAATTTGAATTAGCGTATCGTATATCGAAGCGCAGAAAATTTGGGTTTTAGCGCACTTGTTTACTGCTATACACTCTGAGAAACGTTGTAGAGTAAATTTTACCACAGTGTTTGGTAAACCGGCCGCAGAGTGTAAATATAAAAAAAATTATTATACTGCTTTGTAAATTCTGTTCATTTTTATAGTGAAATTTGCCGTCTTATCCAGTATAATTTGCAAAACACTGTGGTAATATTTTTACTCTTTATTTCTCTCAGTATACTTATTATCGTTATTATTATTTATTATAATTTATTATTTTTATTAACCTGCTATAATTTATTTATCATTTACATCAAGTGTTAAAAAAATCCACTCGTGCGCACTTTACGCCACAGTCTTCCCAGCAGAGCTTACGCCACGTACGTAAATACATAATACCAGAGAACTCGCTCAAGGTAGACCGCGACGCTTTATAGTTTCGGTCGGACTGCAGCCGCGTGTGCGGAGGCCTATAATCAAGCAACTATTGGATTAGTGCACGTCGTGCCGAGCCTCAGTGATCATCATCCCTCCCCCCCCCCCCTCTTCTTCACACGCCCTGCTCTCCAACCCTTGAACAATATATATATATATATATATTTCGAACTTGCGACACAACGCAGTGTACACAGGCTTCACATGAGGTGAGAGTTCCGACGAATCTTAAAATTATCCAGCTTCTTAAAATTAGCGCCAACTTTCAGGGGTGAAAAAAAAATCTGGATTACAAGTGGCTCTCTCTCTCTCTCTGGAGCTTGCGGCGCTATGGCTGTATAAAGAAGGCCATAACGACGCCGAAAGCCGGGGACAGATAAACCTCGAGGTTTTAAGTATAAGCGAGAGAGATCAGAGGCGCCTCTCGACGAAATACACAAAAGCTTAATGGCCAAGAGTTTTGAAGAGAGAGGAAATTTCGCACTCGCAGCGAGGCGCGAGAGGCGGTATCCAACTGCCTTCGCCCGCTTAAAAACAGAAGATTACAACCTCCGAGAGAGAGAGAGAGAGAGAGGACGGAATCCCGTGTTTAGTACAGCGCCCGAGCCCCCATTGTTTCTCCTCCCTTGAAATTCTCGCGGAGACACTTAAGCAACTTTGGAATGTTTGACTTGATGAAACGCGCGCGCGCGCGTTTCTTTGAAATTCGCTTCCTTCGAAAATGACATTTTTTCTCTCTCTGTCTGTCTGGCTTGTCGGGCGATTTCCTTCCGCGCGATGAAAATTCCCGGTTTACAGGCGAAAAAAGAGAAGACACGCGACGATAAAAGGAAGAGCCCACATCTGGGTAAACGGGTCAGAAACTATGGCCGCCGATACTATTTCCAAGTCGTACACATGTGCAGCGACTCTCTCGTCGTCAAATCTATGACTCATGTTTACGAAGCGCCGCTGTCCGGCGGGAATAAACATCGAGTCATATGAAAATGTCCAGCATCGCACGATACATCGCGTTGGCTAGTGTCCCAAAAAGATGGATCTGTGCAATGAGAGAAATATGCATTAATTTTTCGAACGTTCAGAACGAAAAGTTACGAGAAATTGTAAGTAAATCATACACAGACTTCCGAAACACTTAACTTTTACAATACAATAGAATAATTTTTATTTTGATGGAATTAATTTAAAAATTTATTTTATGTTTTTTTATTGTTCAGTCTGTTTTTAACTTTGTAGAACATTATATTGTTTTATGATTATTATTACAATTTATTGATTATTTAACTGAATTAAATTGAAACATAGAAATTTTTAATTTTTGACTTGGGCTGGATTCGAACCTGCACTTTCGGGACTGCAATCAAGAGCACTAACCACTCACCTAAACAGAATTCTTACACGTAAAACTTTGGATCTGATGTTTAAATTGAATCTATTTATAATATCAAACAAAAATAAATTTTACCATTTTATGTAGTAAATTTTAATAAAAATCATTTTTGCTATAAGTAATACAGTTATTTTTTTACTGTGACTTGTAATATTCGAACTTGTCTTCGAAGCTATGGATTTTTTTAGAAATTTAATTACTACAAAAATATCTTGAAATTCGTGGAAGAATGCTCTGAAATTTCTTCAGATTCATCCGATACAATTTTTGGTTTTTCGAAAATTCAAAAAAACGAAATTTCGAAAAACATCCTTAAAAATTCTGAAAAAATTTTCTTCGATGAATCTCAAGACGTTTTTGTTCCAACAAAATATTTTTTGAAGTCCATAGTTTTCCAGCAAGAAAATCTATAAATTCCTTTTTTTTTAAGTATTTCTCGTTTCTCGAGTCGTTTTTGCTCCGGAAAAAAGTATACCCTATACGATCGGCCGTTCACGCGAGTTTTTTCTCGTTCAGAATCACCTGAGGAACGAAAGACAACAGGCCTGACAGGTGTGTCTTCAAAAAAAAAAAGTTTTGCAATTTTTGGAAAGAGTTGTTTCCGATATTTCCCATGAAAAAGTATAACCGGTATACATAATGCGCAATAACGATCGCGAAGAATTTATGCATCAAGCTGCCGTCGAAGCTCTATGTATACATATACATCCCGGTGAGTTTAGTGGGCTCGTAAAGCCCGAGGTAGAGTACGTAAAGCGAGCGAGTCAATGAACAGCCTGCGATTCTCTCTCCGTCTCATCGTACTTCTTATATTTTCACGGGGCAGGGATTTCGCGAGGTTATGGTTTATTAAAAAAAAGAGCGAGAGAGCCAGCTTTGAATGCACACAGCAGCCACGGCGATCGGCCGAGGATTAAGGCGCTTTTTAACGATCGCAAGCGCCGCCGAAGACCTTAGAGTCCTCTATATCCACAAAGGCTTCAGGGGGTGGGGTGAGTAGTCTGAAATCGAATTTGGTCGGGGCAGCGAAGCCGATAATTCGGCGAGAGAGAGAGAGAGCCTCGAGGCGTGAGGTCCCACGTATATATACAGATATCGGCAGCGCGTCCGGATATCTCGTTGGAGCGAGAGAACTGCGGCGACTCTCTCGCGCCCCATAGAATTCGTGAGCTATTCGCGGAGCGCATCGTCGTCGTCGTCGTCGTCGGCGGCGGCGGCCGGTACATCCGGACCGAAGCCAAGGATGCGATAACTGCGGCTATATATGCCCCGCGCACTGCCACCGCGTGCGACTATACATATATATATATATAGATACAGCGGAGACCGACGAGTCGTCGGGATGAATAATGAAGTGAGTCTCGCGCTCGGCCGGAAGCCCCAAACTCGCTTTTCTACTCTCGGGCCTATAACCCCTCCCCCCACCTCTGACGCTGCACACCGCGTGTATACAGTTATACGTGTACACGCGCAGAGTGCAGTACAGCGGTGTAGCCCTTTTATTCGCAGATTAGGCCTGAGTTATGGCTTTAAGATCGCATCTAATTGTATCAGTGTTGCTTCGCAGCCGCGGCTTTAACCCACAGCCTCTATATCTGTCCATCTGCGCAGCGAGTAGTATAGCGGACCGGCGGTGGCGGCGGTGGTCTCTCCTTTGCTCTGCTGAACTTACCTAGTTTACCGCGAGTTCAACCCTTTTCCGAGCGATTGAATAGCGAGAGACTAGATTAGGAGACGATGGACTTGCTTCTCGACTTTCTTAAATTTTCCATAGGGCTGGACGCGGCTCGCAGCTCTCGCGACTTGCCGCAGAGACAGAGAGAGAGAGAGAGATCTTTGCGGCTGGATGGTTACGGGGCTACAGAGGCAGTTTACGCTGCTGTGCAATATCCTGCGGCATCTGATTAGCAACTTTCTGCGTGGGATATTCAATTCTAATCCTCGGCTTTAGTGTACGAGGCCGATTCCGTATTCTTTTTTTTTCTATTTCTATACTGACTTTTCGAGTCTCGTATACATTGCTTGTTTTAACGAGTACTGTGTACTTTGTGAAATTTGAATCACTTGAGTTTTTTTAGAAGACAGTAGTTTGATCGTATAGATTAAAAAACCTGTTTTCTTAAATTTGACATATACTTGATCACAAATTTTACTGTATAAAATAATAAAAATTTATTGACTTTATTTATTCATTTCACCAGAGTGCACAGACACATAAAAATCAATTATACGTCTGACAGAGGTAAACAAGTTACTTGTGCACTGTGAAAACAGTTCTATGATAGATTACAATACGGATTATGAAAATTATTATACTTTCGAGTAACGCAGCCACATAGCGTCAAAACCGTAAAAATTACTATACTACAAGGTAAAATTTACGTGTTAGTCTAGAAAATTTCTTAGAACTCTAGTAAATTTTATTGAAAATCTAGGAATATTTTTAGTTTTTACACTATGTGTCTGCGTTACTCGACAGTATAGAGTCAAAATTAATAGACCTGTTTTCTCAGAGTGCGTACGTCCGGTTTCTACAATATTTTTTACTACACACATAGGTCCTGTTTTTATAATTACTACTATACCACTATTTTTACATAGTAACAATTGTTAACTAAAACAGCAATTTCATCATTTTACAGAGTAAAATTCGTCCTCAAGCGCAATATTTTTCTTGTACCGATTCCTCGTACTTATTTTCAATTTCTACGCAGTAACAGGTCTCTCACGCTGCCAAGCCGTGTCGCCCGAAATCTGATATTCGCTCGCAGAGTCCTTTAAACGGCTCTCGACTTTTCTATCCCGAGACGATCCGGCCTCCTCCGAGCGGTATAAACACGCTTACAAGCGAGAAAAATGCTCTTTTCCTCCTCGCCGTTTCTCGAGATTCTTCCGGGCTCGCGCTCGCCTATAGAGCGAGAGAGCAAAAGATAGCAGCAGCCCCTCTTGCGTCAAGTGGAACGGAGCACGGTAAATGGGATGACAGGTAAGTAGGTAGATTCAGCGGGCCCGTAATGGCGTATTTACCGAGATAAACGAGAGAGAGAGAGAGAGAGAGCGGGCGCTATCTCTAGGCTTACTTTTAATTCCATTAAAAGGCAGCCTCCGGCTTCTTCTTCTTCCTCCTCCTCCTCCTCCTCGTCGTCGTAGTCGTCTCCGGTCCTTCGCTTCTTGAGTTAACTTAACTCTTGGCTTTACCGCACGGCCCAATGACTAACCCTTTGAGGACGACGCGGTTATCCCGCTCTTGGATCGCTCTCTCTCCCTTTTATCCTTCAGTTTAGCCGAGCTTCTCTCTCTCTCTCGGCGGCCTGGCAGCCAACCAAAAAGCAGTAATTGCCGCCCCCCGCCGCGGTGTGGGCCAACTTTTCCCGCACACGCCTGCCCCAGACTCGTTCCGCCCGATATGTACAATATACACACAGACAACAACGCGCGCGAGACATTGTTCGAAAGGTCGCCTATATATGTATCTGTGGCTTGCAGGAAGAACCTCTTAAGTGACTTTTTGTGAAAAATGTTTTCATGTCGAATTCGAGGTGCTCTTAGTACTCTTTCTCATTGTACAATAGTAGGATTTCCGAAGTGCGCAAATATTTTAAATGAAAGCCGATTGCATAATCCGTAAAAATGTTACCGCAGAACCACTTAAGGGCACTCGTCTTTTTTATTTTTGTGCGAGATACACCGTGTGGAGTACATTAAAGCTACATACCTTTACCGATATATTCGTCGGTTTTTTTACACTTTTAAAAATTTTTTTAATGTTTTCAAATTTTTCAAAAATTGTCAATTTGCAAAAACAAAAAAATTCCTGGGGTCGCTCTGATAAAACTCGTACGTATTCCTTAGCTGATTCTAAGAACTTATTACTCTTGATAATTTTTTCCAAAAGTGCGTGGTTTCTGAATAAAAAATTAGTAAAAGTCTTCGTAAAAAATTTTTAATTATAATATGCGCCAGTTTGACCACACCGAGGTTCAAAATCAACCCCCAAATCACGTATCTTTTAGGTTTGGACATTTATTTCATTGGTTAGAGGGGTTCCAGATACATTGCAAATGAGAACGTTCATGAAATCTTGAATTAAAAAACAAATTGTGAAAAAATCATGCTTTTTTTTCCTTTGAACCATTTTTCGTCATTGTTAATGAAAATTTCAATTGCACCATTGGAAAGGGCATGAGTTAAACTTTAAAAATATGTCCCACCCGAATTTTTCAAATTGCAAATTGCATTAGCTACGAGCCATCAAAGAGAGTGACCGTAATAAGCACTTAACTCGAATGATTTGTTTAGTCGAGAAAGAAACTATTTACAAATGTAATACTACGGTTGTATTCGTATCAGATACCTAATCAAACGAGCCAACACTTACATCTTTTCTCTGACATTTCGATCTTACGTATTACTCCAAACATTGAGATCGATTTTTCTCGAAAACACGAAAAAGTCACTTAACCGGTTCTTCCCGCAAGCCACAGACATACATACACATATCCATATATGTATAACGCGCTGCAGTGCGTTCTGATTAGCCGAGGTGCGCGCACACCGTGTCTGCACGAGACAAAAGCCCGAGAGTCGTCGGCGTAATAATACGCGCCGAGCAAGAACCGCAGGGTAGCAGCAGCAGCAGCAGCTATTCTCAAAAGGGCGCTATTATGATATACACGCGCGCGGCGCTACTGCAGCGCGTATAATCAGCCTGATGGAGCAAAGCAAACCGCGCGCGTTTTGCCGCGCGCGGCGGCGAGGGTTTCTCTCGCTCTCTCAAAAGCTGATGACACAAACGCGAGACGAGAGCTTTGCAGTCACTCGCGCATATTATATACGCATACACGGCGCGGCTGACACTAATTCAGCCCATTGTCGCGTTAGCCGCTTGCGCGACGACGACGACGACTCTAACAGGTAGGTACTCGCGGTAAAAGCGAGAGAGAGAGAGAGAAATTTTGATTTCTCGATCTCGTGTGTTACGGAGCGAGAGAGCTTTTTCGGAGAAACGTCGGGGGAAAATTAAGCGAAGCGACGGTGTATATATGTATATATACACAGAAGTAGGCCCGGAGAAAAGACGAGGAAAGTTCCTAGCGCTCTCTCTTTCTCTCGCGCAGTGCAGTATTTTTACGATATTATTTATGATATTAATTTCGCCCGGGCGACCCGCAGGGAGTTGTAAAGCGCTCCGTACTTTCCTCTCTCTCTCTCTCTCTCTCGCTCTTTCTCTTCCTGATATCATTGTCTCGGCGTTTTCAGCAGCGGCAGCAGCAGCAGCGGCAGTGGCGGCGGCTGCGGCATCAGTGGCGTCTTAAGAAAAGGGGTCTTTTTCCAAGGAGGTGAATAGTAGTGCTGCCCGGCGTCTTGCCGAGAGGGAGCGACTACGTCGTCGTCGCGACGACGACACCCGACAGGAAACCGTGGGAGAGAGAGACCGACGCTATTTTCGGCTTTAAAGCGGGAAGTCCTTCTTTTATTTAGCTCTTCCTGCCGAGAGAGTCGAGCTCGCTGCTTTCTCTATTTCCAACCGCCCCCTACGTTTTTTTTTTCCTCCCATCCTCCTCCCCTTTTTTTCATCCCCCGCGTATACAGCGTTTTCTACTTCCGCCTCCGCGCGGATCGGCTCGATTAATACCAAGTTAAAAAGCTTATTTTCCCGCGCGAGCGTACGAGAGCCGAAGGAGGGAGAGACGAGCTAAAGCAGCCCAGGTGTCGGCTACTTGGCCTTGCGCGCCGAGGAAAGTCGAGGGAGATTTTCCGTCGAGGGCTGTCTCCAGATTCGCCTCTGCGGTCGAACTTGTAATTGAGTTTCGCCGATACAAAACCTCGCGGGCTCATTAACGCTGATTGTCTCCTCGGCGTCGCCCGTCGCCGCCGCCGCCGCCGTTGTCAAAATAGACGCGGACTAATCTACTTACTCGTACTCCCCCACCCCCCTCGCCTTCCCTTTTTTATAAAGCTCGGGAACGACGTAAGCTCGCAAGCTCCGGAGCGAGAGCCGAGTGCAAGACGTTCGGGCTTGAAGATGTCGAGAGACTCGTTCCGTACACAAGGCGATGTGTGCGCACGTCAACGACGCATCGGCGGCGCAGAGCTCGAGGCAAATCGCTGGATTGTGCGTATAGATGTATAACATTTAAAATTGAGCCTATTTACGTCTGAAAATCTTTAGTTTTGCGCGTTAATCTCAACCGCACAACTTCCACGCGTAACGCCATTTTCTAAATTTGCTTCGAGTGATACGAGCGAAAAATCGCACTCGAACCGTCGCTTTCCCTCGATTATAGAATGATTTTTCACTCCAAGGTATACTCGGAGCTTTTGCACGGCACACACGATCGAGAAACGAATTCGAATTCTCAAAGACGCGGAGGATGCCTCTCGGACGTGCGACTGTTAGTACACACATACGTATACCTATATATGTACATACGTATACACACGGTACATAAAGCACGGAAAGTTTCTCTGCCGCGCGTACAGCAGAACGCTCTCGCTTTGCGCATATACACATGTATATATATATATATATAGAAAGAGAGAGAGAGAACGCCGAGAAGTAAGAGCTGCGGGCAGCGGTCGGCGCATTGAGAGAGAGAGAGAGAGCCGCTATGGCATTGTGATGTCCACGCACACGCGATACGATACGTCAGACCTACGTCTCTCTCGCGCGCGCGCGCGCCGCTCCCGAGACTCGCATATCGTTTCCGTCGGTTTTGCGGCCTACCGTAACGCTCGTCTCTCTCTCTTCCTCCCTCTGTAACCTCCTTCCATTCTCTTCTCTCTCTCGCGGCCGCCGCGGCTCTTCAATGCACCGAGAGGGTCGTCTCTCTCTTGACTCTCCGTCTACTCGGTTTTTCCCTCTTACACACATAGAAAGCGAATATCTGAAACGTTACGGCCTGCCGTCGATGTATACTATATATATACGTGTACGAATATTCGCGATCGCTAAAGCGCTCGAGACTACGTGGGGGCGAGTATTTACGCGCGTCTGGTGTATAACTCGATCCGGCGCGCGACTAAGGCGTAAAAGATGCCGATCCTCGCCTAAGACGCCGGAGTCGATTTGTTTGTCGGAGAGGGGGAGGGGTGGGGTGGGGGAGAGGTTCCTTTAACGGTCACACGAACGCCCCGAAGATTTCGGGTCGGGATTATCCTCGAGCGAGCAGTGGCATAGTTTACCAGCCGAGTCGGTTAATCCCGCGATTAAACGCCGGCGTATACGTATATCCATGTTATATAGTTAGTATAGAGAGAGACGGGACAAAGCGCGAAATCGGTAAGTGTATGTGAGTATGTTCAGGAAATTTCGGAAACAACTCGGACGGAAAAGTTGCAAAAAATTTTTTTGAAGGCACGCTTACCGGGACTGTTTTTTCTCGTTGCTTAGGTAATTCTGAAAGAGAAAAAGCTCGCGTGCATGGCCGATCGTAGGGTATACTTTTTTTCGGAACAAAAACGACTCGAGCGAGCTGAGAAATAATTAACAAAAAGAGAATTCATAGATATTTTTTCTCGAAAACTATACGTTTTTATAAAAATTTCATTACGACAAATATGTCTTAAAATGCATCAAAGAATGCTTTGACATTTTTTCAGATTTTTTATGGACGTTTTTCAAAATTTCGATTTTTTGGATTTTCGAAAAATGAATAATTGTAACGGATCAATCTGAAAAAATTTCGGAGCATTCTTTTATGAATTTTAAGACATATTTGTCCTAATGAAAATTTTATAAAAGTTTCTAGTTTTCGAGAAAAAAAATCTGTGAATTCTTGTTTTTTAATTATTTCGAGTCGTTTTTGCTCCGGAAAAAAGTATATACCCTACGATCGGCCATGCACGCGAGCTTCTTCTCTTTCAGAATAACCTAAGGAACGAGAAAAAACAGGTCTGATTATAGGTGTGCTTTCAAGAAAATTTTTTGCAACTTTTCCATTTTTTAATTTTTCAAAAATTGTGCAAATTGGAAAAATTCAAAATTTGCTCAAAAATTTCGAAAAAATTCATACGTATTCTTTGAGTAATTTTAAGCAGTTTTTATTCTACAACATTTTTTCGTTAAGGTGATATTTCTAGAGAAAAAAATCATGTTTAACAACACGCTCACAACAAAGTTTTAACATCTGATTTTTGCATTATTTTCAAATGCTTGTCATTTTCAAACTAAGAAACCAATCCGATCGGGCTTTTTTTTAAATTGAAGCTCTGTTTTTGTACTTCAATTTTATGCCCAGACATTTTACTTTTGAGTCCCGCAAATGCTTTGTACAAGCATTTGAAGTTATTGGCTTTTTGGCGTAAGAAGCTCAATTATTTCAAAATATTAAAAATTCAAGCGCTTTTAAAACCTTGTCACAAAGCTCAAATCCGTGGTACCCAAATTTTTTATGTTCTATATGACATAAAGAACAAGAAAAACCGCACTTGGGAGGTGTGCTCCCCTTCTGAAAATCAACCATTTTTTGACCCCTCTAAGTGCCGATTTAAAAAAAAAATTCCCATATACGCAAAGCTTCGTCAATTTGATTTCAGCCCTGGCACGTTGCGATTGCGAGCAATACACCGGCCGCCGTATGTGTGTCTACCATCGACGCGGATTAGCCGGAGAAAGCATAGACACAAGGATGGATTCGTTCCACTTTCCAGTGGAAAGGGTTGACGTGCGGTCAGACGTCGTCGGCCGGTGCGAGAAAAGATGCGCGCGCGCGCGGGGCACAAAGCCAAGCTGCCCACATAATACGCTGTACACACGTAGACGAGGGAAGTCTATAAACCGTGGCAGTCTTTGGCGGCAGGAGGTGGAAGGGGAGGGGGAGAAGATGCAAAGTTTGCTCGGCAAGCTAACGAGCTGCGCGCGCTCGATTTGAATTGAATCTGCGGTTCATCTTTGCCTTCCCTTCTCCCCCCCCCTCCCCCACCCCTCTCTCTCACTCTCACTCGACCTCTGTGTGTCTATATACGTATATACGTAGAGATGTGTATGTATGAAATGCAGGTCCGCCGCCGCGTGGGCAAAGGTGTTCCCGCGTGCGGAGAGAGAGACGCGCTGCGGTCAACTACACAGCTTGTCCCTCTCTCTCTCTCTCTCTCTCACGGAGCAGCGGAGCAGCAGCAGCAGCCTTGACGACGGCGTCGCCGACCCTTGCGCTCTGTCTTTGGTGATTAACAGGGAACGAACGAGCGAGAGAGAGCGAGAGAGAGAGAGCTGTCCTCTCTTCGTCTTTCTCCGGGCTCCGGCCGCGGCAAATAGTCAGTCCAGGGTGAAATTGAGCTCCGGCGCCGGACTCGATTGAGAGAGAGAGAGAGAGAGAGAGAGAGAGAGAGAAAGCGCCGGTAGTAGCGGGACCTCCACTCGTTAAAGACCAAGCGTCACCCGGGCGACGAGCGTTTGAAGTAATCGACAGAGAGAGAGCCAACTGCCTCGAATCAAGCTCGCGAATCTCTCTCCTCTCTCTCTCTCTGTGTATATATTTGACTCTGGTCAAAGCCGGCCCTCTCGAGACTGTCGGCCCTATGGCTCTTAACGCTAATTCACATTTCGCCGATAATGCCTTAAAATACAATCCTCTCGATATACGTACTCCCTTCGCGCTATATTTACAGAACTGCCTTCGCGCGAGTATATATCTGTGTGTGTGTGTGTGTGCGTGTGTGTGCGTGTGTGTGTGTGTGTGTGTGTGTGTGTGTGTGTGTGTGTGTTTGCATGTCCTCCCTCCCATCTCTATACACACGTGTACAGACGAGTAGTTCAGTGCACTACATAACGCGCCGGGACACGTACGACGAGGCGAGCGATAAATGTCCGGTCATATTTTCGACGCTCTATTTTCTCTCTCTTTCTTTCTCCTACTGGAGAAGCGAGACAATTAATGCCAGCGTCAATCAATGTCTTAACGCGGCAGCGCGAGAGAGACGGAGGAGGGTAAGAAAAATTAGCGCTAATACCGGGGAGAAAGCACGAATCTCGTTATTATACTCGTGGTTAGTCTCTCGGCCGAAAGACGTCGTAATGAGACTTTATTAGACGGTACAGAACACTCCGAGAGAGTGAGAGCGAGAGAGAGAGAGAGAGAGAGAGAGAGAGAGAGAGAAGAGTCATATTCCAACTTCGGGACTGACGTCGTGCGCGCACTTTATCGGATTAGTCGACGCCGGCAGCCACTGAAATCGCAAGCGTCCACTCGCACCCCCCTCCCCCCCGCCCCCCTTCCCCCCCGCAAGCTCGCGCGCATTTCGTTAATTCGCCCCGACGGCGATCTTCTCCGTCCGCCACCGATGATGATATTAATCGCGGCGGCTCACGCCTTCGGCCAGATCGATATGACGCTTCTCTCGTCTGTGTGTATGTGTGTGTGTGTGTGTGTGTGTGTGTGTGTATGTGTGTGTGTAAGAGCTACCGATTGACGTATACGCCTTGCGCCAATTCGTTCGGTTATAGAGGACTGCGGTTGTTTGCGAATAAGTAAGCCTGCGAGATGTGCGACGAGTTTCTATTTCATGCGAGGTCAGAGTAAAGTCGAGATGAAAATAAGATTTTCGAGGTATGCGATAAGTGTAATTCTAGTTGGCTATGGTTTAAGAAGAATCTTAATTTTTTCAATTTAATACACATCGAATAATAGAAGTATAATTTGGACAAAGTGTAATTGAAGTAATTAACATAATTTTAGGTAGATCAATAAAACACTTTCCTGAATTGGTTCTCGTGTACGCTTGTTATAACTACAGTTTTAGCTTGTCACACCTTTTAGAATACATTCTCGTGAAAAATGTAAATTTAAATTATAATTCCGATACGGTTATTCATAGAATTAATCCAACAGAAATACCAGTCAGCGTAATGAGTAAAAAGTAAACCAAGAATAATTAATGAAAATTTTCATTATTCTGCACAGACAAGAAGTGCAAGCAGCCGAACTCACTTTTCCTCGCGATCGCTAAAATTACCGAGCATATTCCGCAATTATATAGCGCTCCTCGATTTTTATTACAACACACTCGCAGACCCTCGTCCGGCACGTCGGGCCAGAGCCAAGTCGACGTCGCTCGATCCCCCCTCCCACCCCCCGCGACTTTTTGTTCCGCCCGAATTAAAAGGGAAGGACTTCCTCTCGAGGGCCAAAAAAAAAAAGAGAGAAAAATCCGCCCAGGCGCGTCAAGAAAGAGAAACATCACGCACGCGTCTCGTCGGGCCGAGCCCGTCGCAAAAAAAAAAAAGAGTGAAAAGAGCCGCGAGGGAAACACTGGTGCGCGCGCGCGGGGGGGAGGACGACTCGTGAAACGAATTTCCGGCCGAAAGTCGCCACGGAATTCAATGTTAAGCAAACTCGTCCGCGTCGAAATTTTTTGCCCCCCTTCCTCACCCCCCCAACTTTTTTTCGGCGCTCCGCCGCCGTTACTGCTGCTGCTGCTGGGCATTGTTTATTCAACGCCACGGCGTATCAGGACCGGAGAGCGTGAATGGCGCTTCCGGTGCCGCTGCGTATCCGGTCCGCTCGCCTCCGGATCTCGCTCTCCGGCTGCGTGTATCTCTCTCTATATATATATATATATATATATGTGCGTATACAGCCGGAGTCGGACGCGATCGGAAAGGGGAACCGCCGGCCGCCATATCCCGGCTAATTAAGATATCGATTCTTATTGTGCGGAGAGCCGCCCGAGACCACGGCCAAGAGGGAGCGGATTCCGCCCGAGGCGACGCGATCTCGGCTTGGAAAATTCGCGAGAGAGAGGACAGTGACGCACTCGTGGCGAAAATCACTCGTCACACCCCCGTAAATCTAGGCGTATAGAGAGAGGGTGTCGAGGCGAAAGAAAAAACGAAAATCAGCAGAGCGGACGCGCGTTAATCGCGTTAAACTATATAGAAGAGGGGCCTCCAAGTCGCTCGCATAAAACACAATCAGGAGTAATTGATTTTTCGCTCCTTCTCCCCCCCGCCAACCCCTGACTCGTCGACGACCGGCGTAAAGGATGACCATCGGGGCGGGGGTCGCTACACTACTATACCACTGCTGCCGGTGGAGCTTGCAAGCTCCGGCCGATAAATATCTTTACGGCCGAGCGAGTAGCCGGTGAGGTGAGGAGATCACAGCTCTCTCTCTCCGCGATACGCCGTCGTATCGTCCTCGCAAAAAGCCGAATCGGCGACACACGACACGGCCGACTCTTTGGGGAAAGCCGCAGTGATAGAGAGAGAGACGGAGGCAGGGTAATTATGAGGATTAATCTTAAGTCCCGTAAAGTCCACCACTTGTGGAGTCTCTCACGGCCGCGCAGAAAGTAACGCGGCATATCGGACGATACTCTCTCTCTGCCTTATTTCAACTGCTCTCCGAGGGCTTTGCGAGCTCTCTCTCTCGCTTTGAATCGCCGTCCGACTGCGGGCTTCTCGGTGGGCGCGTCTATAGCCTCTCGTGGCGCTGGTGCCCCTGCATTAATCAGAGTCCGCGATATGGCCGATGAATAAACATTCTCGCTAACGCCCGCCGGTGTATCGCGTGTACACGGTATTATTATATATACCGATGATTTTAAGACCGGGCGTTACTCGCGCTGGCATTGGCTTTATGAAATTAGCGCTGGGATATTCCTTTTTCGTTGTATAGACGGAGGGGGGGGAGGAGGAGTAGACTATGCGCGCAGTCGTCCGGAATTTACGACGTCGAGAGCGCGCTGTGTTTTTCTCTACGTATATAGGTGTAAGTACGAAACCGGAGAATTTTACAACTCATGCAAA
The DNA here is from genome assembly GCA_018906965.1 of Philotrypesis tridentata. Taxonomy (NCBI): domain Eukaryota; kingdom Metazoa; phylum Arthropoda; class Insecta; order Hymenoptera; family Pteromalidae; genus Philotrypesis; species Philotrypesis tridentata. Next base: position 5,873,777 of record JACCIB010000008.1, on the reverse strand, counting down.
TCGATGATATCCTCCGCGCGTCTCGTTCGGTATATACATACCGGCCGGGCGTTCGATTAATCCGAGGAAAAAAAAAGAGCAGCATATAAAAGTCGAGAGCGAGTATATAGAGAGAATGGATGACGAATCGCTGGAATAAATTAAGCGACGACGTAGCGCTCTCTCTCCCCCCTCTCTCCGCAAGCAATCTGCGGCAATAAAGCCGATTTTTCTCGGTCACTCGTCTCGGCATTGATATTTATCGAGGATATAAAGCGGCTCTCTCTCTCTCTCTCGCTCTCTCCCCCCGCGAATTCCGCATTTTTTTCGCTCTCACCGCCGGATAGAGATATAGAGACGGCGCGGCAGTGGCAGCTCGCTCGCGCATACGTATGTAGAAACGAGAGAGGGGTGGGAGGGGGGAGACCGAAGCTACAGGTGTCAGCGGTATAGCGAGAGGAGTATTTTTCAACGGCGGCCCCCGCGCGCGCACTGTATAACCTCGGGCAGGAAGAGAGAGAGAGAGAGAGGCCGCACGCACGTTGAATTTGCTAAACGCTCGCGCTCGTGCGTGAAATGCCTCGATATCACTGTTTTATTTCGGCTCGTTTTCGCGCGCCCGAGCCTTATATATCCGCCGGCTGAGCGCAGCTCTCGCACCCCATATGTATACGTATATACCGTAGTGTGTGCGAGAAATTTTATCTCGGCCGATCGACCTCACTCTCTCTCTCTCTCTCTCTCTTTCTCTCGCAACGAGTGCGCAAGTACGTATGCGCGCGAGGGCGGCAGTCGACGCTTATGATAATTAAGGGAGGGGGGGGGGGGATCGTACGTGCGAAAACGACTCTATTACATCCGGACGTCGTGCGGAGCTTTTATTTTTCTCGAGCTCCGGAACGATCGGCGGGCCGAGTGCGCCCGGCTTGCCGTGCGAATTTAATTAATAACCGCGTCGCACTCCCTCCCCCCCCCCCCTCTACGCCCCTGCCCCTCCCGTATTAATCCCCCGAAGATTAACGAGCCTCCGAAGAAGCAGATGCAGTAGCCAGAGACAGAGGGAGAGAGGAGGAAGGATAAGGTCGCGTCTTCGCCGTCTCTCGCCGCAAGGCTGCGGTACGTGTATGCCGCCTCTATACCCGCATTAACGCAATTATGAATTTGTCGCGCGCTGCTGCTGCCGCTGCTTCTGCTGCTGCTGCTGGTATCTGACAATACAAGATGTCGCCGGCGCGCCCGCTGCTACTGCTGCTCGCTTCTCTCTGCGGCCCGCGAATTCTCGCCCAGACGTGCGGCTCTCTATATACATATATATATATATACTTGTGTGTGTGTGTCTCTATATACAGAGCCGAGGCCGCACGCGAGGGAGAGAGAATGAAAGCCGGCTAAAGAGCTCTTTGTCGCATTGTGCGCAGCGTGTATACCGCGAGTGCGATAAGAGCTTGCGCGCGCGCGCGGTTATCTTTTGTCTTCGACGCGCGCTCCTGTTTCAGCCCTGAAATTTCTGCCTTTTTTCTCCTCCTTTCTCGATACGACGACTCAATGAAGACCGCGCGGCGTAAAAACTCTCGTGTCACACTCGCGGCCGTGGGTACAATACAACGTCGTACATAAAGTTTAATTGCGCTCGGCATCGCTGAATTAACGCGCGCGTATATATATACGATACAGAGGCGTGTGTTGTGTAGGGAGGCCGGGGCAGAAGAAAAAAAAAACGAACAGGCGAAGCGCAGTAGCAGCAGCAGGAGCTTTTACAGTCTCGAGCGAGCTTGCGAGCTTGCGCGCGCGCGTAATAAGCTAAGTTGGGAAAAGTACGGCCGCAGCGGCATCACGATAATGCCGCTCGTAAAACGGCTTCTTAGCTGTAACGCCGTAAGCATCTCTCTCTCTCTCTCGTTTCTCTCGGCTCTATATATACGCGTATACACGCGCGTACCGTATATATATACGCATAGAGAGAGAGAGCCTATAGCGCGCATTTACAGCCGGCGCTGCGCGGATGCGGTTGCTCCGGAGAAAATCAATCGACCTAACGACCGACAGGTCAGGTCCCCTGGAGCTGCTGCTGTATATAGAGAGACACGCGGAGGGGGGGGGGGGGGGAGAGGGGTTAGAAAGAGGCCAAGTGTGCTGTGTGTGTTTGAGAAGGAGTTAGAGCCGAGCCTGCCTAGTCAGCCCTTAATATCGTAAGAGCGGACCAGCAGTGCAAACACAGCCGCCAAGCGCGGCGCGGCGGACCTTATGTATGCGCTTAGCGCGCAACCAACGACGACGACGACGACGACGCTATCCTCTCTGTCCCTCTCCCTCCACCCCCACCCCCTTCTCGCCCCTCGTTCTCTGGCGTAATGGACGGCTGCAGGCCCGGAAAGGGCTGTATAGAGACTCTCTCGTCCCTCTATTATTGCTATAACTAATAAGGGCCCTAATTGAAACGTCGCGGCCCTTTGTTCTCTCTCGGCGAGTAATACACGTTTTACGCGCCGCGGCGCCGCGGCGTTCTTTCATCTTCTGTAATAGTGTGCGCGTCGTTCGCGGAAAAGTTTGATGAGGCGGGCTAAACAATGTATAGCGTACATATATATATATATATGCGATGCAACGCGGAGAGCAATTCGCGGGCATTACGTATTCCGTAAACAGCGCGCGGTGTATATATACGCCAGGTCGCGTATTATTCGCCGAATGCAATCATATTAGTTTCCAAAGTTATTAGAATATTTATGCGAGTTCGGCGTGGGGTTACGCACGATATCCATCTTCCTCTCTCTCTCTCTCAGCCTCGCCACGAGAGTCATGAATACATCCCGCGCGTGTGTACGATACAATCGATAAAGAAGTACGGAGAGGAAATATGTCGAGTGTGCAACGGGTCCGGAGGACACTTACCTTGCTCACGTAGATGGGGACCGACGACGTGTTTCGAAATCGGGGCCGAGTAGTCGGGCGGCTCGCAGCCCTGCTCCTGCTCCCTCGGCGCGGTCTGCAATCAGAACGCAACGGGATTGTCCTTCTTTTCAATGAAGAAATTTTTAAAAGATTGTAGAAAGTGCTCGGTAAATCTAAGACAGTGAAAATTCACTGTTTTTTAGTCGATATTGACAATTTGAAAAATTTGTAATGGTGCAACTGTGAACTAGGGAATAATAGCAGTTGAGACAGGTTGAAAAAATGAACCAATTGGAAAAGTGTAGAAGGACTGCCTAAAATAGTAAATATGAACATTGTAAAAATAATATTTGGGTAGCAATATGCATTAGCTGAAATATAGTGAAAATACACAACCTACAATGTTAATAGTTGTGATCCTAGCGATAGGAGGCTAAAGGGGACATAAATTTTCGCTTATTCCACAAGTTCACTGTCAGCTAATTAAATAGTAAATTTTTCTCATGTTGCAAAACGATTAAGTCCATAAAATTTCACTTTTTCTGGGTGGTGGATTCTCCAACTTGTATAGTGAATTTCTGAGATGTGAAATGTGTATGTACCGAAAATTCCACTTCTCTTAAAAGTCATTACGACTCATTGGTAAACTCGTAAATTTTCATAATTTTTCAAGTTCACCTTTTGCTAAAGTGATTGTGCACTGGATAATCAGTGTTCCACTGACAATTTAAAGCAAATACTTTCTACCGTTTGAACCAGTAAATATTTACTAATTCGATGGTAAACGCAATGAAATGAGAAAAGAGGTGACTGTTCACTACGTACTATAACGAATTATAATTTTTACAATAACGCACCGCATCAGTTAGCGAACATTCCCTAATTCGTAAAATAATAGTTTTTGTACTACACTGAGAAACCGGGTGTAGGAAAAATTACTATTTTAATAGGAACGATTGGATATACTCAATTAATCGCATATTTTACTATATAATTTCGCATAATTTAGTATACAAAATAGTAAAATATGCCATTAATTAAGTACATCCAATCGCTACCATTAATACAGCAATTTTTCCTACACCCGATTTCTCAGTGTACGCGTGAACAGTGAAAAATCTCGCTATTTCGGAGATCAACATCATTCAACCGCGAGAAACCATAAATTTTTCCCTGTTTCAGATTTTCGGGAGTATACAGATTAAATAAACGAGCGTCAAAACACTCGAGCTGCACAATAGCGAAGAGCTTTAAAAGCTCCGCGTACAGCGGCGCGCGCTCGGCTTGATAACGCCAGCCGCCCGAGAGCTCTCCGCGTCTCCTCGTCAGCCGAGTGGATAACGGGGCCGAGCGATTTATTCTAAACCTTTATCCCGGGCGCCCCTCACGAAATTTATGAAAGAAGACGTCGCGCGCCCGCGTTTAACCGACTCTCTCTCTTCCAGTCGTCCCTCCCCCTGCCGGCGCGACGCCCTTTCTTTCGCCTCTGCCGCCGCCGCCGCATAAGACTCGCGTTCTTCTCGCTCGCATGCGTGATGTGTAGCGTGGGGCCCCTTTATATTCTCGAGCTCCCGCAAAGCTCGGCGCGCGGCCGTCCGACGAGTTCGTTTGAAGCGCGGCATTAAAGGGGATGGAAGCCGCGCAACGGCGGCGGCGCCCTTAACGCGTGATCGGGGTACGAAAAGCCGAAGCTCGAGCTTATCTCTCTCTCTCGAAAAGCGGTGACCGGAATAGAAATCGAAAGGGTTGCGAGCTTCTGCCTCCGGGAGAAGATTGAAGGAGATGAAAATAGACGCGGGGGGGAGGGGGAGATCTGATACTCTCGCGTATATATATACAATATCATCGACGAGAGTCCAGATGCGGAAGTTTTCTCGTTCCCGTCCCGATGCCAGATGTGTGTATCGAGCGACGTACGCCGTTCGAATTAAAATGATCGATGGTTCTGGAGAGGAGAGCACTATCGCTGATAAGCGCGCGCGAAAGGCCGGGAATAAAGTGCGAAGAGGAACGAGAGGGCACTATGCGATCGAGAGTATAAGAGAGAAAAAGGCCTCTCTCGAGAGAGAGAGTGCGTGAAATGTGTGCTAACGGAAGTCATAAATACGTCTCGGCTGCGTTCCACTGGTGCAAATCGTTCCGATGTGTGGAGCCAATCCCCCACCCGCGTCTCTCCGCGCGATATCTACGAGGAAAGGAGGAAAAAACGCCGTCGCCCCCCTTTGACCTCATAGACATATTACACCGCGTATACTATATGAATATATATACATGTGTACAGTGTACACATATACGTACGGACGCACGGCCGTATATATATGCGCGTGTACAGCCAGACGGGCGAGTTTGCTCTCGAGAGAAAGAGCGAGCGAGAGAGAGAGAGAGAGTGAAGGCTAAAAGCACACACCGAGCGACAAAGGCCAAGAGCAAAAGAGAGACGGAGTCGCCTCGAGGGCAAGCGCCCGAGAGCCAGTTCAATTTCTCAAACCTGTCCAATCCGTGTCGTATGCAAAATCAATCACGCGGCTTCCCCGCCCGCTCCCTATATATACATATAGCGCAGTCTCTCTCTCTCCCCCTCCCTCTCCTTCTCTATCCCGTGGACCCCGGCATATCGCAGCGTCGCCTTCGCTACGGGCGAATCTCGAGAGCCTCGTTCTCGGCCCTTCCCGATTTTCAAATCCGATCGAAGCCGCAGCCACGGCGCAATAATTCAGCCGGCCGACGCATGAAATTCCGCACTGTGTATATATACCGCCGGCGAGAGAGAGAGAGAGAGTAGCTGCCTTACACCAAAATACTTCCGACGCGAGCAATCCCATTACCGCGCGCTGTACATACCGCGCGTGTGTGTGTGTGTGTGGCCTTTTTCTCGCGCGAGCCACGCGTGCCAAACAAATAGGAGGCTGTATACGGTTGTGATTGAGACGCTTGGCGGAGGTCGAAGAATTGACGATTTTTTTTTCACGCGTATTTTAGGACTGCGAGAATAGCCGGAGAAACAAGGCATTAAGGGGTTATGGCAGGGTTAACGATGGGGAAAAAAATTTTTCTCTGGAAAGTCGTGAATGTGTCATTATTTATGCAATGCTAATGAAACTTCTTGTATTTTAAAGCGTTCGGTTGGACCTTCAATTCAAGCTGTTGAATTCTCAAAAATATTGATTCTTTAGCTAAAAAAAAACCATTGTTATTAGGACCCTAAGGAATTGTAAGCCTTTGGGTAAACGAAATTGAATATTTAATATATCATTTTACTCCTTAAAACTTGCACTAAGACTTGAGTGGAGCACTTTTTTAAAAAATGCTTTTTTCATTTTTTCAAACGTGTTTATGTAATTTATTACAAATTCGTATTAATTAGTTTTTAAAAAATTACATAAACTTTGTTGATGATAGGGAAAAGTTCAAACGCTTGTAATCGTGCATTCCGTAGAAAAACATGTCCTAATAACAATGGGTTATTTTTTAGTTAACAAATAAATAGTTTTAAGAGTTCAATATTTTCAATCGAAGGTCTAATTGAACAATTTAAAATACAAGAAGTTTCATTGTGATTGCAAAAAATTTTTTTATCGACCGTTCACCCTGTCACAACCCCTTAAATTAAGTCTACTCAATTATGCTCGTACACTTGAATAAAATACTTTCTTTCACTATAAATTTTAATTTAAAAAAAAACAATGCTCAACTCCCGATCAGCGTTTCACGCGTCGCCGCGCCGGATAATCTCGTCGTTCATTATGCGCGTGAATCGCGCTAACGCCGAGTTTTTCCATCGCGAAGCGCCGTCTCCTAGGACACCCTCAAAAGGCTAATTACAATTTTATCGGCTGCCGCGAGCTTCAAAGTGTTTGACGACATTTGTCCAGCCGAGAAAAGAGGGAAAGAGAATCCGCACCTGATACGGCAGCCGATCCTTCCTCTGCACACGTACACATGCATATACACGTCTACTTCAGCGCCTACAGTCCAAAGGGCACCCTTTCCCCCGCTACTACTTGAGTTCATCAGACTTGCTGATTTTTCGTCGTCAGCGCGCGACTGTTATATGCGAAGGCCTTGTCCGGCGATTCGCAGCGGCTTCTACCACCCCCCGCGTATAGCGACTGTCGTCGTCGTCGCGTTGTGTACCTTAGCCCCCCCCCCTCTGCTAAGGGGAGAGCCCAGGGTGAGAGAAAACGGCTGGTGAGACGAGAAGGCGAAAGGCTGCGAGGTGTGCGGATTTTAGCATACGTGTTTTTCTGCATCGAAATGGCCCCGTGACATGACTTTGGCCAACTTAAATTGAAACTCGACCGAGCAGTCGACAAGGAGAGCCCCTCATTTTGCATTTATTATAATTCTTTGTTTCTGGGGGGGGAGAAAGTGAGAGAGGAGGGGGTGAGGGGGACTGACGTGGATGTAAGGAGCGATGGAATTGTTGGATCTACGTTTTTCTTTTGCGGAGAACGAAACGGTGAATATAATTAATTTATATCGTGTATTTGTATATAAATGTGGGGCTGTGGAGGCAAATTGACAGGTTCTCGGGCTTCGAAATTAGAAGATTACGGGTCATTGTAATAAAGTTTCTATTGACTTCATTAGTTGGGAAGATTGAAGGTGCATTAGCGTTGTCCTCTTTGGCAAGTTTGGTCATTGTTACATTGGCTTCTTACATTTGCTGCAATCAAGCTTTGGTAATCGTGATGCTTCAAGTTGCGATGAGTTTACAATGGAAAGCTCTTATCTAAGTGTTTCAGATGTCAGTCCCGCAATTGTCACCGATGACACCTAGTAAGAATGACCCCTTGGCCCAATACTCGCTAAATACTGGCAGACCGTAGAGCAGTACCGACAGTTGATAGTGGCCCAGAATTAAATTAATATTGTATTGATAAGAACGGCCCGATGTTCTTATACTTTTATCGGCAAAGTAATGGTAGCCAGTAACTTTCCAATAAAATAAATATATGCTTTCCCCGTACAATGAATTATGTACTGTCCCATTAAAATGCTCCTCTAACTTTTCACTTACACTATGAGCTCTTTTAAGAGCTTTAACCTAACTTGCAGGAAGTCTTTGAAAACATTCTCTAATCTCAGTGCAGTGAGAGCCAACATTCGACTGAATCAGTTATCAAGCTTGTTACAGTAGTATTTGATAGTTTTTTACATTAGAATTTACATTAGATAGAGCATAGAGCTTCATTGGTACGAAATCCCAAAATTTTGCTAGGCCAATGCTGTTGTAGAATGTTGGCTCGATCTGGGCAAACTTTATTGTGCCAACACTGTAAACTTTAAGCGAAATTTTAACTCTGGTATAAACTTGGTCACTTTTACTGGTTCTTATCGATCCAGAGCAAATTCGGTATTCTTTCATTACTGATAGACGTTATGGCCAGTACTGTCGGACAGTACAAAATCATTACTGGCCCATACGGGCAGTCAACAAACAATGAATAAATGGACATGTAATTTTCAATCGTCGCTAACACCCTTTGTAAAATCTCCCCTCCAAAAAAACGCTTGTTTTCCTCGGAATCCAAACATCCTTGTACATCCCCTTAACATCTCCATCTCGTGCCGCGTCTCCGCTGCGGTATAGAAGCAGAAAATAAAGCGATTACCAGCCGCCGGTTTTAATGCGTCTCTCTCTCGTCCTCCCGAGCGCGCGTCTCCCGACATATTTATGTCATTTCCGATATCGCCCTCCTCCTCCACCTCCTACGAGATCACATGTCGAGCCCACTTAAGATCGCATTCCGTGGGCGTCTCGGAATCCCCGTAAAAACAATAAAAACGCCCCGCGAAGAATTATCCGTCGCGTAAAGTACGCACGAGCGGATTCGACTAGCCCCTCACCCCCTCCTTCGTATACTAAATCTGTCTTTCCTTTGTTCTTTCCTCTTTCCGCTCTTTTTTCCTGCGAAGCGCGCCCCGTCTCTCTCCATCTCGAAGCGATTCGCTCCTCTCTCTCTCTATCTCTCTCTCTCCGCGCGCATAACGGCGTGGTTTCATGTATACATATATATATATATATATACGCGCTATGCGGAGAAGCGAACATCAGAAGCGACGTCACCCCCGACGAGGCGGGCGCGCGGTGTACCACACGAGAGGCAATAAAACATTTATGGCTTGTTTACACACCGGCACACGGCGCGAGTGAGATACCTACGGCGCTCGGCAGAGAAGTGGATCCCGCGGCGCGCCGCTTCTGCGTATATAATGCCCCGGCGCAAGTCCGCGTTAAGCCGACGGATACTCAAATCATAATCTTTACGTCCTGGCGGCCTCGACATAATTTATCAAGTGCGGCCCGCTAATTCTCCGCTCGTTTCATATACGCGTGTATACGCACGTAGAGTATATTACACGCGGCAGTGGCAGCGACTCTCTCTCTCTCTCTCTCTCTCTCTCTCTCTCTCTCTCTCTCTCTGGCCTATAAAATAAAGTGAAGCCGCGGTATTACGCGTTACTCCGGCAATTAGCGGATGCATTTTTCATTATCGCGCCGCGAGTATTATACGGCGGTTTATACGTGTGCGTGTGCCCTTCGCGAACAATTTAAGCGATATATGTATATTCGGCGTGTGTATCGTCCGTTAATTCTCTCGGTATTCGAGTATACGATATATCCTGGTATAGGAAATAAGCCAATTAAAATGGTAGGCTCACCAATGGTGGGCCAGCAATGTTGAGTAATAGTTACAGTCACCGTTGGCCAACGATAAATCGTCTAATAATTAATTTCAATTTGGAGGTTAATATGTTCAAAGAGAGATTATTGATATGAGTTTAAGATTGGAAAATTGAAAACGATATTTTTATGAATGTGTTGTAACATTTAGTATAATTAGACGTAGCATTATTTGCACAAGAAAGCATAAGTCTGACTTTAATGAACAAAAACGAAATATTAAAGCATCTCTTATTATAAACTTCAAATTCATAATTTTTATCACGATCGCAAAATTTGTTATTGAAGGCACACCTACCAGACCGGATTTTTCTCGCACCTTAGGTCATTCTGAAGCCGGAGCAAAAACGACTCGAATAAACGAGAAATAATTAAAAAAACAAGAATTTATAGACTTTTTTTTACTCGAAAACTACGGACTTTTAAAAATATTGCATTAGAACAATAGTGACTTAAAATTCATCAAAGAATATTCCAATATATTTTCAGATTTTTAAATGACGATTGTCGAAATTTCGATTTTTTTGCATTTTCGAAAAATCAAAAATTGTGTCGGATCAATCTGAAAAAATTTTAGAGCATTCTTTAATGAATTTAAACACATATTTTAAGACATATGTTCTTTTTTTGTTAATTATTTCTCATTTTTTCGAGTCGTTTTTGCCCAGGAAAAAAATTTACCCTTTGATCGACCATGTAAGCGAAGTCTTTCTCTTTCAGAATGAGCTATAAGGAACAAGAGAAATCAGGTCTGACAGGTGTGCCTTCAATAAAAAATGTTGCCGCTTGTGTCAGTTGTTTCCGAAATAAAATGGATATGCACGTACTACATACTTTCATAAAAATATTGTTTCCGATTAACCAGTTAAAAATTCATATCAACGTTTCTTCAAATATACAACCTCAAAATTTGAATGAATTATTAGATGATTTACAGCAATCGAAAAAGCGTGACGAAATAAACAGTCCTACAGACCAACGACGAGTGGAATCGTTGTGCTAAAATTGGCCCACCGTCCGTCAATTGCTTACTCCACGTTTCTCCACCAGGGATAATTTTAAGTAATTTAACTCTAATCCCGAGCGTGGTGGCTTATCAATAAGCTGTCATGCAAATGACGGCTCTCTCGTACCGCCAAAACGTTTTATAATATTTCCAGCCGCAAGAAGATTTTCTCCCCGCGTCTGCGGCGCAACCCTTTTTCCGCGCCGGCGCTATAACGGTCATCGTCGCTAGAAGAACCTAATGAGCGCAAAACAGCTTAGGCGCGCGCTGCGCGAAAAACAAAAGGCTCGAGTGCCCCGAGCTCTTTCGCTCTTTTTATGAAAATTGGATCTATTAGGCGAGCGAGAGCTATGCACAGCGAGCGAGAGAGAAAAAGCCCTTCCCGCGCGCGCGCGCGACTAATCGAGAAGGGCATTTTTAATTAAATAATACTAATCCCTGCTCGCGCGAGAGAGCCTCGAAATCCGCTCTTTCTCTCTCTCTCTCGCTCTGTCCCTCGCGTCGGCGGCGCTCTGCATCCGGCGAGAGCGAGCGAGGCGTTTCTCTCTTTTCGACTTCGAATTGTAATTAACATTTGGTTCTCCCATTAGTGTAATTAAAGTGCCATTCCATAATCTAGGAGCTGGAGAGGGCCACCTTATCTTTCAGACTTCAGCCCCCATCCCCCTCTCCCCCCCAACCCCCTCTAGCCGTCCTCCTTCGCCCTGCTCTACGTATACGCGGGCTGCAGCTCGTTTTCTCTCTCTCTCGGCTCGTTTCCACCCTTGCCACCCCCAACCACCCCTTCCTTTATTTTCCTCCACCCCCCCCCCCCAAACTCGGCCCGCGCTGACGCTTGCGAGACCAGCGCAGCAGCTTCCTCCGTGACGATAACTCCGTCGCCGACGACGACTCGTTCCACCGTATACATATATATAGATCTCTGCAGGCTTTCCTATCGCGCTCGATCGAGAGGGCGAGTGAGAGATCGCGCTTTATTTTTATTCTCTCGTGCGGTACAAAAGAGGCGAGAGAACCGCTAAGTAAGCCACAAATCTCGGTAGCGTTTGAATAAGTCAATAAGCGCCGCGTAAAGCGGTTGACGCGGCAGCGGCAGCCGCACCGAGAAGAGAGCAATCGCGCCGTCGAGTGAAAAAAAAGAAGAAGAAAAAAGAAGAAAAAGAACCCCCAAACGAAGCTGCTGCCGCTGGCTCGAGGGAATCCGGCGGCGCTCGTGAATCTAACTGCGGCGTTAAAATAAAGAAGGAGGCGATCGCGCCCGGGAGATAAGGAGAGTAACGGTGCCGTTGACATTTTCCGCTGGTTGAGTTAATAATGCGCGCGGTACACACAGCCCCCCCCCCTCCTCCCTCGCTCTCTCTCTCTCTCTCTTTACCATCCGAGCGCGGATGTGTTTGTATTCGGGAATTCGCCTTTTTTTTTCCTCTTGCGCGCTCGCGCGACTTTATCTTATTTTCGACGGCGATCCCGCTCTCTCGCTCTCCGCTCGGGATTTATGCCCCTGTCGGTCGGCAAGGGGTACGAGGGAGAGAGAGAGAGAGAGAGAGGGAAAAGAACGCCTCGAGATAAAGGCCGGAGAGTCACTGCAAGACGGAGGAGAATCATGGAGCAATTATTTTCGTTCCAGATCGTAAGCGGCACTCGCTCTCTCTTTCTCTCTCTCTCTCTCTCTCTCTCTCTCTCTCTCTCTCGGCCTCTCGCCCTCTATCCGCCTTTTTTTACTGCCTATCTCGCTCGCTATATACCCGGAGAGAGACAGAAAGAGAGAGAGAGAGTCACGGAGTGAAGGGAGGGACGGGGGGAAAGCTCACGGCTTCTGTTAAGGAACCGGATGAAGGATTAATCCCGAGGACGCGTGCAATAAGGCCCGATGCAGATTTGTTTGTCTTTGGATTTCTTTTTTCGTTCCCCGCGTCGTATCGACGGAGAAAGAATGATTATCGCGCTCGAAGCCGCAGAAACACGAGAGAGACGCGAGGAATGCAGGCATGTAATTCATCTTTTTTCTTCCCCCCCCCCCCCCCGCGTCTCGCAGGCCGCGATTTAAAAGATATTATGATAATAAATGTTAAGACACTGACGTTTATTAATAAATCAGTGTAGCGCGGCATGTGAAAATGATTAAAGCGTCCCCCGGCCCCCCGGCCACTAATGGTTTTTTTATTATTTGTCCCGGGGACGTTTATATATATATATATATATAAGCGCGCGGGCAGCCGGAGAGCGGGCTAATGGATGCCAGCACACTTCATTGGATTCCTGACAAGGCTGACAGGGTCCTTTAGTCGGTCCACTTCTTCCTCCCCATTTTTTTTTTTCTCGCTCCTTCTCGCCCGTGCTCGCCCCGACGGATCATTCGCGTCTATATCCCGAGCTTTTCTATCTTTTCCGGCCGAGGCTCGTCCACCCCGTCACCCCCTCCGGTCTCGCACGCACAACCCCCCCCCCCCCCCCCCGCAGAGTCGCGTAAGTCTGCGCCGTATATAGCGTGCAGGAAAAAATATCGAAGCGAGACGACGCACCTATATATATTATATACGTATATATATAAGGGGGATGAGAGGGGAGGGGGGGGGGGGTCCTTCGCACGTCGACTGCGATAAACTTTAACCTCTCGCTGCCGCTGCTGCTGCTGCTGCTTCCGCGAGGCTTAAGCCACCCTATACTACCTAACGTCATTTCCACTGTCAATTATCGAATTGACGCGCTCGGACTTTCGCCTCGAGGTCTCTAATGAAATACGATTGTTTTCTCTCTCTCTCTCTCGTTCCCTCTGGCCGGCTGGAGTGAATTTTCAAAATATGCCTCGCTCGCGCGCCCATTAGCGATTCGAAAAGGGAGCCCCCCCCCCTCCCGCCTTGCAGCCCCTATGATGCCGAGAGGTTAGAAGTGTATAGACGAAGGGGGAGGGGGGGGGGGGTAAAAGGAGAGCCAGGAATATTACGGCGCGGCTCTTTTGCCGCATATATACTTGCTTGGGAGGCTCTGCTGCCGCTGCTGCGCATCGTGAGGCTCGTCGTTCATCAAAGCGGTATATAGGCGCTCGCGCGAATCCCGGTCGCGAGGATGCGGCTGATGCTCTCCCTCTCTCTCTCTCGTCCCGGGGCCGTACTTACCACTCGACTCCCGGCTTATTTCGTCGCTCATTCGCGTAATAGCCAACTTCAAATATTACTTCGACTTTCACTCGACGCTGAGAGATAGAGAGAGAGAGAGGCTAATATCGCGGCTCTAAAACATCTCTGAGAGGAGGCCGCTCGCTCGCGTCTCTTGACCATCGAGGAGGAGAGCGGCTGCTTTGGCTTAGACGATATTGCCGGTTTCTCTCCTCTCTCTTACTCTGACGCTCGCTGTAGCGCGCAAGTTTGAATAAACAGGAAGCTCTTTTATATTCGGAGAAGACACGGGGAGAAAAGCTCGAGAAAGAAAGCTCTCTCTCTATCTCTAGTTATACGCGAATGGCACATGCGCTGCTTCGTACCACTGGAGGGATTAAACTTGCCGGGCGCAAATTGTCCCGTGTGTGCAGCACTAGAGAGAGAGACATTGCAGCAGCAGCTGCCGGGAAAGAGTAAAGCGAGAGAGTAGCTGGAAAAGTACTTTAATATACGGCGCAATCCCCTTGCTTCGGAATTCGCAAACTCGGACGGACTCTCTTTCTCCCTCGTCCGGCGCGCGGCCGTTATATACGCGTACACGGCGCACGGCTTCCGATGAAATTTCGCGTCTTCCCGCGCGCGAGAGCCGCTCGGGCCAGCGGTATAGTCCCTTTGACGTGTGCTTTCTCCTCTCTCTCTCTCTCTCCGGCGATTCTAATTCCGCAGCGTAAAATCGGCTTTTATCCGTCTTCTAATTCCGGCGTGTGTACGCCGGCTTTTCTCTATCTCTCCGTCTCTCTCTCTTTTCCTCTGGCGTGTGTAAGTCTTTAAATGCCGGGCCGCTGCCCCCCGTACACGCATACGCATGACTGCGATGCTCTCGAGCTCTCTATAATGGACTTTCGAATTTTCCCGATGGTATATGTGTATAGAGCGTAGCGTTGGGTTGCAAGTTGCTGGTGTGTATCTGTATATGGCGAGCTGATTATTATTTCTGACGCCGTCGCGGATAAATAAACGTAACGAGGCGACGGCTCGTCGGTTCTAATCAGAGATCAAATGGAAACGGGGGGGGGAGAGTGAGAAAGAGAGAGAGAGAGAGTGGAAAGATTCGAGCAACTACAAAAGAAAAAGAGCTGATGACACAAAGGAATTGGCCGAGCGATGGAGAGAGTGAGAGAGTCGGACTGAGAGTCTCTTAATCCTTTAGTCGCTATACTGGACTCACCGAGGGACTCTGTGTAATTGTCTGTCGCGTGATTACCCCGTACTCACTCGCTATCTATATATATATGTATGTACAGTCGCAACCCCTCGCTCGCCTCTCGTCGCTCTATCAACTCGACCAGTGCGATGCTTCATATTCTCTCTCTTGCTCGCACCATAGCCTGATATCGAATGCTTTTTTCTCTCTCTCTCTCTGGTGACAAGTCGATTTACGATGTTTCCAAACAGTGCATTAGACGTTTTTGTTTAGAATCGGCGAGCACGCGTTTTTTATTTCAATTTTCAGGTAATCGATCGAGGTGTCGATTGATTTTCAATGTCTCGTTTTACGCTAACATTAAATTCCGTTACAATTGGAATAATATCGAATAAATTGTATGGTGAAAATTCGAAATGAACTTTAATAACTAATTATCGAACACGTGAATTACTTCGAATGAAACTATACTTGGCGAACGAACTTACCTGTTTAAGTGAAGTTCGATTGGCACTAATGCTACGATTGCGAATTGGATCGACCGCTAACGTCACAATTGATCCCAAAAGAAGACACTATGGTGTTTCAATCGAATATTTAATTTATTGTTTTTGATTTAGTTTATTAAATACTTAATTTATTCAATATTTCCTTGCATTAGTTCAATATAATACGTAATTGTTCCAATTACATTTCAATTAAATTGACTAATTCGAATCCAATTAAATATCTAGTTGCATTAAACGATTTCTAGGTTTTTATTGAATTAAATCTATTCTATATTGGATTAAATTCATAAAATATTCTTAATTAAATTTTATTGCACTGAATTTATCTGAAATAACTAAATATTTTTCTCAGTGCGCATGAATAGAATAATAAACGTTTCCTTACAAATACCAAAGTCCTCGCACCGAAACTCACAACTAAATCGTCCCTAATTTTTCCACTCCAAAAACGCCAATGAAAAACAAAAGGACATCGAAGCCAATACAAAGACACACACGCTCGCACATAACGCTTTGCTCTCGATCGCCGAAAAATCGCAAACAAATCGCGCACATCCGCGCAGCCCCAATCTCGGCTATGGCTCCGCGAAGAGCTTCATCAGTAAAGTGCGAATCCGTCGAGCGGCTGTAGGAGAGATGGATAGTTCGCCGCGTAATTACATTGCTTCGGGGAGTCAGAGAGAGCTACCGCCGCCTCGGCAGAGGCATCAGAGAGCAAGAAGAGCGCAGCCGTACGCGAAAGGAGCGATTCGCGCGCTTGCGTTAAAGAGGGGTCGGGACTTCCATACGCTGCAGCGACGTTATATATGTGTATATAGAGCGGCCGGCGAAAGAACGTATATTCCAGCGGCAAATCTGTTTACCCGCGATAATAGAAGTAAATGAACGCTTCTGTAGGAAATGAAACGAGCCAATAACGAGGAGCTATACTATACTGCTGCAGCGTCAGCCGATGTGTGTGCTTGTGAGATTCTCGCCTCGTTCGCGGGGGGAAGGGGGGCCTCCTTCTTTTCTCTCGGCTGCGGTATACACACGTGCTATTGGCGAAAGACCGTGTGGGTATGGAGTTGCACGCGTAAAAGGATTCCCCTGGGGGGATTAGAGAGAGAGAGGAGAGTATTGGAGTCTGCGAGCTTGGGACTGAATTTTCCAATTCGAGTAGTGTGGCTTGTGTTCTGGATTTATTTTTCAGCGGTACTATACGAGTTTGTGTGGGGAAAGAGGAAGAATTCGCAGTTTTTTAAATTTCAGCGCGCGAGAGCTTATGTAACGCTCCATCCCTGGCGTTACTCATGTGTATTATATGTCGAATTTCAACGAAAAATAATTGCACGTTTCTTTAGTCTGGAATTCGAGGAAAAATTTTTTAAGCTTCCGGACCAATCGGACTTTCTTCGGTTAAAGATGATGAGAAACGCCGAAGATTGTGGAAAATTTATAGAAGGTGAAAATTTAACATGGTAAGGCATGTGCAGAAAAACGAGAAAATCGACTATTCGGATTTCGATTATTATTTTTTTTCTTTCTTTAAACGGGCATAACTTCTCATCGGAGCATCGAATCTGGGCGCATTTTTTTTTAAATTAAAGCTCTATAAAAATACTTTATTTCACTCTCATCCAAAATTTTATTGGTGCCTCGGAAACATTCGCAGTTATTATTCCAGTATTCTGACGTATTAATTTTTTGTAAAAGAAAAAAAACCGTAAGATAAGCTCAGAAATATAGTGACCAGTAACTTTACCCGTGTTCCTCAAAATTTCTCATCGTCTTTCGGCTTACAGTCCGATCGATCCGAAATCTGCGGCATAAAAATTTTCCTTTGAATTCTAGACCAAAGGAAACTACATTTTTTTTCTTGAAATTCGATATACATACCAGACGACGTTGCGCGCGGCAGCTCCCGGACTCTGCAGCAGCAGCAGCAGCAGGAGCCAGTGGCTGGAGCTGCAACGCGCGCAACGCGAGGGCGAAACTTTCCTAACGAGGTTTACCGCTAATCACCGCCAAGAAACCATTCGCGTGTAATTTGTTTATATCCCCGCTCAGCGCCACCTATATAATTCTGCCCCTTCTTGTTCCCTCTCTCTCTCTCTCTCTCTCTATCGCCGTTACACACACACATACACACATACAGCACGCAGTGTATATATATATGTGTATAGACGGCGTAGCTGCCCAGCGCTTATCACGAGAGTTATAGTCCGCGAGTGCGCGGGAAATATTGCGCGAGGATAAATTGAAAGTGGCTTGATTCTATTTTTTTTTTATCGTTTTCGTTTTCGTTTCCGTGTTTTAAGTCGCATTCCCTCTGTGTCGGTATCAGCGACTCTCGTTCCCTGCGTTTTTGTCCGAGTCCTCAATTGCCGCATTGAGTCCACTACATTGAGCAACTTGTGAATCCGCAAGGGAACGGGAACCTTATACAATTTCATGTACAGTGAAATGCACACGTTGTATACACAGTGGAAGTAGCCGAACCACTGCTGCTCAGATGTATAGACACTTATGTTAACAAAGAGGACCTGCGGATATCTAGCCTGATACTCTACCGATCGAGCCATCATCGTCGCTCTGTCTCTATCTATTTTTTTCCAAGTATACTTTTTTCTCATCGTCGCCGATTAAAAGGAGCGCGCGTCGGCCGCCCGAGCCCGAAAATTATTCGCGACGCTTTAACGAGCAAAGTGTGGAAAACTCTCTCTCTCTCTCTGACTCTGTCGCCACACCTATGCGTATACACGCGGCTGAAAGCATCAGTCGAGTGTAAAGAGCTCACTAGGCGAGAGCTTTTCTCTCTCTCTCTCTCTCTCTCTCTCTCTCTCTCTCCTACGGCGGGGCGAGAAAAGCACGGAGGCGTAAACGGCGTAAAAGCAGCAGCAACGACGCCACCCCCTTATCTACATATCAAAAAGGCAATCTGGGGAACTCGCTTATGTAAACGGCGAAGCTCAGGCTGTGAGAGCAAGAGAGTGAGAGAGAGAGAGTCGCTTGTCCCGCAGCCGCGCGATGAAAAGAATTTGGAAATCCGGCCGCTAATAAACTCTCTCACTCTCTCGCGAGTAGCGCACCATCACCACCATCACCACCTCTCTTTCTCTCGCTCTGACGAGCTATATTCGCGCCGAGGCTAAGCCCTTTAAGCCGCGGATTAAGGGTCGCGAAGCGAGAATTTAAAGTTCGCTTGCTCCTCTCTATCTCTCTCGCTGTGTGTTTTTCTTGCCTGCAACTTTGCGCGTATATATATAGCGCCGGGGAGGCGCGCGGCCCGGAAAAATTGGCCGGACTCTCTAAGCCCAGCGCCGCCGTCCGGGGAATCCCGGCGAGGTCTGAGGCGCACCGATAATAACTGCACCTGCGAGAACTTTCTCTCCACTGACGAATCTTTTCGGCGCTGCAAGTTTGTTTAGAGCGAGTTGCCGTTTAATCGTCATTATTCAGGTGCGTGAATAATGGACGGCGATCTCGCGGGGAGTTTAGCGCGAATGAGTAAACAATGAGCGCAGTGTGTATGTATATATGCACTGCCGCGGTGTTAGAAACTCGGCGCGCGTAATCCCCCGCGGCTCGTCTGAAAAATGCATAGAGATAGAGAGAGAGAAGAGTTGACTGGAAAAAGTCGGGGATACGTGTATAATGTATGTGTGTGTTTGTGCGGTGCATAAATGTGTATAAAGTAAACAAAATTTCTCTCGACGAAGCTGCGCGCCTCTCGTTATATACGTATATATAACTGACGCAAGCTCACCACGGCTAATGCCAAAGAGTATACGCGTAGGTAGGTTGCATTATACATATACCTAATCGGGGAAGGTATAATACGGCTATTCTCTCATTAGCATTTAATACCGGTGGAACTTTGATTTTCCATGCGCTCCGAGCTTTCTCTCTCTCTCTCTCTCTGCGGACGGGCGCGCTCTTCAATTTCTCGATTATGATTTCCCGCGGCAACGATAATGGCCTTCGTAGCTTTCCTCTCTACGTTGGCGAATAACTATTACTTCAGAGTCTATCTACTGCTGCTGCTGCTGCTGCTGCTGCTGGCGGTGGTGCGTCCAAAAGAGCCGGATTTAACCAACGGCGCGCTCGTTATCCATTTAATTAGGACCAGTGCATGCCTGCCCCAGCCGGAGCCCGCGCGAGAACCCTTTCCTCTCTCTCTCTCTCTCTCTCGCTCTCCCGTCCTAAATTCGGATTTTCAAATCGACGCCGGCAGATTTTAGAAGTACTCGCAGTCCCTCTACAACAAAGTTTAGAGACTCTACCCCCCCTCGCGCAGCTCGCGCTAATACCCTGGATAAATATTTTAAAGTAAAGAGACATCAGCGTGATTCGACGAGAGCTATCCCCGCCTGTGTATATACATACACACACATATATATATATGTGTATATATATACGTAGATGGGAGTGATGCACTTTCGAGTAGTGGAGAGCAGCAGCATAGAGCGTTTGCTTTGCCCGCGCGCGCGAGAGAGAGAGAGAGAGAGAGGCGGGGGATTGATGGGAGGGAAAGTTTTTTGCGACGTAGTTTTGAAGTTACATGATAAATTTTCGATTAGCCCGAACGGAAATAGCGAGTTTCAACGAGTTCCAAGAGGATTACGTTTTAACGATTTCCATTCGCGGCTATATAGCGCGCCGCAACTTTTCGACCGCTATACTACGCTATATATACTCTGTGTATACATAAGTACTCCCCGGGACGTCCTCCTCACCTTCTCCATCGTGTACACAAACGCGCGCGCGCGCACTACTGCTGGCTTGTATATTTATATTGAGCTGATGCATATGGGCCGCATATTTTTTTTCTTTTTAATTCTTCTTTTTTTTTAACGAAGACAATCAGCTCTTCAAGAGAGAGAGAGAGTGAGTGAGAGAGATATCGAGGGGTAATCCGATTCTATCAAATTATTCGGAGGCGAAAGGCGAACCGATCGATATGCGTGCCATAGAAATTAGCCGCGAGCGATCGCGTGCTCCCGGTAATTCGAGATCGAGTACAGGCGACGAAAAAGAATATATATATATATACATAGCTAAGGGGTCGCGATCACGGAATATCGTCTCTATTTGAGGCTAATATAAGCGCTGATGCGAGAGAGGGAGAGAAGGCTTTGCGAAATCGTTTTCTTTTTGTTTTTTTTTTTTTTTACCTAGATTTCGTCGGTGTACAGTGTGTATTAAGGGGTCGAGCGATTGGGTTGGATTCGAAGCAGGAAAAATATGGTGTACTGAAATATTTCTACCAAATCAATTAGTGTCATTTTTTTCCTGAAATAATTCATTGATCATAAATGCACTATATGCATTTATGATCAATTCTCCTAGAAACATGCACTTTTCGGGGTCCAGAAATCGAAAATTTTTTTTAAGGCTAGAGGTTTCGAACCGATCAGACTTTCTTCTGTAAGCTGAAAGATAGTCAAAAATGGAGAGTAACGTGGGAAACATGAAAAATGAAAATTTAACCAGGGGAGGTATATGGAGAAAAAAAGGAAATCAGCTATTCGGATTTTTATTTATTTTTTTGTTTCAACGGACGTAACTTTTGATCAGAGCATCGAATCTGGGCATATTTTTTTTAAATGAAAGCTCTTTTATTATACTTTATGGTAGTGTAATTTGATATTTCATTCGTAGTTGTCGTTATTCCAGTATTTTGACGCATTAATTTTTTGTAAAAAAAAACGTAAAGTGGCTCAGAAATTCAATTACTAGTGACTTTCCTCATGTTCCTCTACACTTTCGGCTATCTTTCGGCTTACAGAAGAAAGTCTCATCGGTCCGAAACATTTAGCTCTGAAAAAAACGTTTCGATTTCTGCTCACCGAAAAGTGCATTTTTCTAGGAGAATTGGTTTTATATAAGACATCGCTATCTTGTTACGATTATTTCAAAACTTCATTTTAGTTTTTTGAAGCCAAAATTTGTCACCGTGTCACGTCGATAAAAAAATCCATTCACATTCGTATATGATCTCACATAAGTTAAATAAGGTAATTCAAAACATTTTAAACGACAATTCTTAAATATTTCCCAAACAAAACATACTTGTCTCCCCACACATTTAACCACAACTAATAAGTCCCATTTAATTTCTTATCAGTGACAAACCCTCAGCTCCCCCTCCCCCCACGTATGACTTTCATGTCCTCCTACACAGTACCGCCTTATACAACAAAAGTCAGCTTTAACCCCGAACGGGACCTCCAAAAGCAGTGTGCATCTCTCTCTTTCTCTCTTTTCCCCCCATCAGGCAATGTTTCTCGTGGTTTCTCCTTCGTCGTGCCATCCTCGCACTCCCACACCCCCACACACACACACACATACCCACACGCGTATCACGTACCAGAGAGAGAGAGAGAGAGAGAGACACACACACGGCGTATTCTTCCTCGCGCGTCGCGCGACACAGACACCGTATCCCCGTCGCTGCGCTGCAACTCGGTTAATGCCTTTTCTGTGTAACGCGCGCTGCGTCGTCCCTCGGCAAGAGAGACGTAGACCGAGAGCGAAAGAGAGAGAGAGAGAAAGCATTATCCTATTTCGCGCCGTGTGTGTGTGCCCGAGAGAGAGAGAGAGAGAGAAGAGGCGAGCTGCGCTGAATTACGCGGACAGCGCTTTGTCCGCACTCTACTTTCACGGCTTCGCACTTTTGGCCCGCTAACTTTCGCGAGAGAGAGAGAGAGGGCCAGTTTAATCCCTCGTAAATTCCATTAGAAATCGGGAGAGGAGCCGCTGACGACGAGACACGCGTAATAATGCGTACACCGGGCGGCTGCGTGTTTCCGCGATTAAAAATCACGAGGACGTCGAGACGAGTGAACGACGACAATAGCAATAACAATAGTATAATAATCCTCGACTTTCTCGACCGTTCGCGTATAACGAGCGAGATTTGCCTCTCTCTCTCTCGACCCTCGTAATGGCTCGCGCGAGAGCGTCTTCGCGCGCGCGCTGCAGGATAAACTCTCGGGGCCGACCACCGCCGGCGTTGCTCTGCTGCGGAGGTAAGGTAAGAAGCGGGGCAATTTGTTGGTATCAGGTGCACGGCGTGTCTCAAGTTGTAAGCCTCTCTCTCTCTCGTCGTGCCGGCAATTAACTCCATTACCACCCTGTAATATCGCGAGTTGGCGCGACTCGCTAAACCCCAGCAAAGCCTCGGACTTTCGCAGCTACTTCCTTCCCACCCCCAGGGGGGAGGGGGGAGCGTCCAGCTTGCCGCTGCAGTCGTTTGTCCGAAGAGATCGGACCGAAACAATGAGCCCCTCTTTAGCCGCTGTAATTTATGTCCTCTGTATAGATATATCGAAGGATATTTAATCTATGGGTATGCCTGTGTATATATAGAGGAGCTTGCGTATAAATTTCTCGTCGACTTGACTGCATATATACCTACGTACTGTATATGAGTATGTCCAGGAAATTTCGGAAACAACTCGGACGAGAAAGTTATTAGAACGAAAATGTCTTGAAATTCATGAAAGAATGCTCTGAAATTTTTTCCGATTTTTTTTAAGGACGTTTTTCGAAATTTCGATTTTTTTGTATTTTTGAAAAATGGAAAATTATATCCTCTAAGACATTCTTGTACTAATGAAATTTTTATAAAAGTCTACAGTTTTCGAAAACAAACTCTATGAATTCTCTTTTTGTTAAATATTTCTCGTTTTTCCGAGTCGTTCTTACTCCGGAAACAGTATACCTTCCGATCAGCCCTGTACGCGAGCTTTTTCTCTGTCAGCGTGACCTAAGGAATGAGAAAAAACAGGTCTGGTAGATATGCCTTCAAGAAAATTTTTCGCAACTTTTCCGTCCGAGTTGTTTTCGAAATTTCCTGCACATGTGTCGAATTTAAAAAAAAATGCACTTTACTTTGGTTTAGAAATCGAAAAATTTGTTTTAATGCTACAGGTTTCGGACCGATTAGACTTTCTTCTGTGAACCGAAAGATGGTGAAAAGTGCAGCGGAACATGGGAAAAGTTACTAGTAACCATATTTCTGAGCCTTTTACGCTTTTTTTACAAAAAATTAATGCGCCAAAATACTGGAATAAAAACACCAACGAATGCTTCCGAGGCACCAATAAAATTTCGTATATTGCACTAATAATAA
Organism: Philotrypesis tridentata; assembly: GCA_018906965.1. Classification (NCBI taxonomy): domain Eukaryota; kingdom Metazoa; phylum Arthropoda; class Insecta; order Hymenoptera; family Pteromalidae; genus Philotrypesis; species Philotrypesis tridentata. The sequence continues at coordinate 5,850,282 of JACCIB010000008.1, read as the reverse complement.
AGTACTATAAATCAGCTTTAATTTAACAGAAATATGCCCAGTTTCGATGCTCTGATCAAAAGTTATGCCCGTTTAAAAAAAAAATTTGTTTTCTTTCTCCTCCATACGCCTCTCCGTGTTAAATTGTCATATTCATACGTTTCCCATATTCCTCGGTATATTTTTCATCGTCTTTCGGCTCACTCAGAAGACAGTCCCACTGGTCCGATAGAATTTTTTTCGAATTCCAGACCAAAGAAAAGTGCATTTATTTCTCGAATTTCGACACACACTCGTACAACGACTCGCCGCTGCAGCGCTCGATCCATATATTCATGCGGGGCGATTTCGCGCGTCAGCCGCACACGTAGAAGCGCGGGGCATACATCAAGAGCCCCCGAAGTGATGGAGCGGCCCCCAGTCGCCCTCTCTCTCTCTCACTCTCGCACCTTCGCGGAATAAAGCGCGCGCACTGACTGATTGCCAACTCCCTATGGGCGCCGCCGCGTAATTTCGCCCTCCGCGAGAACGCGCTCCAGGATTCAATGCGCAAGAAACTGTCTGGAGAACTGTCGTTTGCGCGCGAGACTTATTCCCGTACCTTTTTCTCTCTCTCTCTCTCTCTGGTCCCCCAGTCCTCACAGAAACCGCCGGCTGCCTTATTCTTCTTTAAACAAATTCGCGCTCTCGATCGCCTCTATTACACGCGCGCCGAAAGCTCGATCTCTCGGAGAAACGTTTTAGGCCGTGTGTATATACAGGACGAATATGTCCTTGGAGAAAGCGAGAGGGAGAGAGAGAGAGAGAGAGAGAAATGACAAAGCCGCTCGTTAGGCCCGTGCGCGGAGCGGCGGTGAGGGTCCTCATGAGCAGCTTCTCTCCGCCGGCCGAGCCAAGGGTGAGAACGTGCTTAGACCTCGATGCTGTCCCCTCGACTCTCCATCCCTCTCTCTCTCTCTCTCTCTATCCTTCTATTATTCGCGACATATCTTAGGCGCATTTCTACCGTCTCTCGCTGCTCACCCTTTCACGGGCGACGCCGATGGTCACTTTTCCTCGCTTCGAGAGAGGAAGAGAGAGATACCCGACAAAGAAAGTTCGGGTACACGGACGAGTTGTTCCCGGCGAGTTCGTCTCTCTTCTCCACTTCTTCGCTTTTTTCTTCCCGAGACAGAGAGCCAGAGAGAGAGAAAGTCCGAAAGTTCCCTGAATACCGGCCGGCGCTCATTATTTCGGACTGTTATTACTACGCAAACGATGCTTTCGATTTAAAGCGCTGTGGCTCGCTGCGATTTTTTTTTCCTCGAACTCTCGCTCCTCCTTCTCCCGCGGCTGTTACGTTGCATTGAAATTCTTACGAGCTCGAAAATTGAATGTTACACACGCGCACAGAAGAAATTCCCGGAAAAAGCGAAAGCTTTACGGGCGATCCGGTGTATACGCAACTTTAAAGGCGAAAAGAAGAAGAAGCGGAAGGCCGAGCGGAAGGAACAAGCTGCTTTACGAGCGACTACGGCCGCGCGCATGTATAGCAGAATCGTCGCCGCCGCGATAAATTTTCGGACCAGCGAGACCACGTCGGCCGCCGTCGCCGCGCGGGAGGGGGGAAGGGAAAAAGCGCTGACCGATTTCCTCGGACGGCCCTCGGCGAGTTTTCAATTTCGCCTCGACTACTCGCAGATTAACGGCGCGCCTCATTTAAATACAAATCTTGCGCTCGGCTGTCCGCCGATCTGTGTACGGATACACCCGCGCGGGAGGAGGAGGGGAGGGGGGGTAAAGAAGAAGAGGCAAAAGGGGCTGACCAAGAGAGGTGGGCTGTATACGGCCAAGTGTGTTTGCCGTCCGAGTAATGACCGAGAGGCCGCCGCCGAGGGGTCGCGCACGATGATGGTCGCGCGCGGAATGGCCATGCAAACAAGCCTATCCTTCCGAAATCGCCGCACATAATATCCCCCCCCCCTTCTCTCTCTCTCTCTCTCTGGGTCGGTCGACCTTTCTTTGAGACACGAGCCAACCCTCTCTCTCTCGGTCTCGGTCTCGCTCTCGCCTGATGTGTGTGTCCTCTGGGTTTTATGCAGTGACGCATCCGCGAGCTCCTATTAGCCCTCGGAGCCTCACCTTCGGGCTAATTAAAGTTCACGCCTGTCTCGCTTCGCGTATATAGAGCTTCCGGGAGGAGAGCGATAAGCGAGACGCTGTTTTTCATCAGAGGGGTGGGGGGGGGGGGAGGAGGTTGAGATTGTTTGTCGAGCGGCTTTTGGCCCGTTTGGAAAGCTAATCGGAGTCGCTCTATCTGTTGGCTTTCAATTGCGCGATGCGCCTCGTATAGTAATCGTGGACTGATTTTTTTCTCTCTTTTTTCCTATACAAGGACCTCCATGTATATCAGTCGTAAACTATGAATTATGTTAATCATAATCAAATTTACCTTAGCATATCTTTTTTATAGAGGAATACCTCGCGCGCAATTTTTGGGTTATGTTTTGCGCTCAATGTATCAGTCATGAACTATGATTCATGGTAACCATAGTCATGTTTACTTAGCAACCAATCAGAATTTCGTATTAAATGCTTCACAACACATCACTTTTTTAAAGAGGAATGTCGAATTTCAAAAAAAAATGCACTTTTCGTTATAAATTAGTGAACTCGTAACAAAATTAGCTAATTTATCATTGAGTTTCTACCAGGGCGGTATAGAAATCGAAAATTTTTTTTTAAAACTAGACGTTTCGGACTGATTAGTCTTTCTTCTGTAAGCCAAAAGATAGTCGAAAGTACAGAAGAAGATGAGAAGAATTACTAGTAACGATATTTCTGAGGCATTTTACTTTTTTTTACAAAAAATTAAAGCGTCGAAATACTGGAATAATAAGAACTACTAATTTTTCCGAGGCACCAATAAAATTTCGAATTACAGTGTGATAAAGTATTACAAAAAAGCTTTAATTTAAAAAAAAAAACATGTTAAAAAGACGATAATAAGAACCCGAACAGCCAATTTTTTCTTGTTCCTCCATACGCTTCCCCATGTTAAATTTTCACATTCTATGTTTCCCGTGTTCCTCGGCATTTTTCATCGTCTTTTGGCTTACCGAAGAAAGTCCCACTGGTCCCAAATCTCTAACTTAAAAAATATTTTTTCGAACTCTAGACCAAACAGAAGTGCATTTATTTCTCGAAATTCGACATATATATATATACCCCCCAAACCGCGCCCGCAATATCAATTTTGCCGCTATACGCGCACAATATGCATAGAGCGACGAGCGAGCGTCGAATTTCAACGGCCACACTCGGCCCGCGCAGCAGTACAGTGGCCTCGTAGAATTTCAACGAGCGGGTCAGTGGCTAAAGCAGCTTAGCCACTTATAGCCATATCCGGTCAATATAGCCGCTCTCGAGTTTCGCTCGCCGTTGAATTCCCGCCGATCGTCGCCTGTAGGAAAATCAAGCGACGGCAGAGAGAGTCGCGGAGAGGCTGCGGAGGAGGAGGAGGGAAAAACTCGAGTGTATAAATAAAGACGGCGGAGCCGCGGAGGGTAAGAATCTTTCCGGGCAATAGTCGCATCCGGCGCTCGATCGGCTGGGAAACTAGCAATAACCCCCGTAGCTACTCGAGGATTCTTTAAAATCGGCGCTATATAGACGCCGCTTCTCCTTCCCCCCCTGCGCGGTGTGCGTATATGCGAGATTTGTAGCGCGAGCGTCGACCGTCGTCGGCTTCCCAAAAGCCAAGTAGTTCCCCGAGAAAAGAAGTCGAAGAAGTGGAGGAAGACGCCGAGCGAGAGAGAGGGATAGAGGAAGTGGAATCAAATCAAAGTTGGTAGAGAAGCTCGAATCCGTCCCGTGGAATGAGACGAGAGAGAAAGAGAGAGAGAGAGATACCTCTCTCGTGTGTATACGACGGAAGACGAGACGGGAAGAATGGTTGGCTGGGCTGTTCTCGCCGATCAAATTTCTGGAATGGCTCGAGCTCCATTAAACAGCTCCCGCGCTTTTTCGTTTCTATTTCTCTGTTCTCCACCAGTTGTGTATATCGTCGACTCCTATACGTCTTCCTTCCCGTCGTCGTCTCGTCATAACTCGCGGGAATACGCACCGTACGAAATTCCTCGCGGACGGGCTTCTCCCCGAGATAATATACACGTATAATAATGTATATTACCTGACGGCACAAAAAAACAACAACGTCGTTAATTAAGGCTATATATACGTAAGGAAGGCGAGCGACTCTCGATAAGGAACGAAGCTGTATATATAACACAACGGCTCTCCGCTTACATATCTTCTCGCGGATTCGATAACCCGACTCTCGTCCTCCTCCTCCCTCCCCCCCTCGCCGACCAGTATATACAGAGCACTGCGAGCGAGTTCGTCTACTCGCATTACTCCCAAGATATCGACAGCTCGTCGTCTACTTTATACCTCTGCGCGCTCTAATATCCGCATTGTCTAGTCTCACATCCCCAGCTGTGCGTTCCTCCCTCTCTCTCTGCAACGCTCGCTCGCTCGCGTGTCTAAACTCTCAAGTTCGCGCTACACCGCCGCGACCTTCCTTCAAGTCCTTCGGCAGCGCCGCGACTGACGAGCTTTTCGCCCCGAGGATAAGGCCATCAAGCGCACGTTGCGCCGTATATATACCATCGCCAAGATATGGAGATCAGTGTCGGATATATAAGCCAACTCCCCCTCCCTCTCTCTCTCTCGCTCTCCTTTATTCCGAGAGCTGCCGGCACATATTGTCATAATTTAGCAAACAGCGCGCTTTATAATTAAAAGCCCGCGCGAGCGAGCGAGAGAGCTACGGCCGTGTAATTAAATCGCTGCGCGCGTCGTTAAACTTTATACCGTGTGTATACACAAGCGAGAGAGAGAGAGAGAGAGAGAGAAGACACGGGATCATCGATGCTCTTCGCCTCGGCATCGTAAGATATCGCTGGGAAACGGGATATCGCGCGCGCCTTCGACGCCGGGGCCGGAGGAAGACGTAACAGTTGCGCAAATCATCGGGTGAGTCTGCGTGTGGGTGTGCTATATGCGTACACAGGCATCCAGCTCGCGCGTCAGGACCATTACTGTGTATATGGGAAAAGTTGGCTAATTAAATTGCCGGCGTCGCGCCGCTTTGAAAATCGAGCCATTCCGCGTAAAAAGCCCTATCCTTACGGTTTATCCTACGCAGACTTATATATATATGTACAGTGTACACGTATATATAGATACGTAGGTATACAGGGGCTAAAGGGTGATCGTATAGGCATCGGAGAGAGAGAGAGGCGCAGCTAGCGGGACAATCTCATCTAGATCCCGTCGTACATCGTACAGCACCGGAGGCCCTACATCCACCGCGCGCGCCCGAGAGATAGAGAGTCTCTATCCTCGGCTCTCGCTCTACTACTAGTTGTACACCGGCGACCCTCTCGACGTGGCAAATTGAGCACACTCACCCCCTCGAGCGTGTATATACGAGCTGCGCATACGTATACAGAGAGACCGACGACGACGACGCACGTGTGCGTCTGTATACACGTATATATACATATATACGTATATACATTGGTACGCTAGACACTAGTGGGTGATGGTGGAGGAAGAAGGACTCGCGAGAGCCTTAGCGGCGATATATGTGAGCCATTCGCCAGATAAACGACCTTCTTTCACTTTTCTCCGTCCGCCCGCATCTTTTGCTCCTTAGCGTTTCTCTCCCGCGAGTTATATCATTCGGGGGATTTTCTTCTGTCTCTCTTTCTCTCACTGCGCTTGCACTTCTCGCCAGATATCCTCCTCGGCGCTCGCTTGTCATTGAATTTTTACGAGCGAAGCGCGCCGTTGATAAATTTTTGGATGAATAATTCGGGGCTGCGCGTCTCTATATGTGTGTACATATATATAGACTTCTCGATGCCTTTTGCATTAAGAATCCATTCCACGGGTGTATATACGTAGACGAGGCGTATCGTACACATGTACGAGCGATTCTCCTGGAAAAATAATGCACTGTTCGGGGGCGCAGAAACCGAAAATTTTTTTTTTAAGCTATAGAGGTTTCAGACCGTTCAGACTTTCTTCTGTAAGCTGAAAGATAGTCGAAAATGCAGGGGAACATGAGCAACATGGAACATGAGAATTTAACATGGGAAGGTATACAAAACAGAAAATCGACTATTCGGATTTTTATTTATTTATTTTTTGTTTTAAACGGACGTAACTTTTGATCAGATCATCGAATCTGGGCATATTTTTTTTTATATCAAAGCTCTTTTGTTGTACTTCATTGTAGTGTAATTTGAAATTTTATTTGTGCCTCGAAAATGTTGTAAAAAGGAATTGATAGATTTGTTTCTTGAAAACTATGGGTTTTTAGAAGAATTTCATTAGAAAAAATAAGTCTTAAAATTCATCCAAGTATTATTTCAAATTTTTTCAGATTGATCCAACACAATTTTTGATGTTTCGAAAATTCAAAAAAATCGAAGAGTATCCTTCCAAGAATTTTAAGTTATTATTCCTTTAATTAAATACTTTTAGAAATCCATAATTTTCGAGAAAAAAATCTATAAATCCTTGTTTTTTTAATTATTTCTCGATTTTCGAGTAGTTTTTGCTCCGGAAAAAGTATACCATTCCATCGGCCATGTACGCGAGCTTTTTCTCTTTCAGAATGTCCTATAAGGAACGACAAAAATTAGGTGTACCATCAAGAAAATTTTTTGCGACTTGCTCGGGTGAGTTGTTTCCGAAATAGGATGGATATACACATATACCCACACACACAGATATAGCGCGTACAAAAGGCTGAAGAACGAAGTCGGTATAGCGGCGACGAGAGTCGCGTCTTCGCCGACGTTGATACCTATATATATATCCGCCTCGCCTTGCGCCCGACGATTTTCCTCGGCCCGTCGACGTGGGTAAATACGAAATTTAATAGAAACTTTGTTGTTGACGAACGAACGAAGACGAACCGGCGGCAGCAGCAGTAGAAGAAGACGAAGAAGAAGCAGACGGAGATCTTCGTCGTCGTCGGTAGACGAGCTCCCGGCAATTAAGCCATTTACTTTAATTACCTATACGCGAGCATTAATAATGCATCCTGCTTTCTCTCTCTCTCTCTCACTCTCTCTTGAAATTCCGGCGTTTCCCCCGCTAAAGCACACACACTCTCTGTTTATTACGGCGGAGCACTTTAAACTACCCCTACGGCCCTCCGCGCGTGTAAAATATCCAAACTCTCGCGCGCGGTCCGTACGAAAATTATTAGACTCTCTCTCATTCTCTTTCTCTCTCTTTCTCTCTCGCGAGATACAGCTTCGAGAGTGCGTATACACGCGAACGAACGCATTATTCGGATTTGGAAAACCGGATAAAATCGCAAGGCTTTTCATAAATACTGGACGAAGAAGAATGAGGAGGAGGTGGAGGGGGGGAGGAGTTTCCTCGCCGCTGAATCGAGCTCATCGCGCGCCGTCCTAGCGGTTTTCGCTCGACTCTAATAAAGGGTTAATTAATACGCTTTAAACCGGTCCGTGGGGAGAAAGAGAGGCCAAAGGTAGAGAGAGTGAGGAGACGGAGTCGAGCGCGGAGAGGGAGTGCACTACACCGCCTATACGTATATAGATATATATACCGAGCGTCAGTCATCGAATGGCTGCTGCTGCAGCAGCGTTTTACGAGATAGCATCCGTCCCGTTGCTTTATAAACTCTCTATACCTTCTCTGCGTGTGTACTTACTTGGTCGCAGCTATGCGCGATCGATGCCCTCGAATTTGCCCAAGCTCCTCTCTCTCTCTATATATATATACGTTTTCTCTCTATCTCCCTCGCTCACTCTCGCGAATATCGAGGTAAACTATTCGATAATTGAATCTAAGCCAGGTTTCGGCCCGGAACGAGGTTAAGCTTATCGGATTTGGCAAACGGTAGTGCGTGTGTATAAGGGTCGCCTCGACGTCTCCACGGCGTAGCGCAGAGAGACAGAGACGCGGGGCGATAAAGCAAACAACGCCAAGACAGAGTCTCTTCTTCTCCGGTCCGCGGCAGCGGGTGCAGCCGGAGAAGAAGAAGCAGAAGAAGAAGAAGACGAAGCGGCGACGTAACGGTAAAGCTTCCGACAGACTTCATCCTCGCCGCAAGCCAGAGGCGGTATAGCGGCAAATTTATGGGGCCGTAACAGCGACAAGTGGTTCACAAGTCGCCGCCGGTGCGCGTCGCGGGGCGTCGCGAGCGACAAGGCCCTGTATAGTGCCCGCCTCACACCCCTTGTATTTTCCGGAACGAAATAAATTGGGTTTACCGAGCCGCTGCGCCGCTACTGCCGGATTTATATTTACGCGCAGCCGTCTTCAGCTGATAATTACGCCACTCTCGACGCCACTCCTGCTATATATATATACACGCAACTGTCTTATAGGGGTCGAATTTTACGTCTGGTGCGTGCGCGCGCTGTTTGCCCTCTCGAAGAGGCTATTTACACCCGCGACGAGTAGAGCGAGTGTATTGCACAACACCTATTTTTCCAGAGCCTACAGCCCTCATCGTCGTCGTCGCTGCCTCGGTACACACACACGCGCTCGCGATGCTGCACCGCAGAGACGAGGCAGCGGATTATCGCGAGAGGACCCGATTACAGAGAATGAAAATAATTAGAGACGAGCGAGGCAATTTTGTACTCTCTCACCCTTTGCGTGTACACACACGCGCGTATACATCTGCATACACGTATAACAGAGAGGACCAACAGCAGCAGCAGCAGTAGTCTACTCGATCGATGCTATCTTTCGTCCTGCCCGCCGGCATCGCGCTGCGCCCAGAGAGCTACACACGTATATGTATAGTCGCCGAGAGTATGCGGGCCCCTTTCTCTCTTCTCGCTGCGGCGCACTCCGCGCGTCTTTGCCCCGAGGATCATCCCCGAGAAGCCGCCGAGCGAGCCTCCACCCCCCCCCCCCTCCCCGTCTCGCCCTCTTAGGCTTCCTGCATCCGACGTCTCATCGGGCAAACGTTAGACCCCCGCGTAACGAGATGAAGTCAGCGGCGGCGTACGACACACGACGACGTCACGCCGGCAAGCAGCTACTATCTCTCCTCTCTCGCTCTCGTCTGCGCATATATATATACGTGTACGCGTACGCGGGTATCTTTACGTAGCCTAGCGTAACTGCGCTTTCTCTCTCGCTCGCTCGCTCTGCTCGCGCTCTACACGTGCGCGTGTATACCTATAGGCCGTTTCCGGCGAGCGCACTCTACGCGCACATCATTTATATATATATATATATATATAGAGCTACTCTCTATACGCGTATACAGCACGCGTACGTGTAAGCAAAGGCTCGTCTCGACAAAGGGTGTGTACAATATGGAAGAGTCCGATGGACGGCCGCCGCGGACGCGCTTGGCTATATATAAGCGGACTTACAAGACTGTACGCGGCTTTTGACGCGCGGCTATACTGCACAATGTGTGTGTAACCGCCGCTCCGCGCAGAAATCTGATTGTCGCCCCGGCTCTCGAGCCCACTGCCACTGCGCCCTTTGTTTAGCGCTTCGCTTCGTCGTATATATACGCATACGTATATATGCGTATATATACATGAAAAGAGTGTGTGTACACGCGCGCGTTACGGGGCAAGGACGACGTTTATGCGCGCGCGGAGCACTGCGGCGAGGAGATAAAGGGAAAGAGAGCGAGCCCTATATTGAGATATATATACGTGTGTGTATAAGTGTCTGTACAGAGCGAACGCGTGACGCAGCGCGCGGTACTTTGAAAAGTTCCGGCGGCCGAGAAGATAAAGAGCCGCCGACTGTCCCTCTGCGTTTCGCATAATACGGGACACTTTACGGTTACCGGTAACGCTTCATTTCGCGTATATTGTATAAGCGCGCGGCTCTCGACTCTCTATTTATTTTTCGAACGTACGCGACGCGCTGTAGTCCGCCGCGAAATTCGACTCCGCGGCGCGGCGTCTTAAACTCGGCGAGAAACTTGCCGCGGCTAAGCCTATATGCGATAGATCGAAGACGCCTTGAATGGGGGCTCGTCAAGCGCTTAACCGTCCCCGTAATCACGGTCAAAAGGATTGAGTAGCCCCTGCGAGTGGAAGCTCGTCCGGGGCCGAAGTCGAAAGCGGCTTAGCCTGATTAAAATCGATATTTCGTCTCTAGTGTGCCTATGTACGCCGTATACGCGGGATTTTCAAAGTCACGTATATATGTCGAATTTCAATGAAAAAGTGCACTTTTCTTCGGTCTGGAAGTCGAAAAATTTTTTTAAAGCTAGATCGGACTTTCTTCTGTGAGCCGAAAGATAGTCGACAGTGCAGAGGAACATGGGAAAAGATTGCTAGTAACCATGTTTCTGAGCCATTTAACGCTTTTTTTACAGATAATTAATGCGTCAAAACACTGGAATAATAAAAACTACGAATGTTCCCGAGGCAGCAATAAAATGTCGAATAACACTATAATAAAGTATTACAAAAGAGCTTTAATTTAAAACAAAAGTATGTCAAGAGTTTCGATGCTCTGATCAAAAGTTACGCCCATTTAAAAAATAATAATTATAAAAATCCGAATATCCAATTTTTTCTTGTTCCTCCATACGCCTCCCCATGTTAAATTTTCATATTCTATATTTCCCGTATTCCTCGGCATTTTTCATCATCTTTTGGCTTACCGAAGAAAGTCTCATTGGTCCGAAAGCTCTAGTTTAAAAAATGTTCTTGCGAATCCAGACCAAAGAAAAGTGCATTAATTTTTTGAAATTCGACCATATATACCGCGCTCTGTTATTGTACCGTGGAAATTCGGGAAAACTTTGGAGTCCTGTATATTTGGCCACGGGATCAGCGTATACGCGCGGAGCTTTCCACCCTCTTCGCGCAGCTTCGACTTCGGGGAGACGAGAGCGAGAGAGACAGAGAGGCTTAAACGCACTTTCTGCAACGTCAACAAGCCGCTTCTACGTGTATAATTAATCGTCGGTGTGTCGCTTATGTACTTCGGAGAAATTTCCCAAAAGTACGTAAAAGTATACGAAAAAATCAAAAATTCGAAAGACGAAGGCAGACCCGTCAAATGGAAATAATCTCCGGCAGCCCCTACTTGTCGTATATAGAACAGAACGTTAGCCGCGACGACGAGAGAGCGAGCGAGAGAGAGAGAGAGAGAGAAGCGGCTGGTGATATGATCTTTTAATGGGAGCTTTGTGGCGCGATCCATTGCCGAGATCTGAGGAGAGCGCTGAGCCGCCGTTGTCATTCTGCGCGCGCTGCGTCTTTGTCGCGCGCGCACACACACATATATATGTATATAGTCCTTGAGCGCTTGCGCTTCTTGTCTCTCGTTAAGCACAGAGAGCAACCAAGAGAGAGAGAGAGAGAGAGAGAGAGAGAACGTCGTCGTCGGGGACGGATGGACCGAACGACGAGGCAGGGGCTGCTTAATTTTCTCCCCGTAATTACACGAGCTAGTCTAGGTGGCAGACTACACGCTGGCTTATGCTACTGCGGCAGACTCGACTTTAGGCGACGGCGTCTTCGGGAGACTTGCTGTACTCTATACACTATACGCGTATACGTATAATACTGACTATCCGCGAATTTTTCCTTAAATAATTTACACTTGGTTTTCTCCCGACGAGAAGTGAGAGGGACGGAAGGAGGAAGACTATACTCGAATGCGAGAAAGGCAATTAGGCAAAGAACACTCGGGCTCCATAATTTCTCTCGCGTTGTATATATACGTATATACATGACGCAGCAGTCTACGTCGTCGCAAGGGGTTTTCGCGGAGATTACTTTACGAGCGAGACCCGCTGTAGTGTGTCGCGCGCAGCGACTTACACACACACACACACACACTTGTGTATATATATAGCGGCATCAGCTGTGTCTTGCCCTTCTTTCTCTCTCGGAATTGCACCGGCGCGCTCCACCCTCTAATGCGAGTTAATAATATTCCCCTATTTTTAAAGCGTCGCTATTTTATTTATAAGATACACTGCGCGCCCGCTCACGGGGGTGTTAGGCGCGCGAGCATAAAACTCGCACCCCCCCCCCACCCTATATATACCATACTGCGCGTGGCTGTGCGACGCGGCACGGGAGCGAAGCTCGTACTTTTGCCAAAAGCGATCGGGGATAGATCCTATGCTTTTCGAGTTAGCTCCGATACTCCGTGGAGCCGCGCGTCGAATGATAATAAAGTAGTGTGAAATAGCGCATGTGGAACGTGTGTTGCGCGTATATATATTTTTCCGATACTCTTCGGTATCGATTCGACGTCGAGAAGCAATTTTTCGCCCCTGCGCTCTAATGATCGCTGTCGGTGTATTCGATACGCTTTAAAATTTTTCTTTTGAGCCGTAGCGCAAGGAAATGGGGCAGAGATATATTGTGCACACGAAAATTGAAATGCCACGTTAACCAGGAATTATTTTCCACGGCGTTCGTGGTCAATCGACTCGAAAATTTAAAAAATTAATCTAACACACGTGGAATTCTTCTGAAAATACTTGCAATTTTCGGGGGTCGGAAAATCAGAAGTTTTTTTTCAAAACTATAGAGAACCCGTCTTTCTTCTACATAAGCCGAAAGAGCAACATGGGAAAAGTTACGAGCAACCATATTTCTGAGCCATTTTACGTTATTTTTTTACACAAAATTAATGCGTCAAAATACTGGAATAATGACAACATCGAACGTTCCCGATGCACAAATAAAAATTCAACTTGCACTGCAATAAAGTATCAACTAAAGAACTTTAATTTCAAAATAATATGCCCAGATTCGATGCTTTGATCAAAAGTTATGTCCGTTAAAAAAAAACAAATAAATAAAAATCCGAATAGCTGATTTATTTTCTCTATGTACATCTTCCCATGTTAAATTCTATGTTCCATGTTTTCCATATTCCTCTGCATTTTTGACTATCTTTCGGCTCACAGAAGAAAGTCTGATCGGTCCAAAACATCTATCTTTAAAAAATAAATTTCGATTTCCGGAGCCCCGAAAAGTGCAAATATTTAGGAGAATTCGACGTATATATACGAAGCGTCGATACACTCATCGATCATCGACTCGATCCCGCTCGCACACGAGCCTATATATAAATCCTCAAAGCTCGAAGTTGAGACTCGCGCGTAATCGCTCTTCGATAATGCGGTCCGACTATACCTATATGCACACAGTACAGTCGAGGGACACCTTACGTGGACACGTCGGGAGAGAGAGAGAGAGCTTGCGAACAAAGGATCACAAGGCGTCGACGTAACCGTCGTACAGCACCGTATATTACGTATATACCTATATGTATCACCAACGGACGGACAAAAGCCGGCCGCAGCGGGTAATTATCGTAGTGGCTGCCTATAACTCGTCGCGGCGAATCGCCTATGGCCTGCATAGCTCGCGCGACGAAAGACGACGGAACCTCCCAGCAGCAGCAGCCTCGCGCGCTGACTGGGCTTCCTCGAGTTTCGCGGCTACTGCGCTCTGGCCAAAGCTGCCGCGGACAAACTTTCCGACGCGCGCGGCTTCGCCAAACTTTCCCCATTTCCAGGCGAGGCAGCTTTCTTTCCACCAAAGGGGCTTGACCGTCTCCCCCTCCCCCCTCCGCGCCCTCCCCGAGGAGCAACAATGACACCGCTAATCACTCCGAGTGTAACGCGCGCCAAGACGGAAAAAAAAATAGAGAAAAAGCGCGGCGAAAAACAAAGGGTGTCGCCGGTGCGCGCGGCTCGCTTTGATCTCGCGAGATTATACGCCGCCGCGCCGTCTCGAATTTTTTTTTTTTTTTTTTTGTTTTAAGATATTCATACGAACGCTCGGAAGATTATTCGGATGCTGCGCGCCGTCGCGTCGAGGGGGGGGGGGACGTATAATGTCGGCAAGTTTTTTCCTTCGCACCTTGAAACTGAGTCAATAGCGGAAATCCAAGTTCGGAAACAAACTTAGTGCTGCGACGCTCAACTTGCGCGCCGTTCGAAACAAGAACAACAACAACAACAACAACAACAACAACAACTCGGACAAGAAGTTGTCAAGCGAGTTGCTTTCGTTCTCGGATTCCGGCGAATTTCGTTACGTGCCACACACCGCTGATAGGATAAGTTGAAAATTATGAATTATGGCTGTTTAAACGCGCGGCGCGCGACGATTCTGTGTACTGTGTCCTGTACGTATGACCAATTTTCCCTAGAAAAATGCACTTTTCGGGAGTCCAGCAATCGAAATTTATTTTTTAAAGGTAGAGGTTTCTAAACGATGAGACTTTCCTCTGTAAGCAGAAAGATAGTTAAATGTGCAGAGAAACATGCGAAAAGTTACTGAGAACCATATTTCTGAGTCATTTTACATTGTTTTTCACAAAAAATTAATGCGTCGAAATACTGGAATAATAACAACTAAATATGTTTCCGAGGTACTAACAAAATTTCAAATTACACCGTAATAAAGTACAACGAAAGAGCTTTAATATAAAAAAAAATATGCCCAGATTCGATGCTCTGATGTTATGTTATGTCCGTTTTAAAAAAAATAAATAAATAAAAATCCGACTTTCTCATGTTCCATGTTTCCCACGTTCATCTGCGCTTTCGACTATCATTCAGCTTACAGAAAAAATTCCGATCAGTCCGAGACCTCCTGGCTTAAAAAAAAATTTTTTTCGATCTCCGCACCCCCGAAAAGTGTGTATTTTTCCAAGGGGAATCGGCCGCATATAAGCACACGCGAAGAGCAAGCAATTATACAGCATTTTCCAGCTGAGCGACGCGCACTTATTCGGCTCGAATTTATCCTCTCTCGGTCGTCGTCAACCCCTCATCGACGTTTTCCCAGCGCAATGCAAATCGAGCCCGCAGCGCGCGCGCGCGCGAAAATCGCGTCGCCCACCGGCACACACGCCTCTATTCTAATTTCGGGCTTTGCGCGCTCCTCGGCTCCTCATCCGCTTTTCCGCGGCTGTCTGTCTGCCTATCTGTCGTCGTCGCCGCTCGAGAAATCCTTTTCCAACTAATCGCGAGACTCCTCCTGAGATTACTCTTACGCGTCCCCATTTTATATATATATATATATATATATATATATATATACACACAGATTCATATATATCTATTCGTATACAGATATATATTTGCTTGCTCACACCCCAATTTCCTTTTTCTATGTGTGTGTGTATGCGTACGCGGAAGCTCCCCCACTTTTTTAGCGAAGTATATAGCAGCGCGTATTTCATTCCGTCAGCTGCGTGACGCCGCTTCTTTTAATACACGTGAAATTAAAATTACATCCTGATTTGCATCCGGTAATGGGAAAAGAAAACAGCCTCTTATATAACCGGGAGAACCGAGCCGATGCGCCTCTTGGATCCGGGATATCTTCTTCTTTTTCGCGGCGACGGAGATTTGAAAAATGCTCCTGCCGGTTGGACAGCGACGAGCGATCGCTATACTGCTTCTATGTTTATCTGTGTGTATGGGTTTAAAATCTGTGGGAAAAGTGATGCGCCCCCCCACCTTTTGGCCTACAGATTTTCCTTGGAACTTTTTTATACGTTTTATACGTTTCTTCGCGGAGAAAAGAGTCTAGAAAATATAATTAAACGCGGTATATAATTTTCGCTATTCTGCCGAGTAAGTATACCTATAGTATTTTTATGGCTTTAACACTGTATGGCTGCGTTACTCGAAAGTATTGTAATTTTTTAACAATTTGCTGTTTGAATGTACGATTCATTTCTATTCAGCCTAATATGGTAGTAACAAAATATTGTTTATCACCAATTTAACAATGGATTTTCATGGAATTGATGTCGTATAATTCAAACCATGGGACAACATCAGAAAAATAAAATAGATTTCCCTGCCCTGAATTATATCAAGTCGTCCCCTAAAGGATAAATTGAACACTTTGCTAAAAAGTACCTCGAAACTCATCTCTTACAAGAGATCAGCCCAAACATACAGCATCGCAGACCTCGTCACCACAAACGCCCCGAAACCGCTCTAAATCGACTAAAGAACCATCGACTCCGCGTCGCGCCCGTATACTTTTCCCTTATTAATTCCACTCCTGAATCATTGATTGCGCGGCCTCCTGCGGACGTCAGACGCTCCGCGAAGAAAGAAAAGAGAGAGAGAGAGAAAAAATCGCCGCGATTTTTCAGCGCGACATCGGCCTCATCTAAATTCGAGGGCGTATCTCTCCTCTGGGATACTCCGAAACGAGCGCGATGACGCGTTTTTTTTCTCTCTCTCTCTCCCCGCGCGCTATCGCTCCTTTTTTCTCTCTCTCGCCGACGACCGTATAGCAGCGCATTAGCATTGTTTTAAAGCGTGTCAAACGCTCTCTTTGACTTTGACGCGCAATCGCGCGCACACACGCCGAAATTACATCGGCCCCGTCTCTCCGCGCGCGGATTAGCATATTTTTTTGATCGGCGAGAGAAAATTAGTCACGCCGCGTAATCGCTTATACTTTCACGCGTACACCCGTACACAGCACACTGTACCACTCAGCGGAAAACAAGTGTATATATAACATGCCGTATAAGGCTCTCTCTATCGGAGCAATTGACATACGTAATGCCTCTCGGGGCGACTGCTCTCTCTCACTCTCTCCTTATCCCCGAAGTCGCAAGACGGACCATACGCTCCTCGACCCTTCGCTTGACCACGTTATCTCTTATCGGACCCTTCGCGCGCGCACTTCTCTCCATCTGCCGCTGCCGCCGTACGCGGCCGTAGTGTACCAAGGAATACGCCGAGTGAGACAGAGAGAGAGAGCGAGAGGAGAGTTTACAAGACGCAAACAGCTTAGGACGTAATACAGCGATAAGATCGTACTATCTCGAGCCCTCCTTTCGTCCAATCGGCAAAAGTGAACTTGCCGCAAAGCTGTAGACACACACACAGTAGCGCCGAGCATTGGTCATCTCTATCTCTCTCGGTTTGCGTGTAAACGCACGTGTGTGTTTGTATGAGCACGTGTGTGTGTGCGTGAGAGCAAGTGCGAGCTTTATCCGTTGATAAAATTTAGCCTCTCTCTCTCTCAGTAGCGGAGAGACTCTCTCTATATACGTAAGGTTCGATTTAATGGGAAATTCCTAAAGACATCAAGATCACGTCTTTAAAGCCGGGATTCTTCCGGGGGAGGGGGTCCTCCCTCTCTATCTCTCAAGAGGGACGATTCGATTGCGAGCGATATGCAAATTTCGCTCGAGCTTTAATGTGCACCCCCGCCACCCCCCTTCCCTCTGCAAAAGCTCATAGAGCTGCACATTATACGCAGAGAGCGAGGCTTAATTAACGAGGTACGTCGCTCGCAGTAGTCTCCGATTAATTTTTATCCTCGTCGTCGTCGTCGTCTCTCCTCTCGAGTGTACACAACTATGTATGAACAACAAAAAAATACGGTGCGTCTCCGCGCGTATCGAGGCATTAACGACTCCAACTGGTAGGCGGCCTCTTATCCGAGAGAGAGAGAGAGAGAGAGACGCTTGCGCGCATAGGTATCGCGTTTAGACGACACGTACGAAAGTGGATATAAGCACGCGCTGCTAAAGTTTCTTCGCTCTCGCTGACGCGGCCGGAATAGCTTATGCATCGGAAGAGAGAGAGAGAGAGAGAGAGAGAGCAGCTCTAGGGGATGAAGGGGGGTGAGGGGGGAGGGGGAAGATTCAATGGCCGCGCGCGCGTGTGTGTGTGCTCAGAGGGGAATGCAATAACGAGCGGCGCGTCCTGCAAAGCCACCACCGCCGACCTCGTCGTCGTCGTCGACGTCGTCGTCGTCGTCGTCGTCGTTTTCACCGGGCGACTATACGCTATCTTCGGGGGCTTTAGTTATCCCGCATTAGTAATCATCGGGCTCCGAGTGTCTAAGCTCTGCGAGGCTCGCAGGCCGGCGAGTCGTACGTGCTGACGACTGGGCTCTGGATACGTATACACTGCAGATATCACAGTGTTTCGAACGGAGAGACACCGTCTGCTCTCGTGTGTCGCTTCGTTAAATCGTTGGGATTTCTTCTTCTCGCGCGCGTGGGCGTCGAGTTTGGTATATTGAAGACGTTGCTGCGATGGGGGGGGGGGGGAGGGAGTGATGCGCGTTGGGATAAATATTTAAGGAGTTTGGCGGAAGATTCGGGGGCGTATTCTCGGTTGAAGTTTCTTGGGTGTACGCGATGAGAGACGTGTGCGGGAGGTGTCCATTAAAAATCGTGCGACGCACTTGCTTTGAGAATTCATGTTGCGAGATTTGTGCTCTAGCGAGCGTGACACAACTTTACGAATTTGTGAAGTAATTTTTAACGGAACGGGTTTCTCAGTGTGAATGTAAGTGAAAAAATTATTTTTTTACTTTGTCGAATTTTCCAAAACGGGATAAAGGAAAAACCAGTGTTTCTTTACGCTGAAATTTTTTAACGACTATATACACAGCTTGTAGACCTCGACGAATTCTGGCCCGATAAAAAGAAAATGATCCGTTCAAGATTCTACAACAGCACTGCTGACTCTCGACAACAAGGTTCTTAACTACAGCAACGTCGACTGTCGAACTTGGAAATAAGCTGTGCGCCGGTAGAGGGATGCGCGATATTGGAAAATTTCCGTCACGAGAGAGAGAGAGAGAGAGAGAGAGAGAGAGATAGATAGAATCGGGTCGGTGTGTATAACTCCTCAGAGGGGCGGGAGGGGTGTAAAGGGAGAGGAATGAGGTACGTCTAAGGGCTTTGGTAGTCGCGAGTAAATTAAGCATGAATGGCCAATTAACCTGGGCGAAAGTGGCAACTTGCAGGACTAACCGCGTCGCTGACCTCGCCGCTCTTCTCCCTTTCTCCATTCAAATTGTCTCCTGCGGCGACGCGGACTCGATTCCTCTCTCTCTCTCTCGCTTTGGTCACTTTGACTTACATGACGACTGTGTACGCCCCGATCTTTGCGCTGTTCTCTCGCGCGCTCTATATATATGTATATACGTGTATAGGATACACGTGTATACAGGCAAACTGTACGGCTCTCTCGTTAAATTTAATCGCTGGAAAAGAGCGCGTTTACCGCGCCCGTTAAGCCCCGACTCGCGGCCTGCACACGTCGATTTTAATTGCCGCGCGGGCCGCAGGATTTTCAGCTCTCGCATACGATCACGTAAGCCCGAAAAAGTTGAGCGGTATATATAGCGCGCGCACGCAGTCGGGTGGGAATTTTCGGTTTTGATATCTCTCTCGGCTTATCTGCGGCTGCTCTGCTCGGGGGGAGGAAAGGGGGGGGAGAAGGAGAAAGAGAGAGAGAGAGAGAAAGGCGGTTTTTTTCACTCAAGGACAAGCCGGTACCAGGAAGCCCCGTAATCCTCGGGCTGCGTCCCTCCTCCTCCTCCTCCTCCTCCTCCTCCTCGAGCGTACGCCACGCGATGGTACATTTTTAATTACTTACACCCACGCAGCTGCATCGCGCGCGATGACTATAAATCAAGCGGAGCCACCAGCAGCAGCGGCGGCGGCGGCGCACCGCCCAGCCAAAGTAATTACAGCTTGAATTTTAGATAATGTTGCCGCAAGCACGGCCCCCCTACCCCCCACCTCCCTCTTCTTCTTCTTTACTCGAGCGGCTCTCTCTTGCTTCGCTCTATATAGACGTACATACATATACGTGAACGTATATATACGCGAGTGTATAATAGCGAGCGCTATCGCGAGCGGAACGGCAATACGATTCCGCGCGGGGCCGAAAATTCGCGCAAGCTGCCGGTGTACACGAAAACAAAAGCCTTATCCCAGCGCCGCGCAATAACGCGCGCGCGCGCGCGCCCGAGGTTTCAATACATTCTGACATGCCAGAAAAACATTTAGACGCGAGCGGGAGCGCGCCCGCGCGCGCGAAAATTGTTTTATTCCCGCGAACCGGGAGATATATATATACGTATACACCAAGTGTATACATATATCTTACTCTACTTTTTTAAACTG
This sequence comes from Philotrypesis tridentata, assembly GCA_018906965.1. Taxonomy (NCBI): domain Eukaryota; kingdom Metazoa; phylum Arthropoda; class Insecta; order Hymenoptera; family Pteromalidae; genus Philotrypesis; species Philotrypesis tridentata. Next base: position 5,830,335 of record JACCIB010000008.1, on the reverse strand, counting down.
CAGCGACCTCCCTCGCGGATGGGAATTTATTGAGTTATATCTAGAATGAATATCTGCCGGGGCCCGCGAGTTTGGAGTGAGAGCCTCTCGCTCTCCTCTTTTTTTTTTGCCTTTTAATGAATAATGAAGATCCCCGAGACTACCGGGGCTACACGGCCGGGATCGCGCGCAGTTTATTCCCCGGCCACGTCGTAGCTTCAATTATTTTCTTTTTTCTTCCCGCATAACAGCGGCAGCAGCAGCAGCAGCAGCAGTCTCGGGGACGATCGAGCGATTTAGTCCTCGGTGCGGAGACTATATATATATATATATGTATATATACATAAGAACGTTGTAATTACAACGCGACTCCGAGGCTGCTGCGTAAACACTTATATATGAGTACGTCCAGAAAATTTCGGAGACAACTCGGATGGAAAAAAAAATTTCCTTGAAGGCACACCTAACAGACCTTGTTTTTCTCGTTTCTTAGATCGTTCTGAAAGAGAAAAAGCTCGCGTACATGATCGATTGTGGGGTATAGCTTTTTACCGGAGCAAAAACGACTCGAGAAAACGAGGAATAATTATAACAAAAAGAGAATTCATGAAAATTTCGTTAGAAGAAAAATGTCTTAAATTCATGAAAGAATACTCTGAGATTTATTTCAGATTGCTCCAATACAATTTCCGATTTTTCGAAATTCCAAAGAAATCGAAATTTCGAAGAACGCCTGAAACAAATCTGAAAAAATTTCAGAGCATTCTTTGATCAATCTTCCGAGATTTTTGTTCTAATGGAATATTTTTAAATGTCCATAGTTTTCGACAAAAAAACTATGAATTCTTGTTTTTTAAGTAATTCTCGTTTTTCCAGTCGTTCATACGCTCCGAAATAAAGTACACCCTTCGATCGGCCCGATGTACCCGAGCATTTTCTCTTTCAGAATGACCTAAGGAACGAGAAAAACAAGGTCTAGTATAGGCCTTCAAGAAAATTTTTCCCAACTTTTCCGTCCGAGTTGTTTCCAAAATTTCCTGGACACACTCGTATATGCATAGACGTACACGTTTGAGAAGAAAAAAAGAATTCGAGCAATCGCATCCACTCCGGGATCCTTAATTACGGCGTGCTTGCGATCTCGCGCAAGCGTGAGCGATTGCGGAAGAAGAGCAGGCGAGCGAGAGAGAAAAAGGCACTCTCTCGAATTTCATCTACTACCCGTATTATATACCTCGTCTACGGCGAGATTGCAAAAGGGGGGGGGGGTCTCGAGATCGCGCGCTGCAGAGACATAACAATGAGGAATACGATAACACGCGGGTGTATACACGGGGCTCACCTTAGCGACTGCTCTCTTAGAGGCATATACACATATACATACATATATATGTGTGTGTGTGTGTGTGTGCAAGTAGCTCCGCTAGACGAAGGCCTGACGACTGAGTATATGCGCCGCGGAGAGAAAAGAGGAAGCCTCTGAGAGCAGAGAGAGAGAGAGAGAGGAAAGGGGCCGCTTAATTAGAGGGAGACTTCCGTAGGATGCTTGAGGCTTCCCCCTCCCCCCCGCGATGCTAAACTTCTCTCTCTCTCTCTCTCCCTTGCAACCGGGGCGGTTATCTGCGCGCCTAAAGTGGCTATTTCGCGACTGCAGCCCGGAGAATGCGTGCAGCACAGTAGCAGCAGCAGCAGCAGCGAATGATTCCGCGAGAGTCGAGGCACGACGGCTCGATCTCGCCTGTACGGCGAGAAGCTTCCGCGAAACTTGGAAATATAAATATTTAGAGAGAGACAGAGAGAGAGAGAGAGAGACTCGACTATCCGGGGACGCGCGGCTGCAGAACGCATCGGAAAGCGGTAAAACTGTCTTCGGAGCCATCTCCATGTTTATTTTATCCTCACTCTCGAATCTCGCTCTCGCTCTCTCGCGCTAATCAAGGAACGTATTTGCCTTTTATAATCCTTGGTCGGCTAAGAGGGTGAAATCTGAAAGCTTAGTGGAATATCCTCTCGCTCGGCTGCCTAATCTTGTCTCTCACTTCTGGCCTCTTCTCTCTCGTCGTCGTCGTCGTCTCTCTCTCTCTCTCTCTATCTCCGGCTTTTTCTTCGCCGACGCGCAAGATGGAAGAGACCGAGAGAGAGAGAGAGAGAGACGACTATATACATAGCGTCTGCTGCCTCTGCGCAGATAGCCGCGGAAATTTGCGCCGTTAACTTAATGGCTTATTTTATCGCTAATATCGCGCTCGATGACGTCCGAAAAGGGAGAGAGAGAGAGAGAGAAAGAGAGAGAGGATATAGCCTATCGGGCGAATTACTCGATCGTGGCTCGGATTTCTATGAGCCTTTGTTTCGCCGTATTTTATGCGCTCGGGGGGCGAGAGACGGTACCCCCTCCCCCCTCCCTTCCCTATCCCGATTGTATGTCAAGCGCGATTCCAATTAACTCGCCGAGCTGCATTTTTTTTCCTTCCAGGAAAACCACGTCGTTCTCTCTCGCGCGTACGTGTATATATATTATATATATATGTGTGTGTGTTCGTGAGCGGACGTCTCGCGAGAAAAATCGGCTTCTTTTTCCGGGAAACCGAGCGAGTGTGTGGCGTGCGCGCGATCGCCGCGCAGCACGTGAGAGAGCGACGTGGAGACGAAGAGAAAAAGAAAACGAACGAACGAGGGACGCGATCGCGTGGGTGTCGCGTGCATGACCCGAAGAATTAGCGTCAAGTGGCCCCGAAGCCGCCGATCCGATAGGCTGATATCGCTGTGTGTATATAATACTCTCTCTACGGGCTTTTGGGGAGAAAAACGAGAGATGCTCGAATTCAGCGTATGTGTATACGTTAGCGGTTTGTAGACGCGTAATTCGATTCCGTCGGTCTCGAGAGATACTGATACTATGTATGACCGATTCTCCTAGAAAAATGCACTTTTTGGGGAGGGGGTCCAGAAATTGGGATTTTTTTTTTAAAGCTAGAGGTTTCGGACCGATCAGACTTTCTTCTGTAAGCTGAATGATAGTCAAAAGTGCAGAGACACATGGGAAACATGGAATATGAGAATTTAACATGGGGAGGTATGTGGAGGAAAAAAGAAAATCGGCTATTCTGACTTTTATTTATTTATTTTTTTTAAACGCAACATAACTTTTGATCAGAGCATCGAATCTGGGCATATTTTTTTAAAATTAAAGATCTTTTGTTGTACTATACTGTAGTGCAATTTGAAATTTTATTTGTGCCTCGGAAACATTCATCGTTGTCATTATACCAGTATTTTGACGGATTAATTTTTTGTAAAAAAGCGTAAAATGACTCAGAAATATGGTTACTGCTAACTTTTCCTATCTTCCTCTGCACTATTAACTATATTTCGGCTTACAAAAGGAAGGTCCGAAACCTCTAGCTTTCAAAAAAAAATTCGATTTCTGGACCCCCGAAAAGTGTATTTTTCTAGGAAAATTTGTCCAGGAAATTTCGGAAACAACTCGGTCGGAAAAGTTGCAAAAAATTTTTTTGAAGGCACACCTACCAGATCTGTTTTTTCTCGTTCTTTAGGTTATTCTGAAAGAGAAAAAGCTCGCGTGCATGGCCGATTGTAGGGTATATACATTTTTCCGGAGCAAAAACGACTCGAAATAATTAAAAAACAAGAATTCACAGATTTTTTTTCTCAAAAACTAGAAACTTTTATAAAAATTTCATTAGGACAAATATGTCTTAAAATTCATAAAAGAATGCTCTGAAATTTTTTCAGATTGATCCGATACAATTTTTCATTTTTCGAAAATCCAAAAAATCGAAATTTCGAAAAACGTCCATAAAAAATCTGAAAAAATGTCAAAGCATTCTTTGATGCATTTAAAGACATATTTTTCCTAATGAAATTTTTATAAAAACGTATAGTTTTCGAGAAAAAATATCTATGAATTCTTGTTTCTTAATTATTTCTCGTCTTTTCGAGTCGTTTCTGCTCCGGAAAAAAGTATACCCTACGATCGGCCGTGTTATACGCGAGCTTTTTCTCCTCGAGAATGACCTAAGAAACGAGAAACAGCAGGTGTGCCTTCAAGAAAATTTTCCGTCCGAATTGCTTCCGAAATTTCTCGGACATGCTCATATACATCCGTTTAAATCGAAACTGCAACGCGCTATAATTACAGCCGAGCTCTCAACTCCCCCATTAATCACGGAAAATCGGCAAGTTAACGTCGGGTAGGTATGTACGCGAAGCGCATTCGCGCATAATGCAAGCTACACTTCGCGAGTAAGCGACGGGAGAAAAGGCGAATGAATTAGGTATAAGCCGCGCGCAGTGTCCCGTCTGCCCGTCACCGATACACACTTCGCGGTCATCAATTATTTCGGCGCGCGGCCGACTTGTCTCTTACCTCGATTATCTCGTCGGCCGTAGTGCGCGCCGCGCGCGTATTATACACGACGTAACGCGTCTCTCTCGAACCGCACCGAGGGATGAATAAGTCAGGCGCGGCTGTTTTTTTTTTTGCCTCCCGAGCTCCGCGGGGTAGAAAAAAATCTTGTTTCGCCAAATTTAAACGGTTTTCGTTGCACACCGAGTCGCTCTCTGCGGTGCGCACGACATTGGGGGGGTCGGTATCGCGCAGCATATAATGCGAGAGAGCCGAGGTAACGGGAGGAAAAACGCAGTATAGCGCGGGAGAAACAATAATTTTCTCCGAATAAGCTGAATATTTCAGCTGCGGCCGTATAAATGCTCGCTGAACTGCAGTAGAGTCTGACGTGGCCGCTGCAGTTCGGCATCGTCGGAACGGCAGAAGCAGCAGCAGAAGCGGTGGCGAACCTGTGGGAAATCAAGCTACTTTCACCCTCGCTTTCTCTCTCGGCTCATAATGCATGAGCTGCTTTCTCTCTGTCTTTCCGTGACGACGGGGGGGGGGGAGGGGGCGAAATAACACCCTTTTGCGGCTAATTTTGCGGTGCTACACACCGGTGCGCTATACACGTATATATACGAGGGCGACGTCATCGCTCAGTAGCGAGAGACGCGTGTATACGTATACAGAGGAGTGACTCGCTCGTCATATCGCCGACAGAGACAGACAAAGGAGAGACTTATCGGAAATTACACGCTCGCGAACAGCCGATCTCGGAGGAGCCCCTTGATCTCCGCCGCGCTTAAGGCGGGGGACACGTCGCGTGTACCTACGATAATAGGCCCCTCGTTTTATCGAGAGACAGTATTGCATATACGGCATTGGGTGATAGAGCCCGAAAATTCAAGCCGGTGATCGCGAGCAGTTTCTATAGATGTATACTAAGCGCCGATCGGAGCGAGAGCTCTCCTATATACGTAACCACATGGAATTACGTCGCGCTCGATCGGTCTTTCTTGCGACGTAACCTCTCGGCTGTGTATACCGCATGCGTAATGCGTGCCGTCGACGAGAGAGAGCGACTGCGAATAATTTCCGAGCCGTTCCTGAATTCTTTATGCCGGATATTTCGTTGATAACGACAGGCCTGTCGTCGCGCGCTCTCCTGCCGTTGTGCGTCTTCGATTGTAATGTAATATTAATTGAGAGCGACGCGAGCTGCAAATACGTCGTTTTCAGCCGCCGCTGCGGAGCGTCGAACGTAAACATACGAATCCGGAAAGACACGCGGAAATCGCAATAAGAAATAAAAAAGAAACATCGCCATCTCCGCAAATCAACTCGAAAAGCTCGGCCAGTCTACTTGATACACTTCCGCACTGTATAAATATACACTGCAACAGCTGCACTGCAATTTGTACGTACAATATGAGAGAATACGCGCGCAAGCGAGGGGCATTATAATTGTCATCCCATGTATACGTTTTTCCCTTCGGCGCAAGACGAATGCTCGCGTTCACATGCATATATCTATATACACGCATACACAAGCGCTCTATATAGCCCCGCGCGCGGGTCACGCGAGCTGCTTAGTCGTACGCCTGTCGCCAGAGCCACGCGAGGCTCCGCGCGGCCCCCGCCACGCAACCTCTGTTAAAAATATATATAAATATATATATATATATATATATGTATATGTGTATAGACGAAACAACACGCGCAATGCAACGGATATACGGGTATATATACGGGTGTGTATATATACATAAACGTCGCGGCTTTCTTTTCAGCGAGCTTTTGTATCAGATTTCTAATTACTGATTTATACGGGCGCGCGGTGCGAGCGAGTTGGAAGCGGCTTTTAAAATGTCTTCGCTCAGCCGCGCGCGGCGGCGGAGACAGAGACTCGGAGATTAAAATCGACGCGCGGTGCATTTTGGGGTGTGTGTGTGCGCGCAGGTATATATACGAGCGATGACGTCGACGATAGCATTAATAATAACAGTAATGATAGTAACAAGAGAAACTCACCCTGTCGAGCGGCTGATGAATAGGCGGCTGATAAAGAGACAGCGTTGGATGTTCGCCTGTAACGTAAAAGAGAGAGAGAGAGATAAAAAGTCAGCTCGTTAGGTTGTAAGCCGTGGAAAGTCGGGATACTGCTGTGTTTTGTTTTATTTCTTTTTTCTACGCTTTTTTTCAACTTCTTTTTTTTCGACGGGCAGCAGCTCTATCCCGCGCGGTGTACACATCGGACGCGACGACGACGACGACGACGACGAGGGACGCGACTTCCACGTGTCGACGTGATACGACCGCGAGAGAGAGGTGTACTGCACGGCTGGCGCGGGTGTAGGCGGGCTTAATTGAGAAAATTAATTATTGCCGCAGCGAGGATGTCATGCGCCTTCGTAATTAGCCGACGGGCATAATTCAAAGCCAAGTGACTTGTTAATAACGTCGTTTCGTCTTACTCCTATTTCTCTGTGTGTGTGTATTATACGCGTTACGATGTTGCAGAGGTATATAGTATATATACATGTATATATATACGTGTGTGATGTACTCAACGAATACATATATCTACATTACAGTCGTGATTTTGCTGCTGCTGCCGCTGTGTATATTGACGAGAGGCGATGCGTGCGCTAATTGATTTATGGGAAAGGGGGGGGGGGCAGGGGGAATGGGAAGCAGCGATAATTAAAAGTAAACTTTTTCTGCGCGTGTATATAAAGCGCGTGGACGCGATTGCGTATACACACGCATTAGCGAAAATTACACAGTGTACGTATACGAGAAAGTTTCTCTCTCCGCATCCGTGTATTTAACGCAGTGTATATTGTACACGGTGACATCACTCCGTTGATAATTAACAGTACTTATATATATATAGCGGTGATTCTACAGCCGCGTATACTTTTGTGCTAGAAAATCGTGTATATTGCAGAGAAGAAAGCGCGACGAGCACGTCTGACCGTATCTCCGGCTGTTTCACTAGACGAAATTTCAGACCTCGGCGCAAACATCCTCCAAGAGAGTGAGAGAGGACGAGAGATAAGCCGATCCCCGCAACGATGCTCAAATTAGCGAGTCCCTAAACAAGCCACAAGAAGCGCCAAGACGCGCGGAGACTGCGCGTATACGCGCACCGGATTACGGGTATATATATATATATATATATATATATATATATTCTCATAGAAAAATTCTCATAGAAAAATGCATTTTTGGGGGGTCTAGAAATCAAAAATTTTTTTTACGCTAGATGTTTCGGATCGACCAGACTTTCTTCTGTTAGCTGATAGATAGTCAAAAATGCAGAGGAACATGGGAAACGTGGAACTTTAGAATTCAACGTGGGGAGGTATATGGAAAAGAGGAAAATCGGTTATTCGGATTTTTATTTACTTTTTTTTTGTCAAACGAACATAACTTTTGATCAGAGCATCGAATCCGGGCATATTTTTTTTAAATTAAAGCTCTTTTGTTGTACTTTATTATTGTGGTGTAATTTGAAATTTTATTTGTGCCCCGGAAACATTCGTAGTTGTCACTATTCCAGTATTTCGACGCATTAATTTTTTGTAAACAAAAAGGAAAAATGACTCTGAAATATGGTTACTGGTAACTTTTCCCATGTTCCTCTGCACTTTTGACTATCTTTTAGCTTCTGATCGGCTAAGTCTGATCGGTCCGAAACCTCTAGCTTTAAAAATAAAATTTCGATTCTTAGACCCCCGAAAAGTGCATTTTTTTATGAGAATCGGTCATATATAATACGTGTGTACGCCGAGCGTGTCAATCCACGCGATAAACGCGACCGCTAATAAATCCGCCTAACCGGGAGAAGCTATTCGCCTATATAGAACAGAGCGATCCCTATTCGGGATAGAGCGAGAGAGATATTGAATAAGCACGAGCGCGCGCGCGAGCGCAATCAATATCCGATTTCGCGAAAAAAGCCGACAGCCAGCGATATCTAATAAAAGTCGTTGGCAGTTTCGAGAGAGAGAGAAAGAGCGCCGGGCGTATCAATCACGCGCGCACTCAAACCCACACCGCTAATTCTCTCTCTTTCTCTTTCTCTCTCGATTTTTCAATATGCCCCCCTCGCCCCCCCCCCCTCTCTGCGAGGCTTACGGCGCGCACGCGATGAAAAAACGATGTCGAAAGCGTGTGTATAACGTGCGCTCGAAAATTATAGCCGAACCGAACGTGTGTATCAATTTTCCTCGTAACGCCTCCGCAAATAGTCTCCCTCTCTCGCGCGCGCGCAGATTCTCATCGGAAGCGCGTGATTACGCTCGCATGCTTTAAGGACATATCTAGACGGACGGATCGACTTCTCGCTCTCTCTCTCTCTCTCTCTTCACTGTATACATGTATATGTATATATACTCGAGCCCTCACCTGAGCTTCCGTGTGTATCTCTCGCGATAGGGAGAGAGCCTCTTGGAGCTCTTTGTATATACATGTATACGTATATACGTGTGTGTATATATAGGGCGCCGCTGCGAGTATTTACCGATTCCAATTGGTTTCGTGATTGCATCTAAATGCTGCGGAAAGAGCCGAGGCGCGTGCGGATCACGCGCGCGCGTGTACACCCGCCGATTTCAGGCCGATACACACGTGCCGACCGGGGTATACTCTATATATATATATACACACATACACACATACACTAGAGAAAACAGGTCTATTAATTTTTATAACAGCCATATAGCGTAAAAACTAAAAATATTCCTAGATTTTCAATCAAATTTACTATAGACTAACACGTAAATTTGACCTAGTCAGCATAGTAATTTTTATGGTTTTGACGCTATAACGGCTGCGTCACTCGAAAGCACAGTAATTTTTATAATCTGCATTGCAGTCTTTCATAGAACTTCTTTTTCCAGTGTCTAGAATGTGGACCGAGAGCGGTAGAGAACGATTTATCAAAGCACAGCCCGATAAATATTCGCGCGGCGATATCGCGCTCGCGCAATCAGCCAAATTACCCAGAATAATGCGGATTTAACCCCGCACGCCGAGAGAGAGAGAGCCGCAAACGTTATATACGCGAATGTGTATAAAGACGCGCGCTTGTATATTCCCTCTCTCTCTCTCTCTCTCGTGCGAATCTGCCCTTGGGCTCATTTTGCGTAACATGCTACTAATTCCGACGTGATAAGTGGTTGAACGCGGCAGCGCTGCGCGTGTCTATATATACATGTACGTACACACATATATATATACATAACCGAGCGAGAGCTCCACCGTCTCTCGACTGAATGCGATGCCTAAAATAAGCCAATTGCCCTCCTTCCCCGCATCGGTGCACACGTATATTACACACATAAACGCAATAAACTGCCATTTTCCGTGTGTAACGAGCGTATGCGCATGTATGCACCAAACTGGCCCCGCGCGGGAATTTCAAAAAGCGTCCGCGTTCGAAAAGCTCGTCGCGTTCTAACTCAACCTGTATATACGTGTGTTACAGACGATGCAACGCGTATATATAGGCGGATACAGAGGCCGGCAAAGCGGCGCATATATACGCGGAGCGCAGAGGATGAATATACGCCCGACCTTTACCGCGCGCGCGCGCGCTGCTTTGACTCTGATGTGGTCTGCGGGCTGGGCTTAATATCCCCGGGCTTTCGGCTTCGTCAAATGAGCGCAGACCCAATACTCGCTTCTCCCGCGCGCACCGCCAGGCTTTGCCTCGCTCCCGCGGCGGCGCGCACTATATACATTATACGCGCGGCAAACCTTCCGCTGCAACGCATACCTATATATATATATATATATATATATATATATATATATATACGTACGCGTACGCGTGTATGTATCGGCGTAGTTTACGGGTATAATACACGGCGAGAAAGAAGCCGGCGAGCGGGAGGATCTAAGCGAGCGAAAAAACGCTCCCTATGTACATCAGCTGTGAGGAGAGAATCGACGAGCTCCTCTCTATATGTACTACTGTATCGCGTCTCCATGGGCTCCGTGGAAGGGGTTGTGTATATCGCGGCTCGAGTGGCCCCCGCTGCCGCGTGTATGTGCGGCTGTGTATACACGAGACTCGCGGAGTATATATAGTAGGCCTGGCACGAACTAGCACGGATATTACCCTCTCGCGGCCCCTTTCGCGCACTCTCTCTCTCTCTCTCTTGTTTATATATATATATGTATATATACATACACGTGTGATGCGCACTATATATACCGTTAGATTATAATAGCAGAGGCCTACACACACATACACACATAGACTTCCGGCAGGCAGACACTGCACCGCTAATTAATTCGGGGGCTCTCCGACGCTCGTCTTTTCTTTGTTTCTCGCGCTATACTCCTTCGAGGAGAGAGATCCTTGAGAGAGAGAGAGATTCGATAAAACCGCCTCTCTCTCCGTCGGGCGTTTCAATATCGTTTCAGTCACGCGAGTCAGCGAGAGAGAGGCATAGTAGGCGCTTGATTTCCTGAGGCTGTTTCCTTGGATTTTTCTTGAGCCGCGTGTCTGACGCTCTATGCACACGGTATACATCGTACACCCGAGGACTTTCGACCAAACACTCGCGCTCAAGCGCAGGACTATATATATATATACAATATACATGTATATACACAGCTCTCGCGGGCGCGATGTGTATGCAAATGGGGAAACAAGCCGCAGACACTCGCGCGCGCGCCTTATTAACTCTTGAAAACAGCCGCTGGATGTAAGTGCTTTCTCTCTCTTTCGGTCTCTGTAGAAGTACACGCGACGCGCACATCCGCGCGGATCTCCTCCGAGTATTCTAATTGTGAGAGACAGTCTCTCCCGGAGAAAGTACAGCCGATGGAAGTCGCGCGCGGCGCTATATCCTCGTACGCGAGCTACTAGAGGGTATTTCAAAGTGCCAGGAGCAAAGACGCTCTCTACACCCCCCCCCCCCCCCCCGACTCCTTCTTTCTCGCGCCTCGATACAATACGCCTTATACGACGCAGCTTCTTCTCTTTCTCGCCCTCTGGTACTGTATACCTGTATACACGTCGTATATATATACGTATATATACGACTCCGGCATCGGCTTTGGTGCGCCGAGAGGAGACGTTGCGCGCGGCGGCTCTCTCTCTCTCTCTCCTCCTTCCAATCTCATCCTCGACTTAATTCCGAAAGCAAAATTAAGTATACCTCGCCGCGGTAAATACAGTCGCTCTTCTCGCGCGCTCTCCTCTCAGCAGCTCCGCCCGCGCTATATATAACACTGTGTACTCGCTCGCCCCCCGCGCGCTCTCTTTTACGATCAATGATGAGCCCGCGCGACGCGAGCGAGGATCGCTCTCGCGCACGAATCGCGGAAATAATGAAATTAAAGACAGCTCGCTGGCTTCTCTCGTCGTCTTTTTCTTCCTCTTCTTTTCTCTGGGATCGATTGGTTGTTGCGTTGCGTACGAGAGAGATTGGTGTCGATTTGGTGCATAAGTACGCGGCGCTTTTAAGTATGTTTTACCGCGAACTTATTAGAATTATTAGAATCTCAGCTTTAAAATATTACGATCGGAAAGAATATTCCAGACCGTAGAGGTGTAAGTGTATCTGTTTATTATACAGTATAGCGTAAATCTTTATGGTGACCCTAGCTAGACATTAAATTCTTTAAGGGGGTCTGAAAGCCATAGTGACCGGTCAGTAACGGCACGGCAGAAAGATACTTGGATCTCTAATAATTTAATGAATTACGCGAATCCAAGAGATACTTGCCCTTCGTATTGACATTGCCTATCATTATGCAAAGTTTGGAATCAAAATTTTTAGGCATTGGAGAGAAAAGCTTGTCTGATAACCAGTAGCTGTCGGCAGTAGTAAGTTACGTCAGATTACAACTACTGATTTTCGGACAAGCTTTTCTCTCCAATGTCCAAAAATTTTGATTCCAAACTTTGCATTATGATATAGGCAATGCCAATACGAAGGGCAAGTATATCTCTTGGATTTGCGTAATTCATTAAATTAATTAAGATCCAAGTATTTTTCTATCGTGCCGTTACTGACCGGTCACCATGGATTTCAGACCCCCTTAAATATTTACGAATAAACCTGCCTCTAAAACCTTTTATTTTCGGTCAGTACTTAATACTACGCCTGCGCCACTAAATCAGAATTCACCGCAGTCACCGATCAACATTCCATCTCGATGCAACGTGCCTATCGCAGGTACTCAGGATTTTCCGTCAATCAGTGCGCGAGAACTTGTGCAGTACCTCTATATACGAAAACGAACGGTAAAGTTATACTCGCGCGGACTGCGAAATAAAAAAACAAAAACGAGAGCGCGCCAGCAAAAAGAAGACAGACGATCGAGGGGGGAGGAGGGGGGTAATGTGGGATAAGGCGTATAAAAGCGAAGAAATTGATGAGCGATCACGGCTGCCTCTGACGCTCGGGGGTGAGGGGGGGGGGGGAGGCCCTGACGTTTACACGAGAGCGTAAGAACCTCGTCGTGGCAGACGGCCAGGATCCTGTTCATTTTTCGATCGACCTCCACGTATATAATACACGCCTGCAGAGCCTCCAATAGTCTAATTGGCGTCTGCCAACGGTTTCTCCAACTACCGCGACGTCCGACGTATGAAGGCTGCATGAACACACATCCACGTATACGTATATATACAGCAGCGATCCCCGACTACCCCATAGATCACGCTAATTGCCAGACGCCCGCGCATGATTCAATGGAACGCTATATATACACAGTTTATGTATATACATGTATTGTATATACGTATATACACATCCGCGAATCTCGAGGATATAGGGCCGGTCTTTTTTCCCTCCGCGGGCGAGAGGGCCGCGCGCGGCTCCGGGAATTTATAAAGCTCATTTCGGCGGCGGAGGAAAAACATTAGAAAAGTTTCCTCTCACGCCACGGGCAGCGAGACGACGTGTATACGTACATGTATACACACACAGCGCCAGTAGGATATGTTCCTCGGGAAGACTATATACTATATATACGTATATACGTACACGTACACTGGTGTGCGCGTATATACACACGCCATTGACCATCGTATATACACACATACGGAGAGTCGGCGATTTATGGCTTGACAACGCCAACGATAATGCCTCATGCCACGGCGGCGGCAACGGCGGTTATATACGCTCGTCCTCTTTCTCGCGCGGCGGCGAATTATTCATTGTTAGCGACTTCGGCTGCAGGATAAATCAGGGGGGGGGTGGGTGGGACGATATTTATTTAGGCTCCGGCGCGCAATTCGGCGCACTTATCCGCGTGAGAAAGTAGAAAACACATGTATAGACAAGGACCGCAAGAGAGAAGCGAGATACATGTAGAGCCAATGAGGCGAGAGCGCGCGCGGGGCGAAATTAGTGCTGGGACGCGCGAGCGATTAGTTGGGACGAGTTTCGCGCGCTCTGTGCTTCCCTCGTGTTCTCTTCCTAATTTTCAGCTCTAAAGTCCTCTCGCTCTCTTACGTCCTCTGCCTCTCCCGTCGTCGCCCGTAGGCAGGGACACCTCATTAATATTTAGACGTATTTTGAAGCTTCTCTCACTCTCTCTCTCTCGGCGACGAGTAGTCTCCTGCGCGTCTTCGCCTGGTAGTCTCTGCTCTCGTGTGACGCGACGCGCCATTTGCATCGGCCGCAGCGCCGCCTCGACACTTTGTATACACATCGCGTATAATTATTAATCGCGAGGACGGGGCGAGACGAGCCGCGAGTATTTTGACGAGCGCGTGTACGTCGAATTTCTTGAGACAAACGCACTTTCCTTTGGTCTAGAAATCGAAAATTGTTTTCTGAAGCTAGAGCTGCTTCGGACCGATCGGACTTTTTTCTGTGAGTCGGAAGATGTAGTGAAAAGTGCAGAGGAATGAGGGAAAAATTGCTAGTAACTGTATTAATGCGTCAAAACACTGGAATAATAACAACTGCGAATGTTCCCGAGGCACCAATAAAATTTCGAATTACACTGTAATAAAATATTACAAAAGAGCTTTAATTTTAAAAAGATATATGCCCAGTTTCGATGCTCTGATGAAAAGTTACGTGCATTAAAAAAAATAATATTCTTTTTCCTCCGTATGCCTTCCTATGTTAAATTTTCATATTCTACATTGCCCATGTTCCTCGGCATTTTTCATCGTCTTTTGGCTTACGGAAGAAAGTCCCATTAATCCGAAAACTCTAGCTTAAAAAATACTTTTCCGAATTCTAGACCAAAGAAAACTGCATTTATTTTTTGAAATTCGACATAATACAAAGCAATACGCGAGAGACGAGAGCCAAGACAAATTCGACTGATTTATTCGAAATTCAACACTTGTATTTCTGTCTGGAAGCCGATCGGCGTGTACGATCGAGTGCCCGTAACGAGTTCTCTGCGATCGGCGCAGCTGTACGTATACATAGACAGCCGTGGGATAGAGAAGAAGTGTACGGAAGTGAAGGCGACGACTGAAAGGAAAATTGGGAAATTAAGAGACGGCCGCGTGGATGGGGTGAAAATAGTCGCAGCAGCTTAGGAGCGAACGCCTAATTTCTCGTAATCAAAGTTGTATTCAGCGGCTCGGCGCCTCCGCTGCAGTGTGTGCGTGTGTGTGTATTCGCGAGTAAACCCTTTTCATCATCTCGCAAGCGCGAAGAAGAAAATTACTCGGCAAAGTTTATAATTAATTAAACTTAATTGACACGTAACGCGAGCGCGCGAGCTGGTAGTGCATTTCCGTGTCGTATGTGTGTGTATATATATATATCGATTTCGTTTCACTCTGCACACCCCTCACCCTCTGTCTCTTTCGCAGTCTTCCATAATAAGTACGTATTATACACTCCTCCGCGAAGTTGAACGAAGCCGACAACATAGGCGAGGGAAGAAGGAATGAGCAAGTCCGCGCGCGAAACCTATGTCCTCGAACGTATCTTTCGGAGTCGAGAGCGCGGCAAGGCCAAGAAAGAAGAGCCAACTGCACTTGCCTTTTCCACGCGCGCGCGGAGGGGGGAGAGAAAGAGAGAGACTTCTAATCGATTGCCCGCGAAAGTTTCGAAACTTTACAGCGGCGGCTGCGAGAGAGAGAGAGAGAGAAAAGCTCTTGCTTTCCAGCTTGAAAGGGGAAGCGGGGGGGGTGTGGGAGGAAAGTGCGGAGGCAGGAAAATGAGGATAACGCGGCGAAAAGCGAACGAGAGAGAGAGAGAGAGAGAGAGAGAAAGGGAGGGAGAGAGAGAGGGAACGACCGAGGAGAAGAAGAAGAAGAAGAAGAAGACGAGGAAGAAGAAGAGGGAGCCAGTGAAGTCTGTAAATTTTCTTACATTTTATGAGCCATCAGAATTTCATAACCTCGAGCCAGTCCGTGTGGTACTTTGCACAGGAAAAGTTTCTCGGCTCCGGCGCAGCTCGCGCGCTGCTCTCCTTCGCGCCGCGGCCTTTTGCTTTCTCTTCCATTAACTTCGTTCCTGCGTCTCCTGCTTTTTCTTCTCTCTCTCTCTCTCTATCTCTCCTTCTTTGAAAGCTGTACCGAGAGAGATATAGGCTCGCAGCTCTCGATGATAAAAAACAAGCGATGGACCCTTTGCGGAGAGAAGAGCGATATCCCCGATATAAGGTATATAATGGAAACGGTGTGTTTTCCTTTAACTTTTACGCCGGAGCCGCCGCCGCCGCGAGTTATTACGCCGGAGAATCGGCTTTATTAGAATATTATTCCGCCCTTGTTTTTTTATACGTATTCGGTAAATGTATACCTGTATGGGTAATTCTTTCGAAAATGGTATTTTTTACCTTAAAAGATGAACCGCATGAAAAAACCGATTTGAGGGTAACCGATGATAGTTTTTCGTTGTTTAAGGTATAAGAAAACATGGTTTATTTGGAAAATACTGTAGCTGTGATTAAGTTTTGTACATATAAGATTAGCATAGGCAAACGGAGGAGTTGTTACGATAATGACATTTGACCACTAAATGTTACGCTGTAAAGAGCGATTAATAAAAAATCAAATTTCCTTACATAGATTTTGTTTTTTTTTTTTTAAGATTATTAACATTTCTCGCTCATTTTCGTTATATATTTATTTATATTTACTTACCACGCGCTATAGCCTGCGTTACGGTAATGACCATTGTTTTCTACCTCGACAAATAGGTCTACAGAAAAACTGTTCGAAAAAAAGTAGTTATGCGAAATATGCCTTAAGTTGGCTCAAGTTGAAACGTATTGGCCTAAATCGGTTTCGCGATGAAGGACGACAAGACTGATGGAAAATAGGCGCGTAATTCAAAAACGCAATTTTAAGTTTGTACGGCTACAGGAATGCATAAAATCGTATACACAAAGCCTAAACTAGAAAAACTTTTTAATAATATGTTCCTTTTGAAAACCCCACGGCTTGGCGGGTGTTTATTTGCATATCCAAAGTCTAGCAACATTGTTATTAACGTAGCTCTCTTAGAAGACATGTTACGGTAATGACGTTTGACCCTTATAAACTGGAACCATCCATACGCGCTTAAAGGAACTGCTTAAATATGTATCTTCATTTGTTAAGTACATTTAACGCAAGTATTTTATCCGGTTCCCGAATCAAAAAGCTTCCAAAAAGTCCGTCTTCAGACCGCGCACATGAAAAACACCACTTTTGAAAGAATCACCCATATACACGTATAAGCTCGATCGCGATTCCCTTCCCTTTCCGCAGAAAGCTCGAACGAAAGGAAACAAGTTCGCGTCGCAAACGCGAACTGTAGTCTGCTTATATAACCAACAACGGCGCGAGTTAAAATCGGTGGAACGCGAACAGGAAACGCCCATTGGTATATGTGGCTTCCAAAGTTGGGACGGCGATGAGCTATTAATTGCATGAACCGATTAAGCTTACACCGACTGTTTTCTTTCTCTCTGTCTCTCTCTTTCTCTCTTTTACTCGAGAGCTTTCACGCAACACCGAATGAATAACCGGGCCGAAATTAAAATGTAAATAGAGGAGGCTCGTTAAATGCGGTGTTGCACTGTATACCCGCAACAACAGCCTATTTTCAATGAAACTCACCACTGAAGTTTCGCGCGGGGGGTGAGAGAGAGAGAGAGAGAGGCGATGATACGTTAACTTTCGTCAGATTTATCGGCCTATGGCAACTCACTTGGGAAAGTGTTAGAGCGAGAGAAGTAAGGAACTAAAAAGTTGTTCTTCCCTTGTTTGAACGAGTTTTTGGTATGCCGTTAGGTATATACATACCTACATATATATATCCATATATAGATACGCGTGTGTATACGTGTCTCTACATACCCGCGGGGAAGTTCTAGCCCGCGCAAGCGCGAACAACGAGCTTTTCAAGTTCACATAGAATCGAGACCGGTATTTTTAGTTTGACAGCTGAAAACTGCGTGGATTCGCTCTTAAAGTTGCGGGTCAAACGAGATGGTCGTTGTAACGCGACCAAAAGTTCCCGTGTTTTCCCGATCCTAAACCACCACCCCCTACCCCCCCACAGATAAACAACGTATTAAGCACACACCAGCAGCTAATTTTCTTCTTCCACACACAAACCACGCATAGTATATAGTCTGCTACGCAGCTCCGATTACAGGACGTCGCAGCGCCATCTAGCGGGAGGAGAGCCCCGAGGCCTCGGGCTTATACACTACACCACTGCTGCGCTATACTGCAGCGAGCGAGATTTACGGGCTGCGTGTTTTATGGAGGTGCTTTTGCGTGACCTCCGGGCCAAATAGCGCACGAGGCGCGGAAGCGCATGCATTAAGCGACTCGTGCGTCGGAGCGACGGCTCGGCGACGAGAGAACGCGCCTTGACGCGCATGGAATGAGAGACATCACGCGTCTTTTTTTCGACGATTAAGCACACATTTTTGCCGCGAGCGCGAAATTAATTTCCTCCCGCGGGAATCGTCCGGATCGTCGGACACGGCTTGCGAAATCAATAGCGCGTGAAAACTTTAACTCGCTCTGTCGCCTATATAGACGCGAGTAACCGCGCAGTAATGAGAGAGAGAGAAAAAAAACAGTTTATAACACTCGGCTGTAGTGCGCGAGTTGCTTTTTTTGCAATTAACGTTATTTATGCAGACTTTTCTGCGTTTCTGTTTGCGAACTGCGCGCGACGCGTTTAATGTTGAAGAAATCTTCTAATATCGAGCGCGTATAGTTCGGGTAAATAGTTGTGGGCGAAGTTCGGCGCCGGCAGTTCTATTCTCGCGGCGTTTCGGCGTGTGTGTATAGCCGAGCGCGTTTCGTCAGTGTGATTTAGCACGAGGGACACGCACATGCCGATAATTGCAGTCGTTTCCAACCGCTCGCTTTATTAGCCGAGATAATCTTATCGCTCGATTTTCACGTACCATCCATTTTTCGCCTCTCATACGTGACCCTCACATGTTTACGGAACTAAATGCTGGGTGGACTATTTACAAGGACGATGGGGGGACGGCTAATAAATCGATCGAAATTGTAGGCGAAATTTGATTTAATTTTTCGATTTGTCGGTGGAAATGTTTAATATACTGCTGTACTGAAAGGGCGTCTGGTCATTTCACCTGTTACTACTTGTAAGACTCGTGGAATCAGCGATGGGTATAAATATACTTTTTTTTAAATATTGTTGCGCAATTTCGTCATTTGACTTAGTGCGTCGTTTTATTGTTACCAGTTAACGTAAATTCAAAAATTTGAGGGATGCCATGGCTGATGCAAGCGATTTGGTTTCATACATCGTCTAAAATCAATTTGATTATTGCTCGTTTTACTGTTTAGTTTGCTTCGAAAGACAGTTTTTGTTGATTTAGTTGTTCATTCATTTTAATTTTCTGAATATCCGATGAAAATAATAAACATCCCACGCCTTTATCTCACATCATAATTGCGATTGTTCGCGAAAATTACAAATAATCAATCTGTATATCATAGGCTTAACAAAAACCCTGATAACTGATTCAATAGAACAAGTATTTCGAGATTTTGTCCAATGGGATTTACAGTCAAATTAATAATAACCACTATTCTTAGAGTCTATTGAATAAAGCCTCCAAACACATGGTTTATCCTTTTGATGACACAGTAATTTCTCATGTAGTCTTAGCCAGATCCACGACTCGAACTTCACAGACTGTATTTGTTACTTAATACAAACTACTTCTACGACTATCTATAATCACAAACTATTCAATCTAATGTATGCATTGACCATTCAATAACCAATCCTTCGCTTCAACAAAAATCAATAAATTTTTTACGACTCTTCTCGCGACCGAAAAACCGAAGAGAAGAAAAAAAAACACAAAAATAATCCAAGCAACAAATGCAACCTCCACCCTTATCTCTCCCGCGTAACTCGAGCTCAAAGAACCAATCCGACCAGTAGCAGCAGCAGCAGCGGTATAGTATCCCTTGCGCTTATACCCCGCCGTACAAATCAAGACATTCACCCGAACAAGAAATCCGCTTCTCGCGCATAAAGCTCGTGCAGCCGTACAGTATACTATCGTATGTGAGCATGTAAGTCCCCCCCCCCCCCATCCGCTCTCCCCGGCGATATTTCATCAGAGCAAATCGGGTGCAATGGGTCAGAAAGGATCGAATCAGCGCCTTGCAGCAGCAGGAGCCACGCGCGCACCAACTACACTCTTCTCTTCCGCATACGCGGAGATCTCTTACGCGCGCGTCTCTCCCCTCCCGCAGGTGTCCATCGGAGCGTGACTCTCTCGCTCCGATTATGCCATTTTCAAGGGCGAACGGATTTGATTTTTTTATCCCGTGGGCGACGAGGGCGGGGGGGTGGGAGAGGAGGAGGGAATAAGCCGAAATATACCTCGTAAGCGATACGCGCTGTGCAATGATTCCGTTTATATATATATATATAGCTGCGTTGTAGTGCGTGTATAATAGTGCTGCGATGATTTGTGCGTTTGTTCGACGGCTTTTTCCAAACGGATTTCGCGTTATAATTTTAACCGGACTAACTACATCTAACTATACGTCTTCTCTACCCGCTCGTCGGAGTGGAAAAATCTGTTTCGAGCGACGCGTCGATTTCGACCTACTCATTGTTATATAACGACAGAATAACGTACTCACGGTAACGAATTTTGAAGCCTCCTTGGAAAGCCCCAGTCAGCAGTAGCAGCAGCAGCAGCAGAGAATCTTGGGAAATCGTCGATCGAAGCTTGCGCGCACTAGCAATATGGCTGCTGCTGGTCTCCCTCGGTATATTGTATATCGCTGCGGAACCAGCGCCGCCGCGCAACCAGTCCTCCCTTCGCGTCGAGAGAGCAAAGGGAAAATCCACCTCTATACCTCTCTCTCGTCTCTCTTTCTACCCGAGATTTTGCGTCCGATAATCGAGTCGTCAATTCACAGGTACGACACACGATCGCCGAGGAAAACCGCCGTCGTCGTCGTCGTCGTCGACGAAAGACAGAGAAACTCGTCCCGGAAGCAGCAGGAGAAAAAGCTCTGTCGAGGACGACGAGCTTTTTTTCTCTCTCTCGTCCAGGAGTCGCCGTCCCGTGTACTACGTAGCACCACAAGAGAGCTGGTAGAGCTAGTGCTAGGGCGCGCGCGCACCGCGTTCGCCGGCACTTTCTCGAGCGATCCCGCGGCACAGTAGCGAGAGGAGAGCGAGAGGAGCCGAGCCAGCCAGCGGAGCAGCCCGCGCGCTATCCTCCCGTGGCGAGAGCGAGAGCGAGAGAGAGAGAGAAAAATACGGCAACAATGACTGCGCGCGGCTGCGGCGGCGAGAGAGAGAGAGATGTCCTCTCCTCCTCTCGCTCACTCTCTCTCTCTCTCTCTCTTTGGCTCTTTTTCGCACGCGCCGAGAGAGAGAGAGAGAGGGTAGACGTGTACGGAGAAGCAGAGAGGCGGGCAACAATCAGCGCTCGCGCCGTGGGAATATCTCGCGGGCACTTGTCTCGGCCAGCGGCGGCGGCGGCGGCGTAGCGTCGACGGCGGCGGTGGTGGTAGCGACGAGGAGTCGAGGAGAGAACAGTAGCGCCATCGGTTCACCCCGTCGGCGAGAGAGGAAAGCCGAGAGCTCGAGGAGAGAGAGAGCGAGAGAGAGAGAGGAGCAGCGCGCGAAGGAGCACACAAGAGTTGAGTAGGAGGGTAAGAGTGAGGGCGGCTGAGGAGGACCGGGAGTCAGCGTAGCGAGTGTAGTCGCGGGGGCGGGAGCTGCCGGCCCGCCCCCACCCGCCGCTACTCGCCTGCCATTGGACCGAGCTCAGCAGCAGCAGCAGCAGTAGCGGGTCCCTCTCTCTCTCCCTCCGAGTGAGAGAGAGAGACTCTCTCCCTCCCTCTCTCTCTCTCTCCGCTCGGCGAGCGCTGCGAGCCTTTTATTTTCCCGAGGCTTTTCCACCTACGCGTAGAGAGCACCTTCTCTCTCTCTCTCTCCCTCTCTCTCGCTGCGTCGTCTTCCTTTTTCAGAGAGCGAGAGCGAGAGCGAGAGAGAGAGAGGAGCTCCGCAGCAGCAGCTCCCACTACTCTCTTCTTGTATTTTTCTTTCTCTCGCTCGCTCGCTCTCTCGCTAGGCAACGACCCTCTCTTCTAGCCCCCGGAGGCGCCTCCTCCCAGGGCCTCTTTCCGCGAGAGAGAGAGAGAGAGAGAGAGAGAGAGAGAGAGAGCCGGGACCAGCGGCGGAGGTGGTGTCCGGGCTCCTGGAGGCTCACGTCCTGCCTCTCGCTTTTCTTGCTCTCTCTCTCTCTCCCTTGCTCTCGCTCTCGACGTGTGTCTTGCTCGTTTTCTGCTGCTACCACTGCTGCTGCTGCTGCTGCTGCCCTTTCTCGAGGCAGCGACTTTTTATTTTCTCTCCAGCTTTTCCCAGGCGGAGAGAGAGAGAGAGAGAGAGAGAGAGAGAAAGCGAGTATAGCACGAGACAGACTGCAAGGCTGCAGCAGCGACAAGAGAGAGAGAGAGAGAGAGAGAGAGAGAAATTTCACAGGGCAGCCTTTCGTTGGATCGAGCTATCCTTCGTGCTGCTGCTGCTGCTGCTACAATGGTGAACCCGTCGGGTCTGCATTCGCAATTACGTAACGAGTTACGTGATACGGGAGAGCTTGCGCAGACGTAAATCGAAGGAGAAAAATCCGAACGTCAGAAACGACGACGTCCCCCGTGTAATATTCGATGATACGTACACGCGCGCGTGTATGTGTGTGTGTGTGGTGTGCGCCCTGAAACGTCTGCGCGCGATTTTGACGGACCAATTTCCCCCGTCTTTGAACTTGAAACGCAACTCTCTCGCTCACCGTAATTGCCCGATCGTCGAAGGTCACGCACGTAACGTAAGAAGGACGAGGACGAGGCGTAGGGGGCTGAATTCAGACACAGAGAGAGAGAGAGAGAATTTTAATTACGGAAGAACCGAGCGAGCCTCAACTCTTTTTCAGACACAATGCAAATCTCCGTATACAACGAGGCGTCGTGGCAGCTCCTATCGCTATGCGCACTATAATTGCCCCGGGCCGCATTCTTCGACAAATTGGATCACGCCATGTATCCCGTCCGTATGCGCACACGCGTCATATACACACGGCTCTCGCGGCTCTTTCTTCGCTCGCTGCGCGTTTTTGCTCCGTCCCGATCCACACGGGGGATGATGCCACGCGTGTATACGTATATATATACACACACACACACACACACACACACACACACACACACACGTTTCGGGCGTGACTCGGCGCAATTCCGGCCGAACGCGCGCGTATATATATATGCCTGTACACACAAGCGTAAAAGCGCACTTTTTTTCTCTCCGGCAAGTCCTACTTCGCAATGAGTCATGACATCCGGCTTACATCTTCGCCTCGTCGTCGTCGTCGTCGTCGTGGCGCACGTGCAAACGTCAAACGCCGGTAATTAACTGCACGACGACGACGACGACGACGGCGAAAGCGCAGCAAGAAAGATTACGGGAAATTCGCCGGGCACGAAAGAGAGTATACGTATGGGGCGCACGGAAGAGCGTAATTACCCGCGTGTGCAGTGTACGTGTGCGGGCGGCCTCGGAAAAAAGAATCGATTTCGCGGTATGTGTGCAGTGTTTTTTTTTTCGCAATTCTGGGCGATCGCTACACCGAGTCTCTCGCGAACGTTTCTCCGCGACTAATTTTGCCCCGTGTGCGCGCCGAGTCCATCGGCGAGGTGGTACTCACCCGCTTCCAGCGTAGCCGACGAGAGAGAGTCTTCTACCCCGGCGAGGCTGTTGATTTTCCTCCGGCGTAATCTCTCAAAAACTTTGGGAAACGGCCGCTCATTAGGACTTTGAAGCGTTGATTGGCGAATCGCCAGCTGAATCCTCTCCTCTCGACTGTCGGTGGGGGGTAGGGGGTGGAAACGAAAATAGCCTACCGCACACTGCCCCGATACACCGAACTACGGTTAAAATTCGTTGTCGACGCGAAGAAACCGGAGGACGAACGACGGAGACACTGCGGCACACCGGTCGCGATCCGACGGGCGTCGCGCATCCGTCGGCTGTCGTCCGCGGCTGTGCTCTGCGAGCGATAGCGCCGTGTGCGCGCGGAGACGTGCGGAGCACACCGCGGGAGGACCCAGGCACTACTGAACCTGCGGCCCCCCTGGCAAACCTTGTTAACGGCAGTCGACAACCAAGTTTAAACTTTGGGTAACAATTCCCCCTACCCGAAACTATACCGCTGCCTCACTCGCTCTGCCAAACTCTCTCTCTCTCACTTCGCTGCTATATACATCCCTCTCTCTCTCTCTCTCCGTCTTGTTTTCTACTTATCTCGCTCCTCATCCGCGCATTTGTCCCTCCTCCCTCGCGTCGCGCATAACTCGCCGAGTATATATATATATGTATACGGTGTGTATATAGCGGTGTCGCGCGCGCAGTGCGCAAAAGTGTTAATTCCAGGCGGTTTCAACTTCTTGCGGCTGCGAAGATTTCCTTCCGCGCGCCGTTTCCTAATTGAAAGGGAATCGCGCGATTGAAATTAAAAAGTCGGGCGCGAGCTCTCCCGCTCCCCCGTCGTCCTCGTCGTCGTCGTCGTCGTCGCCCTGTTTCGAGGTCAGAAAGTTCGGGAGTCGGCAACTTGCTAGTTCGGAACTTAGTTCGAGCTGCGGGAAAAATAATGAATGTGGAAGACAGGGGAGTTGACTGTTAATGCTATTCACCGCGACGCTATGAATGAATCGTCCCCCCCCCCCTCTCGCTCCCTTAAAGTTCGCTCGTTTGAACTTGAACGAAGGCTCGCGCCAAGCGTCGTGTGTATATTGTGTTATATATATGTGCGCGCGTGATAAATAGCTCTCGAGGCTCTCCGCGAGTCTCGCGGATATGACGCGCAGTGTGTCGCGCGTTGGGAGAGAAAAAAGGAGGAAATCGAATGTTAACCTTGAGTAACTATCACATAAATATGAAACTCGCGCGCCACTATGGCCCGGCAAGAAGAAAGAAGTGACTAGTTTGTTCAATGGCACAAGAGTGAGGGGGGGGGGGGATCAGGGGGGGAGAGACGAGGCGAGGGTGAGGGAAAATTCCAAAGTTCTTCGGCAACAATAAGAACAAGAACAAAGTTCCGACTAACACCCAGTTTCACTTCTACTGCTCTTTGGCAAGATGCAGGCAGATAAGTTTGTTAGCGCGAGGCCCTCACCTTGAAATCTCTCGGTCAAAAATCGAATCTGCTGCTCTCGTACGAGGGTAAACGCGACGATTACGGTATGGTCTCGACTACGCGTGTACTACGCAATTTTTTTCTACCGGAGATTTTTCGCACCGACGAAAGAGACTCGTCCCGGGCTTGCCGTACTCGGGGCGTATCTACTGAGACTCGCTGTAACAGCTGTAACTGTATTTCCGAAGCTTTCAACGAGGCTTCTTGGACGATCGCTCGATGGACAACGCGATTGTTGGTTCGATCGAGAGACTGGATAGAGTCGATGTTGAAAATTCAAGCTTGATTACAATCAGGAGTTTGGATAAGTTACTGCAAAGTTTTCGCTTAATGTTTCACTGTGAATTTCATACGAAGATTAAGTGAAATTGACGCACGCGATAATTAGGAGTACGATATTTTTGAAAAATTCCAGAAGTTATGGAACGAGCCGAAGGCGAGTGCTGTGACGAGTTTTTGAAAAAAAATCCTTTGCGTACCTGTTCCACACGATATTTTGTGCTACTATAATCTGACAATCAGTAACTAAGTTGCGATTTTTAGGTTAGAGCGGTATAAAGAGTATAGCACAAAAGAAATTACAACACGATATAGGTAAATTTTGTTACAAATCCTATGAAAAATTACTATACCAATGTGCTAACGAGGAGACAAACTCGGCTTGTGTTAAATTTTAGTACACGGTATAGCAATTTTTGCTGAGTCACATATTAGATTTTAATGTATATCAAATTATTAAATTGCTCAGGTTTTTTTTACCGAAGAAATTATTCATGCATCCCTACCTAACAACGCATGTTGCCTATCGCAAAACTAATTGAATGTAAAGAGTTCCGATTCTCTTATATACTAATCGTACAGCGATTTGTGCACTCGCGAGTTCGATTTTTCGATACGCCATCTAGCGGCAAGTCATGCTGCGCGTCGTACACTTTCTGGTCATTAACCATCGTAATTGGTGATCTTTGTCGCGTGTATAAGTTTTACGAACTTTCCTAAATATACTTGAAACAAACCTTCCTAATTTTTACAATACTGTTTATCAAATTGTACACACACTGCATATACCATGCTTGTATTCAGAATTTTTACTATACTACATTCTACTTTTTTCTAAACTAGATACTATAAAACCATGCAAACATAGTATTTATTAAACATACGTGTTAATTTTGTCCAGAAATTGACTTTATCTCTCGATTAGAAGAAATCATAGTAATTTTTGTCGAACATTTCTCTCCTTGAAATAACAATATTGCCAACGCAAAGTGTCCCAATGAACTCTGCCAGTCGAGCCAATCGCACAATCCATCCGGTAAATCCGATAGAAATTCCACGACCCGTAAACCCATGCCCAAAGAAAGAACGTCAAAGATCCATCGTTTACCACGTCGTACACGACTATTCCCCGAGCAGCCGTATACAGTCCGCTCCGTAACGGGGCGCGCGCATCCCCGAATAAAAAGAAATCGCGACATTATCGGCAATAAGCCCTCGATCCTCGACTCGACGAGAAAGAAACCCTTTGGCCTCCGGCTGGGCCACGTAGTGCGTCCGCCCTCCCGATTCGGCGAACCAAGGAGTCCTCGTTCCCGCGCGTTGGCCCAACCTTATTCTCACCCCCTCCCCCCCCACCCCTTGCATCCCTATAGCCGAGCGGCAATAATCGTAAAGCCCGAGGTCTACAGCCGGGGCGCAAGAAAAAAGACGCGGAGCAGCTCGAGAGCCGGAAAATCTCTGGGAAAAAGCCTCGGAGACAGGGAGAAGCCGTATAGCCGCCTCGACACAGGTCGGGAGAAAGCAATCGCTGGCTCTGCGGCAAACCAAATGCTCTGTCTCTCTCTCTCTCTCTCTCTCACTCTGCTGCTGCTGCAGCGACGCGCACCAAGCGAATCGGAGACAGTAGAGCGAGAGAGACTCCCGCACACGTACACACACAAGGTCCAACGTGACACGACGCGCCATTTTCCTCGGAAGCGCAGGGGAGAACCACACGAGAGACTCCCGGAGAATAGTTGTAGCGATTTTCGGCCATTGCCGCCGCCGCCGCCGCCGTCGAAATCGTGTACTCGGCAGTGTCTCGTGTCTCCGAATCGGCTGCTGCAGCGCATCGGAGGGAGAGTAGAGAGAGAGAAACTCGCGGAGGCGTAACGCGAATCGGGCCACTTTGCTTTTTGCCGACGAGTAGATATATATATATGTTTCACGAGCAGTATTTCGCAGCCGCGTATATTCATATACGCGTATATAACGCACGAATCTAGCGCGATATCTCGTCGGAACGGTCTCTCGGAGCGACCGCGAAAACTTCTCACTCGAGCCGCGTATAGGTATATACACTTGCGCGGGGGCGGCGAGGAAGAAAATTTCGCGGAGAGACGAAGACGAGAGAGAGAGAGACAAAAGAACGAGGGAATATGCGTGGGAGGCCAACGTTCTCGACGACACGACGCGAGAGCGAAGCCTTAGACGCTCTATACGTATATATGCCACACTATATAGTCGAGAGAGAGAGGACGGGCGGTGGCCGCGGGGGGGAGGGGGGAGGGGGAGGAGAGTCAGCTCACTCGCGGGAGAGGAGATCTCTCGTCCCCGGCAGTATTAGTGCGAGGAGGAGGATAGACGTCTCCAGGAACACGTACACACACGTATACGCGTTCGCTGCTTCTGCTGCTGCTGCTGCTGCTACTGCTGCCGGCTGTATTCAAGAGAGTTGGATTAGAGGCGAGCTCGCGCTCTCTCGCTCTGTGTTGGTGAGTATAAAACTTTTCCCGACTCTCTGCTGCTGCCGCTGCTGCCGCTGCTGCCGTATACGTACGCATCGACTCTCTCTCTACTGCTCGCCGCCGCCGCCGCCTCGAGAGGAAGAGGCTGCGGTGGCTCGAGCCGAAGAGGAGGAGGTGGAGGAGGAGTAGAGGAAAAGAGGGAGGGAGAGAGGAAAAAAGAAGGAACGAGACCAGTGCTAGTCCGTATATAGTCTCCGCTACTCCTACACCCCCACACGATATAACACTCGCTGCAGCAAAGAATTATTTTCTGCGAAAGACGATCGCTATATCGATGCGTCTCATCGCATTTTTTCAGAGCCACGCCGCGCCGTATATATTAACTATCGCAAATGCAACGCTCGCTATATGTGTGTACACTGTATAGCGGCGGCTGCCGAGTAGTTCAGCGCGGATTAAGGCGCTCGCTCTTTCCGCTGCATACGTACATAGCGGAGCGAGAGAGAGAACGAGAGGAGGCGTAGAGGAGCAATGAAGGGTCCTTTGTAGCGCGACGAGCGCTTGCCTTTCGTTCGGCATTAGCCGCGCAGTGGGAAGTAGCAGGCGCTCGCTCGCTCGCTGCACTGCGCACGTCTGTGTCTAGTCTATTATATATATATATATATGTGTGTGTGTGCGTGTGTGGATGTGCATGTGGAGAAGAGAGAGAGGAGCGGCGGCCGAGGTATTACCTGGAATTACGTCTCAATCTACCATGGCCGTCGACTAAACTAATATTAAAACTTTTAACGTAGTTAGCAGCGAGCACGCGGCGGTTGCTGCTGCCGCTGCTGCTCTGCAGCCTTTACCCCCGGCTACCCTCTCTCGCTCTCTCTCTCTCTCTATGTCTCTCTCTCACTCTCTCTCTGCGTATACGCTTACTCGCTGCATTGACCGTTACCTGGACACTTTGATGTGTTTTCGCGCAAAACTCGCTACTATAGCAAGTCGTAAATTAGCCAGGCGCGCGGGGCTGATGCGGCTATATATACGCGCGCGAGAGAGCGTCAGGATTTTATATATAAGCCGGAGCTCGCGCGCTCTCAAAGCTCAGAAAAGTCCCGAGGAATAGCGCTAATCGGATGCACTCAGCTCTCTATCTATCTCTCCGCGTGTCCGTGTCTGTGTGTGTGTGTTCCGTTCCTCCTGTCCACGAACGCCGAGATTCTCCGAAATACATACGCTCGGGCGCTTTGGCAACATTCTGGCCTAATTACTTTTCCGAAATTTCTCTCTGCGCGCGCGCGCAACCGGAGAGAAAGCCTGATTAAAAGTGCTCCTCTCTCGCTATATACTCTCGGCCTCTCTCGTAACTTTGAGGTATTTCCGGAGAGAGAGAGATAGAGAGAGCGACGCTACATTCGATTAATTCGCCATACGCGCGTAGTATATACGCTCTCTCGAGATAGACGTATAGAGAGCGCATTCTTGCCTGATATGCCCAGGGTATAATAGCGCGCGCGGACCTCGTCTTCCTCGTCGTGTATCGCGTACGGTGTGCGTGCAATTTTTTTTTTTTTTTGTATAGGAGAACCTTTGCGCGAACGCTTCGGCCTCGAGCCAGAGAGAGCGAATGCGCTCCCCCCCCCCCCCTCCGATGTACTTTTAATTGAATCCGAAGCGCCGGCGTTACATAGTTGCCGACTTTGTTGTAAAGCTGAAATATGCGCTTTGCAAATATGCCGGAGGGACGCGATACGCGCCGTATGCGCGAGCGAATTCGACTGCGGATATTAGTTCGGCTGCTATGCTGCAGTCGTCGTTGTTGCTCGTTTCGTATATGCGTTTTGCGCGCGCGTAAATAATGTGGAAAGCGCGTAAACGAGGGTAAGTGTATTACACGGGTATACGAGCGCGAAGTTGCATCGGTAATGGGAAAACGATATGTATATAGGCCTCGATGCCGACCTATTAACACACTGACGACGTTGACGTATACACGAGGCTGCAGTCGTAACCGTCGCGTCGGAAAACGGCCGCCTGTAAAGTCTCGGCTTATTTAATTTCGAGCGTCGATTCCCACATCAATCACGCGGTAAAAATACTCGCTGCGGACGGCGCGAACTGCTATATATTCGCGTGTAATTTAATGATCGACTGCGATCGTCCTCCCGTCCGTTATTCGCAAATTGCAACTCGCGAACGGTACTATTAAGGATATCGGCGCAAAAGTCATTACCGAGCTGATTGGCTTGTTAGCGAGTGTATCGCTCGCGAGCTCTGATTCTACAATATATTGACTTTTATACCGAATGCGCCGCACACGATCGAGGCTATTAACGCCCCCCGCGTATTGCGCGGAAGAGTCGATCGTCGTGTTTTTGCGGATTATCGTTCGAATCGACTCTCGATATTCGAATATAGTATACGAAAATTCACTGTTTTTGACTCTGTATACTCGAAATCCCGAAAATCCCCCGAAATTCGCCAGTTTACCACACGCGCATTTCCTCCCCCCCATTTGCCGACCTGCAATCAATGAATTTCACCCGTGTGCATTTCGACAAAGCTTTGTACTATATATCCGCATGGTCGAAAAATCGTACGAGCACCGCTACGTAATATATATAGTACTGCTGCTGCCTCGAGGCCTCAGCGAGGAGTGCCGCAGCGAGACAGAGCTCGCGAAGACAGCCGGCGGTTCTTCCCCTGTATCCTTACCCCCACCCCTTCCCCCACACACACACGCGCTCGCGTATATATATATATATCCATCTCTCTCGGTCGTCTCCCTCCGTCTCGCTCGCGCTCCATTAACCAGAGGCGAAATCCCGGCTTCTGTCTGCGTCTGTCTGTCTGTCCCACTCGGTCCGTGACTACTGCGCTGGGCCGCGCGCAAGCGCAGCGCCTCCTCCCAACCGATATATATACGTATGTATGTATGTATGTATATATAGCCTCTTTTCCTAGACTCGGCAGGCTCTCTTCCTCTAGGCTACACGCGCGCGGGCTGTACGTATACATATATATACGATATGTCGGCTCTTTTTTTCCGAGCCGAGAGATAGACAGAGAAACAGAATATGGACGCGTGCAAGAGAATCGCGCGTGTGTGCGCGTATCTATATATATCCGTATACACGTGTGTACGGTAGAGAAACTCGTCCGGGAGATAAAGGGAGGAGGAGAAGGAGGGAACGCGCGCGTGGAGATAAAAAAAGTTTCGAGAGATCGGAAAAAGTACGGGGGGGGCGGGGGTGGAGGGAGGGGAGGGAAGTTAAGAGTTTTGTTTTTGACCCTTTGCCTACTGTCGCGTCTATACTCTCTCTCTCTCTCTCGTCATCGTCGATCGTCGTATACAGTCTCCCTATTTTTCCGACGAGGATATTGCCTTCGACTACTGCTGCACGCGGACGATGGATATTACACAGCGGAGGAATATTAACGCTCGAAATAATGGAGCATCAATCGCAATGAAGAGCTTTCGAGCTTTAATTCATTCCCCCGGCTTCATTCCTCCTGTCATCGCCGCCTCCCCCCTCCGTAACATCCCCCCCTCCACAACTTCTTCTTCTTCTTCTTCTTCTTCTTCTACTTCTTCTTCTTCTTCTTCTTCTTCTTCTTCTTCTTCTTCTTCTTCTTCGGTAACTGGGACACTCACTCGCCGCTATCTCGGCCTTAATCTATCGTGAAATTACCTGGACACAAGTTTCTGGGACAGCAGCCGCGGCGGCAGAAGCGTCGCCGAGTTCAGCGACAGCAGCAGCAGCAGCCGCGTAACTTACGGTATAACAAATCACTTTCCCCTTTGGCGACGCGACTCTCTCTCTCTCTCTCTCTCTCTCTCTCTCTCTCTCCTTGGCGTTCTCACTTTCGCGCGTTCCAAAAGTTCGCGCGAGCGAGCGAGCGAGAGAGAGAGTTCGATTCGCGCCCGCCGCGTAACGCGCAATTATGCAAACTCGTGGCCGCGACCTTCGACTCTCTCTCGCTCGCTCGCTCGCACTTTGTTCGAGGTCGCGTCTACGGAGAACTGGGGGAAAAATTCGCCGCTGACTCCAAGTATGTTAATAGCCACTGCTGCTGCTGCTGCTGCTGCTGCTGCTCTTACCGGAATGAAATAAAACGCTGGGAAGCCGCGAGGGTCGGTCAAGCGACAAAGTTCAAAGTCTGAAGTTTCGCGGTGTGTATATATATACGTGTACACAGCAAGTTGCCGAGGCGGCGGCGAAACTCTTTCGTAAATTCTTCTCGACGCGCGACGAACTTATTTCGAGCCTCGATTAGCCTCGCGAGTACAATTTTCTCTCTCTCCTCTGGCCTCTCTATATGTACATCGCTCGTGTGTATACACCAGTGTCGCAAAGCAGCTTTAACGCGCCGATGATTTTTCTCTCTCTCTCCTCGCCCCCGTCCGCGTATATAGTTTATAACTGTCTTCGGCTCGTACCGAAAGCCGATTCCCCGCTTATTATACTCTCAGAAAAATATTATTTATATATATTTCTCGCTCGAGCCGCGTCGCCGCGCGGCTAATTTTTTATGCGCAAGACAGAGAGCTACTGTGTCGCTGCGACGGCGACGTTCGAACCGACGGCTTAACTGCGCCGGGGAAGAAATTTGAATTCGTCAAACGCTCGCGCGCGAGAGAGAGAGAGAGAGAGAGAGAGAGAAAGAGAGAGAGGAACGTGGGAAAAGAGAAAAGCACGAGAGAGAGAGGATGTGCGGTAGGGGGTGGAGGCGGGGGTGGGGAGAAAAAATGACGGGGATGAAATCCGTTGCCGGCTTAACGGCTGTGGTTAATACTTCTGCCGAAGTTGCCGAACTTATATAGCCGCTCTCTCTCTCTCTCTCTCTCTTTTTCATCCGGCGAACAAAAAAATCCGTATCTCTCTCTCTCTCTCGCTTTCTCTCCCCCTATACGTTCCGACTCGTATAAAAATCGTTGCGCGCGCTCGGCATAAAAATATCGAGATATAAAAATCAAGGCGGAGCGATGAGAAGCCGAGAGAAATCGGGTGTATAAAAGTGTGCCTAAATAGCCGGAGGAATCCGGCGTATGCCGGGAGTCTAAGGGACACGAGTTCGCGAGCAAAAAGCAGCATCAATAGGCTCTGCGTCTCTCTCTCCCTTCGGCAGCGCTGCTGCTGCGTCGTCGTCGTCGCCGCGACATTAATTGATGTAAGAAATTAGAGAGAACGCCGTAGTCGGCCGCTGCGATCTTTCTCTCTCTCTCTCTCTCCTTCTCCCAAAATGATTGATTGTATAATGAGAATTCCCTAATAATGACTCTGCACCGCGTCTCGGCCGTGAGAGAGAGCGAGAGGGGACTGAATTCCAGCAGCTATACGACGACGACGACGACGACGACGAGTAGGGTATATGTATATAGGGTATAGGGTAGAAGCGAGAGCGAAGGAGAGAAAGAGAAAGGTATTAAGAAATGGCATAAGATTATAATTTATATTAAAATCTGCGCACGCAGATAAAGAGCCGGTGGAATAAGGCCGATGGGGAGAGAGAGAGGGGGGGGGGAGGGGGATTTCCGAGCTATACGACAAGTTCATGAGCGTATTGAGCGAAGCTCTCGCCGAGCGCGGGCTCCTTCGAGATTAACCCTTTCGTCATTGGCTCGGTAAATTGTATGGACTCTTAAATAAGCTCTTAATCGCAGGCTTCGTTAAATTAAACTATATCTGCCCGATTCTGATAAATTCCGCGTTTGCCCCGAGTCGAGGCGAGCTTTCTCTCTCTCTCTCTCCTCTGGTATATAGCGATTAATATACGCTGCGCGGAGGTTGTTGCTTTAAAAATTAAAGTCTGACTAAAATTACGGATTTCTACTTGAAGCGCGGCTCTCTACTCGAAATATTAGTTTCTTTGACGATTTTTCGAGCGAATGAATTTTCATGTAGTTTCCTGAGATGTTCAGAGAATATCTAAAATTGTTACTTACTTTTTGTATCATTTCTTTCATTGATATCTGTGTGCATTAGATAATCGGTTAACCAAAACTATATACTGCAGCATTTTTTAGAATTATAATTACTAATCACTGTCTAAATCTAAAATAGTGAAAATTTACTGTTTTTCAGTCCATATTAACAATATGAAAAAGTTATAATGGTGCAACTGTAAACTAGTGAATAATCACATTTTAAACAGGTTAAAAAAATGAAAAATAATATTTGGTTCGCTATATAGAGCTGAAATAGTGAAAATTCACTACTTATACAATGTTGCAAATACATTACTCAAAATAGTGTGTAGCCCTAGTAACAGGAGACTAAAGGGGGCATAAATTTTCGCTTATTCTACAAGTTCATTGTTAACTAATTAAATATTAAATTTCTCTCAAGTTGCAAAACTATTAAGTCCATAAAATTTCACATACAATAGTGAATTTCTCGGATGTTAAAAATGTAAAAGTGCCGAAAATAATTCACTTCTCTTAAAAGTCATTATGATTCATTGAAAAAATAGTAAATTTTCATAATTTTTCAAGTTCGCCTTTGCTAAAGTAATTATCTACTGAATAATTAGTATCCCCGTGGCAATTTAAAGCAAATACTTTCTACTATTTGAATCAGTAAATATTTACTAATTTGATAATAAATGCAATGAAATGAGCAAAATAATAGCTCATTTCATAAACAGTGACTATTGACTACGTAATATAGTAAATTATTATTTTTACATGAACAATGCACCGTATTAATTAGTGAATATTCACTAATTTGTAAAATGATATTTTATGTGCTACGTGTAAATAGTGAAAATTTTCATTATTTGGGAGGTTAATATTATTTAACTATGAGAAATAGCAAATTTTTCGCTGTTTTAGATTTAGAGAGTATATTTAAAACCAAGTAATACTATCTAGATACTATTTAGATATTATTTATTATTTAAATACTATTTATTCACTTGCTTGCTGATATGCTATAATAATTATTATAAAATTAACCTCATACAGTTACAGTTTATTTTCCTTAGAAATTAGTATCAACTTCAAACGATTTGGCATATATTTTGGAAAATTAAACAACAAAAAAAAGCAATTAATACAAAAAATAATACCACAGTCTTATCTCTTCAAATCATTTTTTCAATTAGAAATTCTGAAACGAACCTTAAAACAAACCAATTTCGAGATCAAGCGCAGTACAAACTCAACGTAACGCAACGGGCACCGCACGAAAAACAAACGAATCTCCACAGCTGTGATCGTCGTCGTCAAACATAAAGCTTCGTAAATAATCGACGCGCGCCAAGCGCACATCCTTTGCGTATATACATATATATATATATACACCCACAGGTATACCGACGACTTTACACACAAGCGGCAACCCCCTCGCGTTCGCCTTCTTTCAATGGGATGCATGATTTAAGCTCTTTCCCTTTAGCTCGTCGCGAAAACGAGTGTCGAACACGCCTCGCTCTTTCTCTATTTTCGGCCTATGCCGTCGCGCAAGCAGTGCGTCGTCGTCGTCGACGACGTAGACCCCCCCCCCCCCCCCACCACGAGTCATGAATTATAAAATGACGGTAAAAGCGAAAGTTTTCCGTGAGAGAGAGAGAGAAAGAGACCCGCCGACAGCAGCAGCAGCAGCAGCGGTTTTCCGTAGCCGTACTACCTAACGCTACTGCAAGACTTTTCGAGCTACTCTCTCTCTCTCTCTCTCAGTGTGCGGGTGCGCGCGCGTACGTAGTAGTCGACAGCTCGCCTAGCTAATTTAATGAAATAGCGAAGGGTTAACCGAGTTCTGTGCGGCGGCGGCTGCTGCTGCTGCTGCTTCTACTCGTATATGGGTAGAAGCAGTTTTCCCGGGTAAATGTTTAGCTACGCGCAAAGTCGCGAGCGAGAGTCTACTGCGCTACTGCTCGACGCGCGCCGCAGCGGCGGCGACGACTCGTATTTTCATTTTCCTTCGAGGCCCAGCAGCAGCTGAGAAAACAGCCGCGCGCTTGTGCGCGCGCGGTACGTTTTTTCTTCGCGTAAAGCGAAGCATGAAAAATTAAAGCCAGTAGACTATACGTACACGAAACAGTATATTACGCAACTATAGGGGCGAAAATTGACTTTTTCAACCCGAGTGTTCAAGTCATCATCCGAGTCTGAAAAAATCATTCGCCCCTTGTTGTGTACTGTGCTATTTTTATAATTAGTGCGTCGAAGGGCTCGTTTACGCAACAATCAAAGATCTTGGACATTAGTTATTGCACAACATATTTGAAAATTTTTTAAATTTTATAAATTTTTGGAAATTTTGAATTTTTTGAAAATTTTGACATTTTATTGTGTGTGTGTGTGTGGATATGGTGTAGTCTTATTCATATTATATGTATGTATGGATATATCTCGCAGCGGGAGGTAAAAATTTTTACCGCTCCGACACTGCATAGAAAAACTCGACTTTCCATGGAGTTTTGAGGCAGCGAAAAGAGCCCTTTCGACGCACGTGTCACGAAAAATAATTTAACGCAGAGTATACAGCAGAAGCTGTGACACTCAGCGAAGCAATTATCTCTCGAATTCATCCTTCGACTATACGTATATAATGTATACGGTATATATACAGTCGCCGTCAGCGGCGACGGCAGCGACGAGCAAAGGTCAGTCCCTCGGAAGGTCAATTCCTCGGAGACGGGAGACTGTGGTGTTCCCCCCCCCCCCTCCCCCCGCGCAGGTGCGCGCGGTGCCGGCCTCAAAGGCGCGAAGGCGCGATCGAGAAAACAGACGGGCCGACAAACAGCATCCAGTCGTGATTAGAGTGGCGCGAGAGCGCATTCAAATGCTCGCGACACCAATCATTCCGAGAGCAAGCAAACCCTCGTCATGCTTCTCTCTCTCGCTCTCACTCCGTTGGAGCAAGGGAATATACATCGAGGGCGACGAGCTCGTCCGTCCGGAAAATGCGTGGGTCAGTCCCAGGGGGGGAGGGGGAGGGAGGCGAGAGAGAGAGAGAGAGAGGAAGCTGATATGGAAATGTGAATATAGAAAGGCTGCGAATAAGACAGTGGACAATGAGACTACGCGCGTATAGATGCCGAGGGAGCTGGACTGTCCTTCCTGATCGAAACTTTTCCTCCTGCGCGCTTTTGTTCGACGGACTCGCGCGCGCGCCCGCAAGATTGGAAGCTGAATTTTGCATTTGACAGGCATTAGGACGCCTGCTAGTATGCTCTTTCTCTGTCTCTCTCTCTCTCTCTCTCTCTCGGCGGTATTTTGCTTCGCCTTCGGCCGAAGGCCTCCTGTAATATAGGAAAGTTTGCCGGATTTGCCGCGAAAATGCGTTGGCAATGCGAGTTTGAGGGTGTGTTTATACGCGCACAAATGACCGGGTGGTTAGATCAAGGTTTTTTGTTCTTATCCTGCTTTTTTGAGAGAGTCGAGACTGATGGTCGTTGAAAATTTGAAAACTGATAGCGTCAAAATGATTTAACAGTGTTATGTACCCTAGTATAGCGACCTCTAGTCCACACTTTTGCCCATTTTCATTTTCCCATATTTGCCGTCCTCAAAAACATGAAAACAAAATTGACCCACGTGTAGTGATCATCTAAGTATATTATAAAAATAGTTTCGTTCGGATTTTTGCAAAAATAAAACTATAGTTTGTGCAGAAAAATTGTAAGTTTGGCGGAGGATAAAAAAATTTTGCCACCAAACTCACAATTTTTCTGCACAAACTATAGTCTTATTTAAAATGGGCAAAAATATAGACTAGAGCTCGCTTATAGGGTATACAGCACCCTTAAGGACGTTCTACCCCTACTGCATTAGTCAAATTGTAATCTTCTTTTATTTATGGAATATTCGTAAAATATACTGCTCTCAGTGACTTTCATAAATCAACTTTAACTAAATAATGATTATACATTCCATTAATATAATTATATTTTTCTTAATTATTTACAAAAAAATTTCGCGCCTTTGGTGATTTGACTCATATTTTGAGGTTGAATGCATGATTTTGGTTTTCAATGTGGTTTAATTATATCTCCGAGCTAATGAGCAATATTTTTGAAAAATAATTAATGTTCGTTATGAATTCATTTTCATTCACAATAAATTTGTACCGAATCTCAATTTTTAATACTTTATAGTATATAAATTAGTGTAATTCGCCATAAGAGCCCATATTAATCTGCGCAAAATAAAAACATTCGTATTTCCGGTTCTATACTCTGTAGCATTCTAAAAGTTTATATGAGTGTTTCTAAGATCTATACCTAGCTTTATACGAAATTTCTCAATTTTAGTTCTATTACGGGTAGAACTTCCTCAAAATTTCGAATGCTAACCTTCTGCCCAATTATTTGCAAAAATTCAAATTATCGTCGAGTAATAAATAATGAACAAGTGATATTAGATTGAATTTGTACTTTTATTTATGAATACTCACATGATAGCTCGCTCCCCGGCGTATGATCGATAAGAGCATCATCGGCATCTGAAATGAAAAAGTAGGTTGATTCAATTATATTTATTGCTATCCCGCGCAGCCGTTAATAAAGCGCAAATCGATAAATACGATCAAACAAAGAAAGTAAAGCGCAGTAAATCAAGGAGGAGCGTGCAAAGCTCAGCAGTACACACACTTGTGCGATAAACTTGGACGAATAGCGATAAATTCTGGTCCTTAGTCTGAAAGAGAGAGCAAGCGAGAGAGAGAGAGAGAACAGAGAAGGTGCAGGAGAGTCTAGAAAAGCGTCTAGGCAGTACTAGAGAGCTCGACGTCGATAATAAGGGGATGATCTCGCGATAAGGGAGCTTGCGGCATTAATTGTGATTCCCAGATAAAACGCGGCAATTTTCGCTCTGCGGCGAGCTGTACCGCCGCTGCTACATGGGATAAGCATCGGGACGAGGAACAATAGCTTCTCGACTTCGCCCCATAACATCTGGGGCCTTGTTCCAGCCAACTTGACCGCGTATATACAACGCGTGCAATATAGCTCGTCCCGATTCGATTGAATGTATTGAATTAAAAATAAGAAAAACCCTGGTAGAAACTTAACGATAAATTAGCTAATTTATAACGAAAATTAGCTAATTTATCGTTAATTTATAAGAAAATTAGCTAATTTATCGTTAATTTATAACAAAATTAGCTAATTTATCGTGAATTTATAACAAAATTAGCTAATTTATCGTTAAGTTTCTACCAGGGAAGTGTCGCTACACCTTCTCCATCCAGCGATAAACAAAGAACATCGTACAGCGTGTACATCCCATAAAAAGATGTATATACATATATAAAGCTTCGATAGTCGAATTATCCTGCACGATAGGATGGCTCTCGACGCTCGCGCGCGTATGGCAGATAAATTTCCGGGCTTCACGCTAGCGGGCTCTCGGAAAGATATTCAGGTAACGGAAAGCTATTACAAGACGATATCTATTGAAGACGTCAGACGAGAGGAGCGCCTAGAGAGAAATAAAGAGCGATTGCTTCGGTAAATCAGGTCCCCCTGCTTCACCCTCTCTCTCTTTCTCTCCCGCTCGTCTAAATACCTAGGCGGCGTTGCCCCTCTCTCCTTCTCTCGTCTCCTGAGTTAGCTGCCACCTTGCGCTCGCCTTCTCTCGATACGCCTCGCACATACGTATAGCGGTATTAGCGAACCTTTGTCATCCGTAACGGCCTCTTTACCGTCGGATTTATTATCTATTCGTCGGCTATGTATGCCGAGCTAACGGAGAGCCTTCTTACTTTTTATCCCGCGAGAAGAGAGGATCTGCTGGGGAGTGGGGGAGGTCGGGGGTATTGAGTGCGTTGCCGGGAATATTAAGGGACAGTAAACAGTCGAATAAATTCTTTCGGCGTGTGGCGCGCACGCGGGCGAGGGTGAGGCCGAAGCCGGCGATTCATTGATTGCCGCTGGGACAGATGTAATCATCGACTGTAAATGTTGGAATGATGCACGTTTACGACGCGATGATACGGATGAATTTGTTGCTGTAGTTTACGAAACTGCGAATAAAGCTCTTAACGCGTGCGAAGGAGATGCAACGATTTAGAATTTTGTGAAAACTTATAAATCGCAAGGAAATAAATAAATAACTAAATAAATAACTAATAAATAAATGACAGGACGAACAAATGAGTATAAATAAAAATTTAATTCAATCTTCATCTTATTGAACAAAATATATCTTGAGACAACTGTGGGAGGTCGCTCTTATGAATAGTTATTCAACATTATTAACAACTTTTATATAATACTATTATAATATTATTAACAACTTTTCTTAAATTTGGCAACGTTTCGTTCATTATAAAAGAACCCAATCAACTTACTGACTAGCTGAAAAGGCTTGTGATACATGGCGATTCGCCTATTAGTTTTTAATTTTGTTTCATATGTTTAATAATAGCTTAATAAGGTCTTATACCAAGGACGAAATATTACCAAATTTAAGAAAAGTTGTGGTTGTGTAATTATTGGGCTGCGTCCCACAGTTTTTCAAGATATATTTTGTCTATATCATGGAGAGGCTGACCAACAATAATTCATCTTATTAATTTTCTTGTACAACAAAAAAGAAAATGTATACTACATTAACAAACTTAAAAAAAAACTATTCCTCCGAGACTGAGTTTACTTCTTAACAAAGTCGATAAAATCAAATACACAAAAAATCCGATGTCTACATTAGCTACACAACCCCATAAGTATATCTAAGTATGAAAAAATTCATAAGGGCGAAATTTCCACATTTATCGCTCGGCTTTAACGCGCTTATTCCATTTCCAGCCCAGAACTAAAATCAACTGCTATATCGATAAAGAAACGTCCTCTCATCCCAGACACTCCTCCCCCCCTTCAGCATCGGCCATTATATTCCATAAAAATTCATGTATACCTTTTCGATGCCGACCCCCCCAGATATACTGCATCTTCTTTTTTTGCCTGCATGTACTCTATTAGCATGACACACACTGGAGATAATATCGCCTTACGGGGAGCCATAAATAAGGTCAGAGCCGGTCACTTTACGTATAGAGGCTCGCAGGCGGCTCCTATTATACGGGTAAGCCCTGCTGTGCGCATTCCCCCGGAGAAAAAAAAAAGAGGA
This sequence comes from Philotrypesis tridentata, assembly GCA_018906965.1. Lineage (NCBI taxonomy): Eukaryota > Metazoa > Arthropoda > Insecta > Hymenoptera > Pteromalidae > Philotrypesis > Philotrypesis tridentata. Next base: position 5,789,555 of record JACCIB010000008.1, on the reverse strand, counting down.
AAGATTCTTATGGATATCCACAAGGCGAGTGAGAGAGAGATGACGTATGGGGGGTTAAAGCGAGCGCTTCTCCTTTTTACGAGCTGCGACCATAAATTGTCCGATCGTCATCGATAACAGTCCGCAAGATACGTTATCTCGTCGTGGAGAGGGAGGGAGAGGGAGGAAGAGACTGGACGTGTGCGCGCTGATAGGAGAGCTTGCGCGACGGGACGGTTTACAAGGATTATTTATTGCCGACACCGGACGGCGCAATCTGTAAATGCGCAGTGTACACAAAAGATGGGTCTGGGATTTGACGCGCCCGATTTGCGAGGAAGGAGTTGATCGCTATGGTCGACAGTTAATTTTTAGTAACTTTAGTTTTTCCTGTGATTCAATACATCGACAGTACCGTATGGAACTTCCAATTATTTGTCGGCAAATGCTTGATAAACCAATTGCTTTAATATTTTGAAAAGTATAGCTGATGCAGTTGTTCAATTATTTATTCTAATTAGTATTATACCAACCATTGCTGTTCTTTGCACAGAATTACATTTTTCTAAAATAAAAATTCATAGGTAATACAAATGCGAATATAATTATAACTTACTTACATTATCGAACAAAAACTAAGGTCATACTAAAAGTGAAAGACATCTACGCTTCGAGTGGGGAGGAGCTTCCATAATCTTTTTATTATTAGAATAAAAGAATAAATAGTGAAAAAAATTGTTAAAATTATAACAAAGCAACAGAGTTGCTTAAAATACATAATAAATATAAAATTACTTTAAAACAAGGCATAGTTGCTCTACGTATAATATAATTGGTTATCATTTCACGAAGTTTGAAACTTATACATAAATAACTCACGGAATGGGATTTGAATAACATCTCGAAACCTTATAATTCAAATGCCATTCCGCAAGATATTTATGTATAAGCTTTAAACTTCATAAAATTATATAGATAACGATATACAATTGGGAGCATCTATATCTTTGTTTTTCGAAAATTTGATGTCATCACCTGTTATATAAGCAGATTAGTTCCTTTTTCGTCTGCCTCTTAAAGTAATTGCAATAATAATTAATTTGATTATTTTGTCAGATTAAATGTGCCTAAAGTATCCCTAATGAACATGCAAAATGCTACAAATGTCGAACAATTACACAGGAAATAAAACTTTATTAAATACATTGCCCAAAAAACCGAACTATATCCATACGATACAACCACACCGGATAATTCACTCCTAAATCTCAGGCCTGCCTCGCCCAATTTGCATCCATAGTTCACCAAATTTTTTTTCTCCCCCCCGTCAAAAAAGAAAACCACCGTAATCGACAACACCTGCGCATGAGAAACGAACTCTCGACTCTTCGGCTAACGGCGTGTCTATTGAAAAGGGCGCGCGAAGAAGACGATTAAGACAGGCGCTGCGGGGAAGCTCGGAGACTGCCTGCGCCACGGAAGCTAAGCCAGCGATAACCGTTGCACGCACGCCTCCTTCCCGGGCGAAACTTGCGCCCGGTCCAAGGCGATTTATCAAAGCTCGCCCGGCGCTTTACGCGACATAACAGCTTATTCATGCGCTCGCGAGAGAGAGAGAGGGCATCATCCCTCCGCAAGAGACACGACGCCACGTATACTTCCGGAAAATTTCACAAAGCCCGTAGATAGCTGCGCCGCTGTCGCCGCTTAATCGACGCTTCTTTTTTTTGGACTCGACTCTCGCCCGTCAATTCTCGTTGCGCCTCGGTCAATTAAAAAAAAACACCGCGAGCGAGAGAAAAACTTTCCGTGTGCGTATATACGTACCGTATAGAGACCACAGAAGCAGCGAGTTTTCCGATACGTCGAGGCGCACACGCCGCAGACACAGCGCAGGAAGAAATAAGCAATCCCCGCGCCCGGAGAGATCTTGTTTATACCGCCGACGAATATTCACGTGGGCTTGCAAAAATCCAAGAATTTATAGCCGAGACTTTGCCACATCCGTTTTTCCAAGGGAGAGACGAGCGCGTCTTAGAGTTTCGCGGACGGAAATGCCGGGACTCTCCAAGTTTCTCCTCTCTCTCTCTCTCTCTCTCTCTCGCCCCGGCGTCGAGTATTGAATTGACGTATAGCGCGGGAAAGATAGCGCGCGCCGAGTAAACAACCGATACACATGTATGGCATTACGTAGACGCATATCGCCCTACGGCCGATGGAAGAAACTATTTTTCCCGCGGAGTCTAGCCCGAGAGATGCACCTTCGGAAGTACGTGAGAAAACATGTAGCACGTAGGGGCGATGTGTTTTTAGCGAGGGGGTGAGGGTGGGGGGGGGGGGAAGGGAAGCCACCGCGTAAACTGCACACAGCACATAGTCACGATCGTGAATCATTCGCGGCCTTGATTTATCAGTCGACATATTTCGCTATGCGGTTCTGCGCTATACACGTGTCTGTGCGCGGCGAGATTTATTCGTAAGGTTCTCGCGATCGACGAGTCGAGACGTAGACAAATTTTTTTCTCTCTCTCTCTCTCTATCTCTCTCTTTCTCCCTTGCCTCTTTCGAAGTAGTCTTGAGACGCCACTAGAGTAGCATAATGACGAACAAGTACTCGACTATGCATATAAGTGTGTTGTAAATTGTGTATATATATATATATATATATTCAATTGATATGTAGTCTGACTGAAAATTATTGTTCTATAATGTATTATTATCTAAGAAAAGAAGTCTGTGATATTTGTACTTTTCTACGCTGTGATATTTTCTATTAAGGCCTTGACCAAACAGTATTATTTTACTCATATTATTTGCATTGTATTTTTTATCGCAGTATCAGTATTTATGTATTTATACGTTTAATATCCCACAGACTTGAGAATGTGCTTTAACAAACCATAAGTTTATCATCTATTCTTAAATTTTGCTACAAGCACGCAAATAATCTATCTATCCATCTCTCTCCTTCTCTATCCCCGGAATATTTGTTTAAACGTTGCGAGTCGACGGGAGGCGCGTTTTTAAGAGCCGCGAGTATCGCGTTCGATGCGCAAAAGTCGAGAGAGCGAGAGAGAGAGAGAGAGAGAGAGAGTTGTACAAAGGTGATATCCGAAGACTTTCAAATTCTTGGAAACTTAACAAGTTACTCACCGGGCGGCCTCTCTCTCTCTCTCTCTCTCTCTCTCTCTCTCTCTCTCTCTCTCTTGCCGCGTGTAAAAGAGAGATGAGAGAGAGAGAGAGAGAGAGAGAGAGAGAGATGAAAGTTTGTTTCAACTTACTTTGACATTCTTTGGTAAATAAGTTCCTCGTTGGGACGGTTAGGATTTCTGCAGCGCGCGCCCGGCCAACTTGCCGCGAGGGTCATGAACGGAAGAAAAGAAATTATGAAACTCGGAAAAAAGAAAACAAAAGCGTCATAAGCGCGTCCCGTGTATATATTCCGTAACTTTTCAACTGCATAAAACTCCGTATATAACCTCGTATTGCGATTTAACTTGCAATTATGTATCGTTCTTGCGCAGCAGCAGCAGCAGTCGTCGCGGCCGATCGCGAAAAAAAGAGGGTAATTATCGTGTGGGTGTTTGGAAAGGCTAATTTTTGCTGAATTTTTGGGATAGTCTTGAGGGATGCTAGGAAACTCAACCCCTGTTGTGTTAAACATTACTTCGTAAAGTAGGAAAGATGTGACATACTTTGTTTGAGCGAGAATTTTATTGAGTAAATATAGGAATTTTTATGTATTTTATACAGTGAAATTTGTACTCATGCAACTGTATTACACTTTACTGTTTTATATAATAATTTTTAATATGATATAATAAGTTTCTCAATGTTATTTAACAAAGAAATAGATTTGTCCAATTGTAACTTTCTTTTTTTTTAAGCTTCACACGATAATTAACTCTTTAAGGTGGAGTTCTACGAAATTTCTTAACTTTTTTGTTTAGTACTAATATGTTTTCAAATTTTGTACATTTATTTGGTACGAAAAGTAAGGACGATTTGGAAAGTTTAAGCAATTTCAACGGTTTATTAACAGAAACATTGCAAATTCATTGCAATAAAAATTAATTATTAAAATTTGGACCAACCAAAAAATTTATAAGTACTTATGAAACCAAGCCGAATAAAGTTACGATCTCCGATTTACAATAAAAAATCTTTAACAAACTCTGAAAAATGAAAAATTGATTTTTATCCTATTAGTCGGTAAAGCTTTTGTTTCTATTTCTAGAATACAAAAAACGTTAGAAAAATTCTATTTCTAAATAGGTGTTCGTAACTTTATTTGGCCCGGTTTCATAAGTACTTACAAAATTTTTTGGTTACACTAAATTGAAACCCAGTGCACAAGAGACTTTCCAAAGAAAGCGTATAATTTTTAACAATGAATTTGCAATGTTTCTGTTAATGAACCGTTAAAATTGCTCAAAATTTACAAATCGTCCTTATTTTGCGTACCAAATAAGAGTATACAAAATTTGAAAAAATATTTGTAGCAAACAAAAAAGTTAAGCAATTTGGCAGAACTCCACCTTAATCAGTTAAGATACCACGCTCCTCTTCAAAATTCACGTCTCATCAAACGACCCTGCGATTCCTCCAACGCATCGAAATTTCCCAACCAAAGTCAAACCAAAATTTTTCATCGACAATCCTGCACATAAAAAATTTGTCTCTCCACAACAAAAGCCATCATCATAGAACTGATTAATAGCGCCGACTCTTTCGAATTAACGCGGCTTATTTACCACTCGTTTACTATATATATACAGAGAATCGAGATCGAACCGAGGTGCCCCATACACACCCACGCCTATATATACATACTCCTGAAATTTGGGGGTCCGCCTCGTGTGCGTCCATCTATATACACACACGCCCACGTGTGTGTGTCTGTGTGTGTATGTGTACGCGCGCGGTATGTCGACTGAATTAATCAATGGATTAAGCCGAGCGAGCGAGACGAGAAAGTCTTCGGGCTTGATGCGTTAGATGGGGTGGACGCGCGCAGAGCGAGTTCCCCGTAACGCGACTCGTTTGTCATCTAAATGACCGGGCATTTAGCGACGCGCGGCTACTTACGCTCGGCGAGAGAGATATATATATATATATATATGTACACGCGCGACTCTCTCTATATTATTGTCCACCGCGTCGCGCGAGACGAGAGATGACGAATTTCACCGAACGCACAGACATACGCGCAGCACTTTGTGCATTATGTATCCCGAGCGAATTAGACTCTCGCTCCAATATGCCTCGCGTGACACGGCTCGTTAGAGAAATAATAATTTGACGCGATGTATCCAGTGCTTTGCCGGGCGAACTTTCCTCCTCTGCTCTCCTCTTGCCTTTCGTCAAAGAGAGAGAGAGAGTGAAAAAGTTTTCGTAATAACGCTCGCGAGAGCTTACGGTTATTGCGATTTTTGTCTTTAATCGAGAACGAGAGCAGCGGAGCAGCATCTGTTTTATCGATAGCGACACGAGATACTGTTTATTGTTTGTGTATACACAAGGAGATGAGAAAAGGCGTATCGCTGTATATGCCTCTCTCTCTCTCTCTCTCTCTCTTGAGTTTGAAGGACCAGGAGAGTCGGACGTAGAGAGAGAGAGACAAGGGCCGGGCATAATGCCGGTAATGGATAATAACCTTCCAATCTATCCCTGCTAATGACCAATACCCTCACACTATCTGCAGGACGAAGCATAGCAGCGGCGGTAGCAGCAGCAGCAGCAGCAGCAGCGCGGAGCAACAGCCGGTGTATCCTAATACGCTTAATACTCGGAGAAACTTGGCACTCAGGACAACTTGAACTAACGGCGGGCCTCCGCAGACTCTGCGCTCTCTGAGTACGTATGCATAACATAGCCGTTACGCTCGCCACGGGTTTCGCCTATATAAGCGCATATCCGCACCAATTTTCGGATACAACTCTTCGCAAAAGTTGCAAATTTTTTTTTTGGGAGGGGGGGGGAGCAACTGCTAGACCGAATTTTTCTCGTTACTTTATAGGTCGAGATAATAATTAGAAAACAAGGATTCATAGATTTTTTTTCTAGAAAACTATGGATCTTTATAAAAATTTCACTAGAACAAAAAAACGTCTTAAAATTCGTCAAAGAATCTGTGGAACTTTTTCAGATTTTTCAAGAACATTTTACGAAATTTCGATTTTTTTGGATTTAATTCCCAAAAATCAAAAATTGTATTGGATCAATCTGATGAATCAATCTGATGAATCAATCTGATGATGAATTTTAAGATAAGATAATGAATCAATCTGATGATGAATTTTAAGATATTTTTGTTCTAATGAAATTTTTATAAAGGTCCATAGTTTTTGAGAAAAAAATCAATGAATTCATTTTTTGTTAATTTTTTCTCGTTTTTTTCGATTCTTTTTTTCTCCGGTAAATAAGTATATCCTACGATCGGCCATGCGCGCGAGTTTTTTCTCTTTCAAAATGACCTAAGGAATGAGAAAAAAACTGAGAGAAGAGTAGGAGTGCCTTTAAAAAAAAATTTTGGGGAGAGCTGCATCCGAAAATTGTTGCACATATATATCGAATTTCAAAAAATAAATGCATTTTTTTTATCTAAAATTCGGAAAAAAATTTTTTTAAGTCAGAGCTTTCGGACCAATGGGACTTTCGTCTGTAAGCCAAAAGATGATGAAAAATGCCGAGGAACATGGGAAATATAGAATATGAAAATTTAACGAGACGTTTAAAGGGAGGCATATGGAGTAAAAAGAAAAAATGGGTTATTCGGAATTTTTATTATTATTTTTTTTTTAGCGGGCATAACTTTTTATCAGAGCATTGAAACTCGGCATATTTGTTTTTAAATCAAAGCTCTTTTTGATACTTTATTATAGTACAATTTGAATTTTTAATGGTACCTCGGAAACATTCCTAATTGTTATTATTCCAGTATTTTGACGTACTAAAAATTTTGTAAAAAAAAACGTAAAATGGTTCAGAAATATGGTTACTAGCAACTTTTCCCATGTTCCTCTGCACTTTTAACTATCTTCCGGCTCACAGAAGAAATTCCAATCGGTCCGAAACCTCTAGCTTTAAAACAATTTTCTGATTTCTAAACCAAAGAAAAGTGCATTTTTTTTAAATTCGACATACACTTACGCAGGCGAGGAAAGCTTCGACGCGTATGTAATCGAAAATCAGCCTGTCGCATTAGCGAAAAAACGAATCGCAGAGAGGAAGGGAGAAAAATTAGAGCGCGAGCGTACCTGTCGACCTGAAATAATTAATACGAGCACTCTGGGGAGGAAAAGGGACGAGAGAGTGAGAGAGAGAGAGGCAAAAGAGCGAAAACGAGCGCAAACTTGTCAGACAAAAATCGCGCTCGCGAGAGAGAAAAGTGAAAAATAGTTGAAACGACAAGAGAGCCAGAGTGAGAGAGAGAGAGAGAGTAATGGGAGCTGAAGGAGAGCTTGCATAAAAGGAAAAAGGAGAGAGACGACTCTCTCTCTCTCTCTCTTTATGGTAAAAAAAACTAGGAAAAAGGAGCGAGACGAGAGAGTGAGAGACGCGAACGAAAGAGCAAAACTAGTCAGTCGATAATAACGCCATCTGGCCTGCGTCGCGAAACTTTCCGACGGAGTTTTAATAACCAGCTGCCTCGAAAGCTGACGATCGTGACAGCGGTGTCTACTACGCAAACAGCCTCTCTCTCTCTCACTCTTTCTCCTCGCTATTCCGAATTTCACGACTCGGCACTGAGAGAAAGCAAGAGAGAGAGAGAGAGATTCTCGAATTGAATTTTCATTATTTTTACACTTATTCATCCGTCGCGTCACGAGAGCGAGCGATTTGCAAATTAAGCCGGCTTTTACGTATGCGCGCAGCCTCTCCGCGCGCGAGAGAGTTTCAAAACAAACTCGTCGAACGATTAATTTTTCTGTCGCAACACTCGTCGCGCTCGAAATTTAAAGACGACTAAGCGAACAAGTATAAAGGAGAACAGTCCGCCGCGTCCATCCTCTCTCGCGATAAATCACAAATCCACTCAATTCTCAAGAAGCTTCCTCCTCCGCGTCGTCTCGCCACCTGTCAAATGCAAAACACGAGAGCGAAGGGGAGGGGGGGTGGTCCCCGTTAAAGAAATATTATTGGGCTAATTGCGATAAGCCGCTCGCTCGAGGAGAAGAGAAAAAAAGAGCCCTCGATCCTCGCCGGAATGAGAGATGTCAGCCGAGAGGCCGAGAGATTTTTCCCTCGTTTTTAAACGCGCGCCACTCGACTGCATTATACATGTATATACGGCCGCGTATACGCGACAAGCCCGGCGCGTAATTGAACAAAGCCCTAGACCTTCGCCGGCCGCGAAACACTCGCGGAACACTCGCAATATTCCGAAAAAAAAGAGGAAAGAAAGGAAAACGAATCTCGTCGAGGCGGGCGGACGGACGACGTCGCCTCGAGGAGAAGTGATTACGGGAGGAGAGGAGGACGGCTGTGTGTCGTCGGCAAGATTGTATATTTTAGGTGGGGTGAGAGAGAGTCGTAATTAACGTGGACTCGAAAATCTGCGTTGATTCTTGCGTTTGTGCATTCTGTATCAATTATGTTCTGGTAATTTCGATCATATTTTGGCTATCATTATAATATATGGTCATAATTTATGACGAGTGTTATTGCAGTATAATACTGTCTTAACTGATTGCTTCTACATACTTACATACGTACTGATGAGCACATGGTTGTGACAAGAGGTTTTTAACCTCTGTATTTATAATGGCTTGACAAGGTCCCACAATAGAGGACGAAACGTTGGCAAAAAATATTAGATGTGTTATTATTGTTGTGAAATGGATAATTAACCTTCCACAACAAATAAGGGTTTCCTCCCACGTTTGAAGAACTTGCAAATTTTGGATGTATAAGAATGGCGAGGATTAACAATAATAACTTAACTGATTACGATACTATATGAGTATATTATGATCATAACTAATCATACTTTGTACTAATGAGGGCAGGGGTTCATAATGATATTATAGGCTATCATTCAGCATATTATCATGATAAACCCGATGTATTTTCAACCAGAACTCGTATAACATTCGAACGATCAATGCTTCGCTTCTAATATAAAAATAAGTTCCCATCTTTTTGTTTTCTCATGCGCATCGACATTTCGAGCGACATAATGACCCACTGAAATCCAAACAATAATCTAATAATTATAACGAATAATATTTCGCGAGAAAAATAACGTGTACACCTTTATATACACATACACGAGAGTTTTTATATTAACAAGCCATAGCGTTCTCTCCGCTGTATCAACATCGCTCTCTCTCTCTCTCTCTTCTCGCGCCGCCGCCGCGACGAAAGTTAAGCGAGCCATTAGTATCTCGTATTTGCGCTCTCCTACCGACTATAAGTACTACTTCGCTCGTTTGATATTAATGTTTTTCTTGCGACGCCGCCGTCGCCGCCGTCGTCGCCGTCGTCGTCTTCCGGTAATTACAGCTGCAAACAGACGCTGCAATAGGGCTCCGCTCCCGAAATAACCTTTCATCAAGATCGAGTCAACTTTCTTCGCGTTCAAAACAATATTTATGTATTCCCGCATTATACACCGCGCGCGCGACGAGTCTACGTATGTATGGCGTTCAATTACGCCATACACACAGATCCGTGCGCGTCACAACTTTTTCTCCCTTTCGGCGGAGAGAGTATAATTTTTCGTGAACACACGGCAGACGTCAAGTGTCTCCTACGTCGCGCCGCAGTGACAGCACCGCATTATACGAGATTATAACGAAACATAAGTTGTCAAAAGCGTGGGTGTGTGTGTATACATATACTATGTGTGACACTAGTGGTATAGGAGGCGATATATATATATATATATATATATATGGGAGCTCGCTCTATACTCGCACGCGATTCGTCAGGGGCATCTGCGCGCTCGCGAGTTTGGCCTTTCGAGGAAAATTAGTAATAATCCCGTCTAATCAGTAGGCAGTTGAGGGTAAATCGAGGCTGAGAGAGAAGATTGTGTTACGCGTCTTGGGAGGATGCATCTCTCTCTCACACACACACACCCCCGCGAATGGCTCCAGCAAACAAAATCGTCCGGCCAGCCGGCGCTACGTCTCCAAATGCTCGCTCATTTGTCTCGCGCGTCCTGGCGAGCACTCGCTCTCTTTCTCCTCGGCTAATGAAATTATGGCTCGTGAGAGACAGAGAGAGAGAGAGAGAGATACTAGTCTGCTCGGGTCATCTTTCGAAAAGAGAGGAGACGCCTTATTTTCTACCCTCTCGCGCGATCTGTACTTGCCCATCCCCCCCCCACCCCTCACTCCTTGCTCGCACTTGGCGTAATGCGCAATGCGGATGACGAGAATAGCGCATTTTTTTTCGTCTTTGATTGTTCAGCATTATTTTTAAAAACATTTTAGTTGAAAAATACTACGATATTGTGCGTGGACCTTAGTACACGATCAAATCTCCTGGAAAAATGCACTTTCCGGGGGTCCAGAAATCGAACATTTTTTTTTTAAAGCTAGAGGTCTCGGACCGATGTGACTTTCCTCTGTAAGCCGAAAGGTTGTCAAAAGTGCAGAGGAACATGGGAAAAGTTACTAGTAACCATATTTCTGAGTTATTTTACGATTCTCTTACAAAAAATTAATGAGTTAAAGCTCTGGAATAAGAACAACTATGAATGTTTGCGAGGCGCAAATAAAATTTCAAATTGCACTACAATAAAGTAGAACAAACGAGGTTAATTTAAAAAAAAATATGCCCAGATTCGATGCTCTGATCGAAAGTTATGTCCGTTTAAATTAAATAAAAAATAAATGATAATCCGAATAGTCGATTTTCTTTTTTTCGCCATATACCTCCCCATGTTAAATTCTCATGTTCCATGATTCCCATGTTCCTATGCATTTTTAACTTTTGGATTTTGTCGAGGGAGGAAAAGATACTTTTAGTATTCAAAAATTAAAATGCGAGTTCACATAAATAAACATTGTAATGTTCATTCCTAAAAGAGACACTATATACGGCATTTCATTTAAACGTCAAGCCCAGATTTAAACCTTGAAACTATATTGCGGCTAACGTACAACTATGCAAAGATTTCGTATATTGCAAGTGAGTCAAACTATTAGTATGAATTTTTAATACAACCTTTTTCATCTTAATTTTTTTATACATTTTTATTACACTCAAATCTTGATTTCGAAAGCCAACAAGTTTTAAGAGAATACCGAGAGAAAAAGTATTCACAGAATAATCCTACAAAATTTTCTCGTAAAGAAGAAGAGTAAATGAACCTTGAGAAATGAAGTTCCCAAACCATTAAGCATTTCCTAATTTACTACTCTCCAATTTTTCATCAAAAAATTAAATTATATATAAAAGTGAATCAACCCTTTAACAGTCCTCCCAATCTTATCCCATATCGAGTCCCGCAAGGTTACACGCGCGCGTATATATCTCACCTCATGATCGTCGCGGTAGCAGTAGCACCGCTGCGCAATTAATTCGCGAGAAAACTATCTGTTTCTTCGTTATATTCCTCCGCGGAGTCTCCGCCTGGCACCTTTGTTCCCGGACTCCTTCGGAATCCCTAACGAAACTAGCGTCACACGCATGCGATCTTCTCTCTCTCTCTCTCTCTCTCCAGCTGCAGAGAGACGGAGAAAGCCGTCGCCTTATACTCCCGGGACACGACGAGGCGGAGGAAAATTGCCGGAGAAACTTGTTTCGCAGATATCTCTTTGAGTACTTCTCCGTGTCTCCCCCCTCCCCTCCTCTCTCTCTCTCTCTCTCTCTTTCGGATGATGTTGCCGTCCGGATATTGCGACGTCTTCCGCACACTCAGACTCCCGAGAAACGCGTCCTGCAGCTGAGAAAATCCGCCGCGCTGTTTATGACTAATCTTTTTCAATCGGCCGCGAGACAGTCGACGCACGGAAATCAGTAGTACGAGAAGCCAATGGTCGACCGTGAATAATTTTGGGAAGATATAAAAAAAAAACGGTGGCGGCTTGTACTTTAATGGCCCCCGCGGACAGAGCGTGTAATCCCGGCAATAAATCTGATATTAAATACACCGCGTCGTTGAGATCGGGAATGAAAAGCCACTTAGCATAATGAGCTTAAAGCACAAGAGAGAGAGAGAGAGAGAGAGAGAGAGAGAGAAAAAAGCCCATCGGAGAATTTTCCTGAATATAAATAAGCGATTAACGTGTCGTTTGTAAGCCGAGCATGGCTGTCGGCCTAATGAAAAGAAAGCCCCATCCCCTCTCTCGCGAGTCACCTTTCTCAAAGACACGCCATACAGCCCGGCTTATCTCTTGCGCTTTTTCGCTTCTCGTTTTTCCGCCTCGAAATTAGCCTCCCGCGTGGTATTAGACCAAGAGAGTGAGAGAGAGAGAGCGTTTAAGATGCGCCGCGGGCTACGCTATAGGATAGGAGCTTGGCCCAAAAGATCCGGTATCGCGCTGTACGAGAGCTGGTTGCGGGGGTGTGTATATGTATAAGGTGTACGCAGGCAGCGCGTAAATAGCTACTTGTCGGATCGTTCCCGGTTTATAGGAGAGTCGAGGCAGAGAAGTAGATTAGCTCGGCGTAATATACGTCTATACGCCCTGGGTAGGTGTATAGCTGTATGGCAATGACGTTAGATACAACGATTAAATCACTTCTGCGAGAGGAGTACATGTATACGGCTTGATTCGGAATCTCTGGCACATAATTTGTCGGGGGATGTTGTGTAAGGATGCTGCCGCTGCTGCTGGTGGGGCTGTGTGTGTTGGAAGATTTCGCAGACTTCAGAAGAGCATATGGCATTTGCAATGTTTCCTGGCGGGAATTTTGCTATGAAATAGGGTAGGGCTATGATGATACTACAATTTATGACGTGTATTGTCAAATATAACTGATCGTATTATATTAGTGATCATATTATAATTGTGATTCATCATATCGTTACATCGTACGAAGACTATAGGATAATTCAAAAAATACGTATTTTAATTTGCCGTTTTTAGAGAATTAGGATCGATCAATTCGCCAAGGATGTGATCAACTTGATATTTAATTCGCATGTTATAGTAATGTGATGGTAACATAATATAATCAGCCCGTACGAAGATTAGGACAATTTTAAAAAAGACCTATTTTGATTTGTTATTTTCAGAGAGTCCCCGTGAATTAATTCGTCAAAGATCTGAAAAAATTTTAAATATGCCAATTATATATTTCAAGTTTTTCAGATCCTTGACGAACTGATTTACGCGGAATAGGTCTTTTTTAAATTGTCCTATAGCCTTCAGACGGGGTAACGATATTATGTTACCACCACATTACTATAATTTGTAACATATTTCGCAACAATGACATTATAGGCTACACTATGATCATTCGACACAAAATATAACATATTATCATGACAAAATTCGATCAACTTTCTACCAGGGTTGTGAATTAAATTAAATTAAATTATTTTGTAAATATTTTAATACCCCGGTAGAAACTTAACGATAAATTAGCTATATTATCGTTAAGTTTTTACCAGGGTATTAAAATATTCACAAAATAATATAATTCGAAATCTTGTAGGAATATTGCAGTGGCATAGGGTTGAAAATAATGAAACTTAACGATAAATTAGCTAATTTCGTTATGAGTTAGCTAATTTATAACGAAATTAGCTAATTTATCGTTAAGTTTCTACCACACATTCCAAAAAACCATTTCTCACGAAGATTACTCAACCCCTCAGCAATATTTTCAACTCTACCACTATACAATATTCCAACAAGATTTCTAATCCTATACACATACCCAAGAGACCAAATCCTAAATTTCCAAGCTCGATCCCCCAACTCTTCTTCCACCTTCCCGCGGCAGTATTTTCGACTCCAGCCCCGCGACAACCTCGCGGAACGAAAAAAAAAGTCTCCTCCGCAAATCCCCCGGAATTCCCGATCCACTCCAAGTATTTCCAACTGGCCAGAGTAGACGTCTATGAGCGGACCATCAATTGGCCGCGGCGTAATTAAGAATCCCAAAGACAGCCGTCTCTCGCATTCAACGATCCTTGTCACCCGACCCGCGACTATATGCAGACCGAGAGAGACAGAAAGAGCACGTCGTCTTTGCCGGAGACGCAGAGCAGCGTAACCCATAGAGCCTATACACATCGTATGTGTGTGTGTGTCGCAGGCCACGGCGCAGCGAGTTTAATTCGAGCTTCGCCCTAAGAAATTCGTCGCGGTCGCATAGCTCAAGGAACTTCCCTGATTGTGTGTCCAGTCCCCGGGAGTTGTTACGCGGTCGGCGGTCAGCGCGACCGCGACTATTTATGCCCCCGCGCGCGCGCGCACACACGTATACTCTCGCGATAGCGCGCGAGACAGTTTCTCTCCGTATGGCGGGGCGACGTCGCTGCCACTATACTCGCTAATGGTTATGGTAATTACCGCGGCCTGCCCAACCCTAATTGCGAGCAATGGAATTACGAAATATCAAAGTTCGCTGGTCTCACGCGTGTACGGGAGCTGCTGGCCGGCTGCGAGCGTGTTTATAAGAGCGAAGCGACTATACACGCCCCACCCCCTGTCCCGCCTTCCAAGTTTCCGCGGAGAAATTTCAAGTTTGCCGTCTCGCGAGGGTGGACTCTGTGTTTCTTGCGCGACGACGACGGCCGGCCAGTAGCGCGTCCTCTCGCCGCGAAATTTCGATATTTCCGTGAGGAGAGTAAGAGAGAGAGCTTTTCGGAATGCCGAGAGCGCCTATGGCCGAAATGCGCGTCTGCGGTGCTTGGAATTGCGGGGAGAGAATAACTGACCTCTCGTATAACGTATACGCGCGAAGGAAAAGTGTATTATACCGCGGGAAAAGCGAGAAAAACAAGGGTGAAATATATCGGGGAGCGATCGAGTGTACGCATATAGCCTCGATTTATAACGCGATAAATTGCCGGATGCGCTACGCGCAGAGACCGGCTTTTCCGCGGTACGATTCCCAATCTTTCTCTCTCTCTCCCTCGCGGACGTCGGTAATTATTTAACGAGAGAGACCTATCCAAGCGAGAAATGATGGAGAGTCGCCTGACGGTCCATAAAAGTTGGGGAAATAGCGCGAGCTATATCATTTCGATGTACACGAGCGATTCTCCGAGAAAAATGCAGTTTTCGGGGGGGGGGGGGGTCCAGAGATGGAAAAATGTTTTTTAAAGCTAAAGGTTTCGGAGCGATCAGATACTTTCTTCTGTATAAGGCAAAAGATTGTCGAAAATGCAGAGGAACATGGGAAACGTGATGCATGAGGAGGTATATGAGAAAAAAAGAAAACCGGCTATTCGGATTTTTATTTTTTTAACGGACATAACTTTTGATCAGAGCATCGAATCTGGGCATATTTTTTTTAAATGAAGTTAAACTAATTTGAAACTTTATTTGTGCCTCGGAAACATTCATAGTTGTTATTATTTCAGTGTTTTGACGCATTAATTTTTTGTAAAAAAAAAAAGAGTACTAGCTTTTCCTATGTTCCTCTGCACTTTTGACTATCTTTCGGCTTACAGAAGAAAGTCCAATGGGTCTGAAACCTCTAGCTTTAAAAAAACAATTTCGATTTCTCCACACCCCCGAAAAGTGCATTTTTCCCGGAGAATTGGCCATATACGTAAAAAATCGCGCGCCGCGCGCTTTTCTCACGCTTTATTCCCCTTCATACTCACATTTACGCCGCAGAGGACGACGACGACTACTGGGAGAGAGAGAGAGAGAGAGAGAAATGTGTTTATCGGCTCCTCTCTCCTCCCCCTCCCGACATATCTAATTCGCGCGAGAGCCTCGGAACGGCTGACATTCTCGGGAAAATGTTTTCTCTATTTGCCCTTCTCGGGACGTGCGGTCGCGACTACATTCCGAGAGAACGAGAGAGAGAATTTTCCGGAACTGTAAAGCCAGCGGCGCGCGAGTCCATTCTTATTCCCGCGAAATAATCTTAAATCCTGTTTGCCGGGACCTGCGCCGGTCGGCAACGGCGGCGGCTCCGCACAAAGGAGCCATACATACGATATGTAGAGCGAGTATATGCGGGCGTGTGCGCGAAAGGCTAATACTGCGCCCGAGACGTGATCGGGATGCCTTAGAGCCTTCCCAGCCTTTTCTTTTATTATCCCCAACTGCTCCTCTCTCTCTCTCTCTCTCTCTCTCTCTCTCTCTCTCTCTCATTCTCGCACTCTGTATTATATGGACGTACTTTTCCGACACTTTTTTCCCTTCAACCCCCCCTCCCACCCTCTCACTCGCTCTATCGGCCGAATCGATAATGAGGATGTATAATACACGTCGCCGTTGCTCGTATCCAGCGTTGAAATACTAGAAATACGTATCGTCGACTCATCTAAAATAAATTTCAGTCCCGCCACTCTCCGCGGGTTCCGCGCGCGCACGTATACACGCATTATTGAAAACGTTATCGGAGCAGCGCGCAGCGGTATATAGCGCGGTATATAGCGACACGACAAAAGAAAACTTTGTCGGCGAAATCCGATCAATCTCTCGTCGCTGCGCGCGAGATAGAGAAAGAGAGAGAGAGCGAGTGTGTCACAGGACGCAGCGGAAAATTTCTAATTTAAACTCCCGCTATTTTTAATTAATCGATCAAGCTCTCGCTCTCTTTCCCTCTCAGCTGCCGCCTGCGCAAGCTCTCTCTCTCTCCAACATTTTGAAACGTCGCGTTAAAAGTTTCGCGGCGCACACGTCCGGCCAACATCTAACCTTGCGCGCGGCTGTAGCGCCGGATTTTTGGGAGGAAAGGAGGCAGAGAGAGAGAGAGCTGAATAATGTCTGGAGCCGACAGATTCCATTCTGGATTGCAGATACGCCCGCGCACACACAACAGCGGCAGCGGCGCAAGCTCCGCAACCGCAGCTTAACGCAAAAGTTTCGCGGCACACTGGCCGCACACGCGAAATACCTTGCAGGTGAAATGACATCGCTTACACGCGGGTGTATATACGCTATATATCGTATACGACTCTGCGCGCTGTGCGTATATATATACGGGTAGAGCGCGTTGCTCTCGATTCGATTAAAATTCGGTCCGCGTCGACGCGGAAAAATTCTATGTCGAATTTTAAGCAACAAATCCACTTTTTTTTGGTCTGGAATTCGCAAACAAAATTTTTTAAGCTTGAGCTTGCGGATTAATGGGACTTTGTTCTGTAAGCCAGAAGATGATGAAAAATGCCGAGGAACCATGCGAAATATAGAATATGAAAATTTAACAAGGGGAGGCGTATGGAGAAAAAATTGGCTATTCGGATTTTTATTATTTCTTTTTTTTTAAAAGGGCATAACTTTTGATCAGAGCATCGAAACTTGACATACTTTTTTTTTAAATTAAAGCTCTTTTGTAATACTTCATTATGGTGTTATTCGAAGTTTTATTGGTACCTCGGGAACATTCGCAGTTGTTATTATTCCATTGTTTTGACGCATTAATTATCTGTAAAAAAAAGCGTTAAATGGCTCAGAAACATGACTACTAGTAATTTTTCCCATGTTCCTCTGCACTTTTGACTATCTTTCGGCTCACCGAAGAAATTCTAATCGGTCCGAAATCTCTAGCTTTAAAACAATTTTCTGATTTCTAAACCAAAGAAAAGTGCATTTTTTTTAAATTCGATGTACACTTACGCAGGCGAGGAAAGCTTCGACGTGTATGTAATCGATATTTTTTCGATCTCTAGACCAAAGAAAACTGCATTTTTTCATTGAAATTCGACATATAGGACGCACAATGACGCGCGATTCAGCCCATTGTCGACTGGCTGTTAATTAGCCATATATCCAGGCGCGCTGTGTATAGGAGACGAGACGAGCTGACTGTGCCTCGAAATCGCTACCTTATATAACGCGCATTACAGCGAGGGATGCTGTACCACGTATAGCGAGCCTCGCATTCGTCTGTCTCTCTCGCGTATTATATTGTTCGACAAGCAACTCGCACTTCTTGGTTTATACGGTTATTGCGACGAGCGACGCTGGAAATTTCGCGCCGCGCCGCGCGTAAAGCCATATCATTACACAATGCGCGATACATACGCGCGCGTGCGGGGCGAATAAAACCTAGAGACGACTAGTCGTCGTCGGGATCAATGCTGTGGATGTGCGCTGGTGCAGCTTTCCCCGGAATCGCGAGGAGATTCGAATTCGCGTATGCGTTGTAATATATAATAATGTCTGAAAGTTAATTTGAAATTCGAATTTCGCGCGGAAATTGCGCGGCGGGAGAAAGAAATGAGCGTTTGAAAAATTTCTGCTTGGGCTTGTTATATGGATGGTTTTGCAAAGTTTCAATTTTCAAACTTTTTTTATGCAATAGGGAACTATCGTTAAGATTATTAAGAGGATTATTAAGAACGATATATGAGGTTCAAATGTTGTACGACGTCACTAGTTCCCTTGATATAGGTATACTAACTACGGACGGAACTTGTGACGTCACACACTTTGATCTCTTATAATTTTGTTAATAATAATTTGTACGAAAAAAGAAAAAATACGTGTCCATTATTTTTCGATATTCTATATATGACGGATCTAATAGGTTTTTTCATGATAGTTCCCTATTATTGTTAGTCATCCTCTTCATGACGCAGACAAAAAAATATGTACAGACAATTGTGGGAGGCAGCCCTCGTGAATAATTAGTAACCCAACTTTTCTTTTTGGCAACATTTCATCCCTGGTAGAAGACCTTATCAGGCCAACCTTATCAAAGGTGTGAAATAAAATTAAAAACAAACAGACGAATCGCCACGTGTCACAGGACTTTCCAGCTACTCAGAATAATAATGTAATTATTCACAAGAACTACCTCCCACAGTTATCTATATATATTTTTTTGTTTATTGATGCAAATGTGTATATGTATATAAATTCAAATTTTCACTTAATTCTCGAGGGCACTAAAATAAAAATTACATCGTATAATCTCGAACGGATAGCCCAAACAGTGCGTTACACATCCGCAGAAAAAACAAAAAATTAATCGAGCGTATAGACTTTGGACACACATATCTCTACCGCAGCATGGGATCCATTGACCCTTTCCAGGGCACGCTAAGCCCTCTGCAAACGAAGCGTGAAGTAGTAGGTGGACGGGTTTATCTCGGAAAATATGAAATTCGCCAGGGGAGCGCGTTATGACGATTCTGGGTCAATATTTTCCGTAAATATACGGGAAAACACTTATCCCAATCGACGTACGCGCGATCAGCTTTCAGCGCCGATCTATATACACACATATATATATATATGAGTAAGCAGTGGCCGCTCGTCCTTATTGACACTGCGTAATTGGATATCCGCATTTTCCCGAGTGAACTTCTCGTCTTTATATACATTTCTATGTATAATACATACCTCGAGGAGATAATCTCTAATCACACACGATAACACTCGATCTGTATGCGGCAAACAATTCCAGAGTGCATGTACGAGCAAAGTTCGCGTTTCATTCGCCAACGACCGCATACACACGCGTATAGCAGCCTCCGACGAAACCTCCGGCGTAGTCCTTCGCATGCAAAGTGCGCCCGAGGAGCCAAGGGACAAACAGAAAAAAAATTAAGTAAAATCGATTCGCTATTTTTTCCCTCTCCCTCTCTCGCATCTGCAGAAAAAGTCCTCTAATCTCCAGTAGCGCAAAGACAGACGTTAAAGCTCCGTCGCTGCGCGACTGTATATAGAGCATCGAGTCGTCGTCGTCGTCGTCGAGAGCCGAGCGAAAGGGCAAGAGCAGCTTGTCGACAATTAGAATCACTAAGGACCCCGGACCCGAGCGCCCGCGTACAAGACTGCGCGAGAGCGGGAGAAAAGAGCGGTGGGGGGGAGGAGAGGGGGAGCATTACCGTGTGCTTCTGCTCGAGGAAAAAGTTTAATTATAAACAGCGAGCGAGGCGCTGCGCTGCAGAGACAGGACGCGCGCAGTCACGAAGCCCCCCCCCCCCCACCGCCACCCCGCGAGAGAGAGAGAGAGAGACAACTCGAGGAGAGCGATTCCCCTCCCCCACCCCCTTCCGCTCGACGTGTACATAGAAGCGAGACAGAGAGACAGAAAATCTGGAGGAAGAGGAGGACGCGTAAAGGCTCGACAGGCAAATGGTCACGGCTTAGCGCGGCACGTTCAAAACTCTTTCTCGGCCAAACGAAGGGAATCCGTCCCGGAGATTATCCTCGGCTTCAAAAAGTTGTTAATTACTTGGATTTTCCTCATCCCTCCCCTCGCTACACTGCTGTACTTCGCGCAGCGGTCGCTTCGCTCGCTCGACGTCTCGCAACGGCTGTGTCTATATACACGTTGTATAGGCTCGTGTACAACAATCTGCATCCTGTATATACCTTTATTTTTTTTATGACGTGTATATATATCGACCGGATATTGTATACAATATTCAATCGCCTCGAGCCTCCCCCTCCTCCTCCTCTTAGCTTTGCAACCGAGCCAATCGCAATTAGCCGGCGTCGCTGATCATCGGACCTTATATTGCCGAGGATGAAAGCCGCTCTCCGCGCGCGCGCCTAGGCTTAATCGCCCGGCTGTTTTAATTAAGATCGAAGCCATTTGGAGAACGGAGCCCCCCACCCCCTGAAGGGAAGACGGCAATGAAAAAAAAAAGGAAAAGAGAGTCGGATCGCTCGCCACTATCGCGATATATATTGCGATATACGACGCGCTGCAAGCTTGAAAATCGCCAACGACACGATTCTCCCCCCGCCCGCCCCCTACCTCTCGTATATTTATGCCGATATCGCGCAAGCCACAACGGCTGCAAAGACGACAGCTGCACGAGTCTCTCTCTCTCTCTCGGGCCTCTACACCGCGTCGTGTCCCCTCTGCTGCTGCTGCTGCTCGCGACGTCGTCGTTGTTGTTGTTCCGAAACTGTTGTCGGCAAAATTAGCGAGCGACGTTAACGATATTTGTAGCCGAGCAGTCAAACTTCCTATATACCTCCGACGCGGCGGCCCTGTGCAGTGTACGCGCGTGTACGGTCAGCGCCACACGGCCGCCGCTGTAAAGTCAGCGGCCAGTCGCGACATACCGCTGATGCCTCCGCCTAATGGTCAAGTGTGTGCTGCCGCTGCTGCTGCTGCACGCACACGTCGTCTGCCCCGCAAAACGATCCTCGACCTTCTTGTGTACTTGTATGTATACATAGATGGTGTGTACGAACGCGCGGCGCGTATATATAGGGTATAAGCCATCGAAGCTCTCCGCGAAGGCGAGAGGCAAGTTTCGCGGAAGTTTGTAAGCCGCGTATACGACGCTTGTATGCGCATATACAGACGCGCGCGCGTACGTCGAACTGTAACTTAATCGATTATGCCTTTGCTGAATGCGAAAATTTAATGCGCGTACGCGGCTAGTCGAAGAGAGAGAGAGAGAGAGAGAGAACGCTAACGATATGTGTTGGCTAATTTTTGGTTAATTTGCGGGTCGAAGGCGCTATGGTGTGGAAATGTTGTTGGTTGTACGTAGTTAAGTATATTCTGCACATGTGACGGTCAGAGAAAACAGGTCTTTTCAAAACTGTAGAATTGAAGAGTATACATGTCAGTTTCAGAATATATTTAACACGGGTGTAAGTAGTTGTTATTGATTAGTTGATTGTAAGAATGATTTCATCGCGATTTCGGGTGTACTTTTGGTCAATTTTAAACAAAAGTAATGTGTTCTTCACTTGGAAGATCAGAGCTAAGAGGAGCAGACTATATCTTACGGACTTTCAAGCTGCTGACTGGTCATCGCGAGATCTATCGAGAGGTTCCAGTTCCAGCCAGTTCGCAGCTTAATCATCTTGGACCAGCGCGAATTGAAAACTGCTCCAATTTCAAGTTAAAATTGGCCGTCATCCTAGGGTAACGAACGACGAGCCTTTGTATTGTTCAGTCGACTATGTATACGGAGGGACTTCGAGTGGGAAGGAGGAACTCCTTTACTCCGACATATTCCAAGGCTTCCTCCTCTGAATTCTAAAGTCCACATAGATAAAAGTTTCAGTTGATGTTAGAAGAATCTCATCAGACGCTGCGTCGAGTCAGATCAAAAATATCGATAAAAATCTGGGTGATGAGAAACATTGCAGAATCAAACATCATCGAGTAGACTTTCCCAGCCACCTCATCAAATCGTCCCAGTCATCCCCCAAAACCCATCATTCTCCCATCACCACTTCTCCAAATCCGCGCGCAGCCTTCCTCCACCTACTCCGTCCTCTCTAACCGCGAGAGGCTCCATAGAAATCCTCGTTCTCTCTCTCTCTCTCTCGACTTGGCTCTCGACTCTTTCCCCGCAGTTGTGCACATCAGAGGCGGCGATACACATCCAGAGAATGAGCTGCTACACGTCGACCAGTAATTGGCGCGAGAGAGAGAGATAGAGAGAGATCTTTGTCCGGGTGCTAGAATCGTCCTACGCCAGTGCAGCATTGTCGCGTCGCTCTCTCGCGCGCGCGCGCGCCTCTCGCGCATAGTTCGCTGGGCTCATTCAGCGGATTAGCCGGATCCGAGCGAGCCCAACTACGTCGCGTAATTGCTCCGCGAATTTCAATAGATCCGCGGCGTAAGGTCACGTCGCGAAATTGCGTATACCTGCAGCGCTCTCCGCTCTCGCTCGCTCGGCAAAGTCGCGCAGCCGTTCGCCGCATACGGGAGGCAGGCCCTTCGTCCCGCAGCGTACACGTGTGCGGGGGGTGGGATAATAATGAACGACTTTTCTGCTCTGCGGTGCGGTCTAACGAGCTTTTTTTCGCGAAAGAAGGGCGTGTGTATATAGTATATACATAGTATAGACTATACGTACACGTGTATACACTTTCGGGATATTTTCGTGTGCAACGCACGACGGGGAAAAACGTCTATTTTCGAAGCCGCGCTCGCGCGACATAACCAAAAAAAAGGGAAGGGAGGAGGGGTGGGGGGTAGAGGGAAAATAAAAAGGAGAGCAAGAAACAAAGCGAACTCGATATACATAAGGGGGAGAGAGAGAGAGAGAGAAAGAGGCGGCGCGCAGCGGCGCGAGAAATTCCGCGTTTCTAATGAGCAATCCTCTGCTTATACTGGCAGCTCGACTGTTGCTCTGCCGCTGCCTCTGCTGCCCTCTTAATTAATGCAACTTTTATTATTGTTTCCTTGAACAATTCAACCGCACTCAACTCTCTCTCTCTCTCTCGCGTGGCTCTCTCCCTTTAAACTTTCCTCGCGGGCCGCAATAGCCACATGCCTTCCAGCCATATAGTCTCATCCTCACCCCCCTTCCCACCCTCCCCCCCGCACCTTTCTACACACTGTATACGGCATATTTTTTCTTTTCTCGCTCTACACGTCAACGACGAGCGCACATTTTTCTCTCTCTCTCTCTCTCTCTCATTCCTGCTCTGTTTCTCTCCTTTCCCTTTTTTTTCGACGCGTACCGCACACTACTGCAGCAGCAGCAACAGCAGCAGAAGCCGCGAGAGTTATTCAAGCAGTGGACGACGACGACGACGACGACGACGACGACGTAGACGTCGACGTGGAGGCTACACTGCGCGACACACACACGAGGGCGCACTGCAAAATGCAAGAGGACGCTCCAAGAGAACACTGCGCGGCAGAACTGGCGCGTGTTTAACTTTGGAAATTATAACTCGAAGCCGCGCTGTTATATATATATACAATATACATATATGGCAGCTACAGACGTCCGCCGCAAAAGCTCACCGGTTATACGTGTGTATATACGCATGTATATATGTACTTCGGACGTTGCGCGGAGAGAGTCGTCGTCGTCGTTGTCGTTGCTTATTGCGCATACACGTGGACTAGATCTTTTTTAGCGATAAGGCGCAGCGCACAACGTATATTATACATATGTATAACAACCGACAGCTTCTCTTATTTTTCGTTCAATCTCGCACTCGACGTAATATCGAGAGACAGAGAGAGGGAGGGTTTGGGGGGGGGAGAAAATACATATATATATATAGCGCGCGAAATCGAACAAAGGCTCGCGCTCGTGATAAGAGCCCCGGCGACGGTCGGCGTCGTCGTCGTCGCTGCGCGCGCGGAAATGGGAGAGAGGAGCGACGGCTACGCGGACAATGGAGAGCCGACGGGAAAAACAAAAAGTCTCTCTCTCTACTCTCCCCCGTCCTTTCTCTCTGTCGCTCCTTCATCCGCTCGCAATCTACTCCTTTGGCTCTCTCTCTCTCTCTCTCTCTCTCTCTCTCTCTCTCTCTCGCTCTATATATATATATATATATACATCTTCTTCTATCGATGGACTTCAATAAGGACTATAGACGGGGCGCGCTGAGAAAAGAAATTTCAATATTATACCGACAAATTCGAAAAGTTCGATAATTGCTTTCTCGCGCCTCTGTAGATGTGTAATACACAAGAGTGTGTGTATATCTGTATACATCTGTATACGCGTACACTACCGCGTGTGCACCTGCGCAGAGAGAGAGACACCTGGAGATAATCCGCTGGAAAAAGCGATGCCTTGAGGGGATAGTGCAGTGGTGGCGCATATACGGGAGAGCCTGGAAGGGACTGTGTGGCCGAGTGAGGGAGGGAGGGTGGGTGGGAGGGAGGGAGGAAGAGAGAGAGAGAACGAAATGAAGCATTCCTTTACGAGGGGCCCTTATACTGCTCGTAAAGTCGACTTTATGATGATAATTACAGGAGAGCGCAGTAAATCTGGTCGACTCCGAGTGTATATAGTAAGGGCTCGAGGCGAGAGAAACTGCGAACTAGTCTCTCTCTCTCGCTTTATGTGTATACGTGTGCTGTACATACGTGTATGTGTATACGTGCAGCAGCCTCGCAGAGAGAAGAGTGTTGTATACTTGTACGTATCCATATAAGAAATGAATAAGAAATTATAGTCATCGATCTACTCATCAGCGGAGCATATTCTAATTCCGAAATCATAGAGACGAAGCTGCGCAGCTCCCGTCTCTCTCTCTCTCCCGCTCGAAGAGATACAGTACTTATATAGGTGTATAGTATATACATACGCGCGTTAGATTGGCGTGAAAATACGCCAGAGCGCAGAGCACAGTCAGCCCCGCGCATATAAACGAATGAAACAGAAACTTCAGCTGTCTCCGTCCCTCTCTCTCTCTCTCTCTCTCTCTCTCTCTCTCTCCACGTCTATATCTATACATACGTTCTAAGCTCAAGGGGGAGTGAGGGAGAGAGAAAGGGGGGACGACGCCGACGACGACGACGACGACTAGGACGCATCTCGCGCTGCTCCACTACTGCCGCTGTTCCGTCTGTCACGTATGCATATCTTGGGACGGCGAAACTACTATATATATACCCTCGCTTCCCCCTGGGGAGAGCGAGAGAGAGCAGCGGGCCGGACGTACGTGGTCAGCGCGGGGCCAAACTGTCGGCAAAGTTACGTAAAATAGTTAGCGACACTTCTCCGCAGCGCTCGCGCGCGCGCGCGACACACGCAGCCTTTCTCTACTCTATACTCTATATACGTGTACGTATATGTACGCTTTGTGCATATCTGTAGCGTGCATACACCTACCGGTATATGTATATGTATATATACGCGTATACTCCTTCGCCTCCTTTTCCGAGTGAGAGCGCGCCCCGTCACTTCCAGCGGACAGTACCGCTGCTGCTGCTGCTGCCGCGCCACATGCATTTACACTCGACGAGAGAAGAGAGAGAGAGACCCGAGAGTACACACGTACATATGGTGCTATATATACTCGCTCTTTCTGTGCAGAGAGAGAGAGAGAAAGAAGCAAACAGCCCCGCTGTGTGTATCGCATTATACGTCCGCTCTGATGTATGAGCAAACAGGCCGGGGACGCCGGCCAAGGCATCTTCCTCCCCTCTCCCTTCGCTGCGCGCAAGATACCGCTCGTACGTGACCGGCCATCCCCGTTATACTTTTCGAATATCGAGATGCGTCGACGATTAAAAGTCCGACGGTCAGTGCGTGTGTGTGTGTGCGTTGTTGCGTGGACACCCGAAAATAAGCCTCGCGTTCGCGTATTATACTGCGGAGAGCCACCGTCGCGACGTTTCGCGGTAGGTTTAATGCTCTTTGGGTTAGGTTAGGTCGTTGCGTATAGGTGTGTGTAGTACCGATGTCGACAACCCTATAAAGTCTAACCTGATGCAAAATTAAGCTAAAGTGGCGACCTCTAGCATAAATGATTCGCAATTCCGCGTAGTATATCGTTCAACTTTATATTAAAATATGCTGCGAAATGATCTTCGTACATACGTGTTACGTTACGTGTGGACACGATTGTGCACAACACGATATTACGCAATAACGACTTTTTCCGCGTTTGCAAGCGCGAGCCAATACAGCTCTCGTGCATTTATTACTTATTATTAACGAAACTTTCAAGAGAGAGAGAGAGAGAGACTGAGCCGGAATTAAGGTCAGAAGCAGCCCGAGGGCGAAGGGATCAGTGTACGGTATATTTTATTTACGCCTTATTTGCAGTGTGACCAGCTACTTGTTTACTTTCCCAAGATACACAACAGTGTAGTAGAGGACGTCCACGTATATATACCAGGCGCGCGGGCGAGTTGTACATGTGCTCGCTCGCTCTCCGCACAGTTTTCTGTAATATCGAGCTTTCAATTAACGCTTTGTCGCTCAACGGAGCATTCCGCTCGAAAATCCGACGACCAACTCTCTCGGCTCCTCTGTGAGGCATGGCTCGCGTTCGGCTTATTGAGAAGACTTTGTCCTCCGCAGTCGCGTCAAGTCTACACGTGGTTGTATACCTATATGTGTGTGCATCAGCGTCGGTTGAATAAGAGATTCTCGCTGTTTGCGCGACTGAATTTAAAACTGCGAAGTAGCTTTGAGAGGCCGGTCCCTTCCTGCGCTAAAAAGCTTAATATCCTTACCTTCATTAGCGACAGAACCAAGGGCCATTACAATACCTAACAAACCCATCGCGAGCTCGTTTTCTTTTCGAATCTCTAATTCAGCGCGGCCTCATTGTTCCCGCGGAATTCCGTGGGTAGGACACTGGAATTTTATTTCACCTCTCTATATACTCTTTTGTTTCTGGCAATTAGGGGGCAGAGTCTCTCGATACTTGTCATGCAAATCAGCCGCTCGTTTGTCATTCTTTCTCGGCTCGAGTACACAAAAAAAAGAAGAATTGGTGAGCAAGTCACCTGATGGTTGTATTCTTGGAAATTAATCGAATATTCGAAGTTTCGAGTTTTTCTCCAGATCTACGCACTTGACCTGAACGTCACGCGATGCCCTCTGCTGACACAATTATTTTAGAAATGTTGCTGTGTTAGTTATCGAGTAACACTATAATTCAAAAAAAATTAAATTGGAATATTGATCAATTTTTACCCTTTACTATATGTAGTATGATTTATTTTTTTTATAAATCTAATTCGTGCAATAATTCATATATTACTGTGATGATTTTTAAAAAAATTTAATGTTAAGAAATATTTTAATTATCAATGATAAGACACTGCAACAACAATCTAAAAATTCCATCAGTAAAAGATAAGTACGTATTAAAATGATGTTCACCGATTTCATAAACTCGATACTGTCGAAAAATGTGCAAAATAAATGAATAAATTAATTAAATTCTTTTCTTATTTATTTATTTATTCATTCATTGATAATACACACGCGCTGACTAAAAGCCCTTTGCCAAATTGACAAGATATAAAAAAAAACATATACAACTATCCGTTCTTCCAAATGTTTGACAAAAAAGCGACTAAACCCACAATATCCGCGTCCAATCCTTCCAAAAGGAAAAATTAAATAATACTTCAGTCGCACCCGGAGAAGATGAGCTATGAGGCCGGCATCGCCTTTGGGATATAAAAAATTGTCCGAGAAAAATATGTATTAAAAGCATACGTGACACGTCGACTGAAAAATTTCCGGCAGTCTTTATCGAAGCCATATATATATATATATAGTATACGCTCTCGCTCTATACATACCCGAGGGACTATGGGATATCGGACGCTCTGGGTCATCCTCCACCTCCACCTCCGCCTCCTGTATCCCGTCACGTTACATGAAATATAGATTTCTCTAATGCATCGATATGCATAGAGTTAGCCGGTCCGGCCCGGGAGGCAACTTCCCGTCGACGAACCCCTTCGAAGGGACGTGAAATATAAGACGAACGCGTGCGCGCGGGGGAATTTCCAGCTCCTATACGCGCAGCTCTCGAGGAATCCCACTTTTTTTTTTCTTTTCCAACTCCATCGACAATAGATCGGAGATTTAAATTCGCGCAGCGCGTATGCGATATATACATACGCATATACATATATATACCTATATCGGAAAAATAAAGGCTGTACAGCGGCCATACAGGGAGCTTTGGAATTTTCGCGCCGGCCGCAAATGATATGTGAATACGCCAAGGATTAGGGGGGCGAAACGGACGGTACGCGTATATATATAATATACATAAGCGGGACGCAACGACGCCGGGGCTGTATACGTAAGGGTCAACGAGAGAGAAAAAAACCTCGGTCTCTTGAGTGTCTAAAGCACGGAAAAAATATTCGAGTGGACAGCCGCGAATTTATCGCTCGGAGAGAGAGAGAGCGAGCCGCGACCCTTAATTTTTCACTTGTTTTATGTATATATATATATATATATTCACTTATATTGTGTATAGCCCGCCGCGCGCTGGAAAGACACGATAAATGTATAGGACTTTTACGTCGTCGGTTCTCGCGCTAGAAACCTCGCAGATTTATTAACGTTTCCGTATCTCTCGCGGCGAGCAATAAAAAAAAAGCGAAATTCGAGACGAAATTCGCCGTCCAACTCTCTCTCGGCTATGGAACTCGCGAGCGAGCGAGCGAAGGGGCGATAGGAGTCGAAATTAAATTAGAGAAAAAGTGTGTAGGCGCGCAAGCTCGCGGCTAATCTGCTAATTGATTAAGGATGAAATTTACGCCGGGGTAATAATTATTTTACGATCATCCTCGCACTTCTGCCAAATGGATTACACGGGCCTTTTCGCCTCCCATTAATACCTACATTGTAATACATACTGGTGATTTGCAGAAAAATGGCATATTTCACCGTCCGAATCGAAGAAAAAAAAGAGTTTCGTTTATAGGGGATAACTGATAGTGGTTTTTTATAATTTAAGGTATAACGAAACATAGTTTATTCGGAAAGAGCTACAACTGTTATTAAAATTTTTTCCTTAAGATTAACGAATTCGGGCTACAAAGCTTTAAAAATCATTGATTCCAGCAGTATCCATAGCGATCAGACTGCAGCATACTGGCCGAAAATAGGCGGGAAATTCAAAATACGAAAATTAAATTTTTAATATAATGGGGCTCAGACAAGGGGAAAAATCTCATATATATATAAAAGATATTTCTAAAGAAAATTGTAAATTATATCCTCCTTTAACAAATTTTCATATTTTGCGAAAGCCTAGTTTCATATGTAAAGCCCTACAGTATTCTGATTAGCATCGTTCTGCTTGGCGACGTGTTACGCAAGTGCGACATTTTGGCTACATTTACTGTATAATCATTAACGCACACTTAATAAAGTGACTTAAACACATAACCTCACTTTTCAAGTAAACTTAGCAAAAGATTTTCGTGCGATTGCGAATTCGATAAAGCTTAAACAGTAGCAGTGTAGGTGGTGGCGACGTGCCGTATGCCACTTTTCTGCAAATCACCCATATATACATACACGTACACCAGTTAAATTCGACGAAAAGGCCATATAGTCACATCGCAGCATCAGCACTACACCGGTATATGTACACAGGACCTCGTAAATAACGGGTCGCGCGCGCGCGCGCGCACCTTAAGATATAGTAGAAACGCATCTGCGGGCAAGTATACACGGCGTCTCCTCCTTAGCATTAGAGACAGAGCAGCTGTGCGAGGCGCTCGCGCAAGTCCAGTATGCGGTGTGACTAAGTTACAGGATAGAGAGAGAGAGAGAGACGCCCGAGCGCCATACCTCAAGGTTTTAGCAATACTAAACTACATCGCGCGCTGGGGCCGCCGCCGCCGCCGCGCGTCTGACGTCGCGATTAATCCGGTATTTCGCACACCCGTGGGAATCATTAGAGGTATGCGTGCTATATAGTACAGGCGACAAGACACACACTCCGTCTCTCTCGCTCTCCAGCTGCTGCTAAGTTTCCTCTGCTCCCTCGGTCCGCAAGAGATGTACGCGCGCGCGCTGTGTGTGTGTGTATGTATAGTGCGGAGCTACTGGACGGATTAAAAGTGCATTAAGTCATCCGAGAGGGAGAGAGAGAGCTGGTCTAATTAGAGTATCGGTGTAGGAACGAGCTCGTAAAAATGAGATTGATTCTCATGCGATTTGTTGAGTATGTGGTACTCGATTCGTACGTTTACTTGGGAATCTCACGTGGAGTTGTTAAATTGCAAAGGGGATCCAAAGGGGGAATTAAAATTCTAAGAGTCTAATGAAGTATTTTACGTAAAATTTATGTATACCGTGCAATAAGTGCGTTAAAATGATCGTCTAATTAATGCTTCGTCCTACAATAAATGGTCGTCTAAAATATAATCATTAAATGACCAGTCTATTGACACTTTACGACTATTTTACATCAGGGATATAGTGCGCTTTTTTTTAAACTACCGTTTTTCTCTGGAAAACTGAATTTCAGATTCGTTACACAGTGTGCAATGAATATTTGACGTAGAAAAATAAAATTTAAAACCCACTTTCACAAAAATTGGTATAGAGCTTTGAAATTGTTTGGAAAAAAGCTGAAATCTATTTGCATTTGCACAAAGTCCCTTGTACAATAATCCTAAAAAGTTCTCTCGTCTACAAATAACCATTTATTTCAACCTTTCTATGGCATACAACACAACTACGCCTTCCCTTACCACAAAAAATTTACATATAGCCAGCCAATCCGTATATATAAAAATCCAAGCAGAAATTTTCCTCAACCGACAAAGGGCTGCGTACTTATACGCGCGCAGTGGAGTCGTGCAGTGCGAGAATATCAGAACTAACGCTCATTCCCACGTCCGCGCACAATAAGCCTCCCTGATCAACGATCGGCTGCGGAAACGAGTTTGACAAAAGTATATGCTTTTCCACAGGTACACCGAGTATACGCTCCGCAGCGAAGAAAAAAAAAAGCTCGCATCCTTTGAAAGCTCTCTCGCGCTGCTGTCGAAGATCGTGCGCAGGCTGCACTCCGCCAAAGAGAGAGAAAAAAAGGCGCCGCACCGGGGAACGCGCATAGAAAAAAAAACAAGAAACGAGCGAACGGAAAGGGCGCAAAAAGTCGTCGAGCAGCGGCGGCAGCTCTCCCAGAAAAAAAAAAAGCTCGCCGGAGAGAGAAACGCTCGAGCAAAGGTGCGCGCTACAGAGGTATATATAAGGGTGGGGGGGTGGGAGGCGTCGAACGAGGCCAAAAAGCAAAAAAAGAAAATAGAGAGCCAGCGAGCGAGAGAGATAGAAGAAAAAAAAGGGAAAAAAATAGTAGGAGAACGTAGGCGGGTGGCGCGCGCGCGCGCGGGGCGTTCCTCCCGCGCCGGGCGAGCCCCCAATCGCTGCTGCGAGGTGCGCGCCACCCCCACCGCCGCGCGCATCCGAGCGCAGCCCTTGCCGCGCAAGCAGGGGAAAAACGCACTGACCTCGATTCTCTCTCTCTCTCTCGCGGCTGGAAACCCTCGCGCGCTCCTCTCTTTTCCTCTCTCTCCTGCAGCGGCGGCGGCGCTGCAAGCTCTCTCGAAATGCAAGATGAAACGCCGCTGCCGCTGCAGCTGTATATACGTATATGTATATAGCTGTGCCTGGGAAGAAAATTTCGCGAAACTGCAGGGTAAACGCGGAGCTTTTGTGTATTATACGTACCCTCGTTTTTTCCCTTGGTATATATACGTGTATTCACTCGTGTACGGGTGTGCGTGCCGATTTTCCGGGTACTTACGAGGAAAAATTATTCTGCTCTGCACACACCGGAATGTACACATCGACAGCGTGTAATCCGCAGCGATGTATACGTTACAGTCGGACACGGGGGGGTAGGTTCCTTCAAAAGGTGTTCCGTCGCGCGGACGCGTAGTATATAAGAGAAAGAGGCTGATTCCAGACGGACACACACAGAGGCAGAGAAGAGGGGGGGAGGCTACGATTTAATGAGTAGCAATCCTCTTTATGGCTTCGCAAGAAGCTCTCTGTCTCCGTAAGCACCTGAGGAGACAGAGAGAGAGAGAGAGACTCGGACGGTTTTTTACGTTTGTTCGCCTCGGCTCCTTGTTTACTTTATTTCGTCTCGCTCTCTCTCTCTCTCTCTCTCTCTCTCTCTCAGTCGGGGTATATATATATTACATATATATATACGGGGAGCGCGTGCAGCGTCTCCTTTATTTTTAGCCGGAACTGCGCGAGGAGCGAAGCGTAGGTATATACCCACACCGCACGCCGCTGTGGTTTGAGATAAAAGGACGCGCGCGCAATATTCCCCGCGACAATGCGGCCCGCGCGTAATGTATTTAACTTGAGAACTTTGCCGTGGAATATTGCCCCCTTCGGGGCGAACCTGCGGCGTGCGGGGGTGGGTGCAGGGAGGGGGCGAGGGGGGCCAGAGAAAAGGTGAGGCTCGAATAACACAACGCTCTTTCTCCGCTATACTGCCGCTGGTGCGCCAGGATTATTTTCCATAGCCATTGTTTTTCCTGCTGTGTATGGGGTACCCTGTATTTTATGCGCGACTGTACTACGTGCGAGTGTGATATATTTTTTCAAAAAAGTGTGTGGGAAAAAAGAAAGATGGGACGATAGCGACGTTCGAATTTTTTTTTTTTTTTTTGAAGTTAGCGCGGAAAATCCGAGAGCTTTTTCCCGCGCGGCGCGGCTGTGTGCAAAAATCCGGGGCAGCGGGACTCGAATCCGTGATTTCGGGGGAAGAAAGCGAGGCGAGTGAAAGAGAGAGAGAGAGAAGCGAACGCCGTACATCACGCAGCGGAGCAATTGAGTTAGGAAGGAAGGAACCAGTTCGGCAAACACTTCTCGGCCGTAAGGATTTATGACTTAAAAAAAGTCCAAGGAGGGTCTCTCTCGCTCTCGCTCTCGCCCGCTTTATCTGTAATGTACTGATCTTGCCTTCGTCGGCGCGGCTTCATCTCGCCGCTCCCCACTCGACTTATTCCTCTCTCTCTCTCTCTCTCTTTCTCTTTTTTTTTTTTTTGTTCGCTCTCCCATCGCGACCGTTTTCTCGCGCTATCTTCGTACAATTTTTCTGTTCCTCCTATTTTTCCGTGGATTCTGTGCTGTCCGCTTTTTTCGAAAATTACATCCGCAACGTTTTCGCGTACATGCATACGTGGAAAAGCGCATCGTCCTCGAAACGCGTCGTAAAACCGATACCTCGGATTCTTACGCTTACACGTCGAATTTCAACAGAAAAAGGCACCTTCTTTTGGTTTAGAATTTGAACAGATTTTTTTTAAGCTAGATCGAATCTGAGCGTGTGTGTATATATATATTTCTAATTAAAGCTCTTTTATTGTACTTTATTCCAGTGTAATTCGAAATTATACTGGTGCCTCGGAACCATTCGTATAGTTGTTATCATTCCAGTACCTTGACGCATTAATTATTTGCAAAAAAAAAACGTGAGATGGCTCAAAAATATGATTCCCAGTAACTTTTTCCATATTCCTCTGCATTTTTGATCATCTTTCAACTTACAGAGGAAATTCCAGCCAGTCCGAGCGATCTTGTTTAAAAAAATTTTTTTCAAAATCTAGACCAAAAAGAAAAGTGCATTTTCCCGTTGAAATTCGACGTATCTACGTACGTATTACACGGGCACAAGTATACGAGAAATTTTGCCGAGCGAAGCAGAAGTTCTCGCTTAAACCAGTAGTGTAACTGTTCCCCTCCTCGGCGCTTATACTCCACAGTAGATCAGTATACGGCATGACCCCCGCGCCGCCGGTATCATCTCGGCTCATTCATTCGGCCAGGGACACGCGCGCATAGCCGTATATATACGTACGCACGCTGAAACGCCCATGATTTATATATGACGTCTCTCAACCCCCCCCCCCCCTCCCCTCCTCGAGGATTTCCTGCATCTTGATCTGGACGCGCGGGGATTCTTTTCTCCTTCTTATTTCTCCGTCTGTTCTCTCGCAGTCGCTTATTCTGCGCTGCACCGTCGCGAATCCGAGCGAGAGAGAAAGCAGAGCGCCGTGAGATAAAGCCGAGCTCTTATTACCGATAGCGACGAGCTTTTAATTCGTTACGCCAGACGAACGCGAGAGCGGAGAGAGACTCGTGATTTATTAGTCTTTTGTCTCTCTTTCTCTCTCGACTCGCTGCAGCCGCGTGTATTCCAACGAATTAAATGTAAGGCGAAAGCTCGCTCGCTCGTTTTGATATTACAAACGGCACGACGAATCTGTAACACACGCGTATGACCAATTATCCTGGAAAAATGCACTTTTCGGGGGTCCGGAAAACGAGAATTTTCTTTTAAAGATGGATATTTCGGACCGATCAGACTTTCTTCTGTAAGCTGAAAGACATAGTGAAAAATGCAGAGGAACATGGGAAGCATGGAACGCGAGAATTTAACATGGGGAGGTATAAGAAAAAAAGAAAATCTTTCATAATTTTATTTATGTTTTTTTTTAACGGGCACAACTTTTGATCAGAGCATCGAATCTGGGCATATTTTTTTAAAATTAAAGCTCTTTTATTGTACTTTATTGCAGTGTAATTTGAAATTTTATCTGTACCTCGGAAACATTCTTAGTTGTTATTATTCCAGTATTATCCAGTATATAAAATAACTCAGAAACATGGTGACTAGTAACTTTTCCCATGTTCCTCTGCACTTTTGACTATCTTTCGGCTTACAAAAGAAAGTCTTATGGGTCCGAAGCTTCTAGCTTTAAGGAGGTACCGCAATAAATGAAAATAACACCAAGAACATTACTCGTGTAAAAATTTTACTCATGTAAAATTTCAGAACACTAGGGTACTTCCAATTGAAGAAATAATTTTTTAAATTTTGCTCTTGTTAACATAGGCTGTTATGGAAAAATGCGTTTCTAACCTAGTTAACTTCATGTTACAAAGTGATTGATGCATTGATTGGATTATAAATTTTTCACATAATAGAGAAATATCTAACGAATATGTATTGATTCATAAAAAACTCCAAGGGTACTTGTATATTTAACAATAAATTCAATACATTAGAAAAGTCATGCTCGCATCATATATATAGATATACCGTATCCCGCGTACTGCGCAAATCAAAACAAGAGAGTTTTGTTTTGCCTCGTATAGTTGGTGCGGTACCTTCTTAAAAAAAATGTTCAATTTCTGAACCCCCGAAAAGTGCATTTTTCCAGGAGAATCTGTCGTATACGCGTATATGACCAATTTTTACAGAAAAATGCACTTTTCGGGAGTTCAGGAATCGAAATTTTATTTTTAAAGCTACAACATGTATATATGTCGAATTTCAATGAAAAAATGCACTTTTCTTTGATCTAGAAATCGAAAAAATTTTTTTAGAGCTAGAGGTTTCGGACCGATGAAACTTTCTTCTGTAAGCCGAAATACAGTCAAAAGTGCAGAGGAACATGGGGAAAGTTACTAGTAACCATATTTTTCGTCATTTTACGTTTTTTTTACAAAAAATTAATGCGTCGAAGTACTGGAATAATGACAACTACGAATGATTTCGAGGCACATATAAAATTTCAAATTACACCATAATAAAGTGCAACAAAAGAGCTTTCATTTAAGAACAAAATATGCCCAGATTCGATGCTCTGATCAAAAGTTATGTCCGTTTGACGAAAAAAAAGTATTAAGTTAAATTCTAATGTTTCTCTGCATTTTTGACTATCTATCAACTAACGGAAGAAAGTCTGATCGGTCCGAAACCTCCACCGTCAAAAAAAAGTTTTCGATATCTGGACCCCCCGAAAAGTGCATTTTTCCATGAGAACTGGTCGTATGTGTA
Source organism: Philotrypesis tridentata (assembly GCA_018906965.1). NCBI lineage: Eukaryota > Metazoa > Arthropoda > Insecta > Hymenoptera > Pteromalidae > Philotrypesis > Philotrypesis tridentata. The sequence continues at coordinate 5,753,490 of JACCIB010000008.1, read as the reverse complement.
CGCGATCCGCTAATCCAATGCTCGAAATTAAATGTTAGCTTTACACGCGCGCGCGTCCGCGCTTCCACCCTTTTAACACCGGGCGTGTGTGACCCTCTTTATTTCGGCCCAGCGACTCACCCGCACACGTCTCGGGATCGACACAGAGAGAGAGAGACTCGATATTACACGAGTAGTCCTATACGTACGGCAACTCCTGCAGGAAAGGTAGAGGCACCCACACACACGTATGTACATACATATACATACATACGCACACACACGTCTTCCCAGGGACTTTCGCGAATTGAAGTACAAAGTTCCGGCCGCTCGGGGCGCACGTCGTCGTCCATAGATACCCTCGGCACATCGGGAATTCGAATGATGGCCGCGCGGCGACGTCGGGAATCTTAAAGACGTAGAGGAGAGCGCCTCTGTCTACATACGTACATACACACACACACGTACGTATGTGTGTATATACACACGTCGTAGGAGGCAATCACTTAGGCAAATATTCGCGCGCGAATGCGCCCCGGGCATCATGTGCGGGCGCGGCGATGATACGCGCCGAAAAGAAAGAGCCATAGGGGCTCCTAATTCAGCTGTACATCTGCCGATTCTTATTTCAGATCACATACCTATACGCGCAGTATGTATACATATATAAGGAGCTCGTGTGCGATCTCCGTTATAAGTTTGCCAAATTCTTACAGGCTTATACGCATATGAGTCATTCCACGGGATACTGGAAACTTCTGGGGGCCCCGACTACCGAAAAATTTTGGGTAGGGCACACTTACGAGACCTATTTTTTCTGATTTCTGGGACCCCTCCGAATAAGAAACCGTGCGAGCTGCATCATTATCGGTTGCCACCCGGGTTTCCGGCCGAAAAAACGCAAAAATGTTCAGACATTTCCTTTTGTATTTTTGCTGTCGAGAGTATTATTTGTGTACTGTGAATCCTGTGGGACTTGGCGCTATACTTTATATATACAGAACGAAAGTGCAGCTCAAGAGCTTTAAATCAAGCCTAAAATTTTTAAAATCGGATGTTCCGCTCACGAGTTACGCACGCTTGAACACTGTTAACTCTTTATAGGGCTCTCGCGAAATTAATCGATTTTCACTTTTTTTTTCAAATCCTCGAAACTTTGGATCCAGTGACTCGATTTTAAAGATTAATAGCTTAAATTAAAGCTCTTTTCCTCAACTTTACGATTTTTAGGTGCAAAATTGATTTTTCTTATCTATTGAGCTATATATATGCGTTCAGAAAACCAATCCGCTTTAGAAGCATATATATAGATCAACAGATAAAAACAATTAAATTTAGACCTAAAAATCAAAAAGTAGAGGAAAAGAGCTTTAATTTGAGCTATCAAACGTTAAAATCGAAGCATTGGATCGACAGTAATAGGGATTTGAAGAAAGGGAAAAATGTGTGGTTTTTGGAAAAATCGAGCTATTTCGTGAAAGTCAAACCAAACGACTTTTTTCAAATGGTCATAACTTTTGATCGAGTGATTCGATTTTGACGTTTAATAGTTTAAATTAAAGCTGTTTTCCTCAGCTTTTTTGTCGATACCAATATTTTTTTGTAGTGAGCTATATATATGCTTCTAAAGCCGATTGGTTCTTTGAAAGCATATATATAGCTCACTATATATCAAATTTAAATTTTGACTTAAAATTCAAAAAGTTGAAGAAAATACCTTTAATTTAAGCTATTAAACGTCAAAATCGAATCACTCGATCAAAATTTATGACCATTTGAAAAAAGTGGTTTGGTTTGACTTTCACGAAATAGCTCGATTTTTCCAAAAACCACACATTTTTCCCTTTCTTCAAATCCCTATTACTGTCGATCCAATGCTTCGATTTTAACGGTTGATAGCTCAAATTAAAGCTCGTTTCCTCTACTTTTTGGTTTTTAGGTCTAAATTTAAATTTTTTTATCTGTTGATCTATATATATGCTTCTAAAGCGGATTGTTTTTCTGAACGCATATATATAGCTCAATAGATAAGAAAAATCAATTTTGGACCTAAAAATCGAAAAGTTGAGGAAAAGAGCTTTAATTTAAGCTATTAAACTTTAAAATCGAGTCACTGGATCAAAAGTTTCGAGAATTTGAAAAAAAAAGTGAAAATTGATTAGTTTCGCGAGAGCCCTATAAAGAGTTAGCAGTATTGAAGCCTGTGTAACTCGTGACCGGAACATCCGATTTTAAAAATTTTGGGCTCGATTTAAAGTTCTTGAGCTGCACTTTCGTTCTGTATATATAAAGTATAGCGCCAAGTCCCATAGGATTCACAGTACACAAATAATACTCTCGACAGTAAAAAAGCAAAAGAAAATGTATAAAGATTTTTGCGTTTTTTCGATCGGAAACCCGGGTGGCAACCGATAATGATGCAGCTCGCACGGTTTCTTATTCGGAGGGGTCCCAGAAATCAGAAAAAATAGGTCTGGTAAGTGTGCCCTACCCAAAATTTTTCGGTAGTCGGGGCCCCCAGAAGTTTCCAGTATCCCGTGGAATGACTCATATATATTGCGAGCATTTGCATGACGACAGTGTATTATGGGGCAGGGGCTGCGCTGGCGAAACGCGTCTTTTTAGGCAATGGTCATATATATATATATATATACGTATAGTTGCACACATTCGATCTAACCGTGTATATGTATATATATACAAAGTTTGCTCGCGATAGCGCTTTGAACTGAGCGCAAGGACGCCTGCGCTGCTCCTTAAACTTGACCTCTAAGTATAGTAGCATCGGTGCAGCAGCAGTAGCGCACAGACTTGTGGCGCGCCGTGCACAAGTAAGTTTGGCCGCTGCTAAACTTTTCCTGGGCACCCCCCCTTATAACCCCCTCCCTCCCCCATAATACCGGCCGCGAGATTTTATTATACGCCATCGTCAGCCGCGCTATCTTCTTATCTTTTCTCATCCTCGCCGCTATCCGCGAGGATATCGGAGAAATTTCAGTGGCGCACGTAGCCATTAGCGCAATTTAAAAGTATATATATATGTCGAATTTCAAAAAATACATGCACTTTTCATTGGTCTAGAAATCGAAAATTTTTTTTTGAAGCTAGAGGTTTCGGACCGATGGGACTTTCTTCGGTTAGCTGATAGATAGTCAGAAATTCAGAGGAACATGGGAAACATGGAGCATTAGAATTTAACATTATAGGAAGGTATATAAAGAAAAAAGAAAATCGGCTATTCGGATTTTTATTGACTGTTTTTTTGTCAAACGGAGATAACTTTTGATCAGAGCATCGAATCTGGGCATATTTTGTTTTTAAATGAAAGCTCTTTTGTTGTACTTTATTGTGGTGTAATTTGAAATTTTATATGTACCTCGAAATCATTCGTATAGTTGTCATTATTCCGGTACTTCCACGCATTAATTTTTTGTGAAAAAAAAAGGAAAATGACTGAGAAATATGGTTACTAGTAACTTTCCCCATGTTCCTCTGCACTTTTGACTATCTTTCGGCTTACAGAGCAAAGTCTCATCGGTCCGAAACCTCTAGCATTAAAAATAAAATTTCGATTTCTGAACCCCCGAAAAGTGCATTTTTCTATAAAGAACTGGTCATACACGTATTACTGTGTACACAGGTGCGGGCGGGCGAGAAACTGTTGATTCGCACCCCGAGAAGCGAGAGGGGCTGCAACTTTCTTATATATGCGAGCGCGTGAGCCTCGTCGATCAAGCGCAGCGGAGAGAGACGACGGGGCGCAGGTGCTGCTTTTGGACACGCGGAACATCGCGCGCGTGGAACCTAATCAGCCGAGCTGTCACTCTGACCGCACAGAGCCAGAGAGAGAGAAGCTGTAGAGCAGCCCCCCGAGGAGCCATAAATCGAAAGTTCGAACCGTCCTCGCTTTCGCTCGTGTATGCTAAAATGTAGATATAGGCGTGTACACGTGTGTATAGATATATATATATATACACACACGTATATAGCGGGGGTGAGAAGGAAGGGGGAGGGGGGTGAGTCGTCGAGAGACTAACCTAAGATCGGGGATAAGGATAAAGGCCTCCCGCAAACTTCCGACTTTCCCGAGGTAAAACTAAGTTAGTTGCTTTTTAGCTCGAAGAATCTTCGGATTAGAGAGAGAGAGAGAGAGACGGCGTCGATGAGATAAATACGCAAGGCTCTTTCTCTCGAATCTCTCTGTTTCTTGGATGAGACAGCTATACGCGGACTGCAGTGTGTATACGTAGACTGTAGTGAGAGAGACATTTCCGTATGATATTTTCAGAATTATATTACGCGCGCTCTTGGAAATTATAGTTGGAACATTTGAGGAATAGTCTATACAGCGCGGTATCTATAACGTAAACTTTGGATTAAACATTAGGGTGCACGAGAGCGTTTATTTATTATTTTAGGTTTCGGAGCGATCGGACTTTCTTCTGTTAGCTGATAGATAGTCAAAAATGCGGAAGAACATGGGAAACATGGAACAAGAGAATTTAACACGGGGAAGTATATGGAAAAAAAGAAAATCGGCTATTCGGATTATTATTTACTTTTTTTCCATCAAACAGACATAATAAAAATTTTTTTAAAATTAAAGTTCTTTTGTTGTACTTTATTGTGGTGTAATTTGAAATTTTATTTCTGCCTCGGAAACATTCGTTCTTGTCATTATTCCAGTATTTCGACGCATTAATTTCTTGTAAAAAAAAACGTTAAATGGCTCAGAAATATGCTTACTAGAAACTTTTCCCATGTTCCTCTGCATTTTTGACTTATATCGTTTGGCTTACAGAAGAAAGTCTCATCGGTCCGAAAGCTCTGGCTTTAAAACTAAAATTTCGATTTCCGGACCCCCGAAAAGTGCATTTTTCTATGAGAACTGGTCGTATACGTTCGAAAATCCGAATTAACGCGGATTTCGCCGTGAAAATTAATTCCTCGATTCCCTCCGATTAACGACACGCGCGCCGCGAGCGGAGAATTCGTACGCGCGAAAAAGAGCGAAAATCCCCCGGAGAGAAATTGGCCGCAAAACGCGCAGTGCGCAAACGAACATTCGTCACACGGGGGCTGCTCCTCCATAGGTATATACGGAGTAATTATCGACGATGAGAAGAGCTTTCGAAAGAATGCGAGTCAAGGGTCTCTCTCGGTTAAAGTATCCCGAAAGTAATTAGTTTCTCCCGAGTAAACAACGCCGTCGTCATCGATATTATCATTTCAATTGGCGATCGCCCCCTCCCCCCCTCCGAAAATTCCAGCCTATCGCAATAAGCCCGCGAGAGAGAGAATGAAAAAAAGCAGCGGCGGCAGAGCAGCAGCGCGGCAGCAGGCAAACAATTAGGGCCGAGAGTGGAACGGAAGTTGTTACTGCCGTGTAGGCGAGCGATTTAACGATGGGTGAATAATTACCGAGGGCTTTACGGTCCAAAGCTGGGGCGACTCTCTAAGCCAGTGTATACCACGCCGTACTCTCTCCTCTCTCTCTCTCTCTCTCTCTCTCTCTCTCTCTCTCGCGGATATAGAGAGAGTTATATTTATGAGCCGACAATGACGCCTATATATACATGTATATATGTATATATATAGCGCGGCGGCCGCGGCGCAAAGAGCGTTAAACTGCGCGCCCGAATTCTGACGCGCCGATCTCTCGTCGTCGCATCGCGAAAAATCTCCGCCGTCACCGCCAACTATTTCGGCAATAACAGAAGAACGCGATCGTTAAGACAGGCACTATCTATCGGCGGCCCCGTAAAGCCTATGCTATATATAGGCACTCCGCGCGAGAGGTATGGAATGCCCGGAACTCTGTGTGTTTCGCGCGGCGGCGCTTTCGAAGGTTAAAAAGCTGCTGTATGATCGTCGTTGAAAGCTCTCGGGGGAGAGAGAGTATGCGTATATTATAGCCGATAAATAAATCGAGAGCTTCGCCGCTGTGTATGTACTGTATATACATATACTCTCTAAATCTAAAACAGTGAGAATTCACTTTTTAGTCCGTAGTGACAATTTGAAAAAATTATAGTGGTGCAACTGTGAACTAGTGAATAATCGCAGTTTAAACGGGTTAAAAAAATGAACCAATTGAACAAGTGTAGAAGGACTACCTGAAATAGTAAATATGTACATTGCAAATTATGAATACAAGCATTGCAAATAGTGAATGAAAATAATATTTGGGTAGCAATATACATTAGCTGAAATAGTGAAAATACACTACCTACAACGTTGCAAATGCGTTACTCAAAATAGTGTGTGGCCCTAGTGACAGGAGGCTAAAGGGGTCATAAAGTCCATAAAATTTCATTTTTTCTGGATGATGGATTCTCCACTTGTATAGTGAACGAGATAGTGAATTTCTCGGATGTTAAAAATGTATAAGTACCGAAAATTTCACTTCTCTTAAAAGTCACTGAAAAAACAGTAAATTTTTATAATTTTTCAAGTTCACCTTTTGCTATAAAGTGATTATGTACTGGATAATCAGTGTTCCAGTGACAATTTAAGGCAAATACTTTCTACTGTTTAAATCAGCAAATATTTACTAATTCGATAGTAAACGCAATGAAACAAGCAAAATGATAACTCATTTCATAAGCAGTGACTATTCACTACGTAACGAATAATAATTTTGACAACAATGCACCGTACTAATTTGTAAATATTCACTAATTTGTAAAATGATATTTTTTGTGCTACGTGTAAATAGTAAAAAATTTCACTGTTTGGGAGGTTAATATTATTTAATTCTGAGAAATAGTAAATTTTTCGCTGTTTTAGGTTTAGAGAGTAGGTATAATACGTAATGGTGGAAAATGTATAACGCGAGCTGTATTACCCGATAACAATGATTCAAGGGGATAATATATAAATATATGAGTGAGTAATGGGACGTACGTGTGAGTATTGAAATTTATCGCCGGGGACACGGGAGAGCTACCGTATATACACCTATACACATAGACACATACGAATTTCGCATATTTTCGGTAAGTCACGTAGCGGACGAGGCATGAAATTCATCGTCTAATATCGAGGAGAGCTGCACATGTAGACGAGTCCCCGGGGATCTAGCGAAAATTCGATTTTATTAATTTCACTTAGCCCTTTGACCCTTTCCTCTCCCCCCCCCCCCTCCCGTGCGCTACACCCGCAGTCGACGCTATATACGCACAGTCATCGAGTTTCGCTCCGGTAAAAGGCTTAACTCGTCCAAAGTCCTCTCGTTTGATCATCTTAACTCCTAACTTCGTAAGCTCTCTCTCTCTCTCTCTCGCTCTCTCTCATCTCACTATATATGTATATTATACATTAGATATTAAAAGATATAAGAGAGAAAAAATATGGTATTACAAGGCCGTCGCGGAGACGGTCCATCAGCCTCTCCTCCTACATTTTTCGCACTATGTGACACCGAGCGCGCGGGAATTTCCCTGCCAGCCCAGGCGAATCATGAATTCGCGAGGCGCTGGACAGAACGAGGAGGAGGGGGGGGGGGGGTCACCGCCAGCGAGCGCGAGAGAGAAGAGAAAGGAGGCATATGGCAAATAATACGGCGTTTACGGCTCCCTCGATGCGCCCGGCCGTGGCTGTATATATATATATACGCTATGCACACCCTACGCGAGAGCGAAACCGAGAGAGAAGATGGTTTGAGGCTGGGCAGCGGTTCCTTACAGCCGCCGGTCAGCAGCAGCGGCAGCGGCGTACATGCAATATGCCAAAGTTTCCAGCCGCCTCCTCCTCGGGAATCCGCGGCGCTTGCCCAGTGGTTTGAGAATTTAATTACTGTATAGTGCCTAGATTGTAGCTCCAGCCGGGCCGGAAATAAACTCGCCATTGTCGCACAGCGGCGGCGGCAGAGTCCGAGATTCGAATAGGCTGTTTATTAAAACTTTGCTCGCGCTCGTTGCGCTGCGCGTCGATTTTCCCGCGTTGTAATATACGTATATAATACACACATGCGATTTCGCTATATATATACTATACCCACATGCGCGCGCGAGAGAGAGAGTCTAGCCGGTGTCTTATCTGCGCGCGACTATGTACGCGGAGAAAATACGCTGGGTAAGCGCGTTCGAAATACACCCCGGGCTCTCCGTCTCTCTCTCTCTCGATTCCGAGCGTTTTAATGCACGCTCTCTCGCGGAATATCGAAATCTCGTCTTATGCGGGAGAGAGAGAGAGAGAGACGTCGGTGCGGTGTGCGGATAGGGAAAAGCGTATCAGGAAAGGACGTGGAGAGGAGGGGGAGAGAGAGGCTAAGGCTAAAATGAAAGTTGGAAGCGCGCGGGACTTGCCGCAGCAAATCCGGCTTGATTAAAACACTGTAGGAGGAATCCCGCGCGCATACCCCTTTAGCCGAGGTTCTCTCGCTCTCTCGATCCCTTCGATATAGCCACTGCCTCTGTGTGTGTGTGTGTGTGTCTCACTCTCTCTCTCCTTCGGGGCTCCTTCACACCGTTAAATACCAAAGCAAGCAGATTTATAATTAGCCCCGTGCGCGCGTTTTTCCAGCCGAACCGATCGATCGAACCTACTCGCGGTTATATTACTATGTATTATACGTGGAATTTTCTCGTGTACACGTGCTAATCTACGAGATATAGGGGAAAAACAACTCGGCTCGGAAAATTGCGCGAAATTTTTTATCGAAGGCACATCTGTACTGGACCCACTCTTTCTCGTTCCTTAAGACCGCGCTGAAATAGAAAAAGACTCGCGCGAACGGCGAATCGTACAGAGTATTCTTTCCGGAGGCAATTATGAGAAATAATTGACGAGAAGAAAATTCGCAGATTTTTTCCGCGCGAAAAGAATGGATTTTTATAAAAATTGCATTGGAACAAATATGTCTTTAAATACATGGAGGAATGCTCCCAAATTTTTTCAGATCGATCCGGAACAATTTTCGATTTTGCGATTAGTCAAGAAAATCGAAATTTCGAAAAACGTCGTTTAAAATTCCGAAAAAAAATTTCAGAGCATTACTCCGATGAATTTCAAGACACTTTTGTCCCAATGAAATCTTTACGAAAGTCCATAATTTTCGCGAAAAAAATCTTTGAATCCTTTTTTTCACATTATTTCTCTGCGCAGTTTTCGAATTATTTTTGCTCCGGAAGAAGCATACCTTACGAGTCGCCGTTCACGCGAGTTTTTTTTTCTTGCATTATTGTTCCGAACGAACGTATTAGAGACTGCGTAGGCCCTGTGTGCACCCACTCACCCAGGAATAAATCTTTTTTTTTCTAAATTTTCGGAAGTCTTTCGAAAGACTTCCAAGTGATCATCAGCCCCTCGCCTCTCCATCGGCTGACGACAGCCGGCAATAGGAATTGGACGCCGGGCGAAAAAAAGCCACGAGACGTGCGGCCCTAATGGCTCGCTGTGGTAGCACAAATGGGGCAAATGTAGCCGACTCCGCTCTGGCTTACGTGCTCGAGAATATTTTTTTAATAGTTTCAGGATATTGGTTGACGACGAGTTATAGGCAATAAATCTAAGACTTAGTTTGTATATAAGCACTGTTTTTGACGTGGGTTTTCTCCTCAAGAGGTTAGGATGGAAATCCGAGCGAACGCGAGAACAGTGTAGGATTCTTTGTGTAAAGACTGTTGCGACTGTGAAGTCCACTCGCGGCTACGACAAAAAAAGGGTCTTTGTACGCGTGGTTTATGGTACTGCGCCGAGCGCCTGCGCGACATCTGGATCGGCTCAGCACTACAGCGTTCGGGTCGGATTTTTACGACTTCGCGATGTGCGGCAAACGTATACGGAATATACGGAAAATTGATATTCAATGGAAAGACAAAGGCTCGAGAAGGGACTTTCGGGGCTCGAATGCGGCGAGCAGCATCGCCTCGTGGACTTGACGGGGCAGTCACGGTATACCGGACACATCGTGTGCGAATGCCTAGAGAGCGTTCAGAATGTATTTTCGTTTTGGCCTTGAAATTATTCTATTTTCATTTTAGTTAACTCCTTTATTCCTCTTCTAGTATTATTTAGATTTAGATTCAATTACTTCGTCATAAGTTAACTTCACTTAGCATATTTTCGGGAAAAAATTGATTTTATTCCACTCTGATCGCGGCTCTGCTCAGGTGAGCAGCCCACAATTATAATCCAAAGAACCTGAAAACATAGGTCTAATAACCGTGCTTTCAATAACAAAAATTTTGCAATTTTCTGAGGTGAACTGTTTCCACTATTTCGTGGATTAGCACACATATATATATATATAATATATATCGACGAGAGTTCACGAGTTTGTGGATCGATCTTACGCGGAATTGCGAATCGTCGAGAGATACGGGAGTATCGGCGATTTTATAATTTCTGCGGGGCGAGCGAGTGTGCGGCGGCTATATACTGCTCGGAAATTCGACGTGTATACTTAACCGGAGATTTAACTTTCCAAAGTGTGCGCTCAATGGGAATTTTTGGTGTGCTTTTGCAGCGTGTACGATGTGGGCTGTACGTACAGGCGGGCAATTTCAAATTTTCGAACAAGTTTTTATGCGTATATAATTATTAATTTCGCGCGAGAGTATAGTACTACAGAATTTTCGGGAAAATCAGTTGGAAACGTGGAAAAATCGAATTGATAATGCCACGGTAGAGTTAGTAAACATGATAATTAATTAATATTACTAGAAATTACATGAATATATTTTCTTTGTATTATTTGCGTAAAGAACGTAAGTATTGGCAGTATATTAAAAACAATTATTGACAATAGTTCCTAAAAAAAATATTTTAACCGATTGACAACATATTGCCAATAGTACCGAACAAAATTTTTTTAACAAACGGGTAATAATATGCGTATGTAAAATAATAAAGTAATAAAATACAACCAATATATCAGATATTGTTAAACTCAAACTTACATAATCTTAATCAATAAACATTTTTACGCATCAACAAAATCAGTACCCCACAATATCCAACGCTCCCCCCAAAAATCCATACGATTCATTTCCGCGGCGTTACGTACACTCACAGCAGTATAATACGTCCCTCGAACGTAATTAAAATCTGGAATCAGCCTATTCTCTCCGGCAGCGGAGCGTGTAGAAGGACAAAATAGAGAAGAAAACTATATCGACGTCGCAAGCTCGACGTCGAAGCTCTCGACTGCCTCCCTTCCCCTCCCCTCCCCCCTCCTCTCAATTCCGCTTATTTTACTCGCACACGGAGAGCAGCCTCGCGCGAGCACACAGTAGAGCGTATATAGCAATACCGCAGCCCTTCGTCGAAGCGTTAGGTATAATCTTAATGCAGTCTTATACGAAGCGGAACGGAGGCTATATTTCATTATAACCCCGCAGCCCTTCCGGCCTACAACCCTTTCTAGAGAACCACGAGAGAGAGAGAGAGCGACTAGATATTGGGAGCGCGAGAGACGATATCCTACGAGATAGAGAGAGAGAGAGACGCGACGACCTTCCGCTTATAAGGAGCTATATCTACCGCAGCGCTATACTCTGCGCTGGGGAAGAAATTATCTCGGCAGGACAGACGACTCTCTCTCTCTCTCTCTCTTTCGCCAGATATCTCGAAAGTTCGAGCGAGAGAGAGGGGGAGGGGGGCGGGGGTGGAGAAAGGAGAGAAAAAAAAATATAAGAATCTCGGAAAAGCCGCGGAAGACAGCGGCGGCCGCGGAAAATTCGTGCCGCACTCTCGGGGACGAGCCCCGAGGGCGGAGAGCGGCTACGCCGCAACGTCAAGTTATAGAGCGAGCGCTCGAGCTTTCCTCAAAAGACATATATATATACATATCCTACGCGCCGTGCGGCGTGTATATATATATATATACGGCTCCTCTCTGCCGGCAGTCGAGATTTTCCGTGCGTCCGAGCGAGCGGGGCGAAACTAGCCTTGCTAAACGCACAACCGCACTCTATCCGGCAATCAAGCTTGCGAAAGCTTGCACTACTAGCCGCTGGCTAGCGCAAGCTCTGTTTCCAGCTCTATATATCCCCACACACACACATATATATATACGTGTATATATACGTATATATACGAAGAGAAAATGGTCATGACGTTACGCTCGCGCGCGCGGAGTCGTCGGCGTTGAATGAAGCCCGCGGGGTGGTGCGGAGAGAACGAGAGAGAGAGCGAGGCAGCGGCCGTATTTACGACGTTACAATGCCCCAAGGGCTAACCCTCCGCGATGCGCCGCTGCTGAGAGCCTAACCTCGTCCCTAGAACCGCGCGCGCGAGAGACTCTCTCGTATACGAGAGAGAGAGACTAGTAGCTACTACTACTACTACTACTACGACTAAGTCTATCTTGTAGTAGTATATACTCTTTGCATGTTTCCGTCGGTACACACGCCGGTGCGCCCATACCCCCCCCCCCCAAAGGGCTCGCGGCGAGTCCGAGAGTACGTTATACGACTTGCCGCCCTTTTCACGCCTTTTTATCCTCGCACTCGAGACCGTCCGCATACGCTATATAGATATACGCGGGTACACGTACTCGTGTAATGCTTCTAATGCGTTATACGCCAAGATTCCGTAAGTGATGCGCACTGAGGCTAATTAAATTTCTCACTCGCGACGATCCACACACACGTACTTATATACGCTCGATATTCGACGATTAGCCGACTTTTGTAAATATTTGCGCTCGTCGCGAGAGAGAAAGAGTGAGAGAGAAGTAATTGGGCTAATGGCGACGTCGTCGCGCGAATGCTACTACTCCTACTGCTAGCACTACTGCGGAATATAGTCGTGAGCGCGGGAGAGCTTCCATTTGAGATTAGTCTCAGGGTATATACGCACGTGATTATATGATTGTCGCTTGTTGCGCGGAGGCAGCGGCGGCAGCGGCGGCTGCGACGATAACGGGAGGACGCGAGCTTTTCCTTGGCGCGGGCGACTATTGTTTTATTGGTCGTTCGGCTAAGTGCTATGTAGGAATAATTTGGACGCGTTTCAAAGTTTCGCGAGCGAGAGATGACAGGGGGACGAGCCGTGCGCTGTTACGCTTTAATTTGGAGATGGAGAGTTTTGGAAATTTTCGTACGTCGAGTTTCGAGAAAATATGTAATGCACTTTTCTTTGGTCTGGGAATCGAAATTTTTTTTTTTGAAGGTAGAGGTCTCGGATCGATTAGGCTTTCTTCTGGGAGCCGAAAGATAATAGTCGAAAGTGCAGAGGAACGTGGGAAAAATTAGTAGTATATAAACATATTTCTGAGTCGTTTTACGCTTTTTTTTTGCAAATAATTAATGCGTCGAAATACTGGAATAATAAAATTTTGAATTGCACTATAATAAATTATTACAAAAGAGATTTAATTTAAAAGAAAAGTTATGCCCGATAAAAAAGAAATACTGAAAATTCCGAATAATCAATTTTTTCTTTTTCCTCCATATGCCTCCCCATGTTAAATTTTCATATTCTATATTTCTCATGTTCCTCCATTGGTCCGAAAGCTCTAGCTTAAAAATTTTTTTTCGAATTCTAAACTGAAGAAAAGTGTGTTTATTTTTTGAAATTCGACATATGCGTTTTGTGTGTAATCTTTGATTATCGATGCAGTGTTGGGATGGAATTACAGTTAAAAGTTGAAATTCAAATTTGAACGTACTCATTTGAACGTTGCAAAAAATTTTCTTGAAGGCATACCTGCTAGACCTGTGTTTCTCGTACCTTAGGTTATATTCTGAAAGAGAAAAAACTCGCGTACATATGACCAATCTTACGGTATACTTTTTTTCGGAGCAAAAAACAATATTGAATAGTATTTATAAATATAGAACAAAAATGTCTTAAAATTCCTCAAAGAATGCTCTGAAATTTTTTCCAACTTTTTCAGGACGTTTTTCGAAATTTTTTCACATTTTCGAAAAATCAAAAATTGTATCGGATCAATCTAAAAAAATTTAGGAACGAGAAAAGATGGGTCTGGTGGATGTGCCTTCAAGAAAATTTGATTGCAACTTTTTTGTCCGAGTTGTTTCCGAAATTTAGTGAATTTGCACAGGTGTCAAATTTCATCAAAAGAATGCACTTTCCTTTGGTCTAGAATTCGAAAAAAAATTTTCTAAACTAGAGCTTTCGGACCAATTTGACTTCCACTGTAAGCCAAAATATGATAAAAAATGCAAAGGAACATGGAAAAATGTTACTGGCAACTATATTTTTGAGCCATCTTACGTAAAAAATTAATACGTCAAAATACTGGAATAATATAACTATACGAATATTTCCGAGGCACCAATAAAATTTTGAATTACAGTACAATAAAGTACAACAAAAGAGTTTTAATTTAAAAAAATATTCCCAGATTCGATGCTCTGATCAAAAGTTATCTCCGTTTGACAAAAAAACAGTCAATAAAAATCCGAATAGCCGATTTTCTTTTTTTTTCATATACCTTCCTATGTTAAATTCTAATGCTCCATTTTTCCCATGTTCCTCCGAATTTTTGACTATCTATCAGCTAACCGAAGAAAGTCCCATCGGTCCGAAATCTCTAGCTTAAAAATTTTTTTTTCGCATTCTACACCAAAGAAAAGTGCATTTTTACGTTGAAATTCGACATACAAGTGAAACGAATGCAAAATAATTGAACCCTTAACTTTCACGTCAACGACGCTCGTTCGATTTATTCGAAGCTTGCGACGCGAGGCGTGGCCCGTACATAATGCGGTATTATACGCGAGAATCGTATGCATATATAGAGCTGGCGCAGGTCAGAAGTGAGAGCATTTGAGGCGAGCCAGGTGACCCTAAGTATTAAATAAATCTCTTCAAGCGGCTTAAGGCTCCTGGCTTTCCGCTATTTTAACGCTACCTCTTGTCGACGGCCTAATGCCGGATTAGCCAGACCTCAAACAGATTTTTTTCCACTATAGCTCGCCTCGCCGAGGACCTTTCTGTGTATACACGCGCCCAGTATACGAAGGAAAAGATATGTCTTTTTAAGGGATCTGCGGACGCGTTAAGCTCTGCGGTTTACACGTCGTATATGCAACGCTATTTCTCTCGTCTTCTATAACTTTTCTTTCGACGCGGATCTGACGGTTCTCTAAAAGAATAAATTTCCAATGAGCAGAAAAGCAAATGTTCCTAACTTTCAGAATTAAATTCAACGCTTTGTTAACCAAAGAAACAATTTGTATATTTATACTCAAAAATATTTATCCGAGTACGAAAACATCGTCGACACGAATCGAATCGGCCCCTTCGCGGCGCGTTATAAGTCGTCATCGCGTAACAGCAAGATTATTAATAATAACGGCGGCGAAACTGGGGTAAAACGACGTCGACGACCCCCGAAATCTGTGATGGAGCACTTTCTATCGTGGAACGCCGAAAGTTTCCTCCTCGAAAGCCGGGCATTGAAACTTTCTTATCGGCGATAAAAGCTCGCGCGGGCGAGTGCATTACCCTCCGAAATGGTGCGACGTCGGCCAGTTTGCGACACCGACGGCGAGTCACTACGTATCCAAGGACGTAACTGCGGCGCGCGCGTCAAGCTCGTCCTTATCGGCCGAGAAAGCGCGCGAAAAGCTCTCCGCAAGCACAGGGCGCGAAACGCGATCGCCGCGGCGCGTATACCAACGGAAACTATGTGCCTTGGTCGAGCTTTTATCGAGGAATGTTCTTTCTTTTTTTATGCTTTTCGAATGTTTTATTGTGCTTGAATGACGTATTCCGTTGTAGTTATTGATTTGACTTATTGCGTTATTGCTTGATTATTGATTATTGCGGACGAGAGTTTTCGGATTTTGTATCGTTCACGGCACTAAGGTATACTTTTGCATTAATTATCGATTTTGATTTAACGGAATACATGTCAAAGAGACGTGTATATAAGACATGTTTAAAAGATTTAAATTTAATCTACTGACATTAAAATATCGCAATCTGCGTCTAATAAAAAAGAAAATATATCCAGCGAAAACGATGATTCGAAAACAGTATACGTCAAATTTCGACTGGTATAAATACTTTAATTAACTCGGTAATCCGCAGACTGTAGAGACTGTATATATGTACATATCCACCAATTTTCGGAAACAATTCTCCCCAAAAATTGCAAAATTTTTTTTTTTTAAGGCACACCTACCAGGCCTGTTTTTTCTCATTCCTTAGGTCATTTTGAAAAAGGAAAATCTCGCGTGCATAGCCGATCATAGGGTATACTTTTTTATCGGAGAAAAAAAGACTCGAAAAACCGAGAAATAATTAACAAAAAATGAATTCATAGATTTTTTTCTCGAAAACTATGGACTTTTATAAAAATTTCATTACAACAAAAATATCTGAAAGTCATCAAAGAATGCTCTGAAATTTTTTTCTGATTGATCCAATACGATTTTTCATTTTTCAAAAATCCAAAAAAATCGAATTTTCGAAAATTGTTCTTCAAAAATCTGAAAAAATTCCCAGAGTATTCTTCAATGAATTTTAAGACATTTTTGTTCTAATGAAATTTTTATAAAAGTCCATACTCTTCGAGAGAAAAAAATCTATACGAATTCTTTTTTTGTTATAATTATTTCTCGTTTCTTGAGTCGTTTTTGCTCCGCGAAAAGTATACCCTTCGAATTTTTTCTCGTTCAGAATGACCTTAAGAACCGAGGAAAAGTAGATCTATTAGTCGTGCCTCCAAAAAAAAATTTGCAACTTTTGGGGAGAGTTGTTTCCGAAAATTCGTGCGGATATGCACATATATATCCGTGTATTTTTTTTTTCGAGGTTGCGGCGTGGCTGGGACAAACGAGGAAAAAAAAGAACGAAATCGGGGTTGAAAAGGCCAGGCGCGAGTATATAAAAGCACCGAGGCAGTGGCCACTTGTGCCGCAACGGCCGAAATTCCAGTGTCACTATGCGGCACTCTGTAATACACCGCCGCGTACTTTTCGCGGTAAACCAACAGCGGGTTGTGGACTAATTAGCTCCGATTGTCAACGCCGTGTGACGAGCCGCTATTTTTCGAGACGAGACTCACCTGCCGATGTCCACTCGATCGTTGCGACGATCGATTGCGTAGATTTTCTCCCGCGGCCTTTGCGGCAACGGTTATTCTCAAAAATGCGGCACTTGCACTTACATTGTAAAGCGTCTTTTGTAACGTCATTACGAGCTGCTGCGGAGTTTCTGGTGGTTTCGTTCGTTTAGATTAAACTTGTTTTCTCTTTCTCTCACATACACACTCCCTTTTTTTATTGTCCCTTTTCTCATTCACTTTGCCCGCGCATCCGTCTCCCTTTTCATCCTTTCACCTCTTTCACACGGCGCTTATTATTTACGAGCTTCAAAATTTAATTACGGACTTGGCCCCAAAATTGAGGAAGAGCCTGCGCGCTGGACAGAAAGAAGCATTACTGCTTTGTTTACGCGATAATTTGTAGCGCGGGCTCTGGCGTTACAGAGCATTAATCGACGTGAATTCTGTAACGTAATGTATCTTCGCGCCAAGAAGCTTATTGGATTTTTGAAAAATAGAATTCTCTTGAATGTGCGGCGGCTTATAGCTCGGCATTGGTGTACAGTATTCTGTTTACATCTCGCGTATGTGTTACAATAAACAATCGCAATAAAGCTTACTGGCAGAAAAATAGATCGGGTTTATGGTGATAATATGTTATATTTTATGTTGAATGACTATAATATAGCCTAGAATGTTATTGTAAACCCTGCTGCCGTTAGTACAAAATATGGTGAGTTATGTTATGTTATGGTAACCTCATATGATCAGTTATGATCATATTATGCTATAACTCTCGTCGTAAATTATCAAGATATTATGATAACTGTCCCCCAATATTTT
The DNA here is from genome assembly GCA_018906965.1 of Philotrypesis tridentata. Classification (NCBI taxonomy): domain Eukaryota; kingdom Metazoa; phylum Arthropoda; class Insecta; order Hymenoptera; family Pteromalidae; genus Philotrypesis; species Philotrypesis tridentata. The sequence goes on along the minus strand of JACCIB010000008.1, from coordinate 5,735,699 downwards.
ATAGCGAAATTGCTAAGCCTGGTAGAAATCCAAATATCTAAAATATACTCAAGTATCTAAACTAGAAAATGGCTATGAGATATACTTGGTTCCTAACTTGCGATGAAACCGCTTTTTCTCTCATTATTTAAGTATTTCATTGAATACCCATAACCTCCAAATCTTTTCACTAATACTTTTCGATACAATGTATGGAATAAACAAACGTTTAAAGCTGTAAATACGTCGATTATTAAGATATTTATGATTTACTTAATTTTTCGATCGACTCCACGTTGAATATCCTTTTCATAGCCATTTACTGGCCATTTTTGTTATAGGCTACTTCATATAGTGTAATCTATGTTTGCAAGCTCGAAAATATGGTATCATAATTTCTCGCCCATATCTAACAAAACAAGGTTTCCACTAGCTTTCAAATGATACAGATTTCGATCAGGGAAATTTTTCCAATCAATTGACAAAGAAAATTCTTGGAAAATTTTTCAAAAACAGAACCAAAATTCGAAATTTTCACCCAGAAACGCAAGTGATCGAGGATGTCCCACCGAAAATACAGGGCCAGATACTGATCGCAGTGGAATAAGTCAGCGGCGCGCCGCGATCTACCAGTAAAACGAGATCCAATACACCCACATGGCACACACGTTCTCTCCGCCAAGCCGCAAGAGAGCTCAGCTCGGCGGCGAGGAAGGATAAATCGAGAACAATAAATACCCTTCTGCAAGAGACAAAATCCATCGATACAGCCTACACGTACACCGGCGAGAGGCTTTGGCAATACAATCGATCGATATACCCCGAGCGACTTAGACGTATAAAGTTAAGAAAGATAAATCACGTACGCTAATGGATATCTAAAGAAGTGTTCCACATACGTAAAGGAGAATATAAGCGTATGGGGGGAGGGGGAGGGGGAAATCGCGTGCAGTTTCTTGGCGGGAGGCTGTCACTGTCCGCGTGCAATATACAGAGTATATATACACTATACAGGTATATAATATATATATAATCAATATCCCGCTTTAAGGATATATGTATAACGTAAAGCCGAAAAGCGCGGCCACCTCTCGGTCGCCACGTGCGCGAAACTCAGGACCCGCCGCACGAGATATCGCTCCGCACTGCGGCGAGCGAGCGATACCGAAGTGCATCGAGCTTACCTATATGTACCCCTTGTTGATCCTTAATTCACATGTACAACAATTTTTTTTTACTCGCTCTGTATCGGAATACCGCGTGAGACTATACAAACTCTATACGTTTGTACATGTGTATAATGGGAAAATCCGCCAAAATAATTCAGATAATTGCAACGAAAATCGACCGAAAAAAAATCTCGTGAGACTCGGCTGGGGCAGCGTTTTCTATTTGTTCTATAGGACCCCCAGAACACGAGAAAAATAGTGTTCCCGCACGAAATCGAATGAGTGTTTTTGGGTATTTAGATATTTAGATATTTGTGTAAAAATTAAAAAAAAATCGTTTCTTTAAGCTGAATTTAGAGGGAGAAGGAATTTTATTTCTACTGCCGAAAATATACACAAAAGTTCACAAAATATCTGAACTTTTCAAACTAGTCAAGCTTTTTTGTCTATGATTTCTTTTAACAAAATGACAGCGGTTATGTATACGTATGAATTTTTTCAAAAATTTTTGAGCTATTTCGTAATTTTTCAAAAACTGTGAAAATTGAAAAAATTTTTAATTTACTTATTCTTTGAGTAATTTTAAGCATTTTTTATTCTACAACATTTTTTCATTAAGGAGATATTTTTCGAGAAAAAGAATCATGTTTAACGTCACGCTGTCTCACAAAAACCGCTGTCGTTTCGTTTAAAAAAATCGTAGACAGAAAAACTTGACTAATCTCCAAAGTTCAGATATTTCGTAAACTTTCGTGCAAATTTGCGACCGTAAAAATAAAATTCCTTCTCCCTCTAAAGTCGGATTGGAAAAAAAAACGAATTTCTTTTTAAATTTTTACACAAACACCTAAATACCCAAAAATACTCATTCGATCTCGTGTGAACACTATTTTTTTCGTGTTCTGGGGGTCCTATACAGAACAAAAAAAAAAGACGATGTCCCAGCCGACTCTCACCAGATTTCTCTTTTAGTCGATTTCCGCTCCAATTATCTAAATTATTTTGGCGGATTTTCCCATATTTCAAAAGCGCGAAAAATCGGAGGTTGTATATGTCATGATGATATATACATGTCACACGCGCAATAAACACGCACGCACGTGGAGGCCGCGCGCGGCTGCGCGCGCAAGGGCGGCGGGAAAGGCGCGACGCCGGCTCCAGCCGAGACGGCCGCTTAGCGGGTACTGCCGCTCGCGGCTCCCGACAGCCACCCGCGTGTCCCATACCTCGCCTGTATATACGTATATATACACACACACACACTCCGCTCCAAGTTGAGAGTCAAAGTCTCGCGCAAAGAGTCCTTCTCCCTCTCGCTTCGCACTTTCCCGCTGCCGCGGCTCGTCTCGTCCTCGGCTACAGGCAACTTTCGCCTCGGCTCTGGGTGTATAACGTGTATATATAGGTACCTGCGATCGTCTGCAAGCTCGCTTTTTCGTAACGAGCTTTCTTCGCGCCGATGGAGTATATTATGGGAGCTTGGATTCCGGGGAAGGGAGGAAGTTTGTTGTCCGAATTGCGAGGGAAACGAGATGTGCGTATACGGGAGAGAGGGAAATGAATCGATGAAAAAAAATTTCAATTACGACGTTACAGAGCTTTCGTTTTGCGTCGTTTATAGCGGCTGAGAGACTATAGACACACGCAGGATATACATAGGTGTCCGTGTATGTGTGTATATACGGCTGAGACGGGGAATCGGTGCGGCGCCGCGCGTTACCCTCTTTGTCTATATCCTTCCGCGACGTATTATATATAGAGAGAGAAAGTTCGTTGGAAAGGCAGCGGGGGATTTGAGGGAAGATCGGTGACGCTTCAGCTTCCGCCTCCTTCGGCGCAAAACTTTCTTTTCTCTTCCCCGCGAGCGCGTCGTCTAAATATATATATATTTATATACACTGTATACGCACCGCGCTCGGCCATCAAACCCCCTCTACAGCCCCCGAAGTTCTATCAAAAGTTTTCCCGACGACCCTCCGAACCCCCCCCCCCCCTCCCCTCGCTGGTGCGTATATAACGCGCTGTTGGAAAAAAGAACATATAAATTTTTATGCCCAAGTTTGTAACGTGTACCATTTTTTTGTTGTTGTAATTGTTAAAGTGCGAGCGTGTGATTGTGAAGCCCGATTTGCGATGGTTTATTCGACGGTGTGAGGTGTATTGCTGATTGGATAGGACGACAATCTATATTTGGAGTTTTGCGAAACGCAAATAACCGCGTCGTGGAAAGTGAAGAAGAAAAAAAAAGATTTTTCTTTCGGCGGTACACGAATGGATATTTATAGTTCAAACTTCTGACGCATCGAAACGTGATAGGCACTTGCTGTTATCGAGCTTCCTCTTCAAGAAATGAAAAGTAACTATGTTTCGCATATTATAGATAAATACTCTCTAAATCTAAAGCAGCGAAAAATTTACTATTTCTCAGAATTAAATAATATTAACCTCCCAAATAGTGAAATTCTTCACTATTTATACGTAGCACAAAAAATATCATTTTACAAATTAGTGAATATTCATGAATTAGTACGGTGCATTGATGTAAAAATTATAATTCGCTATAGTACGTACTGAATAATCACTGTTTATGAAATGAGCTATTATTTTGCTCATTTCATTGTGTTTACTATCAAATTAGTAAATATTTACTGATTCAGACAGTAGAAAGTATTTGCTTTAAATTTTCACTGAAACACTGATTATCTAGTACATAATCACATTAGCAAAGGTAAACTTGAAAAATTATGAAAATTTATATTTTTTCAATGAGTGATAATGACTTTTAAGTGAAAATTTCGGTACTTATACATTTTTAACAATCGAGAAATTCACTATTCAAGAGAAAAATTTTGAGAAAAATTTACTATTTAATTAGCTAACAGAACTTGTAGAATAAGTGAAAATTTATGTCCCCTTTAGCCTCCTGTTACTAGGGCCACACACTATTTCGAGTACAACATTGTAGGTAGTGTATTTTCACTATTTCAGGTAATATATGTAATGCAATATTTATATTCACTATTTGCAATGTTCATATTTACTCGTATTTACTGTTTTAGGTAGTCCTTCTACACTTTTTCAATTGGTTCATTTTTTTAACCTGTTTAAACTGTGATTATTCACTAGTTCACAGTTGCACCATGATAACTTTTTCAAATTGTTAATATGGACTAAATAACCGTGGATTTTCACTGTTTTAGATTTAGAGTATATATAGAAATATTTACATATTGAATTATTGTAAACTATGTATTTATTCTAGAATAGTTGACGTAATGATGTTTTCGTCTGTATATTCCGAACTATATTGAAGCGGCATGAAAGTCATTACAATTTCACGCTGTAATAAGGAGATAATCAAAGCTGCTCTATCTTGTGCATTTGACTACCGTTTTACGTACCCTCTTATTCAGTAATATTTAATTGAATAATGTTGAAATCATGTGATAAAACTTAAATTTTTCAAATATAGTGCACAGTTACATACAACAACAGACACTTGAAACTTCATAAAAGAGAAACGCTTGCATTTAATGACGGAATTCATACAGAGATTGTATTGCATTATTATTTATTAAAAACTAATCATAGTTACTTTACTATTTTTTAAAATTTTAATTTTTAATTAACAGCCGAATCCCCTTAAGATAAAAATTTATGAACATTAGCTGACATCAAGATCAAATGCGTAATACGCCTAACATTGAAAGATGCAAGCATTGCATTCTGAACACGAGAAGTCATCGGTCCCCACTATCTCGTTGACGATGCGCATTCTCGCACCAGTAGCTGATAAACACGTCGACTCTATGTGAGCCTAAAGTCTTGCTAGTGATCACAACAACGTTATTAATGTCAAAAATAAAAAAAGAAATACCTATGCACCACAGAGATCTATACTTGTACTAAAACTTTGTGCACTCCTGACACCCGCTGATTACGAATCTCCGCATTAAGCATTAAGCATTAAATCTCATCACGTAACATACGCGAAGATTTCAAGGTCCACTTTAACGAACGTTTCGGCTGAACACGGCTGCGGCAGCTATAAATGAATATAGAATGAAAAAATTTTATAAAAGGTCAATTAAATGAAGTTCGGTCTCCAGTACCTCGCTTTGATTCGTCAGCGCTCAGAAGAAAGCATATCTAATGGCGTTTTTAGGGTATTTTAAATTAAATTAAAGTTTACGTAAACGAATATAAAACGGATTATCCCAAAATAAAAAATATAATTTTCAACTTTCGAGCAATCCAAATTAAAAAATTTATTAATTATCGTTATATTGCTCTTCAACACACTCTATTAAAAAAAATAATAATAAAATGATCACATAATGACATGCGCCAACGATTACATGACGCATCTGTGTATAATACCGGCAATGCTAGCTAAGCACGATCCTCGTCTTGCAGAAAATTATGCGGCTATACTGTAGTACATACAAACGTTGGAGACTATATAGACATACACATTAAGTGTATACATACTTATATACATATAACGATATGAGCGATGGCAGCGGGATTCCCAGTGCTGTACAAAAGTCTAATTTAAACACGAGTATACGAGTACGTCCAGGAAATTTCGGAAACAACTGGGACGGAAAAGTTGCAAAAAATGTTCTTGAAGGCATACTATTACCAGACCGATTTTTTCTCGTTCCTTAGCTAATTCGGAAAGATCGTAGGGTATACTTTTTTCCGGAGCAACGACGACTAGAGAAACGAGAAATAATAAAAAAAACAAGAATTCATAGACTTTTTTCTCGAAAACTATGTGGACTTTTGAAAATATTTCATTAGAACAAAAATGTCTTGAAATTAACGAAAGAATGCTCCGACATCTATTCAGATTTTTTCAGGACGTTTCTCGAAATTTCGATTGTTCGGATCTTCGAAAAATCAAAAATTGCATCGGATCGTACTTTCATGAACGCAAAGACACTTTCGTTCCAATGAAATTTTCATAAGAGTCCAAAGTTTTCCAGAATAAAGTTTTTTCGAGTCGTTTTTGCCCCGGAAGAAAGTATACCCTACGATCGGTCGTGTTACGCGAGCTTTTTCTCTTCCAGAATGACCTAAGGAACGAGAAAAAAAACAGGTTCCGTATAGTTGTGCCTTCGAGAAAATTTTCTGCAACTTTTCCGTCCCAGTTGTTTCCGAAATTTCCTGGACATACTCATGTATGCGCTTCAACGTTTCCTCTACGTTTGCCTACCAAACTTCTCCACAGCTGGTACGTGTCATATTTGTGCGCATAATCCGCGCGTCTATTACCCACATGTGCGCGCTGTGTATAAGTTTCAAAAATTTTCTGTCACCGTCGATTCTCACGCACTTCCACCGCAGAGCTTCGGCGTAAAAATACAAATCTCTGCCCAACGGAAAAAAGCTATAACCAAACATCGCGCTAACATCCCGAATTCTCATCTTAATTTCATCTCTGCATTCGGAAAAGCTCCTCTGCGCATGTCTCGACGCGTCGACAAATCTCTGTGTATACATATATAGGTAGTAAGTATAGAGGTCCTTTGTGCGCCGCAAAGCTTCATTCGCTCTCTCCCGCGCGAGACTAAGTATACACCAAGTATAGGTCCAGTGGCACGCGTGCGCTCTAACAGTTCGGTTCGGCTGCTCTGCACATCAGTCTCACATCGATCCGCATCGTGTACACTCGTACCGTGTGTGTAAGTAAAAGTGCTCTCTCGTGAAGTTCAAAGGGCATCGAAGTTTTCCTGTCCCGAGGTGTCTTTTAACTGCTGCGTCGAACGAGTTTTCATCATGAGGATAGGACTCGTCACGGCGGATGGAGGTAATTACTTACTTGCGTATATACGGAAAGGCGGGAAAGAATCGAAGCGTCGCTGGATTTCCACTTGTTACACTACGGTGCGCGACGTGACAATTGGAGAGAGGATAAAATTGGTTGATCTTTTTCGACGTTGACGAGCATCCCGTTTTTCATTCGAGAATCCGCAGAATTTTCGAAACATCGACGCGGAAGCTTAACAACACGCGGTCGTGCCTGAGTAATGCTGGAATGGGGCGTGATCGCGAGGAAAAAAAGGTTCAGATTCATTTTTGCAGTTCTGAATAAGCTAAACTCAATAATTTTGACCGTCGATAAAAAGTGTAGTTTTGGATTGTAGCTTATTTTATTGGTCTTCATCAAATGAAGATGAGGATGTCGTACGCAGTTATACTTATAGGTACTGTTTATTTAATAATTTCACTTTCTTGTAAAGTCAATCTCTTAACAATGCAGGAAGCATTATTATTAATAGAAAATAACAGACCCATAATATTGAATTGAACGATTTATTCAACTGTACCCATGGCTCTCGAGTATCGAATATGCATAAAGTTCTGTATACATATATGGATACTCGAACGAGATCTGAGATATGGTGCGTCCTCTTATTTTTTCTTGGAAGGCTAAAGGAAGTTCGTTGCGGTATAGGTAGACGAATACAGTATTTTGATAAACACCGCCGCGTTCTTCGACTCCCCGTATACGTTACATGCGGAACGTTTTTCCGAGTACTTGTTGGTCACGTACGATTCAAGAATATTTGGCTCCTATACCTATGAAATATTATATTCTCTACGACAGCTAAATTATTGAAATTGCTTTATTTACGACCGCGAAAATAAGTCTTATAACAATTAGTTTGTGTACAGGAGACTAAATTCTATAAATGAATTGACTCCTATCATTATTAATATTAAGTAGATTTATTCGATTAATCTATATAAGATCTAGTACTGAGCACAATCGTGGAACGACTTGCCAATCCCCTTTATTCTTTGTTGAGAGGACCGGGGCCAGCTTATAAAATGTTTATGCGGTTATTCCATAAAGATCTCTCGCTTTGAACTCGCCATGAGCTCGATCGTAGGATTCTTCATAGCGAGTATTCACTTCATACAGAATATTCGCTATATTTGAGTTACAACTATTGCGCAGCATTACGGATATAGTCATACGCGAGTTGCATACCATTTACAAATCTCAGCAATGCACGTATGCGAATACTTACGTTTCGGAGTAACTGCGAAATGGTTAGAGGGTTTAGAATAAAAATGGAATGTATCATAATTAGCCCAATACTGTTGTGTATTGATCTGATCCGTTTTCTTTTGAACAGCAGAGGACGGAGAGGAAGTCATGGTGACGTACGGGAAGAGGCGGTCTGCAACTGATTTGGCCTTCCTGATTATTTTCGGTTTAACAAGTGTACTTTGGCTCGGCATCGGAATTTATGGTATGCTTACACACAGCTCGTTTCCTTCAATCTATATATATATTATATATACACAGTTGATCAATTATGATTTCACTTCAGCATTCAAAGATGGCTACGGTATCCCGGATCAAATTATCGACCAGGACGCGATGGACAAATTCATGCAGGCACTGTGCGGCAACAAGTAAAGTCATTTTTATTCGTGAAACCGCAAGGCAACATCGAAATAACACATTTTCCGATTTTTCAGAGGTGCTTACTTTGGATTCGTCTGGTTCACGGCACTGCTGATAGCGCTTTTCTTCATTATGGTGCGATGGGTCACGAAACTAACGGTGTACCTCACGCTCTTCATCGTGTGCTGTTATCAGATGCTCTCGTCCTACTTTTTCTTGAAATCGGCAACGACCATCGGTGTCATAGCTATGATCTTGCTGTGGGCAATCTACGGGGGTATGATATACGCCCTGAGAAAATTCGGATCTCAAGCTGTGTGCAAAATTTTGCAGGATTCTTGCAAGTAAGATTTTTTTCTTTGTTTTATCATTACTAGATTACGAGTCGCGTATGTTTTTCAGAAGTATAGGTTGCTTTCCGTCTTCGTTTGTCATCGTACTGCTGGAGATCGTCGTACAATTGGGAATTATCGTTTTCACCACTGCAGCTACCCTTTACTTCCTTCACTTGAAAGAAGTGAATATATCGCTATCGAGACGAAGGATCGAGGTAGACCCGCCGAAGTACGCCATGGTTCTATTGCCGATTTTCATCGTTTCCGCATGCTGGATCCTTGTTTTCGTAGCAGAGTTTAGACGCATGATTTTGCACGGAATTTACTCGCACTGGTACAGGGCTTCGGATAAAAAGAATATTCCTATTACAGCCGGTATCCGTTGCTGCCTCACTACTTCAAGGTAGGAAATAGCGGAGTACGTTATAGTTTCCACAAAATTCGATTATCCAACAGTTTCTTTAAAATGTTTTTACCGCAGGTATCACTTGGGAACTGTCGCTTTTTCATCGACAATCTTCGCACTTTTTCCAGTAATCGCTGCGGTCGTAAATTCCGGAAGGGCACTTGGCAGACTGATTAAGAAACGACCGAGCACATTGATTGTTTTGTTGGTCGCGATTTCAGAATCGCTAGTCAATGCATCAATCATGTGCATATCGTTTGGCACGTCTTTAAGTCGATCGACAATCGATGGACTCCAATTCGTCATGCGAAACCCATTAAAATATCTTCTATCGACGATGGTAAGTTTCATATAATGATTTTCATTAGTTGTATTCTTAATTACTTCTGAAATTTGTCAATGTTACAATGATTATTACAGATGAGTTATTGGATATCATTGTTCGGACTCTTATTTATCCCGTTAATAACGGCAGGCATAAGTTATAGTTACTTTATCACCCAAATCAATACCACCGACGCTGATCAATATTGGATTCACTTGATCATACCAGTCGTTATAACTAGTCTGCTTTCTGCGACTTTAACAGCAATTTTGATTGTGATATTCAAAAGCGCAACTGAAGCAGTGACAGTGTGCCACTTGGAAGAGTTGAACTCGTCGAAGCCAAGCTTAGTAGACGAAGATTGCGAGGAATAATATATCATACAACGTATACAATATATATTTTTGTGTCAAATACATAGATGTATGTAAGTTAAAATAAAATTTTATATTCCATATATTTTATATTCTCTCCTTAACTTGAAAGTACTGCTGCGTGCACACCTGTGTGATAAAAGGTTCTGTGAGTTTTTCCGTACAATTTTTTATACGATAATTTGTATAACATTGTAAAAATTACGCGTATGTACTGTATTGAGAACGTTTTGTTGAAATAAACGTCAAAAGTTACTCCCATCCTTTATCTCGTATTTTTTTGACGCAGAAAAAAATTGAGCGTTACAACAGTGGTATTTTTCACCTTTCCGCCCTTAGTTTGTAAAGATATTTTTTAAAAAATTACAACAATAAGAGTTCAAGGGGGAATTTTCCAACATTCAGTGTAAAATAGCGAGTTTCTGTAGATTTTTTTAAGGGCATAAATTCCTATGTATGCATAATACATCCTTCTCTTTGCAGATAAAATAAAACGCTGTGTACCTACATATTTACATGTATTTTGTCAAACGAGATTCTTGAAAACTATATAAAAGAAAATAAAAATACAACACGAAGGTTTTATCGCGTATAAAACGCGTTTCTCCATTCTCGAAAATTAAATTATTTTTGTTAGTTTTTTTTTTAGACGCTTACATAATTTCGTTACGATTGTGACAAATTTCTTGTACATATAGAACCACGCAGTTGCTTGCGCAATGTTCTTTCGTAGCAATATATTTTCGGCGTTCGTCACTCTAGACAAAGCAGATTCCTACTTTACCATGACGCATACTATGTGCGAGTGTATATTTAAAAAATTCCCATTGTCTCTTAATACCTTTAACAATAAATGTATACTTCGCGCAATACTGAAGTTATCATAAAAATTTTAATTCGAAGAGCTGACGTTCACTTCTCGAACTCGCATAAACGGGCGGCATAAAAGTATAAAATATGTATTAGGTATACCAGAGACCAGAGTATACACTATACATCAAAAACACAAGCAGCAGACAGATATATAGCAGTAAGCATATATATACATAAGTATCGGAGGGAAACTGCGCTGTTATACGCCGCAGAGGCAGACAGACTGACTCCGTTTTCCTCGACGCATGCGCCGAGTCGAGTTGCATGGTGGTGTTAGGTGGTGCGCTTATAAACCGATAGGCGAGAGGAGGTTGGTGTCTTGGCGAGGAGAGTGGGACAAAGGAGAGACTATCGTAATCGTCGTCGGCGAGAGAGAGACAGAAGACAGTCCGACATTCGCGCGAGTGCGGTGTGGCAGGAGAACGAAAAAAAAAAAATTCGCGCCAGAGAAAGAGTAGGCGTATACTTACACACAAAGCGTATATATACGTCAGACTCTCGCGGGGGAAACGAGGAGCGGATGTGAAAGTCGAGACCCGCGACAGTGTATACACACCTATAGGCCGTGCAGCGAGAACCAGCAGCAGCGCAGTCTCCTCGGACAAGTGCGTTGTTGTTATATACCAGTGTGTGTCGTCGCGCCGACGGCGAAGTTACATATACGCGATTCTCAGCTGTGCGCGCACATGCATAGGAATAACACAAATATTTGTGTATAGTGCTATTATCCGCTGGTAAAAACGCGAGCTAGCACGCGCCTGACAGCGCGACGCCAATCCACCAAGACGCCAGTCGATTGCCCGCAGTGTCGTCGTCGTCGTCGTCGCCGCCGCCGTCGCCGTCGCCGCCGTCGTCATAGCTCTAGCGATGGAGGTGCTGGATCCGAGCGTCTCCAGGGACGACCAGCCGCTCTGTCTCAACGACTCCTTGCAGAAAGGTCTGCTGTTTCGCTCTGTTTACCCTTCGGCGTGTATTTTTCTTCCTCTTCTTCGTCTTCTTCTTTTTCTTTTCTACACGTCGATTCGATTGCGCGAGCCGCAACGGGCCGTTATGATACGTATTCTTTGTACCTAACGGTTCGTCGTCGCGCAACAGTTCGAGCGATTTTCTCTGCCCCTCTGCTTGGCCTAAAAAAGAAAAGTCAGATCGAATCGGTGACAGATATACGACCTGAGGATGCTGGTGCTATTGTAACTAAGTATATACGTACTATACACTATACAGCACAGCACAAAACACAGACGTCTGTGTCAGTCTGGTTGCTGACTAAGAGGCTGACACAATGCTACAATCATAATAGTAACGCCTGCATTCTGTGTTTCTAACAACCAAAGGTTTCGTGCGGATTGTCAACCAAATGTTATCGTTGACTCTTGAACATTGGATTGTAGTAAGCGAGCCAGAGGTTAAAAGAGAGCTCGGCCCTTTCCTTTCTAATTTCCTGGCTGAGCAATCTTCGGGATTGTATCTGTGTTACTAATTATTGAGTAGCGGTTGTGTAATTGCTATTACCATTGGTTCTTGGAAAAAGTTTCATTAACCGACTCTGGTTGTATAACAGGAAAAAATGTACGGCTAAAATATGTTTTATTTAAAATAATCTGTAAAATGGGAGACATTATTTTAGTACGTCAATAGCAACCTTGAAATTAATGAGCTCGAGTACTTTTTTAAGATGGAGCGTGATAAAAAAAGATACTGCAAAGCCAATTGAACTTATCTACTTATTATATACCATATCATTTAATAATTTAAGGAACTGAATTTAGGATATTTAGACTACTTTATAGTTGTCAATAATAAATAAAAGATTGAGTTCTTAGTTAAAATCATAAATTTATATTTAAAAGCCTGTATTTTTAGTACAGCATATAACTTTTCAGAAAAGAAATCAATTGTCAAGGCAACCGATAAAAATGAGATAAACCAGTCTCTACCATGTGTTATGTCAATCAAGCCTTTGTGAAACAGAAACATAATTGCTGCATACTCGTAATCTTTGTTCACAATCTCTTTTCAAATGTATTTGAAAAAAAAAATGTTTCCACTGAATTTACATTGAACTCCACGATTAAAATATTACTCAGTACTTAAAAATAATATTTAATTAATGAAAAAAATTGTTTAAACTGCATGAATAAATCAGTGATTTATTTTTCTATTAAATATAAGTTTAATCTTTAATACTTAGCAACACAGCCTATAATAAATTGCATTTGTTGCAGTACATTCATCAGGTGGTCCAATAGCAGATAGTCGATCATGTGTGAAAACCAGACAAATTTTTGGCTTTATGGGTTTCCTTGGATTCGCTCTAGTTTACGCAATGAGAGTAAATTTATCTGTTGCTATCGTGTCAATGGTCAACTCATCTGCTATTCCTAAGCCAGATAATGGTTCTATTGTTATTGATGACTGTCCTGCAACAGTACCTGTCAATCAAACTTTTCCTCCAGTAAGTAAAATATCATTAAAAAAAAAATATTCATATGTATAAACAAACATTACATAATAATACATGCAATAACATTTCAAAATTTATTAATCAGAGTGCAGGCGAATTTGATTGGGATGAAAAAACACAAGGTATTATTCTTGGTGCATTTTTCCTTGGATATGTCATGACCAATGTGCCAGGAGGAAGAATAGCGGAAAAAGTTGGTGGAAAATTAGTGTATGGACTTGGAGTATTTTTAACTGCTGTCTTAACTGTAATAAGTCCCTTTGCAGCCTATTGGGGATTTTATCCATTTTTAATCATTCGCATAGCAGAAGGATTTACAGAGGTAAAAAATTTTTTTTTAATCAATTTTTAATATAGTATTACAAAATTTTGTGCAACATGTATTTTTATTTTTGTAGGGTGTCACTTTTCCAGCTATGCATAGCATGTTAGCACACTGGGTACCACCTCTAGAGAGAAGTAAATTTGCTGCTTTAGTTTATGCAGGTAAATAGATAAAGTTAATTTTCTTAGCTGATACGAGAAAGGATAGGCACTGGGTAGTGGTCATGGATGAAAGAGCAGCAGCGATTGTCGGTTACTTCGAATTTTTTTGTCTCGAGAATAACGAGAAAGAAAGTAGACAAGTGTTTCCAATCAAGGCTCGCTCATGACTGAATTGCGAGCTGTAGCTTTTGCAAAGCTATAACTCACCGGACGTGTATTTTCGCTAGACGTTAATAAGACTCAATGGCATTCTCGGAATCGCTAGTAATAATAACAAATCAGTCGCTATCGAACAGAGTAGGGTGACGGTTGCACCGTCAGCACGTACGTTTTGATATTATAAGAATGAACGTGCCGAGTTGCAATTCGTCACAACAGAAACACATGGTAACGCACAACGCCCGTGCCTCTATTTACTTCTATATTTGGGTTGTTTAATATACTTTAGATTGTAATTGCTGATGTTTTTTACAGGTTCAAATTTTGGAACAGTCATTTCTTTACCCTTGAGTGGCTGGCTTTGCTCCTTAGAACTGTGGGGTGGTTGGCCACTCTCGTTTTATTTGTTTGGCAGTCTCGGAATAGTCTGGTATGCATTTTGGTTAATATTCGTGTTTGACACACCTGCAAAACATCCAAGAATAGATCCTCAAGAGAAAGCATACATTGAATCTTTAGTAGAATCAAAGGATGAGGTACTTCATGTGCAAAATAATTTTCTCTTTATATGCAACTTAAACAAAATTTTAAACGATCTTTAATAACTTATTTTAGAGTAATAATGCTGGAGTACCTTGGCTGTCAATATTCACATCCCTTCCAATGTGGGCAATCGCTATTACTCAATGTGGTCAGTCATGGGCTTTTTACACCCTGTTGACCGAACTACCTACTTACATGGATAAAATTCTGCACTTTGATGTGGAACAAGATGCATTCCTATCTGCATTACCATACTTAACTGCGTGGATTACTGGTTTGATCATATCCAGTTTTGCTGATGCTTTGTTAGCTCGAAATATTCTTTCTCCCCTCACTTCGTTCAAATTATGGAATACAGTAGCGTCTTTAGGACCAAGTTTGAGCTTCTTGGGAGCTATTTGGGCTGGATGTGATCGATTGACTGTAATGATGATGCTATCTGGCTTGGGATCACTATACGGTGCTGTTTATGCCGGTAATCAGATGAACCATATCGCGCTAGCTCCGCGATATGCAGGAACGTTATACGGTATTACAAATGCTGCTGCAAACGCTTGCGGCTTTCTTGCCCCCTATGTTATTGGACAAATAGTTAATGGACATGTTAGTATTTTATTTTTTAATAATTCGCTCTTTCCATTCAAGTCTGAATTATTTATTCTTGCTATTTCCTTATCTTTGTTACAGGAAACGTTGGCACGTTGGCATACAGTATTTTTATTAGCTGCAGTAATTAACATGGGAGCAAACTGCTTCTATCTACTGTTTGCATCAGCTACGGAACAACCATGGAGCAATGGTCACAGTTGATGGCAAATTGCATCGAGAAAAGAGGCGTTCAACGTAATGAGCGATGTGCCGTTGAATCGCCTGACTTTAAGCACATTTTAGTTAAGAAAATTTTTCGTTTATAGTTCATTATTTTCTAAAGCAATATTAGTTTTTAGATTTTTTCACCACACGTAAGTATTAGCTAAAATTTGTTGAATTATAGAGAAATTGGTGCTAATAGTACATTTATTAAATTTTAACTCAAAAAATATATATTTCCTTTGTTTGATTGGCAGACCAATCTAACGGTGATGATTTATATAGGAGGTTTAGCTTTAAGAAAAATTTAAACAAGTGCTGACAATATCAGCAAACTTCTACGTTTGCTCTCTTTGAAAATCTGAATACATCTTTATACTTTACTGTTTTATGTATACTTTTGCGACTATGTTTATACCTTAATTTTTTCATATAAAATCGTGGCTATCTTCCTATTTTAGAGATTTTTTTGTACATTTTGTGATATCTATCCGAATAACGGTTAATACAAACGCTCTATATCGTTATATAGTTTGAAAAGAGAAATTTACTTCTAGTTTACCGAAGAATATATAAGGAACTATATAAAACTTCCTAGACTATATACTTCTATATGTTGAAATCTAATCGTCTACATAAAGTATTAATTAGCACAAAATATTTGTATGAAAAAAAATACTTAACTTTTCTAAAGTTGTATTTTTGGCATGGTGTTTGTTATCACCGAAATACGATTACCAAATGTAATAATATCAGTTATAAAGCCTTAAAATATTTATAAATTATAATTTAATTTATATCAGTTATAAAATTATTCTGGACGCGGGCTTAGAAATTTCTTTCATGTAGAAAATTATTAATTACTTAAAAATGAAGTAATTTTTTATGAAAGCTTTATAAATAAATGTTAAATAACAAGCTGTACATGATTTGTATTATCAATAGAATAAATATATATAATATATTGTACTAAAAGGAACAAACGTTATTAGAATAAAAAGTTTCAGGTATTAAAACTGATCTTGCTGGATCAAGATTTGATGAATGTTCGAGTACATTCAATTACTTTGTTAATCACGAAAATCATTACTTGAAATTGAAACTAAAATTTACATCAGATTTATTGACCGCATATACTAGTTATTGACGACATTTATGAATATAAGATTGGTAATATCTAAAGATGTTATATGATTATTACATTACCATTCCATTAAGAGATTAATTGTAAATATATATATTTATATGAAATTTGTGTATACTCAGGAAAAAATTAAAAAAACGAAGATACTATGGTTTCATTTCAATCAAATTCAAAACCATGTGAAAATACCAACACTAATTTATAATTACTGACAAATTTGCGAAAGAAAAATTAACATTATTTATATTTGAGACATCATATTTATGAGAGACTGAAAAAGTTTGAGTTTTTGTGAAAAAAATTTATTTAAAATTTATCTTCCATAAAAATGACCTATAAAACGTGACTGCCTTAAAAATGTGAACAATTTGACGATACAAATATAATAAGCATACCATTAAACTCAACGTAGTTCTTCATATAAAAATAAATACTGAATTGAATGAGAAATTAGGTTTTGTAAATATATTACAAATAGCTTTACTAAAAATTTTAAAAATTTATATTTACATTATCGTAGTCTCTTATAATTTTTGTCTTTAAGTAATACAAAATATATAATGTAACTTTACTGTATAAAAAATATTATAATCCATCTTTTTTCTTTGCTGTCAATTCGAAAATCATGTCACGCATACGACTCAAGTTATTTAATTCGGTTGATAGTTTTTGAACCATTTCTTCTTTTTCTAAAATAGTTTTTTGGTAAATGACACATTGTTGGGCCTGTTGTTTGATTTCTTGGTTAAGTGCATTTATATCTTTATGATTTGATGAAATTTCCCTACACTTTTCTTCGATAATCTGAAAAAAAATGTGACATAAATTTTTAATGAAAACGAAAATTATAAACATGTATATTACAGAAATAAATGAATTAGAATTGCACCTGTTCTTTCCGACTGACATCTTCTTGGGCTTTTTGAAGTAATTTACTGATTTCTTGATTCTTATTTGTTAATTTTTGCTCAAATTCCTTCATACGTGTTTCACATTGATTTATCTGATTTTCTTTTTCCACAACTATTTTTTTCAATGCCTTATTTTCCTAAAGAAATCAACATTATGTGATTTTATGGTAATTTAAATTTTTTAAATTTTCTTTGTACAACATTTTTATTTTTCTATCAGTTAAGATCATTACCTGCACTTGCAATGCGTGAATTTTTTGAGATTTCTCTTCTATCTCCTGAAGTTTTTTTGATAAAGCAACTTTCTCCAATTGTGTGCCTTCCAAACACTGCTGTGTATTAAATAATACTTGATGCAATTGACTTGACTGAGAAATAAGCTGTGCTAGTCTATGTTGAAGACTTGTAGCATGAGTAGATGCTGCTTCTAAACTAGCTTGCATAGATCGTTCTGCATGCCTCATTGATGCTATCTAATCAATAAAAAAATCCATGTTGCAAATAGCAATATAAATTCTTAAATTTATGTTATATAATAAAATTAAGTTTACGAATTTTACCTTGTATTCATACAGTTCCATCACTGCTGAGGTGGGTGTATCTATTAACTCATTATTTTTTAAAACATGTTCGATTTTAAAAATAGATTCATCAAGCCTTTCTTCCTGAGCTTTTGAAAATAAAGGTAAGGATTCAAATGGATATCCACTTGTTAAACTTTCTGAAATCTTTGTAGTATTTGTGTGCTCTTTTACCAGTAATAAAGGTTCCAATTGAGTCATGCAATTTGCAACTGCAGAAACACTTAAAAAAAGTATAATTCTTAAAAAAAATGTCAAATAAACATAGTATAAATAATTTTACTTAGAATTTCATTTCCTACCATTCTTTTGGATATCCTACTGTTGATGTCAGATGAAGAACTTTTTGTTTAACGTTTCTGTTTCCAGTAAATAATGCATTCGCCATAATCATTTGCATTTGTTTTTTCTGCAGTAATTCTGTGTATAACGTTAACCATTGTGAACTTGTTGCTAAATCTGCTATTAGAGCCAGTGCATGTATGTAAAAATCGGTTGACGGATCCTATTTAATAATTAACATTTAAATTAAATTTTAATTAATTATTCATTCTACGCATTTTCTTTATATATTAATAGTACGCACATTAAAAAGATTTCTTGGTTTCTCTATGTACTCAGAATCATTATTACATTCTAATATTTTTTTCATTAAAATTTGCATTTTCGGCACTGTCAATACTTCTAAGACTCTGGTTTTTATAGCAGGTGTCTTTATTAACTCTTGAAATAGCTGCATAAGTTCAGTTAAATTACTCTCTTGATCTGCATTTTTCCCAAAACTGCCATCCATATCATCATCCTCCTTTGATAAAAATAGTGTTAACACAGACATATCAAGCTCTTCTAATACCTCTGATTCAAGATTCTTGTTCTGCCGTGAGTCAATTACAATGGTTCTTATGAGAAATAGGCCTTTTGAAGCAACCTGTAAAATAATTAAGTTAAAATTTTTGTTTGAAATATTTAAGAATACAATAAAATCTTACACATTCAATTGGAACCCATCCCATAGCGGTTTTAGTTATTATTGGATACAATGTTATCAAGTCTGGTACTTTCAGTTTCATTAAAGAAGTCAGAAATTCTATAAGAAGATTTGCACATTCTCTATTAGAAATATCTTTTGCGCATTCCAAAATATTTTTAACATCTTTCGAGTAACTAGTTATTAAAAAGAAAATTTTCAATTAATTTAATTCTTAAGATTTATCATTCATAATTTGATATTGATTACAGAACAACTTACTTTGGATAAGTTAAAAGAACAGCCCTATAGTGCTGATTTTGCCTAATATCATCAAAGAAATCAACTAAGTGCCTCAATAAAAGTACATCTTCATTTTTCAAGGTGGGAATAATATTTGTAAATGTGATTGCAGCAACATCTAAAATATAAGAATCTAGGATATCACTATTTGTATGCTCCAGAATAATCAACAGCTTGCAACATTGAACCCTAATATTGATATTCTGTCTTTGAGCCCTCACTACATTCTGTAGAAATGTTTTTGTATTTACACTTCTCATTAAAGTATATACTGCAGGTAAATTTTTATAACACAGATTAACTAATACACCTAAAGAAAGCGAAATGATTTCTTCTTCGTTAGACTGAATTGACCATTGTGAAAGAGTTGTAATTAGATGTGGCAAGTGTGCTTCCTGCCAAGAAATTTTTATTCCATATGTTAATTCTTGCAATAATTTCAGAGCTCTAGTTCGCTTATCACATGTTAGATTGGCCTAAAACAAAATTTATAGTTTAACATTACCTTTACTGATTTTAGAAAAAGAAAACTTCAGTAATCGGTTATTTTACCTCTAAAAGTCTTGACAAAATTGGTGCAAATTTGTATGTGTGAATGAGTGCATGTCGAGCTGAAGAGTTTTTACATGCAGCTTGCAAAACATCAACAGCACTCCAAACAAGACTCGATTTTGATCCTAAAGAATTCATCAACTCGTACAAACGAACGTAAAATGCCGTGGATATACTTGAACTTGGATCGAATATACTGGGATCGAGTGTTGCACTTATAGCCTGCAACAATTATCGATTATTTATCAACTGTACCACACAATTATACCGTGTACAAGCAGAAAACATACCCCAAGATTCATCTGTATAACTGAAGCAATAGTTTCGCTTGGATGCTTTTCATATTCTGAGGCAGCGGCAATGTATGCTCGAATGTGCTGAAACTTTTCCATCTCCATTCCTTTTGCTAAGATTCTAGCAATTTAACGAGTACAACAAATTTTAAAAATCACATAAAAAAAACAAAAATTTAGACTCTCTCGTGGTCGGAAAAACTTGTATATGATACACGTTGTGCACTACTTGGTTAGCGCACATGAGCCCTGACAGATTTTTCAACAAAACGATTTACGAAGTACCGAGTCGAGCCGTCAAACAATTAGGAACATCGCTCACTGACACCCCGGCGATTAACCCTCGAAAAACGTCTCGACAGGATTCTATTGTATTTTGTGTACTATCATCTTAGCACAACGTGTGTTATTGTATTTGAAATTTTGAAACAGCGGCAGTTACAAATCTACTTTCACGAAAATGTTGAAGATGGCGATACGGCACAATTTTGTCTGTCGGACTGTCGGCTGCCCTACATGGATGGGATGTGTCATGACTCATGTGTGTAAATGATATACATATATCGGTATCGTACTCTTTGTTCAACGCTCCACAGACAACAGCTGACATCTACAGGTCGAGTTTCTCAAGCTCGACGTTCTGGCGCGTGAAAATCAACGGCCGTCGGTCTCGTGTTCTCTACTATCTATCGCTGTGCTATGACTTCGCTATTGAGGATCGAGAAAGAGGAGGAAAATTCAGTAGAGAGAGACAGTCGACGCGAACCGTAACGTCATGAATGTAATCCGAACTCCAGAACCGTAAGACAACTCAGTTTTGAAAGTACAAACAAACGGTGATGCCTCGGTAAATGCCACACTTCGGCAGGGCATTCGCGTTCGACTGTGATAAAGTTTGAAATAATAATAATTGTGTTGTGACACGCGTTGAATATCGTAGTACGTATATATTTTTCTTTATGATGCTCTCCGAGCTCTACACTGTGGAGCCGACCTAACCTATCAGCAATGCACATACATTTTTTTCATTTAAAAAATCCTGTCACGCACTCAACTTACTGTTTTACTTAGTCAATTTATTCTGTAATTATCGTGTCGGTCTGTCAATCGTACACGCATTATCCAAGCTCAACTCGTATCATTTCATTCATCGAGCAACGCTTACTACCTGCTATAAATAGACAGACATTTGTATTAATTGCTGTTAATAACAGTCTGTGTCCTATGGGCAATTGTTTGTGTTATCATGGACACTATAGCTTTGTAATCATAGATCTTAACTATACGACTGCGCATTAAGTTTTCTACTTGTCCAGTGCGCGCTACTTGTGCATGTGATACTCTTATTATTTTTGTCTTGAAACAGATATGTAATTTACACCCACATATAACACTGACTATATAATTAGATGAAAAAAATGGAGTTATAAGAAGCTCTAACCCTTGATCGAGCTTCAGTTGTTCTCCAAACACTGTCCAGAGTAATTGCTCCTTTGGCTTTGTTACAGATTTAGTTTATTCATTTCTCATTTTCATTATTAAACAGTGGTATTGTAATTTGAGAATGTGCTATGTCATCATAAAGAAAAAATATACAAGTGTAATAATTACGAGTTTCTCTTAATTATCCTAATTATTTGCAATACAGTGAGTGTATAAAATAGTGATCAAGAATGTCTCAAGAATCGAAGCCTTCAGGGTTAAGACCTCCATCGAAAATAGGTCGCCCAACCTGTACAGTAACTCCAAAACCAGCTATACCCCCTTCACCACCTAGATCAATAAGTAAGTTTTTAAAATTTTGTCAGACATCAATATTAGATCATAAAATGATGCACGATACTTTATTTTACACCATCACTTATGTATTTCGTAAATACAGGCTTGTACGCCTGAACTTGATTTTCTCACATTTTATTCAATAATTTTCTACAGTTTATTTCTCACATATAATTGCAATTTTGTTCTCAGCCGTAAGTATACAAAAATATTTCATTATGCCAATATACATTAAATGCTAGAAGAAAAAATATCCCACCAAAAACTCAAATTAAAAATGGTTCCGGGTACTAAAAAAATTGCAATTCAACTTCTTCTCGTAACAAAGCTCTCAATCAAGTATAAAATTAAAAATGTAACGAAGCTATTCTATTAATTAATTCTCGCATGGTTTAATCTTCCACCATTGCAATAAAAAAAAAATGATTTCCCATACATTTACTTACTAACAAGAATCTATTTTTCAAAGAAATCAACACCTCGCCACATTTTCAATATCTCAACGTTCGCGATCCAGTTCGACAGATTTCTCGACTTTCTCGATTAATACACATCTCTCTCGCGGCGAGAAATTCGCGCGTCGACGACTCCGCCCGACCATTTTCATCTGTTACTACTTCGCCCGTCCATAATACAAGCGAGGCGCGCTATATAACTGAGCTCGCAATTTTTCCGCGAACAATCCCCAGTCGACCCAAAAACTGCCCCCCAAAAAAAAGTCATATCCAACACTTCTCTCTTTCTCATCTCGAAAATCGCGAATATGATCGTCTCTCCTCGAAAATAGCTCGTAAGGCTCGTTTCCCCGCAGCAGCCTATTACTCATTACACAACAAGCTATACATATCGTATACACACAAAGTCGTGTGCGGCGTCGGCGCCAAACCTTAAAGACGCCGAGATGCAGAATGTCTCATCTCCTCCCACCATCGTGATACCTATATCGGCAGTAAACTGCGCGAAAAGCCAGCCGAGCGTTTCTTCTTTCCCGCCGTGTGTGTCGCCGTGTTTACGTCCCCCCCCCCCCCCCCACAATCCGAGACGCCCACTGTGCTTACTCTCGCGCGTAAGCTTCGCGATCGCGGATCGGCGAGTCTCGATCTCGCCGCATCGCCGGACTGATCTCGAGCGAGGCGGGTATATATCGATCGATATCGAGGATTCACACGATTCTGTTTTCGTCGTGCGCCGAGGACCGAAGTAAGATTTATAAGTACGTTACAGTTTTTTTTTTCTATCTTTTTTTTTTTTTGGTGAGTGTGCGTATATACTGACGCTTTTTGCAATAAACGCTCGCGAGCGAGGGCTTTTGCAACGCGTTATTGACTTTAATTAAGACGTCGTTGGGAAAGGTCCGAAGCTATATAACTAATGCTAATCTTCGTTTTATTGTTCGACGCGCGTCCGTTTGATTTATAGGGATTGCCCTAGTTTCGAGCATTGGTATATATAACACATGTATAAAAATGCCTGTAATAATTGAGTAACGCTGATTTAACATTGTTGACTAATCAAAATTTTATTGTCGTTCCGTGAATTTTAATCGAAATATACTTTCGTACGCGACATTTATCGCTATTACACACTTGGACTATACACTAGTACATCGATTATTGTAATTGCGCGGGTATAGCGTTGAAACAACTTTATAACACTGAAAATGCAATTATCTTTTCATTAACCGCAGCTCGTATAACGATACAACGAAAAATTAGCACCAGAAAACCATCGATCATACCTTCACGCGTTATAATCGGATTAGTTACGGCAAATTACGTCCCGACAACGCTATGCTCGTTAAACTATTCGCTTTGCGTTACCTGCAATCGACGTTAATCATATCCGACAGCTCTATACGACACAATGTACGACGTCAACTCTCCCAAAAAATCCCAGTCGATTCTCATATTTTTCAAACAGGCATATCTCGATCTCTCCATCTCGCTGTCCGGCGCGGCTATGCGCGTATATATATTTAAGCGCAGTCGTAATCGAGGGCACGAATCTCACCTTATTGGTATACGCACACGCGTAGCCGCGCGCCTGCAGTTTCTGCGTTCGCTCTCTTTCTGCGGCTGCAGCGGCTCTGACGCATCCGCGCGTTATGCAAGGCATTTTTTTTTTTTTATTGTTCCCCATCGTGTCACGGTCGACCTAGTGTGCGTTTGCGTCTGCGATTTATGGCTTTGCACCGAAAAGTTTCGAATTAACTGCTGCAGCAGCAGCAGCAGCAACTCTGCTGGATATGTATACTTTGTGCGGCGTTTAAAGGCTACTGTTACGCCGATATACGCGGAACAGGGTTAATCGCTTTCGATGCACACTCCGAGCCTTGTTTCGCGGCGATCAGCTGTTATTCGCCGAATTTTCGGGTTATCGCCGTTTCCAACCGAGTTTCCCCGCAATTTCACGAAAGGCTTTACTATCTTCCATTTCGCGGGTGAAAAGTTTGGGTCTAACGGCCGTCGGCGAGAGATTACCGTATAGATATCAATGCGGTACAATACAATTGTAGGTGACGTCAAGATCATACTTATCGCTCGCTAAAACGGTATGCAAATTTTCAATTTACGTACAGTCACCATTTTAGCGCGTCGTGTATACGCGCATTCCTATATTTAAAAATCTCACGCTTATAAAGATTGAAAAATCGGAAATCCGAATGATCTTATCCTCCGCGAATCAACAAACTAATAATTTTCAGCCTCCGACGCGCCTCTCGTAACACATCCTCGCCTATACGTATGTACGACGTATATATACCAATAAGGTTCGCGTCTTTTTCTTCTAACGAGGTAAACTCGACAATCGATCGCCGACACCTTGAGCCCGCGCTACTCGAGCCGACTATTCGGTGCGGCTCCTCATTGCGACGTATTTATGAAATATTAATTCAAACCAACCCAACAATCGTCAAAGACGTTTCGGGACGGACGTGGGGTGTATATATATATATATATATATACAACGCGAATTCAGACGACAAATCGGCCTTGATCGCGTGCAATATTCGATTAGCATGATGTGCGCTCGCGGTAGCTCGGTATTTCATTATTTCGTTCGACAAAGCGGCCCAAGATGACGTTATCGCGTTTATTATTGATGCTGCAGCGATCGCCGATCGTCCGCGTCGCGCTGTTGAAAATGGAAATCGCGGAAACGAGAGAGAGAGAGATAGAAAAAAAAGTATAATAGAAGGTTGTGAGCTTGAGGTTCGCCGCGTTTGGTGCTCAATATAATTCATGAACTTACTCATCGCGAGGAAGCGCGAGGATCGAATCATTTTTTGTTTTCTTCGTTAGATCTTTGAGTGACGAGAGGAATATACGATAAGCATTATGCGCTTGCCCTTCCTTGCATTGAGAGTTTAACGATAGACGTCGGCATAGTATTTGAATGCTAAAGTAGTTTTTTCTTTAAATTGTAACAAAATTCGTAGCATTAGTTATTGCTTCACTGAGCAAGTGTACGCAATCTTGTGTACGAGGTATGGTTGCAACGATTTGCAACACACTTGATATTTCAAAGTCTGCAGCGTGTATAAACCAAAATAACCAAAAATGTCGATACAGAAGCAATTTCCATCACAATAAACCTATTTGCGCATCAGAATCGTCTCTTTCCAATTTTCGTCCCGCGCGTGCGTCAATTTATTGAAATTCCCACCAAAATCTCTAAATCACCATACCATCAATATTAATCAGCTGATGTTTCCATCAAGCTCCAGTGTGCTTGTAATTGCCCACACCGCAACACGAAAATTCGTATGTATATACATACACCCAGGCTTTTCCAAAACTCCGGAATTCTCATTTGTCGAATTACGTAATCGGCTAATAAATTAAACCGCTCAGTGTATACGTCCACAACAGCGAGAAGGATCACAACACGAAGCACTAAAGGAAACGAGAAGATCGCGCGGTATCTCTCGCTATCGCAAATCCATCGCGCGCGTGTATGAGTCTCAAAGCCTGTGCAGCTCGCGCTTCTCCGCCCACGAGTATAGGCTCGCTCGCTCGCGACCTACTACCATCGCGCGCCCACGTGTCCTTCATAAATATACTTAATTGCAACGGCGAGTGTATACGACGATATGAGAGACCCGGACGTCTATTGCCTGGCTCTAACGCGTCCTCCTCTCTCCCGCGATCTCAGGGATAATCTTTGATATTCCGCTCGTCAGTCTACTCCCGCGCCGTACGTTTACGCGTCTATGTGTCTCCCACACGAGAGATACGCGCAGTAGTTTATGATAATGGGATAACGCGCGCGATCTTCGTATAAAAATCGTGACTTCCGGCTTCTGACGGTGTTCTCGCCGTTTCGAGGGATATCGCGATACCGATCTCGGCGTAAACTTGTAGGATGCGAGGCGCAACTGTGTCCTTAAGAGGGCGCCACCGCGCGATCACCGCGCCACCTACCTCAAAAAAACGTTTTTTGTTTATTATAATTAATTGGTCAACTTTGACGCAACAAATCGAGTTTCGCCACTTGCCTTAGATATCGAAGAACGTTTTAAAAAAAGTTGTATTCAATAAAATTTAATAATAACGAGGTATTTCGTCGAACAAAATCCAACTGCGATTCCCAAAGTCTCCGCAAGTCATATACGAATTTATCCGGCGAAATAAAATTTTAATTTTGACTTTTATACCGTAAAAATAATTTCACCACATTCTTAGATACCTGTTACAGGTGGCGAAACTCAGTTGAACTCATTTTTCTTTAATTAACTTTGTTAAAATGATAAAAAAAGATTGAGGTGTAGTGTGGGGGCGCTGCTAAACTTTGTCGGACTTGCTGAAAAAAGGTGGAGCACTCTTAATCTTAAGCGTTTTGACGCGGGTATACGCGCAGAGCCAACGCCGAGCTATTGTTTACGTATTACGTGTGCGACACGAGGTGATTTTGCCTTTTCGATCGGAACGCCTCTAGCGATCGGTTGCGTAATAGGCTCGCGATGTGTAGAAGTAATGCATTCACGATCGTCTTGTTATATACGCGGACTCGAGATGTTCGCGCGGGAAAACGATGGGAATGTCGATGGGAGGGGGAGGACGGCTGTATACAGATGTTTCGTTAGAACTGTATACAAAGCGGTCCGTTGTTGGGAAGAATTCTTCTTCTCGCGGTTTCTCGAGATGTTAATGCAGGAGAATATAAGATTCTTTGAAAATGGATTCTTGAGCGTTGGCTCGAGCTTTTTTGCATGTAGCTTTGTCCACGTTTCGTATGTGTTGCTTTTTTTGCGTAACATATAGCTTAAGGCTTGTCGTAGCTTTACGCTTATCGTCTCGTCTTGTGTATAAATATTGATTGACGCTGCGGTTTTTGGTTTGCATGTGATCAGAACACTAATTTGACGATCGATTTTCAATTTTTCGTTTTATTGAAACAAACATTATTTATTGTGGCGTGGGGACTCCTTTTATTAATTTTGCGAACTACATGTCCTCCATAAAAATTACATTAAGCTTTGTACAAGCTCGTTAAACGGAGATATACAATAGTCAATCTTCATTTTATATTCATCGATAATAAGCCTATAGAATCTGTGCACACAAATATAGGCATAACCGCGTCTTTAAGTCGTTTCTGTTTGAACTGAGTGTTAAGTACGTATTTTAGCGCTATTGCTTTCACTACACAACTTTTAACAATTGCATGCCAAACACAATGCATGATTGCAAATTTGGAATTAACGTTTTGGTGGCGGGATCGCTATTACGATAAGTGATTGTATTTTTTGCTTCTGTTGTTGTGTATGGCTTTCAGTACGAAAATCGTTGTTGTGTTGCATGATTTGGCAGACTCGATGGAGCCACTTTGGGAAACGCAGGGTCGCCGATTAAGCGAGGCTGGACTTCGCCGAGGCTCAGGTATGGTATCGGAGATCGTCGCGGCTTAATCGGTTGATTTTTCAGACGAAACAGGACGCAGGCCCTCGATGTACACGAGCTTACGTACTTTTGCACTCTGTGTATCTGTCTTGTAGCTTACATTGAAGTATTTGCATGTGGTTCTTGCTTTGTGTTGTATACGTAAATTTCGAATCGAATTTCGCGCTGCACTGTTGCACTTGTACTTTGTATTCCGCACGATCGCACTGCTCCTGTCGATTAAAAGTAAAGTGAATAGCTTTTACACCCGTATATGACCAATTCTCCGAAAAATACACTTTTAGGGGGTCCAGAATTTTTTTTAAAACTAGAGGTTTTGGACCGATCAGAATTTCTTCTGTAAACGGAAAAATAGTCAAAAGGGCAGAGGAACATGGAAAAATTAATGTGTCAAAATACTGGAATAATAACAACTACGAATGTTCCAGAGGCACAAATAAAATTTCAAATTGCACTACAGTAAAGTACAACAAAAGAGTTACTGAAGATGCTTTTATTGCTCGATGGTGTAATTAAAATACAAAATGACTTTGTGCATCTCTTCGAGCTAAGAAACTTTATTTCCTAAATATCAATAAAGTTTATTAGCTCCAAGAACAACAGAAGAGCTTTGATTTAACAAAATATGCTCAGATTTGACGTCCTGATAAAAAGTTCTGTCCCTTTAAAAAAAAGAAATAATAAAAATCCGAATAGCCGATTTTCTTTTTTTCTCCATATTATTTTCTCCGTATCCTCCCCATGTAAAATTCTCATGTTCCTCCACATTTTTTACTATCTTTCGGCTTACACAGAAGAAAGTCTGTTTAGTCTGAAACCTCTATTTTAAACAATTTTTCGATTTCTGGATCCCCGAAAAGCTCATTCTTTTAGGAGAATCGGTCATACGCAATTATGAAGTATACTTGATTGTTCGAAGAAGAGTTGTTTTGCATTCCTGTCAACGAAGAAATCGTTATTACAATCAACCTTTTTTATAGAAGAGTTTATAAAATTTCGAAGAAACCCAAAAATCTCATGCTGACGCTTATATCACGTGCCTTATATTATCCTTCCGCAACAGATAATAGCGTCGTTCTGACCGAGGACACCGACAGCTTCATCATCGGGGACCATGTGTGGGTCGGCGGTACGAAGCCAGGGCAGATCGCCTACATCGGCGAGACGCAATTCGCACCGGGAGACTGGGCGGGCATCGTCCTCGACGAGCCCATCGGTAAGTTCTTCACCGCCGCCTCAGCTCGACACAATGAGGAGGAAAAGTCTACCTTGAGAATCCGATATACCTTTGTAATACACGTATACGCGGATACGTATCGAGTGCCGCGTATATCTACGGCGCAGAGATAAGCTATACTCCTATTGTGTAAGATCTCATTTTAGATTTTTCCTCGGACGGCAAGGCTGCCGCTGCGAAAAAAAAGTCAGACTATATACGTCTGTATATATGCAACGACACGTGCGCGACGTTTTTCCTATTTTCTTTCGCAGGCAAGAACGACGGCTCGGTGGCGGGATGCCGCTACTTCCAGTGCGAGCCGAAACGCGGCATATTCTCCCGATTGACGAGGCTAACGAGACAGCCGATCTCCGGACTGTCGCCGATCTCGCCGAGCGAGAGCGTCAGGGGCAGCCTCAGCAAATCCATGTCGCCCTCACTGAGTAAGCACCGGCCGAAGTACGGCTCGCAGTACTAGTATGTCCCTGCGGCTGTATTCTTTATCGTTCTGTGGATGTTATACTATTTTCTTTTCTCTCTGTCTTTCTCTATCTCTCTATACGTTCGCTATTATTGTGTGTCTGCCTTATCTCTCTGTCTTGTACCTGCCTCTCTCACTTTCTAGACCTTTTTTTACTTTCTACGTATATATGTATACACGCACACTTATTATGTACACGCACTATATTGTAACACACGCATTATCACGTTATGCACTACTTGACGCGTCGACTTATTTTTCTGCTTTAGCGTTTGTTTGCTCGGAGCCTCTTCGCGGAGAAACTAGACGATTTCAGTCTTAAGGCGGCTTCAGCGACTTTTAATAAAAACTTAGAAGTTTCTACAAACTTTCAGAGAATATTGTTAAAATTTCAAGCTTTTGATTGGTACGAAAACAAAGTATGGTTTCCGATATAATTTTGAGAAGAGAGCATGAGAAAATATTAAAATTATACACGGGCTATTATGGGACTTAATAATATAAATCCGACCTCACGTCGACTTATAAAAATTCATACTTCAAAATATAATGGCGGAAATTATAGAATTTTTAATGAAGATAACGTTAGAAACAAAAGAAATATATGGTTCCGTTGAAATATAAAAGATATCAACGCATCTGCACATGCGAACTACGCAAATGAGTATAGAAAGTAACGTCTATTTTACCGATTACGGATTAATTTTTTTATAAAAGCATGTAGAAGTAGTTTACGTTACACTTTAGTTCAGTTTAAATGATGCATTGAAACAAAAAGATATGAAAAATTTAAGACCCCACCTAGACCCCAACTTGATACGATACCAACCGCTGAAGCCACCTTAAGTATCTGCAGCGCTAATTATTTTCGTTGAAAACTAGGTCAGTGACCGATTTCGCGTCTCGACTTTACACATTATACAATAGAATTCGAAAAATCACGTAAACATCGAGACCCACGTGTCTCCCGTTTGCCTTTGCATATACGAACAGGTCACTCGACTCGAGTGGCGCGAGTCTCCTTGAAGGCCTCTCCGAGCAAAGAAAACAAAATTTGCAATTGCAAGTGAAGCAGGCAAAAAAATAAAAAGTACACACTCACACACACGTACACGCTTTCGAGGTTTTCTGTACGCACAAATTCGCGTCATGCTTTGTAAGGTACATGACAAACGTTCAAAATAGCTCGAGTATAACGTATAGCGAAACAGTAGCGTCAAGGATGAGGAGACTTTAATGGAGCTTCTTACTAATCGACGTAGGCCCAACGAGCATCACATAAGTATCATCGAGAGAACGAATCTTATTATTCACGGATACACACACGAACGCAAAACGTCTTATATATATAGCGCTTGTGTATACGCCAGACGCGCGCACGCACGCTCGTTTACAAGCCTATATACACGGACACTCGAATTATAGCTTTTATAGATTGTTGTCACAGTCAACTAGTCGCAGCAACGGCAGTATATACACGCCGCACGATTACTATTATAACTATTATCACTGTTATTACATAATAAAAATAGAACAATGAAGAGCTGTGTAATACCCCCCCATGTATGTGTTGTGCACGTGTACCAGACCTTTTAATGTTCGTTTGTCAATCTTTTTATAAACATACATACATATATACAATTGTATACATACACCGACGCACTAATATGCCTCTCTCTCACCAAGAACCTTTGTAATCTTGTTTTCCACGCGTGCCACACTACCGTTTACTCCAAAAAAAAAACAAAAAAAAAACCACAACAGACAACTCGACGACGAGCCTGGCCTCCGTCAGCCAGAAGGAGCTGCAGATCGGCGAGCGGGTGATCGTTTCGTCGAGCCAGGGCAGCAAGACCGGCGTCCTGCGTTACATGGGCGTCACGGAATTCGCCCCCGGCGAATGGTGCGGAGTCGAGCTCGACGAGCCGGTCGGCAAGAACGACGGCTCCGTCGCCGATAAGAGGTGCTCATCATCAGCATTATTACCTACCTGGCTTTTGCGCGTTGTCGATTTCGGCTCTCGCTCGAGGGACGAATCTTACGATAGCTTCGGATCCAGGACGAATCCTTGTCCGCTGGACTTTGGTACGGTGCACTTGTATTATCACGAGAATTTGCCGGGGTGGTTGAGACGACGTCTGAGCCTCGTTGACGTCGACTGATAATGCAAGTCTGATTCGCGCGTGTACCAAAGTTCAGGTGTTAGAGAAATGAAAAGATTTCTAATATATATACTATTGCTTGATTTGTCTTGATCGACCGATGAATGAAGGCATTGATTTAATGTGTAATAGCGTCGTAAACTTATTGATAAGTGTCAGTGTAATACTTTAGGATTACCGGATAAATCTTTGGTAATAAATGTTAAGAATGTATTTCGTTTTATTAATAAGTCCCTGGTAGAAAATTAAGCATTTTGGTTGCTTACGGTGTCAATTAAATTAATGAGAACGTGATATTAAAACTGTTCACAAAACGTAACTGTATGATCATCTACTCAATTACTGATAGTTGAATACACTAATATGCAATAAAGTTGAATCTTGATATTTCGAATCGTAACAATCATGCCAATGCGATGTTTTTAGCTTACCAACTAAGTAACCGTTAACGAACGGCTAACGTTTCTACCAGGGCCCTTTTCGCATTAAAATCAATGTGTTCATCCTAAACGGTGGACAAGCCATCGAGCCGTAGTACATATCCCCCCCATACAAAAATTCTATGTTCAACGTTTATCTCTAATTCAGCTCGTACTGTACCTCTAATCCACATCGACAATACCATCGACACAAAATTTTTGTATGGGGAAAGTCAAAGCCGAAGTTAAAGCTCCATCCCCCTGCGTGTATAACAAAAACTAATCTCTGTTCTTCAACGACGACCCCACCCTCTCACGCTGCAGGTACTTCGAGTGCCGTCCGAAGTACGGCCTGTTCGCCCCAGCCGCCAAGGTCAGTCGTTCGCCATCGAACAACATCCGGCGCACGACGATGCACAGGCCCGCCGGGGCTGCGGGCCTGCGCAAGGCCGGCTCGCGCGAGTCACTGGCCTCGGTCACGAGCCAGGCCAGCCAGGCCACCAGTATCGCCAGCAGCCGCTTCGCAGCCGGCTCCACCACTGGCACCGCTAGGGTAAGATTCGCCATGCCCGAATGACGACGTCCTTGTTGTTGACCTTTACTGCTATTATTATTATTATTATTATTACTATTATTACTATTATTGTTTTTAACGTACACTCGCTGTTTTTTAGTGGTCTTATTGGTCCGACTAACATTGTACGCGTTTTAGAATTTGTTGTTTGCTAGTCCAGATGTTCATGGTTTTTTAATTTTTATTTTTTATTGTTTTTTTTTTGTCTTGTTAACGGAGCAGACGAGGAAGTCGTATATACAAATTTAGGATTTAACAAAGTTGAATTTATGTTTGTACTAAAAAGTTTAGTTTGACTCTAACATCGTTTAATATGACGCATTGTGGTTGTTTGTGTGCAATTCCTTATTTCAATAGTATTCGAATCAAGAGAAATGCATAGCAAAAAAAGATCATCGACGTACGATGTTAATAAAGCTGTAAGCGAAAGCCTTATGTACAAAGAAACAGCGGAACCTGTCCTAGACTGAAGATCTCAGATGAAGATGTTTATATTTTGTTGATATTTATATATGTGACAGTTGTGTATATTTGCATGCGCGGCATATTACGAAACACGATCGCATGACTCAGAATTGCCATTATTTTTTGTTGTTGAGTTTTTAGTCTTTGTATCGTCTTACAGTTACAGAAGGCTGGTTTATTGCGTACTTCGACACCTGCTCGAAAGACAACGCAGGTGAGATCATGATTTTCTTTTACACATTGGTTGTTACGTTGATTGACAGGCTGATGGTGTAGTATTTTGACAAATTTTGTAGCGTTGCATGCATAAGGGTGCTCAATTGAAATCCTATCCTTAAATCCTTTAAATATACATATTATATGTATGTTACGCATGTAATTGTATCAATATATAATGTTGCGTAGAAAAATAAGCTGAGTCTAAAAGAAAAACTATGTTTAATACGATTTATAATTCACATTTATTTGATGTTTATGCTGTGTGTGTTAAATAAAAAGAAATCCCTCTCACACTTTTCATACTATAGTAGCGAGCTTTGCAAAGGGTATAGGTAAGTATTACGTTATGTTATAAAAAAAAGACAGTTCCTACTACGTATTTAATAAAAACGAAAATATATAAAGGTGCTTATATTTAAAAGAAATAATGATAAATAAAAGAAACAAATAGTCCATTTAGTAAATTTCTCAAGTAGTGTTTCTAGATAAATGCAAAACGTAACCACTACTAAACAGTTAAATAGTAGAATTTTAAAGTTAAAATTAGCAAAATGTCAAGCCAACAAAATTTTAATTTTAATTGAATAGTTACCGCAATGTAGAAAATAGTTTATGAGGTAGTATTACATAGTTTTAATCGATTCAGCATATTTAATCACCTGACCAAGTATTTAATGTAGAGTATTTAATTATCAAGTTATGTAGATGGCAGCACGAACTCAATGATAACAATCTGTATCTATCAGATAATTTGTTTGTATCAGTAGAGCTCTTTCAAGAATTTATGTAAAACTAATTTGCTACAATAAGCCTCGTAAAATTAACAAATAATAATAGGGTAACGACAAGATAATATGTGCCAAGAATATATGTACAAATATTTTAATAAAATTAATAAACTCGTGCAAAAAAATGTTTTCCCATCCCTTATTACTTTATCGACGGAATGTTATTGCGGGTCTCACAATGGACAATCAACTCAACCAATTATCTTGCATTATTATGATACTTATATCACATACAATTAAAGGAAACTCATTGAGCTTGTCGCTGTAGTCATCCTTTGGACTCCTATGATTGGATTCCTGCAGTTGCCGCGTAAAAACGAATATGCAAAATTAATAAATCTATATACACAAAAGCTCATTATGATTTTGTGCACGAATCCAATCAAAACGTAAAATCCAACCAAATATTTTGAATATTCTTTGGAAGATGAAATAAAAGTCGATAACCGTATTTTAGGACGTGTTAAAAGACCGGCAAAAGGAAATTGATACTCTGCGGAAGGAAAGGGATTTGGAGCGGGAACGGGTCACGAAAGCTGCCAGCCAAGCCGACGAAGCCGAAAAAGCAATTTCGACTCTAAAAAAAGAATATGAAAAAGTAATTTAAGCCCTTATCAGTGGCGCTATTCCATTATCTTTGCTCTGCTCGAGAGGCCATTAAATTTTGACGCGTAAAACTTGATTGCAGTTCCGAGAGGAAACCGACAAGATTTCGCAAGAAACTCAAAATACCCTAACTCAGCTTTTGGAAGAGAAAAATCAACTAACCACGCAACTGGACGAGGAGCGCAGAAAATGCGAAGATCTACTGTTTCGCTTCGAAGAAGAGTCTATAAATAAGGATGACATACAGGTAAAATAGATTTTTTTTCCTAGCGTAAATCAAATCCTTATAGGTATGAGGAGTATTGGTGAAAGTACTTTTTTTACACTTATCTTCTATGCAGTTTTGAGCGCCGTATATTACTGCGCGCGCACAATGGTGATGGTGGCTGCCCCGAAAGCAAAGTAGTCTCATTTATTATTTGCCAATCGCTTTTTAAGCATTTGTCACCCATTTAATTGTAATGATCGTAATTCATCGAAAAATCAATCAAAAAGCAATTGAAAGCAAACTATACATGCACAGTACAGAAATTAATAGTTGTACTAATTTTGTAAATTCATTTGTCCACCAACTTACTAATCAGATCAACTGTTATTACAACAATCTGTTAAATTTTTTATATATTATTGCATATTAATCAATTAGTTATAGATTTGCAATTTTATTAACGAATCTAAATATTTAAAATTCATTGAAACTCGAAACCTATTAATCTCGATCTCACTGATCAAAACTATGTGTTCCTTAGTAAACTAACTAGGCAAAAATTTTTTTCATTTTATTTTCAGAAAGAAAGCTCCGAGCAAAGTGTGAGTATATGCTGGAAGCCTTTTGGGTCTGAGGATTCACTGAGGATTCTTTTCTGCACAGCTTGCTTCATCATCGAATTAGAAACTTTATTTGTTTTCTCACACGCTCTATCAAAACTATTCTTTCTCTTTCTGCTTGTAAATGCATTTGTAGCTTTTTTCAAGTAGTTCTTTATTTGGCAGCTTTCAAGCTTCAATTTGTTGGCGCAAACTATAGGAATACGAAAGTTTCATTTTTGTTACAATATTTTTCTGAAACGTTAGTCAGAGTTCGAGGTAAAAAGTATATAGTAATAGTAAATATGAATTTTGATACAAAAATTATGTGTTGTATATTCACGTTATAGAGTACATTAAAAACCTAAATTCATATTCTCTATCGTAACTTTTGCGCACAATTTCAGTATTATTTTTGAATCTTCTATTTAATTATTACAATTGAAGTTTCAATGCATACGTTTATATGTATATATGTTAATGTTATATAGTTTTTTTGTAGTTTTGTACTTAATTATTACGTTACAATATTGTCACCGCTGTATACACATTTTTTTAAAAGTCGTTGTTATTTGCATATTAATTAATTAAATATTATAATGTATTTTCAATAGTGTTCTTTCTAAATTTGAAGTATCAAACAATCTGTTTCCCTGCTTGTACATTATTTGTTTACTCACACCCGTTATATTAGAACATGTTTTTAATAAACAGGTGGCAAATGCAGTATATGAAACCAAAATCAAGAATTTAGAGAAACAACTTTCCGAGGAAAGGGAGCGTGTCATACAATTTGAAAGAGATAGTACAAAGTTATTTGAGGCTGAGGAAGAATTAACTAAACTTCGAATTGAATTACAAAGTGCAGCTGCAGGAGAAAAAACTGAATATTCAGGTAAATCTTGCAAGTTTTCTTTAACGCAATCGCACTAAAACTTCTTATTTGCTATTTTCACTAATTCTTTTATTAAATTGTTGTAGAACTGCAAAAGCGGTATGAAGATTTACAAAAAACCCAAGCAGAATTTGAAAAGCAACTGGGAGAGAAAAGTAAAACGATAGAAGATTATATGACAGAAATTAGCAACGCAAACGAAAAGCTAAAAGAAAAGGAGCAAGAACATGTTTCACAGGAAGAGTCGAAATCAAATTTACTTAAACAATTAGAAGAAACTGCTAAGAAATTAGAAGAAAAATGTACACTCATCGATGAAATGAAGAACAATTTCAAAATTCAAACTGAAAATTTACAAAAAGAAATTGAAAAATTAAAAGAAACAATACAAAATCTTACGGAAGAAAATACGGTGGAAAAAACAAAACTAATTGACGAATACAATAAAATGTTGAAGGATAAGGAAGAAATTATAAAATCCAAGACTTTAGAATTAAAGCAAGAATCACAAAAATTGTTTACAACTCAAGAAGGCGTTCTGGAACAATTAAAAATTGAAAATGCTAAGCAAATCCAAGAACTGTCAGAATCTTTCAAATCGCAATTAAGTTCTAAAGATTTGCAAATCGAAAAAATGTCTACTGAATTGGAAGATAAAATTCAAAATACCCACAAACTAATCGCTGAAATAGACGAATTGAAAAACACAGGAGTTGTAAAAGAAAATGAACTTAAAAAATTGTTCTCCGATTTGGAAGGTAAATAAATTGAATTATTTTTTTACACAAACATTAATTAAAATAAATTTTTAACTGAATACATTTTTTTTAGATTTAAATACAAAAATGAAAAATTCGGATGAAACAAACCAATCCCTTACTCAAAAATTGAATGAATTGAAAAATATTCATGAACAGGAAATAAAAAATAACACAGAACAAAAATTAAAATTGGTAAGGATTAAAAATACGACAGCATTACAACTTAATATGCATAAATTAATAAAACTTTTGTTCTTACTTAGGAAAATGAAGTATCTTCGCTGACAATGGAAATTAGTAGTCTTAAAGAACAGTTGAACAAGTTAGATGAATGTGTTAAGATGAAGGATATAGAGTTAGCGAAAATGCAAAATTCAAAAATTGAGGAAGTGGAAGACTTAAAGAAACAATTTCAAGAACAAATGGAAGATAAAAATAAATCGATTCAAGATATTACATCTAGTTCTGTAGAAAAAGCTTCTCGATTAAATGTTCTTGAAAAGGAATTAGCGGATTTAAAATCAATTATAGCAGGTAAAGATGAAGAAATAAAGAACCTGGCTGAAAAAACAGCAGGTAAATATTATTTTGTATTTAGCTTATATTTGTTACATGTGCTATTCAAAACATTGCATATGAAATTTATTTTTTTATTTTCAGAATTAAGTGATGCTTTGTCTCTTGCTGAACAGACTAAAACGAAGTTAGAAAGTGAACTACGCAGCTATGAACAGAATGTTGCAGAATTAAATGACAAGTTCAACAGAGCAGAAGAAAAAATTAATCAATTAACAAATCAAAAAGAGAAACTGGTTAGTATCCAAAGTCATTCTTTATATTTTATTATACTCAATATTTAATTGCGTTCAATTATTTATAGGAAGTAGAGATTTCTAATGCTGTCAGTACTTCTATGGATTCATCCGATAAACTCGTGAAGTATAACGAAGATTTAAGACAAAAAGAAAAAGAATTAGATGCTGCTCGGGACAGAGAATTTGAACTACAAAAAACAGTTATGACTGCGGAGTCTAAAATCAATGCAATGGAAGAGGATCTTAAAAAAGCTAACTTATTGGTTGACCAGTTGCGATTAGAACAAGAAGAAGTCAAATCACAAATAGCCTTACAAAAACAAGAAATAGAAAATAATTTAAAGACAATTCAAAGCAATCAAACAACTGAACAAGATTTGATTTGTAAAAATAATGCACTTGAAGATAATATACGCCAAAAATCTTCAGAAATAACTGAATTGGAAAAATCTCTTCAAGATGTTCGAGAGAAAAATGGATTGATCAACAAGCAACTCGAGGAAATTACAGAAGAATACAATCACGGAAAATTACTGTTGAAACAGCAAGTCAGTGATACAGAGGCTCATGAAATCGTTCTCAAAGAAAATATTCAAACTTTAGAAAAATTAAATGCTCAATTACTAACTGACCAAAAAGCAATTGATGTTTCTATGAATGAGCTTAAAGGTACATTAAGTACCAAAAATCAATATGCATCTGAACTAGAATCTGTAATTAATAAGAAGGACTTGGAGTTAAAAGAAATTATAAATAACTTAGAAAAAATAAAAACAGAAAAAGAAGATATTAAAAAAAATCTTGTCGATACTAGTAGTAAATACAACGATGCACTTACAGAATTAACTTTACTCAAATCTTCCAATAACAGTTTAGAATCGCAAATGACGTTAGAAGTGGCTAATTTAAAACAACAGCTGGAAGATGAAAAAAATACATTGGATACAGCATTAAAGGAATCTAAAAAAGATCTAGATGAATTAAAGAATGAATTACAAGCAAGTTCTGAAGTTATATCAAAAACAAATCAACGGTGCATTGAAATGGAGGCCTTATTAGTAACCAAAGAAAAAGAATTACAAACTCTCTCTGAAAACTTGAACTCTGAAAAAGAAAGTAATGGCGCTGCAAAACAAGAAATAGACACATTAAAAGAAAGCATAGCCGCTAAAAATAATGAAATTCTTGCCAATAATAATTCCATATCATCTCTTAAGGAAAGTATACAGAATTTAGAATCGAATATTAATATTCTAAGCGAAGACTCTGAGAAGAAAACTAAACACCTAACTGAATTAGAATTAGCATTAGCAAAAGAGAAAAAATCGAATGAAGATAAACTTAGTGACGATGTCAAAGAAAAACAACAGGAAATAGACCAATTAATTAAAAAGCATGAACAAGATCTGAAATCTAAAGAGACTATAATTTCTGAGCTTCAAAAAGTTGAAAATAATAAAGATCAGCTCATTCAGGAGCTTAACGAGAAACAAAAAGACTCAGAGGAATTAATAAAGAAGTTTGAAGAAGATCTGGTTTCCAAAAATAAAATTATTAATGACTTAAAAGAATCTGAAGGAAAAGCTAATAAAATTTTACTCAGTTATGAAGAGAAAGTAAAAACTTTAGATAGTTTAGCCGTTGAGCAAGCGGATAATGTTAAATTGAAAGATAAGATGATTACTGACCTTCAAAATGTTTCCAAAGAAACAGAAGAAAGAATGCAAAATTTCTTGGAGCAAATTAATTTTGCTAATCAACAATGTTTACAATTCGAAGAGTCTCAAAAACGAATGTATGTTCATAAATATTACTATACTATGTTACATGAAACTTTATGATTTACCGAGTTTTTTCTTTATTTTTAGGGAAAAAGAAAATAAACAGCTTTTAGCCAATTATAACGAGACTTTACAAAAGTTAAATATCGCTAACGAAAATCTTCGAAATAATACAAACGTAATAAGCATCTTATTTAAATTCAATATGCTTTTCTTGATACTGAATAAAATTTTTTTGTAATTTTCTTTCAGAATGATGTGTCTAATAATCATAAAGTTGCCAATGCAAAGACTGAAGAGAACGTAAAATCTATTATAAGTAACTCAAGCTCGGAATATGAAAAATTAAAAGAAGAATATGATATGGCCAAAGGTCAAATTGAATTCTTAAATTCTGTTATAGTTGATATTCAACGCAAAAATGAGAAATTATCGTGTAAAGTGCAGGTTTTAGAAATGGGTATTCCTTCCCAAGAAGCTGACGATTACAATCTGTAAGTAATTTTTTGGTAAATTATAAAAATAATTTAGTGCAAAAATATTTAGCATAAATTTTTATAAATACGCTATCTTGCAGAAATCTAATTGAGAAGAAGATGCAACCGCCAAGAATGTTCTGTGATATATGTGATCAGTTTGATCTACACGAGACAGAAGATTGTCCTCGACAAGCTCAAGATCCTGAACCTCCAAAACCAATTCAAACTGATAAAAAGAAACCCGTCCCAAGAGAGTACTGTGAAAATTGTGAAAGTATGTATTTCGAGAATATCTGATTAGAATATATATTTAATTTTTATTAATCGTTCTTTTTTGTCCTTTAGTGTTTGGACACGATACTTCAGTCTGTGAGGATACGGAAACATACTAAAGATTTTTATTCATCCTATTATCAAGAAACTTGCCACACATTTTAAAATCATATTCTTGTTAATGCTAGATGTTATATTTTTGTATGAAAATGCGTTAATGCGAGATTCTCAAGTTGATATTAATATCTTTTTAGTAGTTTACAATTGTTAGTAATTTATACATATTTAATTCATAGTTGCTATTAATTAATTTATCACTCTAATTTATAAATACTTTATATATATAGTCCAATTTTTTCTATGAAAGAAGGGTCTTCATGGAGGGGTCTTGTGCATCATTGTTAAAGCGTTTAGACAAAATTTATATAATCTCTGTACATTAAAAGTAAGACTTTACTACATAAATAGTGATATTGAATTACTTTATAATTCTAATAATATGTTACGAAAATATTTATTGATAAATATTACTGCGTCTACCATACAAATATTTGCCAAATTCAACAAAAATTATCAAAACTGTAATAAAACTAAATAATTTCAAGCATAAAGTCAAAGACTTGATGCGCTGTCTTGTAAAATATTTATGATTGTGAACAATTAGCGTTGTTCACTTGTAAATAAAAAGAATATTTTGAATATTCTTCTATGTATGTACGATGACTACGAATGTTTTAATATTTTCAATCGCAACATACGATGCCTTCTACTTGAGATTTTAAACACAAATATGGTTGAATGACATTTTGTATATACGTGTAAAAAATAAATGCATCATATATAAAAAAAAACTATTACATTTGATGTAGACATTTAATTTCAATCATATTGTATATAAGTATAGAGCAAATATACATTTACATCAGTAAATCAATTTTCTGCATATCAGTTTTCCTTACCAACGAAATCAATATTTCTGTTAGCAACGAAATCAACATATCCCTAAGTACTTAAAGTTTTTGCAGTTCGTTTGCTAAGTAGATATTTCTTTTTATAATTTTAGTTATTCTTTGATAATATTAATAAATTAATAGACATGCATTAGCATAAGCATTTATACTATTAAAAATACTATTAAAATATTTTTATCAATGAAGTTATTCCAACAATGTCTTCCAACAATGATGAAACGATAGAATTGTCTGCTGAAGTAATTTTATACGATGTACTTGACAATATTTTTACCTACTTAAATATCTATGATTTGAATCAAGCAGCGAGTGTGTGCAAGTAAGCTGTATTTTAAAGGTATATTGAAAAATATCACTTAATTTAATAAAATTTTTTTGTTCTTCGAAATCCAAATTAAAGATCATGGCACAACACTGCAAAAATAGAAAAATTAAGGCGAGGACCGCAAATTATGGTGCTTCAAGCATTAGAAGACGTAGTCGCAACAAAGTTCTCCAACCTTAGTCCTGCTCATAAAAATGAATCTGTCGATGACTACAAACTCACGTTAAGAATAAAACCTCGAGTAGGCATCTTTTTCACTGATGGCAAATATCCAGCTTCAGCGGATTGCGATAATGTTCCTTACGAAAGTATAATAATTCTTCATAAATAATCGCCTGCGCCTTTAATTATTAGAAATAAAATTACGTTGGACAAATTGTAAATTTTAGTTTGCAAAACTCATCGATGGACAAGACCAATTGACTGTTTTTACATAGCCATTGAAACTGTCGGCGTTAACATAAACGAAAATGCTATTGGAGGTGAAAGAAATATAACGGCTGCCGCATTTTTACCTGAATTGCCAGCTGTTAACTACACTATTGCTGAGACTAGTTCTCACTCTATTGAACAGTATTTTACAAGTGGTGGATCGTTACTAACTGATACGATAGACAGTTTATTCGCAGCAGAAGCAGATCACATGTGTTTTTTCATATTTCTCTACCAATGGAAAGACGAACCTACTTACGAAAATTATCACAGAAACTTTTTAAACATGATTTTAAATGCTATTAAAAGTAGATACGCTCCAGGTACATATTCTTTATGGGGTGGAGCTATTGACGATATTTTCACAATAGCGGCAGACGAAAAATTGCCGTATCATTCGACAAGTTTTTGCGCCATGGGTATCTGGGGTTCCTCGATTATGTCATGGTCCATCGTTATTGATTATAATACGCAAATATTGGGAATTGAAGAAAAATTGCAAGATTTTAAGAAAAATATACGCTTA
This sequence comes from Philotrypesis tridentata, assembly GCA_018906965.1. NCBI lineage: Eukaryota > Metazoa > Arthropoda > Insecta > Hymenoptera > Pteromalidae > Philotrypesis > Philotrypesis tridentata. The sequence goes on along the minus strand of JACCIB010000008.1, from coordinate 5,692,919 downwards.
CAATCTTCTTCTTTGGCTTTTTTAATGTTACCGACATTAAAACAAGATGTAGATAGATCGAAATTAGAAGTTTTTAAAAATATATTCCCGAAAATTACACTAATAAGCATTTTTAACGATAAAAACAATACTGTTATTTCTGTGAATTCGACGAATGCTGGTATGTTATTTAGATTGCAATCATATGTATATCAGATTTAAAAATTTCAATTGCAAGAAATATTTTTACTATTTGCAGGACACAACCCTGAATTAAAGTACATAAATTGTTATTCATACGTTATATTGACCTATAAAAAGTGATTGGGAAAATAATTAAAGTTTGCAGGAATGAAAAAGATCAAAACCCTGTCAAGCAATAAACAATTTTATTTAATACAAACTATGGTACAAAATTTATACAGAAACAACGATTTCTTTCGTTTCGTTATGACGTTGTATTTCTTGCTTCTGACAGCAGCTTCTCATCACGTTTAAGACGCTCACACATTTAAGCAAAAAGGACATGGAGAGGAAGGTAAAGAATCACTTAAACTGAGCACATCGATTTGCAATCATATCAGAAGTTCCTAGCAACTAAACACTTGATAACCGAATCGAAAAACAAATAAGGCATAAGCATCTTTAACGAAGCCATTTGCAATGACTTCGCTGATTAATTAAAATATTTAAAGAACTGTTTTTCAGTATTTCTTTTTCAATCGCACACATTGCTATTAGGTTGTGTTTGTTATGAATGAAAAAAGCCGAACATTTATCATTGATGTAGAAGAAAAATCTGAAAAGAAAGTGGCGCCCTTTCCAGATCGCGTCCAGTCTTATAATCGAGTAAGTGGGTACATATTAATCTCTAAACAGCGACGATCGGCTATTCTCAAAGCTACAGTTGAAAATAAAATATCGATTTATTCACAATTTCTACATCTAAACGATCAAGATTCTAATTGTATATTTTTCATTCGCTTCTTCGTTTCTAATTACTCTCTTTCTATTTACTTTTTGAAGTGTCACGCAGTAATAAAATATAGTCATTGTCATTATGTGCTTGAGAGAAACGTACTTGTCGAGTACTTTGTTGTCTTAACGAGAATTACGCTTGTTAAGCCGTTGTAAAAAATTGGTCAACGGTCTGCGCGTGAGACCTTATGAACATTTTCTATAATATAAAGCTTCTCAATTTTTCTAAATTCTTATTTTGCAATTTTTTATTTCTTTGCGGCTTCTCGTTATGCCGCAATGTTTTATACTAACTAAAATTATTACACTGACGCGCGTTAGCCCTTGTATTTTCGCGCTTACAGATTACAACCAAAGAATGCGCTTTATTTTTCAATGACGATGACAACGACGATGCGATGATAATGATGATGATATGTCTTGAAAAAATATCTTCGGCGGTACTAAATAGTGAAAGTTTTCATCCTTCTTATTTTCTCAATGAGCTAAGCACCCTCCGATTTTTTTTATGATAAAGACTTGTACTCTTGGCTTTCGAGAATCACGATAGGAATTCGACCGTCATTGCGACATGCCGTAAGTCGATGCTAAGCGAAAAAGTGTATCGCCAGCTCTAAAAGCAATTGTAACATATCGGACATTCATTCTTTACAAATTTAATCAGCCATACAATAAACGTTATTATACAGTTATAATGATGACGTTACAAAAATTAGTATATTTTAACGGATTAATTACAAATATAGAGACTGGGTAATATTTGTTGAAAATCGATCGAGTCTATTTCTATTAAAAAGTCAATATTTAAAGCCAACGTCAAACAACATAAAAATTTGTTCACTTTTCCAAGTTCGTTTTTAGTTAATAAAACATTTTTCTCAATAAAAAAAATCGAATTTAACTTCATAATAAATAGGAACGATTGACAGTTTAGTATCTTAAAATAACATAATAGTCAATATTTTTAAAATTTACAGTTAAAATTTTATTTGAAAAATACACGCATGATAGCTACGTAAAAACAAATACAGGTAAAACGAATAGGGCAATGAAAAACTCGAACGTTTTTCAAGGCTCAAGTCTCGATACATCTCGTGATGACCTATAGACGTCCATACACGCGGTTTTTGCACCATTCTAAGGCGCTCCTTTCACTCTGATCACATTATTCTATACATTGCTAATAGTGTAGTTAAATATATCGATGATGCGTAGTAGACATTGCGGGCGCATATTTTAAACCAAATATTTAAATGTTATTTTTGTCACTTTTTTTAATGAGAAAAAGACAGATCAGAACTGACACGAGGCTCAGACATTTACATTCACAGCCTGACTGAGCACTCGCTCTGTATCTCTATATTTCTTTTGCTTTGATCGATCGAAATTCATTCGCCACATTTTTCTGTTCTCTTCCTCTCACTTGTTCACTTTTCTACTCTCACCAGTAAATTACAGTATTACATAGGAATAAACTGTTTTGATTCACGCGTCTCTCTCACACACATACACCTTCATTCATCGCTATTAGCAAAAGTTTCGCGCTTGTTTTTTTTTCCTTTTTTCTGTATTGGTCTCCTCGGCAGACCGAAAAATGATTCATAATGAATAATACACAATATGTCAACGATTTTCAGCGTAAACAAATAATTCGAATTTCTTTGACACATTTAGCCTTTATCGATGTTGCATTTGATTATCAATTAGACTGCCATTATAAAACTTAGTAAAATGGCAGTGTAATATATTTTGGCTTTAAGACAATAATTCTGAAATAATTTGTATTTCATTTGAGAAAGGCATAGATAAATTTGAAAACATCATTAAAAATTTTATAAGTATAAAAATTCTTGTGTAGATACGTGATTAATTTGATAGCGTAGTGAAATGAGGCTTAATAAAGAATTAAGACTATTCGTATAATTCATTCTTTTAGTCTTAGTACATTCAATTATTTTATCCAGCCTTTCAAAAATATTACAGTAAGAATTTATGTAAACGCGATGTGAATTTTCGTCGCTAACTTAATTATTGGCAATATCAATCATTTTCTAAACAAAATCTACATATACAGTCGATATTTAACGACCACATTATACTAAAAAGAACGATTTATAAGAGACATTGACGTTTTTCATTGAATTGAAATAGACACTTTTTTGTTTCTGTTGCTATTCTGACATTATTGTTTGTGAAGCAAAAAAAAAATTTTATTACAAGAAAGCTATTTTCTAGCAAAGTGATACTAAGCAATTACACGTTACAGTTATAACAGTAATAACTGCTTAAAATAGTTACTTTTTAAAATGTTAAAATTATCATTAAGTATGTACAGTATTACAGATTAACAAGAAAAGCGCCCACTTTAAAACAACGGAATCAGCCAAAAAGACGTCGGAGCTCTTTTATATTAATCTATAGGTTACGATCATCAAAATAACTTAGTCTTATGTCCATTGTTGAGGAGATCACACAAGTATTTTTTTTTCTTCCATCTCGTTTAAATCTCTTAGATTCATTACACATACATATACATAATATATCACTACTCAAATCCAACAGAATCATTGTCGCACGATGTTGTTCGCATGTTGGCTTCTACTTCCGTTCTCGATTTCTGGTTCACATGGTATTGTAAACGGGACTGCTGTGCCTTGGCCTGACTTGCAACCTGGCCAACGGGTGCGTACGGCCGTGCTGCTGCTGCTTCTTGCTGGCGGCCTTTGCGACAACGCTCGCCACGACTTGGCTGGGCGAGGGCACGGAGGGAGGTCGACCCGGTGCCTCGGTTGTCGCTTGCGAATCAAACAGAGAAGCCGCGTGATGGTTGATGATTATCGGCGCGGAGCGCCGGGCCAGATCTGGCGCTATCTTGGACTTGGCTGGCGGATGCTCTACCACGTGATCTCTGTCTCGGTGATGATGGTGATGGTGGTGATGATGATGGTGGTGGTGGTGATTGTGATGCTGCTGCGAAGCGGAGGAAATGCGCAGTTGGACTTCCGAGTTTCTTTTGGACTCGGGTTTGGCGACCTCGTATTTGCCGACCAGCACTTTAACAGACAGATCCTCGAGACTGTCATCACCGGTACTCGGCTCGGTGCAACTTGTCGAGAGCGGTGGTTCGCTGCAACGCTTGGCAAACGATGATGTCCTAGACTCTCGCGTTGCAGTCTCAGACATGCTCGACGATGCTTGAATCTTGGAATCGTTGTGCGGAATAACGGGCGAGGAAGGCAGACTTCTGATCTTGCCGTCCCTCTTTTGGCGTGGGTTGCTCGCACTCAAGATGCTTCCCGAGTAATTCTCCTGGCCAGACTCGAAGCTATTGCTGTCCGGGCTCTTCTCGAGCTTGCTCGACGATTTAGCCTCGAACTCCTTCTTGAGATTCTTGACGATTCCCGAAGTGCTTCGCGGCGGGCACTCGGATTCCGGCGAGCAGTCGTCCGAGGCGATGCTCGTGGCAAGCGTTCCTGGCGAGCTGGGAAGACCGCGTTTCTTGAACATGGGTTTGTTGCACAGATTCTCGAGAACCATTTTGTGATGCTTGACCGAGGGACACTGGGGTGTGTTGACGACACAGGGACTGGACGTTTCGCTCTCGGATTTGCAGCTGCGCAACGCGAGAGGAGCAATCTCGGCATCCGCAGCCAAGGAGGAGGGTACAGGCGCACTCGTCGAAAGTCGGTTCGACGTCGTGGTCTGTCGCGGGGAAACGAGGGATATATCAATAGGTGCCGCTGCACCCGAGCTCGACTGCGAATCTACGGTTGATCTATGCTCGGATCGGATTGGAGACGTGTCCCTTCGACGAGGCGTCGGGGAGGACGTGTAGTGCAATAATACTTCCGAAGGATTGTCGACCTCGGTTTCAGATGCCGCTGCAAGTCGCTCTGACACTTTCTCGTCCGACGACGGGTCCGACAGCTGGGTGCAGACTCTCTTGGACGTGCCTGCAAACAAAGTCAACTTTATTTTCCCGCAAGCTGCGACAGCCTTACCGAAGAAAATCCTCTCCACGTACCAGTCGTCGAACTCTCCTCGAGTTTCTGCTTGGTGCGCTTAACGGTCCCGGGATGCCAGGGAATTTCCTCTCTGTCGTAGGGGAAGAGACCGCTGGATCCGAGCGACTCCCCCGAGGGTCGCATGTCGTACGAGCCCCAAGAGCTGTTTCGCGAGGGCAGCGTCGCCCACGAGCTGTGCACCGAGTTATTGTCCATGACGACGGCGCTGTCGTAGCTGCTCCAGGAGCTCTGTCTGCTCGGCGATTCTCGCGGCTGTCTCTCCTCCCGATCGAACACCCTGTCGAGCTGCGTGCTGAACGGGTCGCCGTCCTTCTTTGGCTTACGACCGGACTGAGCCGTCGACACCAGAGTGCTCGCCGTCGTCGCCGACGTACCCGACTCGTTCTCCGCGCTCAGGTCGAGGCTGCCGCGACTGTTGCTGTTGCTCCCGCTGCTGTTGCTACCGTTCGCGTGGATGCACTTGACTTCCGTGGACGCGGTCCAGACTAGACATTCACTGTTGTCCCCTGCAACTCGGAGAGAGCCTCGTCAATCGATTGGAGCTCGCCCACGGTGAAAAAGAAAAAGAAGTCGATTTACCTGTATTGGCCTGCTGCTCGACGGAGCTCTCGTGAGCGCAGCAGCCGTTCTCCAAAATGGACTGGGCGGGCTTGCCGCCCTCGCCGTCGGAGCTGGGCGAGGAGGGCTTGCTGCTGGCAGCCTCGAACTGATTCGTGAGATTGAGCACCAGGCCCTTGCGCTTCTGGCCCTGGCTCTGCCGCGCGTGCTTGCACGTCGCCGAGACGCAGCTGCCGGACTGCGTCTGCGAGGCGGACGTGTCCGGGCCGGGCAGGTGAACGATCTGGTTCTGCGAGACGCTGTAGGACTGCCCGTTGTCGCAGGGCATGAGGACGTTGCGGGACTCCTGGAGCTGCTGCTCCAGCGAGCAGTTGGCGCTGCCGACGTTCTCGGCGCCGCTCTTCGGATTCGAGCCGCGCAGCAGGTCCTCGCGGGTCACCTCCGGATTCGCCGACTTGTCGATGCTCTCGAGCGACTGCGACAGCGGAGCTGCGAGGGAAAAATCGTTGAGCACAGTGGGTAGAGAGGGACGAGGAAGGGAGAAAGAGAAGAGTTGGAGGCTCACCCGTCGGCAGGACGTCCTCCGTGAGCTCGAGGTTGGGCGACCAGCTCTTGGGCCTCTGGCCGGTCCTCTTGAGCTCCTGGCCCGACTGCTCGTCGACGAGGCCCTCGGAGTCCGTGCCGTCGCTGACGTCCGGCTTCTCCTCCTTCTTGCCGCGCTGCTCCTGCTTGGCCGCCGCGAGGGTGGGCGACTCGAGATTCGTGTCGGACTTGGACCGGAGCAGCTTGTCCTTGTTCTTCATCGCGTCGAGTATGCCCTGGTAGGTCTCGAGCTGCGACAGGAAGCTGTTGTTGGGCTTGATGCAGTTGCGCTTGTCCTTGACGTGCTTGAGCGCCTGCGAGAAGTCCCAGTTGTAGGCCTTCATGGCGTAGGCTATGACGACCGAGGCAGACCTGGAGACGCCCATCTTGCAGTGTACCAGCACCTTCGAGCCCTCCTTCTTAGCTTTGGTTATGTACTTGAACGTGTTGTCCCAGTGCTTCAGCAGGTCGGTCTTCTCGTCGTCGTAGACCCGCACGTTCAAGTAGTTGAACATGCCCGGGAAGAAGTTGTCGATCTCGCGGGTCACGTTCAGTATGTGCCTCACCCTGTTCACGAGAATGCGTTAGTGGGATCGTCTAATATTTTCTATTGATAATACACGTTAATGTTCGCCCTATGGTAAAAAATAGATGGGGTTTATGATCGCAATATGTTGTATGTTTTATGTTGTATGAATATAAATAGGTGTTGTACTGGACACTTAATATTGAACATCCATTTACTTTTGAAGCTTTAATGTTTCATTGCAATGATCTCAAATCTGAATACGTAAATTTAAAGAGCATAGCTAGAAATGAAAGTTTAATAATACCTAAAAATAAAAAGAGTTATATAGGAAATAAAAAGTCAATTATAAAAGCGATAGGAACTTTCAATTCTTTACCACTCGATTTAAAAATTTTAAATATATTGGGTAAAAACGTTATAAAAAAACAATAAAGTATAGGATTAAGGAACACTATGGAAGTTGATGATTTAATGATTTATGAATTCTTGTATATAAATAAGAAACTGTATTTAAGCTGATTAAGCTTAAACCTTTTTTTTGAGATTACTTATGATGTCATATTGTTGTTTGCTTTATAAACTTATAGATAACAAGCAATCTTATCGTAATTTTGTAAACTAGTTTGTAAGTTATTTTTGTCATTTTTGTAAATTTGTAAGTTATTTCTTTTTTATTTTCGTATTGCCAGACCTGTGCACAGATAACTCTGTTCATCTCTACACGACTGTTGCAGAGCAATACTTTTTCTGTGTAACATGTACTTTTGGTTAAATAAATAAATATAAATATAAATATTATGTTACACCATAACTGTTACAGTCATGACCAATCGTGTCATTTTACAACAACACTCGTTACAAATCGTGCTGATACAATAAAAAAAAATTTTTTTTTAGGGCTCGGAACCGAGCGACTCACCCGTTCTTCTGCAGCTCCTCGAGATTGCTGGCGTTCCACTCGCTGCCTAGATAGACGTGATCGAAGATCTCCGTGGGTGCGTCCATCTGCCCGAGAATCGTGAGCATCTCCTGGTCGATGAACGGCTTGAACTCGACGAGGTCCATGTCGAGGTACTCCTCCAGCCGACCTCTTATGTACTTGGACGTCACCTCGTCCAGGTCGACGGACATCATGATCTCCTTGAGCGTCGAGCGTATCACCCTCTCCGTCTCCTCCCTCTCCCTCGGCCTGCAAGCATCGTCGCGCCGTTTCAATAAGAGAATATATACGTAAGAATAAAAATAAGAGAGAGAGAGAGCGCTCATATCCGCACAAAAAGTCGTCGGCGTGTCCAAAAAAGGAAGGAGCGAGAGCTAAATTTAGGCGGCGGGCGCGCGCGCGCGCGCGGCGCAGCAATGAACTCATTTGCGCGAGTGATTTTTGCTCTGGCATAGACTCGGAAACCTGGAAATAATTGCAAGGACGCGCCGCAGCTCGCCGCGTCAACAAACGGCGTCTCTGGCGCTCGGCCAGAAAGCTCGCGCGCGGCAGCTGCGTATGTATGTATACGTAGAACAGCCGGACTGTATACGCGTATATATGTCGAATTTCACTGAAAAATTGCACTTTTCTTTGGTCTAGAAATCGAAAAAATTTTATTAAAGCTAGAGGTTTCGGACCGATCTGACTTTCTTCTGTGAGCCGAAAGATAGTCAAAAGTGCAGAGGAACATGGGATAAATTACTGGTAACCATATTTGTGAGCCATTTTACGCTTTTTTTACAGAAAATTAATGCGTTAAAACACTGGAATTATAACGACTGTGAATGTTCCCGAGGCACCAATAAAATTTCGAATAACACTATAATAAAGTATTACAAAAGAGCTTTAATTTAAAAAAAGTATGCCAAGTTTCGATGCTCTGATCAAAAGTTATGCCTACTTAAAAAAAAATAATAAAAATCCGAATAGCCTAATTTTTCTTTTTCCTCTATATGCCTTCCCACGTTAAATTTTCATATTCTATACTTCGTGCCGTGTTCCTCGGCATTTTTTATCATCTTTTGGCTTACAGAAGAAAGTCTCATTGGTCCCAAAACTCTAGCTTTAAAAAAAATTTTTCGATTTCTAGATCAAAGAAAAGTGCAATTTTTCAGTGAAATTCGACATATATGTGTGTAAATCCGCAAAATATTGGAAACGACTCGCACGAGTAAGACGCAAAAATTTATATTGAAGGCACAGATAGATCTGAAAAAATTTCCGAGTACTCTTTCACGGATTTTAAGACATTTTTGTTCTAATGAAATTTTTAAAAAATTCCATAATTTTAGAGAAAAAAATCTATGAATTCTCTTTTTGTTAATTATTTATCGTTTTTTCGAGTCGTTTTTGCTCCGGAAAAATGTATACCGTACGATCGGCCATATTACGCGAGCTTTTTCTATTTCAGAATGTCCTAAGGAACAAGAAAAAACAGCTCCGGTAGGTGTGCCTTTTAATCAGAGCATCGAATCTGGACATTTTTTTTTTATTAAATTAAAGCTCTAATTCCGTTTTACTTATTATTGTACTGCAATTTTAAAATTTTATTCGTGCCTCAGGAACATTCGTAGTCGTTATTAATCTAGTATTTTGACGCATTAATTTTTTGTAAAAAAAACGTAAAATGGCTCAGAAATATGGTTACTAGTAACTTTTCCCACGTTCCTCTGCACTTTTGACCATCTTTCGGCTTACAGAAGAAAGTCCGATCGGTCCGAAACCTCCAGCTTTAAAAACAAATTTTCGATTTCTGGAGCCCCGAAAAGCGCGTTTTTCTAGGAGAATTGGTCATATACATACACGTATATGTACACAGATATATACTCACTTATTTCGCACGCTGTCGGGCGAGGGGGGCCTGCGCGACTCGAGGTTGTCCATCGCGTGCCACTCGTTGAGGCACGAGCGATCGCTCTCGATCCGCTGCTCATAGTAGCTGACCCAGTCGTGGGACAGACCGCCCAGGAAGTAGTTCTGCTCGCGCGCCTTGCTCGACACCTTGTGCAGCGTCTGGAGGGCCGACCTGTAACACGGTTGGGACACGTGCGCGTTAGTTATGACTCGTTCTTCGAATTTCTCGCTTATATACTGATAGGGGGCTACTGTTTAATTGTTGCGGGTGTTTGGCTTTGCTGTATGAGCCGTGATATTTTATATATATGGATTTTATACACAGCGAACTAAACCTTCTTTATTCATTTATTATTATTGTTTTTTATTCGCTGTGCATTGGGAAAGTGCGTGCAACTTAAGGGGAGATATAAGTATACAAATAATCCGATCACCTCCAAATTCTATGTAATGTACATATTGACTAAAATTACTTGTTTGCTATTATACGTACAAATGTCCATCGCATCTTCCTGTGCGTCTGTCTACAGAGCCGGTTAACGCGCATATCCATTAATCTCTCTGTACAATAATATCGACCTGGCGATTAGTACGATTGATTTTCCAAAGGAGCTGCGATTTATGCGCAATGCTAATTATCGAACAGCATGATAGCATATACACACCAGCATAAATTAGCATATCAAGACACACTGCCAGGCCCGACTTAATATGCGCGCAAAGCCGCGGGTACGTATAAGTACATACATAACTCCCCATAATAAAGCATCTGGCTATCTTATCTCGCGGATCTCTGTGTGTCCCTCGGCCGAGGAAAAATTCAGTAACAAGACGTAGCCGAGGTGGAGTGTACGACTGTGTATACAGGACGTAATACACTACGCAGGCAGCTACACATACACGCACGGCTTCCTTCAATCGAGGTGCGCACTTTTCGACTCTTCTAAAATTCATGCTCTCGTGATTTATGAAATCCCCCCCCCGCGCGCTCGTAATGCTCGCAAATACGGGGGGAGGTGGGGGGGGGGGCGGATGTTAATTTTCAGAGCCGTAAATCCTCGCTAATCGCCGAAGCCGCGGCATTGTGTGGAGAGCTGCGCCGCGCACGCATGCGAGTCTATAGCGTGTACACACGTGTGTATATATAGATATACGTGAGTGTATACTGTATACATTATAAGCGAAGGGAAAAAAAAAATTCCTTCTGTACCTCGTCGACTACCGGTAATTTTCTTGCTTCGCGCCGGGAGTCAATGAGCTCTCGGTCGTTCGGCCCCGGCTTTCTTGAATGAAGGAAAAAGCATAACTTTATACACCATATACATATTTCCCCTCTCGGAGTGCACAGCTCTCCTGACGATGCGGTACTGCTAGTGCGACGACGACGCCGACGACGACGAGGAAGTAAAAGTGCGATCGCTCGATTATTATCGCTCTCGTTTTCTGCGTTTTATCGGCGATGATTATCGGCGTTAGCTATATCTGTGCCTCTGGAAAAGTCTGTACGGCATTTCGGAGTAATAGGTATAGACGGACACGACATTATTTTTAATCGGAGCCACAGGCCGTGACGAGTGCAATAAAAACTAAGTCGTCTCGCGTGCAATGCGAATCTTAAACGCAAAGGCGTAGTGAAGTAACGATTTACCGCCGATCGACGAGATCGAACTGTGTATTGCGAGAGTGTCTTATAGACATGCAATGTATATTGTAGAGAAAGAAAAGAGGGATCGAGACGAGTGTCGATTACAAACATAATAATTCTCCAGCGCACTACGTATAATCTCTCTCCTGCAGCGCGTATTACGAAATACGCATATATATCCAATACATATATGTATATTGTATATACTATATATACATCCCGGTCTCTCGGCTCGGTTTTCGCGCGCGAAATAACGTCTAGTCATCGCACTCGTCAATCGCCGACTGCTCCTCTCTCTCTCTCTCCCCCTCGAGCTTCGACTCATTGAATTAAGCGCGTGTCTGTCTGTCTTCCCACGAGAGAGCTGGCGCACGTGTATATATAGCGTATTACACGTATATACGAGCCTCTTGTAATCGCGCGAGAGTCTACGTCTAATTAGCCGGAAAAATTCGTGGATTTTCGTCCGGATCGTATAACTTATACGTGTATATTGGCTCTATGCACCTCGACGCGATTACCTCAAAGTCTGTGTATACAGCTTGTCGTCGTTGCGCAACGCCGAGTCGAGTTACGGGAGAGAAGCTAATTTCCTAATATCCCATATAGCCGCGAGAGCTGCAGTACAAGCGAGAGATATAGATAGATGTGGATTATTCGGGGTAAAAATCGTTTGTATAGCGTCTCGGGGAGTATAGGGAAATTTATCGGTATTCGCCTGTATTCGCTCGTGTACGTAGAAAGTCGCTCTTTAACGATTTCCACCTAAGCGATCCATTAGCCATTCGCGTTCATTGTCTTCGGCAATATTCGATTTAATTATATACGAGCTATACGTACACTCGAGTATCTCCCGGGGCGATTCGATTCGCGATTAAATACGAAATTTCCAATCCCCCCCGCGCGAGAAATCCTCTCGAGTGTGTAAGTGAGCTAATTAAAGAGCCATATATATACATACATGTACGGACGCAGTGCATTACCCCAACCGCAAGCGATCTCGCCCGACGACACGGACGAGCTTCTGCAGACTCACCTCCTCGCCGTACATCGTTTATGGCTTTTCCGAGACGTACACACGCGTGTGTATATATATAAGTAATGCTGCATCCGATAGACACTCGAGAGTCGAGACTGTGCGCGCACTACTGCAGCGCCGATATAAGTGCCTCGCGCTTAATGATCCCCGACGAGAGAGAGAGAGAGAACAAGGCGTAATTTATTATATTTACGACGCGGAAATCGTCGCGCGAGATTGAATCCGCTGATTTTCCGCGGCGGCGCGGTTATGATAGTTTCAGAAACTCGATATAAGCCGCGCGATGTGTATGTGTACGCACAGCTGAAAATCGAGTAAGCCGCGCGGGTAGATTACAGGACAAAAACGCCTGAATCGCGACGAAACGCCCGTATTGCAAAAAAGAAAAAAGGCTCACCCGCTGCGCGTCTGACCTATACGCAGAGACGTGTGCGGTGTCGATACGTCGGTAGACCGCAAGTGTGCGATTGAAAACGAGTCGTCGCCTTGAAACGCTGCGTTATTTGCTCGTCTTGTCTATATGTAACAAGATGCTGCGGGGGTCGTCCTTCGCTCCTCTCCTGTGAGAGGAAGACACGATGGGAAAGTGCGTCGCAAATCAAATTACCCCCCCGCGCATCTTTATGTAAGTAGAAAATTACGTGATTTTCACTTTAAATAACAATCTCGAGCCCTCCCCCTACCTATATATGATATATATATACGTTCGATCGGCTACTATATACGATATCTTTGGCCAGTGTTGAAAAACGTCGCTTCCTACATATATACCTATACACGTAGACGATAGTATCGGAGGCTCTCTCCATCATTACGGAAAAGGAGAGCCTATTCCTCGGCGCATTATTACACGGGCCGCGGCAGCTGCCGATCGCTCGCCTAATCGGCGGCTTAGACGAGCAGCTCTCGCTCGCACGCGATTTATTTTTAACTCTATATTTCTGCGCGCGCCGCGCCGTGTATATAATAGGCGATATCGCCTCGGCCACGACGGCACCCCGTACACTTTTTTTACCGTTTCGCCGTTTATACATGGGCATATCCATCCTATTTCGCAAACAGCTCACACGAGCAAGTCGCAAAATTTTTTATTGAAGGCACCAGACCTGATTTTTCTCGTTCCTTAAGTCATTCCGAAAGAGAGAAAGCTCGCGTACATCGCCGATCGAAGGGTATACTTTTTTCCGGGGCTAAAACGACTCGAATAACGAGAAATAATTAACAGAAAAAGAATTGATAGATTTTTTTCTCGAAAATTAGATGACGTCTTACGAAATTTCGATGTTCTTTTGAATTTTCGAAAAATCGAAAGTTGTATCGGACCGATCTGAAAAAATTTCCGTGTACTCTTTCATGGATTTTAAGACATTTTTGTTTTTTGTTGTAATGAAATTTTTATAAAAGCCCATAGTTTTAGAGAGAAAAATCTACGAATTCATTTTTCGTTAATCGTTTCACGTTTTTTTCGAGTCGTTTTTACTTCATTCGCGCGAGTTTTTTCGCTTTCAGAACGACCTAAAAGGAACGAGAAAAATCAGGTCTTGTATATACGTGTGCCTTCAATAAAAAATTTTGCGACTTGCTCGTGCGAGTCGTTTCCGAAATAGAAATACACACACCGCACTTTGGCGCCCAAGAGAGAGAGACTTTCCCGAAACGAAAAAATTTTTCTCTCCTCCTCCTCCAAGACAACGTACGGTATAGAGACGCGCGTAATCGCCACTTTCTATTTCTGGCGCGAGTGTATATGTAATTGCCACCGAATCGGTAGCCGTCGCGCCGCGGCGGGCACTGCTGCACACGCAGCGAGCGATGCGCGTCGCGGATAAGAGTTGCGCTCGCGCCGAAAGCATTGTGTATATATACATACGGCAAAAGTGAAGAAGCCAATTATATCGAGTCTCGAGTGAGCGCAGTGTCTATACGTCTGACGTAATCCTCGTCGCGTTGTAAACAAACTTCTCTCTGTGCTTGCAACGAGACGGGAGGCAATTTGCCCGATTAAATGAAGAAAATAAGTCCCATAATTTACGGCGCATCTATATACGCGCGTATGTATATAGACGCATACGGCTCGTCCGAATAATCTCGGTGCGCGCGCGCGCGCATCGACATCGAGAGCAGTATAAAACTTATCGCCGGCATGAATCTTCTCCGTCTCACAATTTCATTTTACAACGCGTGTCTGCGATTCACTGTCTCCCTCTCTCTATCTCTCTTCGTTCGACTCCGGCTCTCCCGACACAAATACGTATGTACACACGCGGAACGTACGGTCAGAGCGCTAAACACATCGAACTCGCGAAATACGTTTTCCAATGAAGCGCGTGGTATTGTCGCGCGGGTGTCTCCGCGTCTGCACTGCAGCAGCGAGTAGAGAGAGAGAGGACGACGCGTATACGCACGAACGCAGGAATAATTAGGATCGTCTCCGATTAAGCGTCTCCATAAATTCATCGCGCGCGAGGCATGCGCTCGCGTTATATGTATACGCGCACGTACGCTCTCGCGCGCCGCGCGACCGTAAATACAGGCCATGCGCTCGGCTTGGCTATAAAATCTCGTAAAACCGGCATTTTTCCCCCGTAGCCCGCGATATAAATCGCTTCTTCTTCTCGAGAGCGAGCGAGCGAGCGAGAGAGAAACTGCGAGCGCGCGTTGTATATACATGTATATTATACGCGTGTATATATGAAAATACGATAGCCTTGAGATCTCTCCGCGCCGGAGAAATGAAGTTTGTGTGTGTGTGTGTGTGTGCAGGGAGAAGCAGAGGATGTATATGTATATATATAAATGAGAAGGATAGAGAGAGAGGCAGAGAGAACTCAAAGATCGTTTTCGAAGCTAGAAATCCTCGTTAAGCAGCCGGACTCGGGGATACATCGAGAAAGAGAGAGAGAGAGAGAAAAGAAAGGAGGTGTGTGTGTGTATCCGTGCGCTGAGAGAAACAGGGAAGGTAAAAAAAAAATTAGAGGAGAAAGACAAAGGAAGAGATGAAAAAGGAGGCGCGGCGGCGGCGGCGGCGGCCGCTGGCTGTGGGGGAAAAAATGAGCCGAGAGAGAGAGAGAGAGAGATCGTGCAGGTTCGCGCGCAAGGGTAATCGCGGCGCGCGGCGGGATAAATGTTTCGCGTTGATAAATCGTCGCTCGGCCGCAGCTCGCGGCTCTTCGATTCCCCCGACTGGATTCACTCGCCCGTATAGTGTAGTGGGCGTCCTTGGTCCCGAGAATAATGAGGAATGTGAAAAGTCCGCCGCCGCGGCGTGATGCTGCTCCACTGACGCTCTCTCCGCCAGAGCTTCTCTCTCTCTCTACTTTTATATTTTTTTTTCTTTTTTTTTTTTGTTTATACTGCGGAGAGAGGGACGATCAGCCGCCTTTTTTTCATCGCGTTCCAGCGAGGGCTCGTCGCTTACCCGTGTGCCCGGCTCGCCGCGCGTGAGAAAGATATCGCCGCGTTTTACGATTGCTTTTCGGAAGCAAATTTTATAATACACATACTCTGCGCCCGAGAGAGTTGGCTTATTTCATTTCGCGAGTTTTTTGTTTCGGTGTAGTACGTATAGGGTAAACAGCCCAGTAGACGGACAGTTTTAGGCTTAATCAATTATTATAAATTTGAAAATTGCACAAAACGACCAAATGCTTTTTGCAACGGTAAAAATAAAGTTACGGCATTTATCCCGAGTAACAGTAATTTTTTGAACATTTGAACTTCGTGCGCAGAAAAATAGCGAAAGTCACCTTTCTTATAGTCGACGCTTCGTTCGCGTGCTCCGTGAGAAGTCTGTGTGTCCATCTACTGGGTATACTTCGTTTTTTCTCGTTTTTTATAATTTTAAGTGATTAAAATTATTATTAACGACGTTTTTAAGTAAATTAAAACTTTACTTGCACAAAAAAACGAGTTTGTGTACGAATATTTCCTTAAGCGTCCATCTATTGGGCTGTTTACCCTATGCCCGCGCGGATTTTCGCTAAAAAATTAAAATAATTCCGCTTGTATAATACAGCTCGAAAATACTTTAAAGAGTGCAGGAGATGTGGCTGTACGAGACGTAAATAAAAGAGTATACCGAGACGGACTTGACCTTTGTACACAAACTTTCTCCCGGGGCGAATCCCTGGAATCCACGGCGGCGGCGTCCTTTCTTTCGACGGCGCATCGGAAACTGTTATACCGATCGCACAGCTGTTGCGTATGTATACGGCGCGCACTGCATATTACATTATATACGGACGCGATGATGCACGAGTGAGAGGATTTTCGCTCGACTTATATATTTATATTCCTTTTTTTTTTCTTTTCCGTCGCGTCAGCTGTGCGCTTTCAGGTCTTGCGCGCATTGCGCAACTCTTTCTCTCTCTATCTCTCTCTCAGTCTGCGTTGTATGCTAATTGCCTTACGAGCGTACACTTTCTACTCTCCGTTATGTTTATAAGCGTTTTTTGCACAGTCGCGCCTTTTTATCGGAATAATTAATATTTACGAGCACCGGGACAGAAGGAGAGCCGCGAGCGAGCGCGCAATCGTTATCGAATTGACGAATGCGAATTATCACCGGCGGATAATCAAATCGCCATCGATCGTAAAATCGACTCCACTTTCTCCGAGCGTGTATATAATAGGCGCGGAACCGCCGATAATTTAATTGATTCCACGCCGGCGACGCACAGTCGTGTGTGTATACGACAATTACCGCGGCTGATTTTACAAACGCCTCGCGAATTCCCTCGTATACGTAACAACGACGAGGACTGTGTACACTTTGCCGCGCGCGCGCGACGCAGACGCGCCGAGAATTCGATTATATCCCCCGACGAGAGGCAGTTCTCGCGTGTACGAGCAGACGCTCGGTGTATCTATATAACCGCGATAAGAGCGGCATGTCGCGTTAGTGGCGTTGTTTGAAGACTTGCCAAAAGCGTCGTTCGCGCGCGCGGGAATCTCTCGTGTAAAACAAAGAGCACGTGCGCGACGGATAGCGAGCGATTCGAGGGTAATGCGTAAATTAGTTCGCTCGATCGTTTCGAGTTTTGGACGGCGCGTGCGGGACACCGCGGCTTTGTTCGCGATTTTTCAACTGCAGCGCTTTGCGCAAAAGTCGCGCGTGCACGTATATATAAGTATATCACGCCGAGAGCGTTTTTGCCGAGACTGTTAGCGGCGGATAAAATCCCGATCGTTAAAGTTTATTTGGTAAACTTTTCGCGCGCGCGACGCGTTAAAGCCGGGCGCTATACGCGAATTGATATTGCTTCCTCTTCCGCGTTCGGCTCGATTTAAAATTGGCAAATTCAGGATGTTTTTTGGTGAACTATAAGCTGCGCGCCGCCTATTAATACTCCACGATTTCTTTCGCGCGGAGCCGTTATATATTTGCCAGCGCGCGCGCGCAGTTCATCTGCGGCAATAGCCAATTTGCCGAAGCTTATGTAACGCCGCGGCAAATCGATTAGTAGTTATTGCGCGATTTACATGGAATAGCAAACTGGATTCTCCTTTACGCGAAAGCGGTGTAACGGTGAGGGAGAAATGAGAAATGACTTTTTTTCTCGAGGCAAAATAAAATTTGTCAACAGGAAATTCCTTTTAAGTGAATGTTTCGAGTATACGGGAAATCGTATTTACCGCTTTATAGTTTACAGTATGTTTATAACGGCTGATCTTTATGTTTATTTATATCGAGTCTGTTTCTGAACGAACAAATGAATGACTATAAAATGGGTAATTTTTCAGTTGTACAAAAATTTCTATATCAGCGAGCTTTTCCCACATTATTTCTATATCCCTCCATCAGTTATTCCCGTCGAGGTCGAGCTCGAGTCAAAACAGAGGCGAAACCGTCGATTTCGATTATATACACGCGTATTTTGAATACCCCCCTTTGATGCACTCGCCAACTCGTACGCGCCACAGCGATGAATCCGTCTTTCATCTTCGAATCTTATCGAATCCTACAGTTACATAGGATCCCGAACGTTCCAGACGACCCAACTTGCTGGCGAGATATTACGAGATCCCGATATAACTCTGTATGGGACCCAAATTTACGAAATCCAGCTCCGCCGATAAAAATCTAATGGGCATACACGGCATACCTCGCAACTCGAGCTACGCCGTGGCAGACGTCGGCGTAGGGCTTCCTCCTGACGATCCGAGACAGCCAGACGAGCAGCGGCAGAAGGAGCAGCGCCAAAGCGTAAAACGTCCCGAGTGACAGCATCGCCGAACGATCCTTTCTCTCTCTCTCTCTCAATCTCCTCGTATATATTTATATATCGAGAGAGAGACACTCGCTTCCCACTGGCAGCTGTGCTTCGCCGTTGGCTCACCAAAAATTCGCCGGTAAAAAAGAGGAGTGATTCACCGTTTCTGCCGACGCGCTTCTGGAAAAAGTGTCCGCGCACATCTCTCTATCACGTGTTCCTTACGCAACGACGATATCCGTCATCCCGCGTCCAGCGCAGTATGTACTTTCTTTCGCCGCGAAAACTTGCAAAATATTCCGGAATCACTGGATCTCTCTCTCTCTCTCTCTCTCTCTCTCTCTCTCTCTCTCGCGATCAGCCGTTTAGTCCATGTAGAAAAGCGCGGCTATAAACAGGCACTCCCAGCAGAAAAAGTCGGAGCGAGCTCGCGGGCTTGATTTGGCCGACTGCGGCCGATGCTCGATCCACGCGATCGGAATAGCAATGCGTGGGTACGAGAGAGACACACGCGCGCGCGGAACGAAGCCAAGGCAGTTGCCGAGGTAGGGGGCAGCAGCAGCGACGGCGGCGGCAGCGGCAGCACTGACAGATGACGAAGGGTGGCCATATTTAGTATTGGCGGCTCGTTGTCTGCGAAGATCCGCGAGTCGATCGGTCGGATGCGGCTCGTGGTGGGAGTCGAGCGTATCGAGAGAGAGAGAGAGAGAGAGAGAGAGAGAGAGAAAGACACGAAGAGCTCGTGGACGTATGGAGATCGGTCGGCCGAGTTTGTCTCGAGTAAGAGAGACGATTTCTTCGAAGGATGTGAAACTCTCTGCTCTTGATCATGTAACGACGCTTTTCCCAAAGACAAAGCGAGCGAACGCTCCGCGGTAGCTGTAATAAGCCGGCTTTGCTCTGGTTTATATTTCGCGCGATAGCGAATGATTCGCGGAAATATCGCGAGGATAAACCGGTTGGGGAAATGATGCGCATACGTCATCGGTTATATTGTGTCTGTACACCGCGTGAGAGGCAACTCTCGAGAGAGAGGGTATATGTATAGCGGCTCTGTTTTCCGGGTTCGGAGCACTTTGTCGTCTTCGATTATCGAAACTGTAGGGGCGCCTCACCCGCGAAAAGTCCGTTTCTTTCCGATGTACGACTGAACGTACATACGCGTATGTATAATGATATATGCGCCCGATGACGTTGACAATCGAAGCGCCTCGCGCCGCGCGAGAACTTTATAATGCAAGCTTTCACTCGCGCGTTATACTCGTTAAAAGCGAAGAGGAGCTGGAAATCGAGATTCATCGCCGAGCCCCGCGTACGTATAGCCGATCGACCGATCGATCGATCGATCAGAAGCGATCGAGAAGGTATATACGATCGGTATAACTGATAACGGCGGTCGTGCGCTGTCGGCTCCCATTATGTACGCTTCGAGAAGTTTTTGCCTATATATACCCTTGGATGTAGCTCTTCGCTCTGTCCCGACCCGTTCTATATATTTCATTTTTCACTTTTGGCGATATACGGAGCTGGGAGCGTAATTTTTGCGGCTTATATTGAAAATCAATTAAGCGCGGAGCGATAGCCTCGGAATCGTATTTTATGCACGCATGAAAGCGCGCAGTTTTGAATAATTGAGACACATTAAGACAGTTGAGGAAAGTGAAATCGACTTTTAATTGGGAATTAATTACGATAAAGTTCTCATGAATAGAGAAAGGATATTTGTTCTGTTTTATTCTTCCTTTTTTTTTCGCCGCAGAGGAAAGGCAAAGTTATTGTCAGCGACGAATGCGGTTATTCAAAGTCAATACCTGCGCGGCCGTTAGCTGCACAAGACACTGCGCAGCGCTTAACCAAAAGAAAAAGGCGAGTCTCTCCGGGGCGACTTGAATTTCCATTGAATAAATCAACTGAAAATAAACGAAATCCTACACACACACAGAGCCTCTTGAGTCTAAAATAAAAATACCTCGCACGAGACAAAACAAAGACGAGTTTCACTGCCAAAGAGTCAAAGCCGAGATACATCTGCATCTGTATGGCGCACATCCTAGACGGAGGCTTTCTCTCTCTCTCTCTCTCTTTCTCTCTTCTGTAAACTTTCGCAAATGGTATACGGTAGCCCAGTTTCCGTGTAAACTGACCGTGGCACTCCTCGCGGAATAATAATTCACGTCCGAGCCATATAGCTTATGTCGCATGCATATTCCATTGTGCTTGGCCTTAGCCGCGATCGTTCTGCTAACCAAATTCAGGAGAAAAATCCCAAACACTCGCGGGACTATAAGGCTCTATGCGGCGCGAGAAATCGATCGATAGAGTTTTGAGACGCGCGCTTGCGGTCTCCCCGCGATAATGCGCTCGGTCTACTGCATCTTATTCCGACGATCGACGGCAGCCGCGAAAGCAACGCGGCCCGAATAATGCGCCGAGCGAATAATTGACGGGACAAACGCGCGCCTTTGTTTTTCCTCTTTCCTCGTCGCCTATCCGCAGTTGTTTCTCCGACGGGGGGAGAAAGAAACGAAGCTAATTAATGTCGCCGATTTTGTAATTATCTAACGGCGACTGCCTGAGCGCGTTACGAGCCATTGGCAGTTCGAGTATGAGAACGAACGAACTGCACAGTGGATACGCTTGTGCCTAGTAATTGTTTTAGCTTTGCACTCGGGATTTTCTAGGCCATAAATCAATCTTGACGATTGAAAACGGTATTGTACCTGCAGCTTTGTGTATAAACGTATTACGCCGGGGATCACAGAATTAAAATTAACTGGAATTGAATTTTATACAAGTTTTTTTTCTTTCAATCAAAGTTCATCGTAGCGGTCATGAAGGTCCAGAATTTATATCAAATAAGCGATCGCTTATTGCAAACTCTAGCGTTCTATTGAGCCGCGAGTGTGCGAGGAGGTATTAAAACCCTTGAAATTTACGATCTTGATGAGACCTACCGAGCGTATCGGCTAAAATATATCCGTATAACTACTGACACTTTTACATCTTCGATAAATTTCATGCCCGCAGCTCGGCTCACGCAGCTCGCAAACGTAATGCGCGTGGGTTAAAGGTGGGTTAACGCTCACGCTGCTTCACTCCCCTTTACTCCCCTCTCGTCGACCGTGGCATCATGCCATCTATCCACATCTCTCGCAGGGTACTATTCTATTATATTAACGACTGTCGCGTTATTAGTTGTTACCAAAAGAAAGCGATTGTCAGCTCTAAATCTTGTCAGTTCTCTCGTCCTTGTCTTGTGTGTGCTTTCTTCAATCAAAGAGCCGTAGAGCAAGAGTCTCCCATCATGAATATATACGGCAAAGCCAATGCAATGGGCTACTGTAGCGGTGGCGGTGCTGCTGCTGCTGTTGAGCACGACCGCTCTTGCTCTGTTTCTTCCTTTTTGTTCGTCCGCACGTCTGGACGGTGGCGACGGCAACCGCCTCAAGGCCGCGCCAAACGAGCCAAAGGTCTCGGGGATGTGCCGGGCAAATTGCCGTCGCGAGTCTCCTCTTTCTCCCTCTCGGTCCCTCCGTGGACTTCTAAATAATTCATGCTCGACGCAGGAGCAAGAGCGGCGAGCAGGTGCTGCTTTGGTCGACGCTACTAGCTGGCTCTCATGTGCAGCGACAGGTTCTTCTGCGAGTGTGTCGGAGTATACGTTATTGTTTCGAAGTTACAATGCAATCGAGGCATTTGCTAATTAACGGGTAAACCTTTGAGCGTTAATTTTACGCAACTTCTAAACTCCCGTCTTGTTACGACGCATTATTATATTATTTTGTCTGATTCAGCATAACATTTATTCCACATTCCGTTTTTGTCATAATTTTAGTATATCGTAAATAATAAGGTGGCAGTTTATGCAAAACCATCCGACGTTAGTAGCTATAGTAGTGCAGTAAAAAAACCGTAACACAGCCGGTTAATAACAGCCCTTTTTCTGAAAAGGAAAATTTCTGTCTCAACAGTTAGTTACCGTCTCAACGGATAATTACCGTCTCAACAGTTCACCTCCTTCTCTTTAGCCGCATTGCGGTGTACACGGCGCGTCTCCATTAAACATTCGCCAAAGGCATCCAAGGACATCGAGGTGCCGGATATGCTACTGTTGCTAGTACACTGTGCGCAAAACTCCTAATCGAGAAGCCTTCGCGGTCTAACCGTAAAAGCTGTGCAGTACCGAGCGAGTCGATACTTTTCTCTGTCCTCCCTTCGTGTGCGTATAATTACATGAAGATAAAGGACGAGCATATAATGACATCTCCTGGGGATATAGTCAGCCGTTGTCGTTCGTTTCCATATCGTGTAATTTGCAACAGTATGGTTAATCGACAACCGCCAACTAAGACTTCTTGAAGGTTTCGGATAGATACATACGATGCCTCATGGAGGAATCATTTAAAAAATGTAACGGTTATTTCAAGAATTTAAGCAAATTAAAGGATACCTTAATTTTTAATATTATCTTAATTTGTACACATTACGTTGAAAAACAATGCATTTTAATTCTTTTCAAGTAAATTTCTACTAATTTCATAAATCCTGCAAACTGTCTTCGACGTGCCTTTTTTATAGAAGATTCTAATTAACTAAGTATTTTGCATTGAACAAAATCATGCTTATTTTATGCCTTTCAAGACTAAATCTTTAAATTAAGAAGCTATAATAATATATTGTACTGCCTGAAAATCATATATTTTTTGTCCAAAATAATAATATAAAATATTGATAGTATGTAGATATCTGCATTTTTGTGATGTACAACCTTACTATTGACTATTGCCGTCATCAAAGTATGTCGTACGTGCACGTGAGTTAATGACATAATCTAGTGTACTTTTTTTGTTTTTTCAGTAAACAACCTAAATATGTATAGTATTACATTATCTAAAATATTTAGTGTCTACATGTTGTAAATACAAAGAATTAAAAAGTTACGTCTATCTAAAAATGTTACAACACATTCTTCTATTTTTGTGCATGATCTATACGAGCACATTATTGACACGTGATAATCTAGTTGTTACTACTGTTGACAGTTGTATATATTTCAGCATATGAGGATGAAACTAAAGAAGGAATATTACAGAAACAGGATTGGTTGGTAAATATTAAAAGATCATAAGGAAAATAGTAGCAAAAAAATGTTTTTTACGACACAGATAAAGAATACTTAAAAGTTAGTATATTTATTTCAAACATCCGGGTTTACATATTTAACAAGTCTTTCATTGCATGAGTAACAAACGTATAACTAATCTACTTGTATTGTCAACGACTTTGGTGGATCTGTCACTGCCGGGGTTTCTTGCGCAACTTTGACAGATTCTGACACTGGCACTCCGTCTTCAGGAAACGCATATTCTTCGTGAATTTTCGTAGCATCAAAATGATGGGAATGACCTCCCTTGAAATGGTGTTTGTGGTGATGTCCGTGATCTTCTTTATGATGGTGATCTTCATGGTGCTTGTGATGATGATGATGTCCATGATGAGCATGATGATGTTCGTCATGCTTGTGATGTTCATCGTGCTTATGATCATGTTTGTGTTTATGTTCTTCGTGATGCTTATGATTTTCGTGATGTCCATGATGTTCGTGATGATCATGACCATGTTTGTGGCCATGGTGGTGTTTATGTTCTTGGTGATGGTCATGCTTATGTTTATGATCTTCATGATGATGGTGTTTATGGTCTTCATGATGGTGATCGTGATGATCTTCGTGATGTCCATGGTGGTGACCGTGTTTATGTTCATGTTTATGTTCATGTCCATGTTTATGATCATGCCCGTGATGGTGACCGTGATGATGGCCGTGGTGATGACCATGTTTGTGATGATCATGGTGACCGTGCTTATGATCATGGTGATGTCCATGCTTATGATCTTCATGATGACCATGCTTATGATCATGATGATGACCATGCTTATGGTCATGGTGGTGGCCATGCTTATGATCGTCGTGATGACCATGCTTATGATCGTGATGATGTCCATGCTTATGATCTTCCTTATGATGATGATGCTCATCATGCTTGTGACCATGTTTGTGATCGTTTTTATGTTCGTGACCGTGGTGGTGATGATGGGTTTCTGTTTCTTTGTGACTATGATGGTGATGGTGTTCATTGTGATGATGGTGATCATGATGGTGGTGATGCTCGTTGTGATGCTCGTGTTTATGATGATGGTGGTGGTCACCTTTGTGCTTGTGATCATGACCATGTTTGTGGTGACCATGATGATGATGCCCATGCTTGTGGTGATGGTCAGAATGATGCTTGTGTTCATGATGATGCTTATTTTCATGTTTGTGCTCATGTTTGTGTTTATGTTCATGATCGTGATGATGTTTCCCCTCATGGTGATGATGATGGTCTTCATGATGACCGTGACCGTGTTTCTCGTGATGGCCATGTTTGTGATCGTGTTTATGGTCATGCTTGTGATGCTCGTGATGACCATGTTTGTGCTTGTGATGGTGACCATGATGATGCTTATGTCCATGATCATGTTTATGTTTTTCATGGTGATCATGATGTTCACCATGATGATGCCCGTGATGATGTCCATGATGGTGCCCATGGTGATGCCCATGGTGATCAGCATGATGTCCATGATGATAGCCTGCATGGAGGGCACCTAGGGTATGTATATATGTTGTTCCATCTTGTAAATTATCAAACTGTGAACGTCTATTAAGTGCCAAACCAGCTGGCCCAATTGTGGAATATGTAGTTGACGCACTTTCACTTGGACGCGGAGTACTTCTTTGATCTGGTATTCTCGATGGTGAAGGTGGTGAAGGTGGCAAAAATGGATTGGCAATATTTGTATTAAAGCCAAAGTTCTTATTTCTTTCAAGTTGGCGCTTTTGTTGCAAGTGTTGTGCATTCAAAATTATATCTTGCGTAGTACTGACTATATTCAATGGACGTTGCGTTCCGTGAGGTTGGTGAACTGTGGTAGATTCGACATAGTGTGTCGAAATGATTATCCATAATAATCCAGATACGAGGCACTTTATCTGTTTCAAAAAAAAAAAAATGCTACATGTAATTAAATTCAAAACTATTTTGTTATAAAATTAATCGAATTCTATTTCTTGATTATTATTTATAAGTCACCGTAGAAACTTACTAAATATTAGCTTGTATACCAAATATTCTCATGTTCTTTTATAACTTTGTTGTATTTTATAAAATTCCAGCATTAATTTCAAAAGTATTTCATAGTCTTGAATAAATTAAACTTTCAAAATATACATAAATCTAATTTATTACATAATACCTGAAAAAAAGTTACAAACAATTTTACAAGACAATGTCGAGACATTAAAATATTTTGTAACTGAAAATATGTTAAGAACTCATTCTTAGTATAAAATTTGAGATAATATAAACTCTAGGGTAAATAAAACAATAATTCAAAGAGCTTTATTGAAAAAATATTGTCTTTATTAATAACAATAAAAGTAAGATGATAAGCCTCTAAAAACAACGAAATGTTGATATATGAGGCGTTAGGATTGCGTATAAGAGGCATCATAAGAGGCATCAGAACAGAAAAATGACCGTCATTTGTAAATACAGATTCATTATTTTTACATTTATTGTACAAATATAATGGAAAAATAATAATGTTATACTAATTATTCCTCATAAGGTTGTGGTGGAAGCGTAGTAACTACGGGTTCTTCCTTAACCTTAATAACGCTTTCAGATACTGCTGGCGAAACATCTTTAGGGAACGCATATTCTTCATGATTCTGTGTCGCGTCAAAATGATTATAAAATTCCTTGTGACCATGATCTCCAAAACCTAAATGAGTACTTTCATGAAAATCAAGGCTGTGGTGTCCGTGATGATGATGTCCATGATGTCCATGATGTTCTTCGTGTTCATGGTGATTATCGTGCTTGTGGCCGTGATGATGACCGTGGTGACCACCATGATGATGGCCATGATGATGTTTATGATGACCGTGATGATCATGATGATGTTTATGATCATGGTGATGTTTATGACCCTCCTTATGCTCTTCTTTATGATGGTGTCCTTCTTTGTGATGATGATGTTGACTATGGTGATGCTTGTGATGATGATCGTTGTGATGGTCGTGTTTGTGATCATTATGATGGTCATGTTTGTGATCATGGTGATGGCCATGGTCTTCATGATGGTTATGCCCATGCTTGTGATTATGACCATGTTTATGACCGTGCTCTTGGTGATGATCATGCTTATGGTCATGCCCGTGATCCTCATGATGCTCTTCATGGTGACCATGATGATGACCGTGATCATTGTGGTGTTTCTGATCATGATGATGGCCATGTTTGTGATCATGGTGATGCCCGTGTTTATGATCATGATGATGTCCGTGTTTATGGTCATGTCCATGTTTATGGTGACTGTCATGATGATGTCCGTGATGATGATCATTCTTGTGACCGTGGCCATGGTGGTGGTGATGTTCTTCTTTTTCCTTGTGTTCATGGTGGTGGTGATGTTCATTCTTATGGTGATGATTGTGATGATGGTGATGCTCGTTATGATGATCATGTTTGTGATGGTGATGATGCTTTCCATGATGCTTATGTTCTTCATGATGCTCATGTTTTGATGTATGATGATGATGGTGACCGTGATGATGGTGAGCATGATGTTTGTGATCGTGGTCATGCTTATGTCCGTGCTTTTCTTCATGCCCGTGATGGTGACCATGGTGATGCTTGTTACTGTGCTCTTCATGGTGATGATGACCGTGTTTATGATGATGATCGTGTCCTTCTTTGTGGTGATGATGATGTCCGTGTTTATGATGTTCATCGTGTTCGTGTTTATGATCTTCATGGTGACCATGATCATGTCCGTGATCGTGTTTGTGTTTGTGATGTTCACCGTGTTTGTGATGATGATCATGTTTCTCATGATGATGATGCCCATGATGATGACCATGCTTATGTTTGTGTCCATGATGATGGTCGTGTTTGTGACCATGGTGCTCACTATGATGATGATGTCCACCGTGTCCATGATGAACCCCGAAAGAGCGATAACCTGTAGCTTGATGTACGCTATCTAAGGGCGCATGGATTTTAATTGTAGAACTGGCATCAGCAAACGTGGTGAATGGAGCATGATTGGTTTTCGTTTTGTTGTGTTGTTTTTGGTGGGGTGCACCCAAATCGAAACGGAAGTTATTTCTATGATCAAGTTGACGCTTCTGTCGATTATGTTCTGATGTTGGTACAGTTAAATTAGGTATATTTCGGAGTACATTAGCTGATTCAACAACTTGAATTGAAATGTACATCCATAAACATGCAGCTACTAGGCACTTCATCTGTTAAAAAAAAAAAATAAATGTCAATAACAATAATGATCAGCATTTAAAATAGATAATGAAAAAAGTATGCTGCATTTTCATAATTTATTATACGAACTTAGAAACTTACTAAATGTTAGCTTGTATAGAAAAAGTTTTTTGTACTTTCGGTAATTTCTTCCTTATTTCAGCTATTTACTATCCCTACCTATTTTCAATTGTAACATTCTTGTAATTTTCGAAATTAAATACAATTCGCTATCTGAAGACATTTTCTTATTCAATTAAAAAAATGGTAGATACATGTCAATAAACAAATTTTAATTAACTTCGAATTTGGAAATAGGAATGTTTTCAATTTCGTGACAATTTATTGCATTATGTACATTTTATTCGTTTGTCATTTTTTGATAGGCTAGTTAATACATAAAGCTGGCATATTTAGTATACTACGAAAATAGAAAGCCAAGCGCTTTACATTGAGACTATGTACAGTAGATTATTTAGTAAAATCTAATTAAAATATAAAAATTGTCAGGTGACTGCAATTAATAAAATAAGATTTTATGGTAAGACAAATAAACATACGTTATTAAAAGTTGGTACTTTTATTAAAAAATGTGTTAAAAGTGTATACATTTCATGTACATTAAACAAGTAAAAAATATATTCTATTAAACTATTTGAATGAGTAATGGCTTCGATGGTGTCGTGGTTGGTAGAACTTCTGTGGTGACAGTAGCAGATTCCGACACTGCCAATCCTTCAGGAAGTGCGTATTTTTCATGATTATGCGA
Organism: Philotrypesis tridentata; assembly: GCA_018906965.1. Taxonomy (NCBI): domain Eukaryota; kingdom Metazoa; phylum Arthropoda; class Insecta; order Hymenoptera; family Pteromalidae; genus Philotrypesis; species Philotrypesis tridentata. Next base: position 5,664,402 of record JACCIB010000008.1, on the reverse strand, counting down.
AGCGCCGAAATCATGAATGTGACTCTTAAAATGTTTGTGTGAGTGATCCTCAAAATCGTGATGATGATGATGTCCGTGATCTTCTTTATGATGGTGATCTTCATGATGCTTATGATGGTGACCATGACCGTGATGTGCATGGTGGTGTTCCTCATGTTTGTGGTGTTCGTCGTGATGATGATCGTGTTTATGGCCATGGTCATCGTGGTGTTTGTGACCATGATGATGTCCGTGATGTTCGTGATGATCATGTCCATGTTTGTGATCATGACCGTGCTTATGATCGCCATGGTGCTCATGTTTATGCTTGTGATCTTCATGATGATGGTGCTTATGATCTTGATGATGGTGATGATGATGATCCTCATGATGTCCATGATGATGCTCTTCTTTGTGTTCATGTTTATGGTCATGTCCGTGTTTGTGATGATGGCCGTGGTCGTGACCGTGGTGATGGCCGTGATGATGACCATGTTTGTGATGATCGTGGTGACCATGCTTATGATCATGGTGATGTCCATGCTTATGATCCTCATGATGACCATGTTTATGATCATGGTGATGACCATGCTTGTGATCATGACCATGTTTGTGATGGTGATCATTATGATGGTGGTGGTCATGATGGTGACCGTGCTTGTGATGATGATCGTGTCCATGATGATGATGTCCATCATGCTTGTGTCCATGCTTATGATCATTCTTATGTTCATGTCCGTGATGATGGTGATGTGTTTCTGTTTCTTTGTGACTGTGGTGATGGTGATGTTCATTATGATGATGATGATCGTGATGGTGATGGTGCTCATTATGATGAGCATGTTTGTGATGGTGATGATGCTCTCCTTCATGTTTATGTTCTTCATGATGCTTATGCTCGGAATGGTGGTGGTGACCGTGCTTATGATGATGATCCTCATGATGGCCGTGCTCATGTTTATGGTGCTCGTCATGCTTGTGGTCATGTTTATGATCGTGGTGGTGTTTGTGGCCTTCATGGTGGTGATGACCATGCTTATGCTCTTCATGATGATGATGACCGTGTTTTTCGTGATGACCTTCCTCATGCTTGTGGTCATGATCGTGTTTGTGATGTTCATGATGGCCGTGCCCATGCTTATGATGATGCCCGTGCTTATGGTGATGTCCATGATCGTGTTTATGCTCCTCGTGATGATCATGTTTTGAATGATGATCGTGACCGTGCTTATGGTTATGATTGTGACCATGTTTATGGCCATGATGATGGCCATGATGATGACCATGGTGATGGTGGATCGTGCCCGAGTGTAAACTATCTAAGTGAATACGAGTTTCGATGGGTGAAGTAGCCGAGGACAGTTGCGAAACCTTTGTTTGTGGCGTTTGGGCCGAGAAAAAAGAACTCTGAAATCCGTAAGTTCCTTGATTACTTAATTGTCGTTTTTGATGCGCATGTGGAATGTTTACACCTTTATTTTGCAATGTGGTTACGCTTGGTGGTTGATTAGTGAGCCCAAGCGGAGTCACAGAGCTTTGTGGGAGGGCAAGTCGCAGATCTTTTGAATATACGCATTGTGTCGTAATGGATATCCATATAACTCCAGAGATGATATATTTCATCTGTTATAACAAAATAAAATCAATTAAAACTTATTAAAACTTTATTTGCTTAATTAACTATAAGATAAAAGTACCATAATATCAGTTAAACCGAGTTATTTTTTAAGTATGTCAAACATTTTCGAGTTAACTGTATTTTTTTTATTAATATAACGTTGAAACTTACTAAACGTCAGCTTGTATACGAAAAGTTATTTTTGTTTTCATGTGTAATTACAAAATTCTTATAATGTAAAACCTTTTCCTTACATACTAATTAAATAATATACTAATCAAAAACAAGATGTATTGAATACGTTTATAAATATCATCATAGTTTAATAACAATAGCTCGATTACTTGTATATTCTATAAATGATATGCAGTTTATGAATAAATTAACTTAAACGAAAATATCTTAATATTTTTCTTCTTTTATTCTAGAAGATGGGATTAGTTTCAATCTATAATTTGAACAGATTGAAACATTTCAGCACACGCTGTTTTCTTTCTCACATTTTTTCGCAATGATCCAACATAAAGCACAAAATAGCGCGACATCAAGCTGTCACTCTGGCAGAGTAAAGCAAAACTTGATCTCGACGAGCGATATGCAGCGCGATCATTTTCGAGTCACGATTTCGCCTATAGCCGCGAACGTGACGATGCAGCCGTTTATGCGGCTGCTGCTATTGCTGCTCCTTCGCTTGTCCGTTATATGCAGAGGCTAAGTACGTGCATACTCCCAAGTGAAAGAGAAGGACAACGAGATGCAATACTCGTGCAGGTTATACGAAGGGGCCACAACCTGCTGCCGCTGCTGCTACTTCGAGTATCGCGGTGAAAGGAATGAAAACGATTTGTGACGTCATTCGCACGCGCGCAAGAATTATATAGGCTGCAGCTTGTACTACGGTGCAGCTCTACGGCGAATGACATTAGAAGGTGCAACAGTTCTTGTGTTGACATTTATCATTCTTCATCTTGTTTTTCTTTTCTTTTTTTTGACTGTTTTGAGTTACGAGAGTGATTCGTTTGATTTTATAACTCAGTAGTCAGTGCGATGGTGAATATTTGATGCTCTGCTAGAATGCACAATTGTGATTGATGAGTCGTAGATGCTCTTCAAGGTAAACCTTAGAAAGGGAGTATGGGACACTATATATTAGAACTTTCAATTTTCTATTATTTTACTTTCTGAAAAAGTAAAATGCATAATTCACGGTAATATGAAAAATAATGTTTGGACAAGTTTTGAACAAGTTTGATGTCTTTCAAAAAAAGAAAAAAAAAGAATCAACGTAGTTCAAAAATTATTTTTCTTAAAAGGGATATATTCAATGTATTTTTGTAACTTGAAGGTGATGGTACGAAAATATCAAGTTTTAAACACATGCGTAGGCAACGTGCTTGCTGTACTCACGCAACATCGAAGACAATGGGACAAAAGAACTCGGGCTTACCTGAAACAAAAAATAAATTCAAAGTTAATAAGTGCGATGATGGAATGTACCCAAAAATAATTTGTTCATGCAATCGAGAGTCGATTAAATCATGACCATTTTTAAATTTTCTTTGGAATAACATTTGCGTACTGTTTCAGATAATTGTACTGGTGTACATCTCAGTTTTTACGTGCCAAAGATTTTCTTCGTCTTTGCAGACGAAAGCACTCGACATGAAATCATCTGAGTGTTACAACGGGGCAGAAGTGTGAGTCAGCGTGACGCGATAAAGTGAGACGCATTTTTCACGGACATCGAAAGTATGAATTTTAATTATGACTAGGTAAAAAAGTGGCATTTAAGGTAAGCGAAAAAGTATCTATCTTTATTGTGCAAGAATCGGGGACATGTCAATCACGAGTAGCTGCGATAAAATGATTCGATTCCAGCTCGCTTACGATTTCATCTCTCCAGCGGACAACCCGTCGTAAAATTAGGAAGCAATGATTCACCGTATAAAAAAAAGTAAACGACTCTGCAAGCCATCGTCGAACAAAGGAAAAAGAATTGGCACACAAGGAGGATTGGTTGTAGTCCTGTGGCCCCTTAACCCCGTGCTTGGCATGGCATCGCGCTCGCGCGCAAGACAAGAGAGCTGAGATAACGGTTCGTCGCCCGGAAAGACAGACATGTTGAGGCGCTCGAGTGCGTAAGTTGCTGGCTCGCTTGTACCTTTGGGGAGGGGGGAGGAGGTGCTCGAGGAGGAGGGGGGGGGGGCCTTTGTCGAGTCCCAGCCGTTACGCAAGATCGGCCCGACGAGATTGGCACCGGCGGCAGGACTACCGGCTACCGGAGAGTTGGAAAGTAGGTGACGAGACCGAAGCCGCGCGTCTCGCGAGATGCGAGATTACGGGCCGCAAAACAATTCGTTATATATTAACGCCCGGAGAGGATGGCCTCCTCTCGCTGTCACCGCGCGTTGTTTTTATTTTGCTTCGATCTCCACTCCTCTCAGCGTGCGCGAATACGTGCATGTATATATACGTATGGTATCTTAATTAAGCGATTTTGAGCGCCGTTAAGCTCACCGATGAAAGTGCCGTTGATCGAACATTGGAATACAAATTTTTTGAACTAATTAATAGCTCGTACTGACCAGACCCGTTATCGCTTTTATTTTTCTTTACGACCCACCTTACGGTACGACATCGATATTCAAAGTCGCCAATTAACGGTTCGATGGCAAAAATAAAATAAGTGCACTCACTCACGCGCTAAGTAGAACGAATCGATACGTCGGCCGGGATTTCGAGTGAAATTAATCGACCTGTCTCTATTGATTCGGTGTTTATTTAGTGACTAGCCAGTAGAGCTTATTTTTACCATTGTTCCACCTCTGCAGCTCGTCGTGAAAAATCACACCGCGATAATTAATGAACTTTTGCGGTACGTATACAGCGACACTGAATTCATCCGTTATCCAATGGAAACGCCCCCCCGCGGTGTGTTTCGAACGCTGTGTAACGTAGAGTGTCCAGTTCTCAATCGGCTCTTAATTTCAAATTACGCTCTTTAATACGCTCTGTATATTAACGATAGGTGTGAGTTATTGCTCAATTCGCGTATAATCGTCGATTTACCCGTTTTAAACGAGTTACCACACGCGCAATAGGTTGAGCGTTTTTCTCGCTTCGCGCCCCCGCGCACAAATTGGAAGTCGACGCAAGAGAGCATAAAGTACGCGGGCAATTAATAAATTTTATTTCGAGAGTACCTCTCTCTCTCTCTCTCTTTCTCTCGGTCGAAGCTTATTACGCACGAAAATTCTTAATTAAAATCTCGTAATAACCATCCCCTCGACAGCGCTTTACGATCGTCCTCAAGACTTTTAAAGAAGGCGACACGCACGCACGTGCCCATAAAAATCACGTGTATGCGTTCCTTTATTACGGGCCGCGTCGTCTCTCGGCGCGGCTTAAAGACTGCGCGCCAGCGCAGCGAGCTCGACTGCGGAAAGTAAGAATATCGCGTGGAACGTGAGATAACGCGTGCGAAACGTCTGACTAATAAAGTCTGACGACTTTGCGCAGTGGGTGCGCGGAGCAAAAAAGCTCTTGTGCGTCACCCCGCGCATTACCGCGCGCGGACTCCGCATTAAAAAGGAAAATTCAATATTCTGAACGATGGTAATAACGAATGCTATCCGCGCAGAGATGAGTCTGAGAGATGCAGCTGGGAGAGAAACTTTCTGTGCGTCTCCGCATTTGACGATTTTCTTCGTCCGCTGACCATATCGAGGTACCGTATACAACATCAGGGGCCAGTTGACTCTCTTTCTTATACGCTTTATCGACCTGACGGATTAATCGATTTTAATTCAATACACAATTATACACACGATACAAAGTCGTTGTGCGCTTGCAGTTAAAATTTACGATACAAGCAATCCGTACGATGGAGCGCAGCGCGCCGGGCTGCGCAGCTTTTCACTTTGTGCTTCGTAACGCGAGAAAATCACAGCCTGCAGCACAGCAGCCGCGGCGGAGGCGTGATTGATGTTTTTATACACTCGCACACGCCCAGGACGCGTGTATTGAGAGGTAATTTTGATTTAGAGTATATAGCTTTTTCGGCGTCCCGCGACCGAGACACAGCCAGACGTTAATGCAGCTCGAAGGCCGAGAATTCTATCAAGGCTGACGTGTACAAAATACCCGCACTGCAGTCGAGCACTGATCCCAAAACGCCGACGTATCGACAGGTATATAAGCTGAAATAGTTCCGGGTCCGCAGCTTGTAAATACACGCCTCGGGCGACGCTGAACAGTATATACACGCGTCGGACGTTCGCGTTCGCGAGATTACGCGCTGCAGAGAGACGCACGGGAGGCTGACCTGAAAACGACCCGCCGCCGCCGCGTGACATCGTTTACCAAAGACAGAAGCGAGAACCGGATCGCGCCGAGAGCCTCGGAGAAGAGATGAAAACCGTAACGCGCGATCGAGCTACTCTGCGCGTCTGTATATAAACAATATATATACGCGCGCGATGCAGTTAGCGAAATGGGACAGCTGCCGCGCGGAGAGATACGCGATTGTCAATATTGACGATTTTTCGTTTTCGCCGAACGACGCGCGCCGGGAGAAATCTCGGAAGCGCTCTCTGTAATGTCAATAGCCTGAAGCTTTTTTTTTATATATATGTGTATACGTATGTACTATGTATATAAAGAATGAAAGCTCGCATGCGCCGAGCCCAAACGCGCGAATAATACTGCTCACATTCAAGTGTCAGTTTAACTTATAGCCGAGAGGAGCTAACTGTTTCTTTCTACATTTCTCCGTGTGCCTACGTATACCTATATATATACACTCGATTGTTTAAATGTGCGCGCGAGCGCTGTTATATTGCGAGAGAAAGAGACAGAGAGAGAGCCCTGAAACGGCTCGCGCGCCTATAAGTGGAGCGTCTCTGCGTCAGAGACGCGAGTCTAGAGCTCGTAACTCGCGGCTCTAAATTCAACAATGAGAGCCCCTACTTCTTCCATAAATCGTTGGAAGAGCCCCCGCGCGCGCGCGGAAAACCATGTTTTCCTCATTAACACCGTTTCCAACTAGTCTACAAGCGTACGCGGCCGACGCAAGAAACGCGTAAGCATCTCGTCGAGATCTGATTCTTTATTTTTATTATTTTTTTTTTTCGTCCTTTCGATTTAACCGCGACGCGCACACTTTCGACGTGTATATAAGAGACGAGGAGGTATAGATCGTCGTCGCGCGCGTAAAACTGGATTTTCCCATAAAAAGATGATTATTATACATACGCGCGCGGAGGAGCGCAGAGCTCGATCGTTAAAGCGCGACTCTTTTCAGCTCAAACTGCGAGCCGCGAAATAATAAACGATAAAAAGTAAAGGATATATATATATTTAAAAAGAGCACTAGCGCACTGTTTATACGCTATACGAGCGTTAAAACATTCGCTCCATAAGGCTGTCTCTCTCTCGCTCTCTTGTATATATAGACCGTCAGCCTCGTGGCCTTGATTAGAGCCAAGGTGATATATATGCAGGCGCGGAGAGCGCCCTTACCTTTTCGATCTCTCTCTCTCTCTCTCTCTCTCTCTCTCTCGGGCGCGCGATCGACGCGATCGATTCCGGTGCGCGCAAAAACGTCCGGCCGCGCGTATATCGGCAATAAGAGATTCACGACTCCGGCTACTTTACCAGGCCTCTCTGTATACGACACTACATTCAGGGTTACTCGGCCGGCGGCGGCGGTGTGACGATCTTAACGATCTCGTAAATCAGCGAGGACCGATCAACGGGTGCATACGTGCACAGGAGAGAGAAAGAGAGAGAGAGAGAGAGCCCCTGCCTTGCCATATTTGTGCGTTTGAAGCGATCGAGCGTGTGGAGCTCTCGACGCGACGATGACGACCGGAGTAATGGACAATAATCTTTTTTGCAATCATGGATGAGGACGTTCGTTATAATCGATCTTGGAGATAGATTTACGAGGCTCTTTCGAGAGAGAGAGAGGGGGGGGGGAGAGTACAGCTCGCCGATTTGTTCTGCGTTTGGAGATCGATAGAGGATGATTATAGATTCGATTATTTGAGTTATACGGCTGACACCGCTATACATAATGTGTACTCCAGAAAGGCTCTCGAGATCGCGTTGTTACACAGAAGTTCGTTTCGAAACGCACTTCGCCGCCGACGATGTGTGCAGCCTAAATCGTATACATACTCCCATAGAATTCGAAGTTTCACGACTTCAGCTATATATACCGACATATCGTAATACTACGTAATTTAGTGAATTTCCAATAGCGCTGCACACAAACACACTGCGTCGGCCAAATTCATCGATATCTCTCGCATTGATTCAGTTCTTCTCTTTCTGTCTCGAAGATAGTTCGGGCAGATTGCCGAGTGACTTTTGAATGCAAGCGAATTCCACGAACGAAATTTAATTATCATTGCATAAATATACGAATACGCGAACTGCACGCGCCGTGTGTTTTGTAACGCTCGAAATCGCCTAGATAACGGCTTATCTCGCATCTGCGTACGCCAAGTGACAAAACAGTTCGTGTGCGTATACCGCGCGATCTTTCGGTAGCCTTATTCGTATAGAGCATAATTTTCGGCTCGCGACGTTTTACGGCCGCATAAAAATCATAATGCCCCGCGGAGGATTGCGCGTGCGCCCCGATAAAAATCAATTCGAATTTAACATCACAGCCACTTACGAAAGTCCGCGCCGAAATTATACGTATATGTATACCACACCACACGCGGCGGCTGAAAGGCGCCATAGGGGACAGAGAGAGAGAAAGAGAGTCTTTTTCTTGGCCAGCCGTTCATTAATTTATCTTCGCGCCGCATCTGACGATTTATATTTCCTACCCGAAGATACCGTAGCGATAACATCCTTTTATAACCCCCCCCCCCCTCTTGGATTCTTTTTCTTATATTGCCTCGACTCCTCGCTCGACTCTCAGTGAGCGAAATGCGTGGAAGACTTCATAAGCTCTTACATAGTTTTACTGTCTATTGTTACGACGAGCTTTTACGATTCGAAATAATCTGTATTCATTGGGTCGTGTGCGCTTCCATTAGTTCTCCAATCGAAATCTAATGAAACTTTGAGTGGAGGCGTAATAGGCAGCGCGAAACTTGTATTTAATAGTGCGATATTTCTACGATGCATCGGATAGTATCGGTTATTCGATCCACAAGAAAATCCTTTTACGGATTTGAGTAGACGAACAATTGTAAACTGATTTATTGATTATCACTGTTTTTTTTATTTTTTATTCACTTATAATTTTTGACGGATTATAAACGCAACTATATTTGTACATTTTTCATTTCAGGTTACTGTCAACGCTGTACCGATAAAACGCACGGCTATATAATACGTAATTAGCTTATACAGCAAATTTCTCGATCGATGAAAGCCACATCTTTTCCAATTTGCCGGTGCAGCGCGTATCACATCGCGCGTAATTCATATCCCGAAAAACGATAAATCAGAGCCGAAAAGAGCGTTGGGTGTCCATCGGTTTAACTTCCGACTTTTGGACTTGTGTTTTCGTGTCTTGCGCCGTGCGCGCAGCTCGTTGCCTTTAAGGAAGCCTCGTTTTGTATACACAGGGGGGGCCCCACCGCGAGAACGTCTCTTCCGCGCGAGCTTTTTAATGAGACGGTATTTTTACGTCTGAGTGCGGAGAGGATGAATTTTTTGCCTCCTTCGCTCGCCGACGAGTCCGGAGAGGACCAATTTAGTTTTTGCCGGAATCGACAGGCTCTTTTTGAACTTTTAAGGGATAATTGAATGACGCGGAGAGAGGAAGCGTTGTATATCATATATATAAAAACGTAATTTGCATTTCCGCCGATATCTTGTCCTCGCATCGCGTACGAATAATCCCCCGTTTTCCCAATTAATTATAATTAATGGAAAAATTATGAGACCCGCGCTTGTTTCTTCTTACTTTTTTCTCCCTTTAACGACGCGGCCGCGGGCGAGTGTACATTACACGCGATGTATACGTATAGAGCACATCGTAGCTTTGCGCGCGAAATTTAAAAAGTGGAAGCCTCCAATTTACGAAGATGCGCGCGCCATTGGAAAATGATACAGGAAGTACAGCTCGCTCTGCAATTACAGAGCAGCTTGCGCGAAATTACAAGTTCTTATTGACAATTTAATGATTTCCCGGGTATGTATACGCGACGAGAGCGCGAGCCTATGCCATTCTCGCATCGGGTGTGTTTCGCGGAAAAAAAGCCTCTCTCTCTCTCTCCACGTGTGCTTATATTACCAGGAATGAAATTTTCAGCTCGACTGAATGTACGTCAGTGGGGCCGCGATAAATACGCGCGAGCAGCATCGAGCGCCATAGATATATATAAGTATACAGTATATGCGCGATGCGCTAAACCGTTACTTCCCTCAAAACCTAGCATTCCATGCATCATGCGGATTCGAGAACAGTTACCATTCATATATACCGGCCATTCACAAATAGACGTCCAAATAAGGGGATTTCTCTCTCTCTCTCTCTCTCTCTCTGCCGAAAGTAGCTTCGCTATATACATCCGCGCGTGCAGTAACGGTTAATCGCGAGTCATGCAAATCCGAGTCGCGACGACGAGTCGAAGCGTTCGCTCGCGCGAGAGCTCGTTAATTGGTAAACGCGAGGCTTTATATAGACACAGAGAGAGAGACATACGTACAATACATAGTGTGGGCCTCCTAATGAGCGGCCCTCGACTCCTCGGCGAAAACTAATTAGCGGGCCGTGAAAAAAAAGAGAGAGAGAAAGAAAAGCCGCGACAGATCGCGCTTCCGCGAGCTCTGTGTCGTCGGCGCGCGGGTGACACGAAGAGTCGACGGAATCGAGGTCGCGCGCGCGCGACGAGAGTCTCGATCCTTTGCGAGATTTCGAGGTATGGATATATAGGAGGTATGTAGCGGGTATATATAGGTGTGTTGAAGCTGCTGCGGCTGTAGATCGTGGCTAATTTATATAGTAGCTAATAGAGCGGGATTCCGCGGGAGAGCGACGTTTTGTGTGTTTTTATCTTTTTACTCTGGTTGATAGTTATAGATTGTCGCAACGTGTGCTTAATACACGTGTGCAGTTTAATAGTCGAGCTCGGTCGGATTTATCGTCGAGAATGGAAGCAGTGAGATTGTACGAACATTTTTCTAGGATAAGAACGAAAATAGGGTGAGAGGAGTGAACTTTACGTTTAGTTTTAATTATCTATAGAATTTTTGTATTTCCAATAATAATCGAGCGATATGTTCAGTAAGAAAGCAAATAAATACACTGAGAGTAGTCGTATAATAAATATTGCTACAACTCTATGAAAAATTATTAAGTTTCTTAGTAAAGGAAGGGATATAATTTCTGTTAATATCCTTTCTATATTGTTATCCATGCCCCAACAAAAATCACTAAGTTACTTAGTAAAATTTTCTTTTTAACGAATTTCGCTGTGTAACATAATCACTCTTTATATGTGCTCTTATAATATTTGTTAAGAAATGAAACAATTTTTATTTTTATTCTAATAAATTTTCTCATAATCGAAGTTTGAAAATATGATTATTATGTAACATAATGATTTTTGCTAGAAAATCATAAGATTTATTAATAAAGATAACGTGTCACATCGTCCGTACATATTTTAAGATCGGGATCTCGTTGCGTATGTTATGTTTAGGTAAACGGACAACGTTCTCGACTACCATGCTGAAGATTCAGGTTCGATTCCCGTCGCGGTCAAAAAAATTTTCTGTTATTTCATTATTTTCAAATTAAAAAAATATAATAAACATGAAAATAATAAATTAAATAACCTATAAATGGGTAATTAAATAATAATAATACATAAAAAAATAAGATTTTATAGCACAGGGTGGCATAAATCCGCATTTATGCCACGGCTATCCGTGGCATAAGTAGTCCATTATGGCACCGTGTATATCACACTCGCTACGCTCGTGTGTTAACCTCACGGTGCCAGAATGGACAGCTAATGCCACGGATATAGCCGTGGCAGCGGATTTATGCTAATCTGTGCTATAAAAAATCGTACGATATACGCGTGTCATAAGCCGTTCTTCATGGCACGACTCTATGGACATACACGTCGTGCCGTAAAGTACGACTTATGCCACTAGTATCGTAATGTACTATTATAGCACTGCGTGGAATAAATCCGCATTTGCGCCACGGCTATCGGTGGAATAAGTAGTTCATTATGGCACCGTGCTTATCACACTCGTGCGGTAACTTCACGGTGCCAGAATGAACTGCTAATTCCACGAATAGGCGTGGCAGCTGATTTATTCTAATCAGTGCTATAAAATATCGTACAATACACGTGTAATAAGTCGTTCTTCATGGCACGACTCTAATCTCACTCGATACGCTCGTGCGCTTATACACGTCGTGCGTAAAATACGACTTATTCCACTAGTGTCGTAATGTACTATTAAATCTTTCAAATGTGATAAAAATTACAGTTACTTAGTGAAATTTGTTAAAATGCAAGTATGTGCCCCTACTCTATAATAAGCAACTTAATAATTTTTCGTAGAGTTCTAGCGATATTTATTATATTCTCTCTCAGTGTACAATGTGTGCGTAATACTAAGATTTCCTCGACATTCTCTCCTCCACCAATTTTTCCTCCTCGATTATTCGCCCGTCGAACTCGCCCGCACCCCGAAGGCACACGACTACTTATTATCTCGAAAACAACAAGCCGCACCGCTCGAATAAAAGAGAGCCGCTTTGCGCGAGCGCGTCGAACTCTCGGCGCTCGAAAATTTGGCAAAAAGCGAAGGTCCGCGCGCGCGGCGGTGCTCCGAGAGGCCGCAAGCGCGCTGCGGGTAATACACGCACACGACGACGACGACGACGACGACGAGGCCATAAATGGCGCGGGTGTCGGTCGCCCCACTTAGCTCTCGCGCGCGAGCGCTTCGCCGACGAAAATAGGACTACCACGGATGGAGCGCGACGCGTCGGGACGCCGCGAAGCGCTGCAGGTTGCCGCAGAGTAGCCTCGGCTACTGTGCTGCTGCGCGCGCTTTTTTCGATCACGTAATACTTAGGCGCACGCATATCGCGAGGCGATACGCGAGAGCGAGCTTTTCCTGTGAATTGTAATGCGATTGAAATTCTGGAGCGCAGCGCGATGCGTTTTACGATATATACGTGTGACTGTAGTTCTCCTAAAAATTTGCACTTTTGAGGGGTTCAGAAATCGAAAGTTTGTTTTTTAAAGCTATAGAAAGGTTTCGGACCGGTTAGACTTTCTTCTGTAAGCCGAAAATGCAGAGGAACGTGGGAAACATGGAACATGATAATGTAACGTGGGTGTGCGGAAAAAAAATGAAAATCGGCTATTCGGATTTTTATTCTTATTTTTGTTTTTAGGACATAACTTTTGATCGGGGCATCTAATCTGGATGTATTTTTGTTAATTAAAGCTCTTTTATTGCACTTTATTGTAGTGCTTTCGAAATTTTATTTGTGCCTCGGGAACATTCGTAGTTGTTACTATTCCAGTACTTTGACGCATTCAATTTTTATAGAAGAAAACGTAAAATGGCTCAAAAATAAGGTTGCTAATAACGTTTCACGTGTTCCTCTGCGTTTTTGACTATTTTTCGGTTTACAAAAAAAGTCCGATTTCTGAACTCACGAAAAGTGCAAATTTTTAGGAGAACTAGCCATGTATATCCATAAATTTCAGCAAATAAATAAGCGTAAAGCAAATAAATACACGAGGAGGAGGAGGACGAGGAAAAAAAAGAAGACATACTCTCCTGTTCTGCATACGTATAACCAGCTATCTGCGAAAGCGAGTGTATTATACACACGTGAAAGTGACCGATTCGGCACTGCGCAGTCCTCCCCTTATGATTATTATGCCACCGCTATACTATAGTATGTATTATATGTCGAATTTCAATGAAAAAATGCACTTTTCTTTGGTCTAGAAATCGAAAAAATTTTTTTAAAGCTAGAGGTTTCGAACCGATCAGACTTTCTTCTGTGAGCCGAAAGATAGTCAAAAGTGCAGAGGAACATAAGAAAAATTACTAGTAGCCATATTTCTCAGCCAGTTGACGCTTTTTTTACAGAAAATTAATGCGTCAATTACTGGAATAATAACAACTACGAATGTTCCCGAGGCACCAATAAAATTTCGAATAACACTATAATAAAGTATTACAAAAGAGCTTTAATTTAAAAAACAATATGACAAGTTTCGATGCTCTGATCAAAAGTTATGCCCATTAAAAAAAAATAATAATAATAAAAATCCGAATAGCCAATTTTTTCTTTTTCCTCCATATGCCTCCCCATGTTAAATTTTCATATTCTATATTTCCCATGTTCCTCGGTATTTTTCATCATCTTTTCAGCTTACAGAAGAAAGTCTGATCGGTCCGAAACCTCTAGCTTTAAAAATAGATTGTCAGCATTTTTTCATTGAAATTCGACATATACGTATTATACACAGAGGCTCCATATACACAAGCGATCGAGCAGAACGATTCCGTCGGAAGGATTAATTATTAAATCGAGTTTTTTTCCCAGTGTGCTTTCACGGTATACACATGCGACGTGCCCGTATAATTGCGGGCGGAAAATCGTCGGTGACATTCTGCGGATACGTCGTCGTCAACGTCGGTCACTGCTCTCGCCTCTGCGGTGCGCGCGCAGTGTGCGGTTTCGCTGAAACGAGCCGCCCGTGGCATCGGCAGCCGTGTGTTTTGCTTGGAACGAGCCGCGGACTTCCTCATTGCGCTCTCTCGAACTCATCCTCACGGCGGCGGACTAGACGAGATTTTCGCTTTCAAACATTTAGAAAGCCGGTATATGTACGGCGGAAAAATCGCGACGCGCGACGCTTCCGTCCGATCGGCGCTGCTGCGCTTCGCGTCTACAATATGTGTATATACCGGTTTTCGATAAACTTTTCGCCTATATATACATTATAAATACTTTGCGCGCTGTATATATACATCGCGCGTTAATATACGAGCGAGGTCGTAATAATATAGCGGCGCAAACTCTCGCCGGGGAAATCAAAATCGTTATAACGCTATATAACTTGTAGATTCAGCCGCGCGCGCGCGCGCGCGCTTGTAATCATTTCAATTTGTGTACGACGTTAACTTGCTTGAGTTCTTACACACGTATATATAGATATGCGCTTGGCTCTTTACGTTTTATACCCCGACGAATTAGAAGCGGAGCAGTTTTATGCGTCCCAGACGAGACCACGCCTGGTTCGGGCCGCCGCCGTCGACCACAAGGAAATCTTCGCTCTGCGTTATATACGTATATATATATGCGAGAGACCAATAAATCGTCGGGGCGGTATACCCGCGCGTATAAGCCGTGTGGTCTTCGCGGTCAATTTACAGCCGGGGGATCAGGCTAATTCCGACAAATATTCCTCTAACTAATTTTTACACGAGAATCGACGCGGAGAGTCCGGCTTGTATGTGTATCGCAATTTATTATAGCCGCGCGAGAGTTCGCCTCTGGAAAATAGAGCAACGCGTGCATATACATATATAGTAAATCGTCCGGTGAACGGAAGCTATACCCGCATAGTGGTGAAAGGGCTTTTATATACGTACAGCGAGCGACCTCGCAGGTGTGCGCGCGAATAGTTGTATATATTATATACGAGGATTAGCAAATGAACAATTGGATTTGAAAGCGTGTAATGGTCTTTTTCCATATCTTTCTCTCTCTCTCTCCCCCTCTGCTCCCCGCGATAATCAGAAGTCGAGAATTTTCAAAGAATCTAAATATACCCGTTCGCGCGCATAAATTAACGTCAGCGCAGGTAGAGATACGCGCGCGACGCCTTGAAATATAATCGAATGGAAAATGACAAGCGCGGCTGTGCGGCGGCGTTGAGCGATCGTTACTATCAAGCGATTATGACGCCTACGCGCAGGCAATATGACGGACATTACCCAGTGACCCGAAGAGAGCGTGGCAGAGAAGGTGTGCGCATATACACATATTATACACGATATACGGTATACGTGTGTGTATAGGTGTACAGGAAAAAGGGAAAAGCGAAGAGAGACAATCGACCGCAGCGCAGTCCGGAAACAAGAGGCGAACGCGAGAGGAACTTAATGTAACAACAGGTTTAGCGAAGAGAGCCCGAGACGAGAGTCGAATCCCACGAATCGAGCCGATCGATCGCTGCGCACGCGCGGAGAGGAAATCCTCCAAGGAGGTCAAACTCATTTTCTGCATCCACCCTCCGAGAGCCGCGACGAGATCTTGTCCCGTTATTAGAGCCGCGGCAGCCGGAGATTTCATAAAGCAAGCGAGATTAGAAATGCACATCTCGAGAGAGTCCGTACGGGCCGCATCGCATGATGTACACACAGCCGGTAATTGAACGCGTGATCCGAACAAAAGGGATCGCGTGGGCGCCTATATACGTATACAGATACGAGCCGCATCGGAATATCGATAGAAAAAAATAAGAGTGTATGCGGAGAGAGACACCAGGAAGAAAGTGTTCCTGATCCTCCAGAGAGAGAGAGGGGGGGCCGGGGACGAGATGCAATTAAGGCCCTCGATCCATACAAACACACGGCCCACGCGTCAACGCTGTCCCGTTGCGCTATATAGACACAAACACGTATATAACACACCGCGAAGCTATATACGATGTACAGCTATCGCCTTCGCATGATATCTTCGTATCACAGCTCTATACTCGTAATTCTAGGTTATTTCAATAACTCCTCTCTCTTTCTTTCTCTCTCGCGAGATTATTATACACAGCGTAGAGTTTACTCGTCCGATACGCGGGGGGCACCGATGGAAAAAGTAAATCCAACTATACAGTCGTCGGGCGACGACCCACTTTCTCTATATACGTATGCGTACACTATATATATTGTATCGATGGCAAAATGCAAAAATCCTCTATGTACACCATTTATATGTAACGCAGTGTCCCCTCGACCATCGGCGGACTGCATAAATACCGCGGAAATATTATAGAAGCTCTCTCGTCGCCCGCGCTTTCGTTGAAGAGCTCGCGCGCACGGTATAATAAAAAAAAATAAACGACTCATTTCTGACCCGATAAAATCGAAGCGCATTTATCTCTCCGCCAGCGGAGAACAATGCGCTACAGCTTACGTATGTGTGTGATGTGTATAAAGAACGCCTTACGGATTTTTAACCCCTTAAACTTCTCTCTCATCGTTTGCTTTACGACGCGTCTGTAAAAGTTCGCCGCGTATACGTGTGCGCGGTGCTTTCACCCGCGCCCGGCCGACTCTCGGATTACTCGGCTCGCCCGCCGCACAAAAGACTGCTTCGTCGCTGGAAAACTGGGTTAAGCACGGGGGATTGTTTATCTTTTTTTTTCGGTCGTATACTTGCAGCTTTATAGACGCGCGTGCTTTACGACGCGTGTGTATATATACGACCCGTGTACGCGTATCTTCCAATCGAACTCGTTGTGTATACAATTTAAAAATATCACTGACTCGCGGCAGAATTAAAATGACAACGTTAAAATGTGCGTATATACGCGAACGGCTTGTTCTCCCGCGGTGTGTATACAAACAAGCGTCGCGGAGGACATCGAGACTAATCGATCGCCGCCGCGCGGCTTTGAGAGTCTTAAAGACGATTACGTTTTTATTAGTATAGTGTGCGTACAGTATATGTATATCGAGTAAGATCGCGAGAGGCATCAATCAGTCTCACCTACGCGCTGCATATATATACTTATATACATCGCGATTAATGTCACGACGCGTAGGCTGATACACACACGACGACGACGACGACGACGACGGCGTGTTTATATACATATAGTTATAAATGTTTTTTTTTTATCTTTCGCTTCTTTCCCATGTGCGATGTACATTGAAAACGCTTCGATCCGCGCGCGTCCCGCAAAACGTTTTACTTTCTCTTTTTCGAGCACGTGCTTTCCGCGCGCGTTAAATCATCTCGTGATCGTCGCGCCGCGACGACGAGGATAATGGCCCGCCGCCGCCGCCGCCGCCGCGGCACATCCAATGCATTCGATTAAATTGGCCTCGCTCGCGCTCGGAGTGTAAAAGAAAGTGTGACTCGCGCGCGCGCAGCTCGGCAGAGAATAATTAGTACTTTTCACGTCGCGCTATATGCTCGTGCCGATATATATATGCGCGCTATATATACGTAACAGCGACGATTAGTCACTTTTCTTCGCGCTTCGTTTGTCAGAGAGAGAGAGAGAGAAGCTCCAGATCTTTATTTGTAAGTGTATAGATGAGTATGTCCAGGAAATTTCGGAAAAACAACTCGGACGGAAAAGTTGCAAAAAATATTCTTGAAGACACACCTACCGGACCTGTTTTTTCTCGTTCCTTAGGTCATTCTGAAAGAGAAAAAGCTCGCGTGCATGGCCGATCGTAGGGTATATACTCTTTTCCGGAGCAAAAGCGACTCGAAAAACAAGAAATAATTAAAAAACGAAAATTCATAGATTTTTTTTCTCGAAATCTGTATGAATTTTTAAAAATATTTCATTAGAACAAAAATGTCTTAAAATTCATTAAAGAATGCTCTGAAATTTTTTCAGCTTGATCCAATACAATTTTTGATTTTTCGAAAATTCATAAAATCAAATTTCCCATGTTCCTCTGCATTTTGGACTATCTATCAACCAACAGAAAAAAATCTGATCGGTCCGAAACCTCTATAGCTTAAAAAAACATTTTCGATTTCTGGACCCCCGAAAAGTGCATTTTTCTAGGAGAATTGGTCGCATCCGTTCGGCGGACTGGGTAAATCGATAGCCTTCGAATTATTCTTCTCTGCGCGCAGTGCAACTCGTGCGTGTGTCGATGTAATGCCAGACGAGAGAGCATCCAGCGGGTTATGCAGTGGCTGCGCGTAAAGTCGAAAGTCGATACGCTCATGGGATTCGCATCGCGAGGAAAGAGAAAGAGAAAAGATCGAGTGCCATGGAACTGCGCTCGTATGTGTGTGAGACGAGGACTTACCACATAGCCTGGACGGAAACCGGCTTAAAGATGTGCTGACAGCCGCAGACGCTGACGCTGAAGCCCCTGTAACAGAATGGGAAAAGCGGAAGTTAATGCATGTGTGCAACTGTACGATGTCTTATGTGTATGACTCATACGCGCTTATGCATTATAGATCTTCGGTCGAGAGGTTCGTCGATCTCGTTTCTCGATCGCTAAAATGTGCCCCTCACTCTTCCCGGGGCGCACTGACCGCCTTTCAGGCAGCTTCTGGCGTATGGATGTAAAAAAAAAAGTCGCGCGCATTACACTGGAGAGTCGTTAAAGTTAATATATAACTCGCGTTTTAAAGCTGCGGCTCTCGTAAAGTGAAAGACCTCGCGACGTGCCACACTTGAATTATTCATGTGGCGCGGATGACAATCTCATTGTTTGTTTTTATATACATACATATATATACCTCTCTCCGATACACGAAAGCTGCTGTCCTCTCTGTAGTTTCGCTTTCTATAAGGCCCGCAACGTGTTTTTCCTTTCGAAAAGCAGCTGTACTTACACACACACGTACTATCTATAAATCGCCGTTATGTAGTTTCCCCGAGAGCTGCGGGGGTATATATATTTAATAAAGCTCTCGCTCGCTTTGCAGATAAGGCGAAAATAATTGCTTTCGAAATAAACGACGTATTACACGTATATTGTATACATATATATGCAATATCTGCAGACATCGCGATTGCTATGTACACTCGCGGCGCGCGACAGGACGGAAAAAACTCGTTGCAGCCCGTACGAGCTGTAAGTACAGTCGTTGTGTATTGCATATTACGTAAAGGCGCGTTCGAGAGACGAAAAATTTTGATTTCTCATATCGATACAACGGGCGAGAGGGGGACAGGCGAGCGAGACACGGAGCGAACGTCTCAATTTGGAAATAAGGGTCTCTCCCATCCCTCGCGATCGCGAGAGAGCCATCTAGAAAGTGTCCGCTACTCCGGTTTACACGTATACAGTGGATAGTGTGCGTTACGTGTGCCTATCGCTGCGTGTACGTATATATCGCGCGGAGACTTTATTCGCGGGGAGACGGTGTGATTTGCGGCGCGCAAACTGTGTAACGCGTATACGCGAGGCTGTAATTATACTAATTCAAAGCCGCTGCTATATATATACGACGGCGACGGCGATGGCAAATCGATAGGATCGCCGGCACGCGAGGAAATCAGTCTACACACTGTGTACGAATATATAGCCCATATATGCGCCCGCGAAGTTTTATGTGTATAGACGCCGTGAGCGGAGTTAAGCGTCCGCGCTTTGCTTTTAATGAAATTTAATGCCATGGGAAGGGGGTATAATGCGCGCCGACGTTTTCCTCTTATCTTCGTTTGTAAATTGCGCGGGTGATCGAACGTTTCACGACATGCCGAATGACTAATTCGATTCGATTATGGAGTTGCTTAAAAGACAATCACTCGCGTCGCTGTATGCATAATGCCGCGCATATTATATATATACACTCTCTAAATCTAAAGCAGCGAAAAATTTACTATTTCTCATAGTTAAATAATATTAACCTCCCATTTACGCAGTACAAAAAAGATCATTTTACAAATTAGCGAATGTTCACTAATTGATACGGTGCATTGTTGTAAAAATTATAATTGGCTATAGTACGTAGTGAATAGTCACTGTTTATGAAATGAGTTTTCATTTTGATCATTTCATTGCGTTTACTATTGAATTAATAAATTTACTGATTCAAACAGTAGAAGTATTTGCTTTAAATTGTCACTGAAACACTGATTATCCAGTACATAATCACTTTAGCAAAAGGTGAACTTGAAAAATTATGAAAGTTTACTATTTTTTCAATGAGTCATAATGACTTTTAAGAGGAGTAAAATTTTCGGTACTTATACATTTTTAACATCCGAGATATTCACTATTCAAGTGGAGAATCCACCATCTAGAAAAAGTGAAATTTTATGAACTTAATCGTTTTGCAACATGAGAAAAATTTACTATTCAATTAGCTGACAATGAACTTGTAGAATAAGCGAAAATTTATGTCCCCTTTAGCCTCCTGTTACTAAGGCCACACACTATTTTGAGTAATGCATTTTATTTTTAGGTATAGTGTATTTGCTGTGGGTAGTGTATTTTCACTATTTCAGCTAATGTACATGGCTACCCAAATATTATTTTTATTCACTATTTGCGATGTTCATATTTACTATTTTAGGTAGTCCTTCTACACTTTTTCAATTTATTCATTTTTTTAATCTCTCTTTAAACTGTGATTATTCACTAGTTCACATAGTTGCACCATTATAACTTTTTCAAATTGTTAATATGGACTAAACAACAGTGAATTTTCACAATTTAAATTTAGAGAGTACATATACGTTCGAGAGGGAGAAAGAAAGAAGAGAGGACGATCGGACAAACCGGTCATTACGCACACCTGTGTTTGGACCTCTCTCTCTCTTTCTCTCTTTCAAGCGGGGGGTCACTGACTTCTCCGGAACGCAAATTGCACTCTTTGTTTACGTATCGTGTGCTCCGCTCCTTATTTCGCTACTGTATCGTGTATTTATGTACCCAGGACTTTCCTCGGACCGAGTGTCCACAGCAGCACACGCGCCAGCTGTCAAATTACGCCGAGTGTCACGTGTATACACACTTCGGACTCCATCGAGATTCGAGATTCGAGCTGTGCGCGACGTGTGACGTTATATATACATATCGAGCACCTAGGTGCTTTCTATACACACATACTCGCCTCTATTTTTCTATTATGAATCGAGTAGGGAGCCGCCCGAGTGAAAGTCCATTGTGCGTCGAGAGGCTTTCTTGGCCTCACCCAAATTGGATCGTCTACACGCATTTCGATACGACCGAGACACGTACCTTTATTTATAAATATATTCACGTTTTTTGCCCTGTGCGGACTTTTAATCAGGAAAGCACACACGAGCGTCGAAAATAGCTCGTATACAGGGAAGGGGGGGGGGGCTATATCTTTGAATAATATTACGCACACGTAGATTTTCTGTCGGCGGGGCGATTATTCATTGCGCGGCCGCCGCCGCGCTCCATTTGCCTGCTTCCGTTTTTCGCGCGATAATATACTTATACGCGGGAGCTGCGGCGCTTTTGCCCGAGAAAACACGAGAGATTTAGAGTGTCGTGTATAGGGTTTTCGCTCCTGGCAACGAGAGCCGAGAAGCTTCGCTCTCGGAGAAAATTAGAACGCTCTGGTTTAATTGCGCTCGGGCGAGCTTGCGGCGTTTCTCGGAGCGAAAAAGATTTGCGGGAGCTTTTCACGATTTTGCGATGTGGGTTACGGTCTGTCTCCTTATAATAGCTACTGTTAATTGATCGAATTTTTCGTAGTAACCTTTTTAAGGATAATTATTCCGTATATGTCGAATTTAAAAAAAAAATTCACTTTAGAATATGAAAATTTAACATGGGGAGGGATACGAAGGAAAAAGAAAAAATCGGCTATTCGGATTTTTATTATAATTTTTTTTTAAAGGGCATAAATTTTGATCAGAGTATCGAATCTGGGCATATTTTTTTTAAATTAAAGCTCTTTTGTAATACTTGATTGTAGTGTAATTCGAAATTTCATTGGTGCCTCGGGAACATTCGTAGTTGTTACTATTCCAGTACTTTGACGTATTCATATTTTGTAAAACAAACTTAACATAATAGCTCAAAAATACGGTTGCCAGTAACTTTTCCCATGTTCCTCGGCATTTTTTATCATCTTTTGGCTTACAAAAGAAAGTTCGATTGGTCTGAAAGCTCTAACTCAAAAATTTTTTTTCAAACTCTAGACCAAAAAAAGTACATTTTTTTCAATTCGACATATGTACACAATACGAAATAGTATATATACGAACAATTTTACTCGTGGTACGTGTGTGCAAGCACAGCGTATGTAGCAACGTGACAAAATTAAAGAAAAGAAAAATTAATATTTAAAAAAAGATACCGTAACTTTACTTCAAAGTGTACGCGCGATACATAAACAAAGCAACAAAGACATGAATCACAGTTGTATATATCAGTCGGCCGCCGAGCTCTCGCATTTTTTACGATACACCTTTAGTTTCGCTTTCTCACTGCAATTCCATTGTCGTGTGCAGCCGCGCAGCGGCGGCGAAGCCGAGCGTTATTTCGTTTCTTTTCTCCTCTTTTACAAAACAGAGAGAAAGAGAGAGAGAGGCGACTTTTCGCGGACCTCTTACTTCATTTTGCGCGACTGCAACAACGGCAGGGGTCGAGTAGCGGTGCCTATATATATGTGGCGCAAACGCCTTCTTTATAGGCGTTACCGGATCACCGAAGAAGAAGAAGAAGAGAGAGAGAGAGAGAGAGAGACAGAGAGAAAGGAAAAAATGAGTAAAAGGAAAAAGAATCATCCGTAAGGCATCAATTATGCCGACTTATTACTGTTACATTATACTCTCCGCAGTGCATAACTGTAAATAAGTGTGCACCAAGTGTACATTATTGTTTCATTATGTGGTATCGGAAAAAAGCGTGGCTCCCTCGAAACGTCTAACTTCGGGACACGTCGAGAGCTGTATGTACACGTATACATAATTGAGCAAGCGTATTTTTCGGGGGTACTCATAAAGTGAGAGGGACGAGAGAACGTTAATAAAATTGCCTTCGATGCTTTACCGTTTCTTTCTTTTTTTTCTTCCAAAAGCGATTAAGTAAACATCGCATGCAACAGGCGCCCGGCCGCACAGCGTATATACGCACAATCCGAATTTATCGTCAAACATTAAAAAACACATCTTCTTCTTTCGCGAGAGAGATAACGATCTTTCCAAGTAAAGCACTCGTCGCGAAAATTTTAGTACCCCGCGCCGTATACACGTGTGTATAAGCAGAAGACGAGGCGCGATATACATATCGGGGCGCTCGAAAAGTGGCCGAAACAGTTGTCCACAGCGACGAGGAGGACGACACGCTCGAGCGATTGGCGACTCTCGTCGCGGCATTAAACATCGATTGCACAGCGGCGGCGGTAGCAATTACCCGGCGCTTACGCCGAGCATTACAGTCGAAAACCTGCAATTTTCCACTCGGTCGTCTCTCCTCGCGGCCGCGCGCATACGACTGCCAAGGTATCACCGAGTTATACACGGCCGAAACGACGAGATATAGTTGCGACAATCGTATGACGATCAGCTGTGTGTGTGTGTGTGTATAGATTCGACTCCCGGATTATGTAATGCGAGTGTGGTTGTGTGTTTATATAGGGGATCTCTCGAGAGAGGAGAAGAGGATACGACGATAGAGATGAAGAAGAAGGTGCTTACTTTAACGACTTTGATCCGCAAAAACGTATGAATCACTTTCGACTCGATTGTGACTCTCACGAGAGTGTCTTAAGGAGGTTCTATAGTGAATAGAAATAACGCCATGAAAATTAAGTTATTTGATGCTCCAAAAACCGACACGTAAAATTTCAGAACACTAAGGTAGTACTTAGAATTGGAGAAATAAATGTTTTAATTTTGCTCTTGTTAACACGGGCTGTTATAGCAAAATGCGTTCCTAACCTGCTTAACTTCATGTTACAAAGTGATTGATGCCAAAATTGGATTATGAATTTTTTATATAATAGCGAGAAATATCTGACGAATATGTATTGATTCATAAAAATCTCGGCCAAGGGTACTTGTATATATAACAATAAGTTCAAAACATTGGAAAAGTCACGTGCGCATCGTATATACACATATAGCGTATCCCACGTACTACGCGAATCAAAACAAGAGAGTTCCGTTTTGATTCGCATAATTACTGTAGAACCTCGTTAAAGTCGAGAAAGAAAAAGATGGAGAGACAGATGGTATTTTCAATTTTCTAATCAAGGATCGCTCCTCGGAAGCGAATCGGGATTTTTGTGACGCGCGCGAATTAACGGCGTGTGCTCTGCACGGCTTCCACGTCATCAACGTATATTCAACGCGGAGGAATGGGAAATTTGCATATAGGAATAAAAAACACGCGGTGCGTAATCAATCGTCATTATACAGGCACGACGTTCTTAATTTTTTTACTGCCTCGTCCGTTATATCTCCCCAACGTATATATAACGGCGATCGCTCGGAAATTAATTTTCATTTTCTTCGGGGAGAAAAAAAAGCGCCGAAATAATCGATTACCTTCGAATGCCCGCAGTCATTAGTTGAACGAGAAATAATTCAACGCTGCGCTCTCGCGTCGACCAATCCGTAGACTGTGCGCATAAACAAGCTTTCTCGCGCCATCAAAAAGCGCGATCATCGCATCGCCGCGAATAACTAACGAGCCCCGCGTCGACGCGGTGTTCTATGAGCTTCGGAAAAATGATATACTTCTATCGGCGAAAACGGCATATACAGTTTTCTCTCGTCGCGTCTCGGACGAGAGAAAGTGACGCGACGTCTGAGAGCGCCCGAAAAGATCGAACGCGCCGCCGATATCTCGAATTTCAAAAAATAAATGCACTTTTCTTTGGTCTAGAAATTGAAGAATTTTTTTTAAAGCTAGAGGTTTGGGACCAATGAGACTTTCTTCTGTAAGCCAAAAGATGATGAAAAATGCCGAGGAACATGGGAAATATAGAATATGAAAATTTTACATGGGAAGCCATATGGAGGAAAAAGAAAAAATTGATTATTCGCATTTTTATCATTTTTTTTTTAATGGGCATAACTTTTGATCAGAGCATCGAAACTTGGCATATTTTTTTTAAATTAAAGCTCTATTGTAATACTTTATTATAGTGTTATTCGAAATTTTATTGGTGCCTCGGCAACATTCGTAGTTGCTATTATTCCAGTGTTTTGACACATTAATTTTCTGTAAAAAAAGCGTAAAATGGCTCAGAAATATGGTTACTAGTAATTTTTCCCATGTTCCTCTGCACTTGTGACTATCTTTCGGCTCACAGAGGAAAGTCTGATCGGTCCGAAACCTCTAGCTTTAAAACAATTTTTTCGTTTTCTAGACCAAAGAAAAGTGCATTTTTTCATTGAAATTCGGCATATACGGCTCTCGTCGATATGTATTCCGACGTGCTGTGTATATATGTATAATGTAGATAAAGCTTTTATACGTAGTGTATATATGTACACAGCGTGCGAGTCGAGAGCTCAATACTCCTTTCGTTTTCTTCGATTTCAGCGCGGACGAGGCATTTTATGAATTTCCGTTGGCGGAGCGCTGAGCCCTCGTATAGCAGGTTTGCTACGGGTATGTGTATAGGTGTATATATATAAAGAAGCGCACCGCAAAGAGGATACATATAAATGAGGATGATTCCGCTACTTTTTTTCCTCGCTTTACTTATTTCAGCGGAGAGATATGGAAGCTCGAAGCCACTCTGCGCCTCGTTTTAGATAAATTACCGTGTTTTTCTTTTTCTTTCTTTCTTTCTACCTTTTTTTTTCTTCTTTTTCGACGGTAAAATTCTGCGCGTTTTTTGAGGCTTCACGAGTTAAAAAGGAGATAATGCACAGTATAATTTCCAAGTTTTATCGCTAAAAAAAAGAGAGAACGAGCTTTATATAGTTCCTATATCGGGTCTGATGGGCGTCAGCAATACGTGTATACGCTTACGCGCAAGTAAAAAATGATACGTATACGATATATATACTGTTTGGAAATTTCGACGCTATCGCGCGGTAACTCGAGTAATTGCTCGAGTGTCGTGCTCTCGTCAACGTCGAGCTGGCTCGTGATCATCCGAATTAGCAGCGAATCAAATCGATATACTCCACGTATATAGTCATTTCCGATTTCGTTAAACGCAAAAAACTCTCCTCTCATCTTTGCATATATATTTTTTTAAAAATTCCCCGCACTATCACGTACAAACATGCGCGCGAGATACACAAAACATTCGCAACATTCGGCGTATCTCGTCGCCGCAATCGCTTCGTAACGTATTTCCCCGCGAGCCCCAAGCGAGCGATTAATAGCCGGCGCTCTCCGCGCGCGGCTATGGGATTTATTCAAATTTATGCGTAATCCAGCTGGAACGCACGCGGCTTCCCGGTAATCTCGGCGCTTCTCCCGTTCGACGCGAATATATCTATATCTGCGAGAAAGATGCTGCGGTGAGGGGGGGGGGGCGAGTTGTATCAGGAGAGGAAGAAATTTACTGACCCATCGCCGTCGAGAGTGATGGCGGTGTCGGCGAGGACTCGCAGGACGAGGCCGACGGTCGCTCGGTCGTTGCAGTCGATGCCCAGCAGACAGCTCTCCTCGGCGTCCTGGCGTCCGGTGCACGAGACCACGACGAGGTAGCGCGTACGGCCCGGGTGGACCGACTCCAGCTTCACAGCCTGAAAGCGGAAAAAAGATAGGGATTTAATTTTGTGCGATGTGCGAAGAGATAAAAAAGATTTTTGTTTATGTATATGCGTAAATCCACGAGCAAAATCCAAATCCAAGTCGCAAAATTTTTTATCGAAGGCACACCTGTCAGACCTGAGTTTTCTAGTTCCGTAGGTCGCTCTGAAAGAGAAAAAACTCGCGTAAATGAAGTAAAAACGACTCGAAGAAACGAGAAATAATTAACAAAGAAAGAATTCATAGAATTTTTTCTCTAAAACTATGGATTTGTATCAAAATTTCATTGGAACAATTATGTCTTGAAATTCATCAAAGAATTGCTCAAGAAATTTTTTTAGATTAATCCGATACAATTTTTGATATTTCGAAAATTCAGAAAAATCGAAATATCGAAAAACGTCGTTTAAAAATCTGAAATAATTTCAGAGTATTCTTTCATGAATTTTAGATCATTATTAGCCTAATGAAATGTTTTAAAAAGTCTATAGTTTTCGAGAAAAAAAATCTATAAATTCTTTTTCTTTTAATTATATTTCTCGTTTTTCGAGTCGTTTCTGCTCCGGAAAAAAGTATACCCTACGATTGCCCATATGTACGCGAGGTTTGTCTCTTTCAGAATGACCTAAGGAACGAGAAGAACCAGGTCCGGTAGGTGTGCATCCAATAAAAAAATTTTGAGACTTGCTCGTGCGAGTTGTTTCCGAAATCGGGTGGATTTACACATATGTATATGTAATATGTATATATAAATCCGATATCGGGGGACGATATCGTCCTCCGAGAGAGCGAGGGTAAGGTTATCAGAGTCGGAGAGCTAACGACGTCGTTATATACGGCGGGGGATATACTATTGAGCGTCTCCTCCGGGGCGGGGACTAAATTTTCCTTAAGGGTCCGTCAAGCGCCTCTCTCTTTCTCGGCTATCCTCTCTCTCGCTGCTGCGGTGCCTGCTTCTTCCCGGAGACTTGAAATGCCTTGCAATCGTCATAAATCAGTCAAAGGCCGCGCGATCGCTCGGTAAATCAAGATTCAAATCGACGAGAGCCGCACGAGAGAAAGAGCAGTGCAGAGGACGCGATATCCTCTCAAAGGCTACCGCTAGGCGCTACCGTATATACTTCCTGGGGGCTACTGCGGCTATCCATACGTATATGTGTATACATATACCTATATATATATATATATATATATATACAGTATATACCTTCGCTTTTTTTCGCGGCCCACTGATCTCCTCGATTTATGCACGTACGCGAGAGCTGCGCGAATCGTATTATCGTACGTATATACATATACATACATATACGTACACAGCATACACACGTATAGAGCGACTGTATATGCGCGTGTGTGCAGAAGCCGCTTCCTCGTCCAGCCGCTTATTACGAATGCCGACGCCGCGCGGCTCTCCGTGATGTATGTGCGAGAGACTCTCTCGGCTTTTGCAGCTGCCGGCGGCTGTCTTAATTCACGCGCGCGCTGGATTTATCTTCGTAAATTTATTTTTTAACGTCTCCATAATATACCCCGCGCTCGCGCATGCGCGGCGTCGCGCGCACCGCTAAAAAATTGTCGCAAAAAGAGTACGCACTCTGCGTACACATGTGCATATCCAGGAAATATCGGAAACAACTGTACCTAAAAATTGCAAAAATTGTCTTTGAAGGCACACCTGTTTTTTCTCGTTCCTATGTTATTCTGAAAGAGAAAAAACTCGCGTGCATGGCCGATCGTAGGGTATACTTATTTCCGGAGCAGAAACGACTCGAAAAACACGAGAAATAATTAAAAAACAAGAATTCATGGATTTTTTTCTCGAAAACTATGGACTTTTAAAAATATTTCATTGGAACAAAATCACGTCTTAAAATTCATCAAAGAATGCTTTGAAATTTATTCAGATATTTTATGGACGTTTTTCGAAATTTCAATTTCTTTGGATTTTTGAAAAATCAAAATTATATCGGATCGATCCGAAAATATTTCAGAGAATTCTTTCACTAATATTAAGACATTCTTGTTTTAATGAAATTTTTATAAGAGTCCGTAGTTTTCGAGAAAAAAATCTGTGAATTCTTTTTTTATTAAGGGGATGTCGGAGCTAGCGTGACGGGTTATGACTCTGGCAGTAGTAACTTTTTATTGAGCACATGCTTTATATCATCAAAAATCAAACTGATAATTGTTCGTAATCGTACAGGCTACCTCGCAGCACAAAGCTTCTTTTATTGGATATCTAAAAATTTTTAAATTATGAATTTATTGCATAAAAAAGTGACGGTCACGTTACGGATTCCCAAAATTCATATCGGATAGCAGTTCCAACAGAAATCTGAGATGAAGTAAGCATAAATAATTATAATAACTACCTCGCGTAACTGTGCTTTAGTGCAATAAACAAGACTATACATTTGCTATATACGATCGAATATAATTTTTGAGGTTATGTAATGCCTCATTTAATTTGCATAACTCCTACTCACCCTTAATTATTACTCAGTTTTTCACGCGATTTTTTTTTCTTTCAGAATTACCTAAGGAATAAAAAAAACATGCCTGGTAGGCGTGCCTTCGAAAATAATTTTTACAATTTTTGCGGAGAGCTGTTTCCGATATTTCCCGGATATGCGCACGTATATTTGTAATAGGCGCTCGCGCTCAGTATATATAATATATATATACGTCTATACGTCGCGAGTTCACGCGCGTGTATATAAATACGGCGCATACATAGCGTATGTATACGCAAGGAGAGAGAAAGATATATAGGAGGAGGAGGAGGAGGAGGCGAGGGAAGAACGGGACGCGATCAGTCTCGTGTCTTGTGTATGTGTGCGCAGCTGGCAGTAATTAGCCGCGAGCGAGTTATCAAGTGCATTGACCGGTTTCAACTCTCCACGCTTCACGAGAGCGCCGAGAGGAGAGTCTTCGTCGCGCGAGTTGAAAATGATACATCTCTCTCGCGCGCACGAGGAAGTGCTCGATCTTGTCGGAAAATATTCGACGCGTTTTCCGTTGCCTACACACGTACGCATTACTCCGGAGCGCGATGCATTTTTGCGCGCATGCGTAATGGTCGTCGCGCATAAATCAAGGGGCAGCTATTTTTCCGGCACTTTTTACAGCGGCAGCCCGCAGCAGCTCTCGATCGATGAGTATGTACTTATACACGCGTGCGTTACACGGTATTCGGCTGCTCGGCCGCGGAGACGTCGATCACGGTATAATTTGAGAAGAAAACTCGGCGTACTTTTTCGGAGGGAAAGTCGAGTCGGTAGTCTCTCTGCTGCGTCGCCGAGAAACTGATAATTAAGCCGGCGCCCGAGGCTAAGAGCCGAGCAGCAGTAGCAAACTTGCATAAAAGTTGTGCGACGGCGCCGCGATTTGCGCGAAATGAGCGTAAAAAATGAGGAAAAACGCGCAGTGGTACATACGGCGTCTAACACATTCGAAATCGCATGTGCGAAACGCGCGATATGCATATTATGTATATTATGTAGACGAGCTGCTCGTGGAACAAAGTGCGCGAGAGATATATAGAGACGATCGTGAAAGTGCAGAGCGCGAGCGACGAAAGAAACCGAGCCGGAAGAGGCGGCGCGAGAGAGAGAGAAGACTATGCGGTTCTGTGCGACGCGCGCGCTTGGATAAAAAGCTCTTACGCGGCGGGCATGCGCCGAGTCGCATTATACGGAGTGTATTACGCTCTCGCAACTGATCGCGTCGAGTTGAGAGAGAGATATTTTTCGAAAACGGCTGCAGTTTGTGACTGATTATTACGATTTTTTTCTTTCATCGTCGAGCATTAATCGAATCTGAATTTAAAATTGCAAAACCGGAGCGCACGTGTGTGTGGGAGCCAAAGGTGGATATAAGTACGGTGGGAAGACAGAGAGCTGTCATTAATTAAAGGGAAATATACTCTGCTTCCCATTACGTGATCGGGGGAAAAAAGTCGAGCTCTTTCTCTCTCTCTCGCGATAACCGCGTTTGTAATAAGCAATCATTTCTCTTAATTTATGAGTCTTTCCAATCAGTCTCGTATATATACGTATACGTAGAGGCAACGGAGTCCGTATATATACGAGCTAATGCGAACTGCCTGTTGTGTTCCGCGAGATACAATCGCGCTCGGCGGTATACGCGGTTGTCTATGTGTGTATAGCGCTGCGCGAATTATAAAATACACGTATAAGACACGTGAGCGTGTGTACACTGCACACGTTATACAGTATACGTATATAGTTATATTGCACACGAGCAGAGCGAAGTAGTGTAATCTCTGTGTATGTGCAGCGCGGAATATCGCGAGTAACATGCATAAGTGTAACAATGAATGTCACGATAAATTATTGGCTGCTCCCGCCTGATAATAAACCGTTCATTGGGTGTGTCTAGAGCTCTCTCGAGAGGGAAGCGGAGCTTATATAGTCGCGGACGCCGTCGTGCATCGTCTCGTCGGCCGAGGAAACTGACAACCTTGCTAGTGAACTTTGCGTACGAGAGATAAACGCGCAATGTCGACCGCGGCGAGAATTTCGCGTGGCAACGACGCTGAAGCCTCGCAATAAACGCGTCTCTATATTTAAAATGCTATGTATAGTGTGTACAGATGTATAATTACGTAATTTTATTTATGTGTCTAGCGCTATATTTAAATCTACAGCGGACGCTATTCCCACGCGAAATTATAGAATTACCTCTGCGCCCGATATAATCGCGCAAATTTCACACAGACACGTGCAGATCCATCGATCTCCCGTATATACATAGGTGGCAAGACACAAAGGGAAGCCCGAGATATATATTTCATTAAGGATAACGATCGGGAAGCCTATACGCATCGGTGTGTATAATATCTCTCTTTGCAGAAAAGCGGAAATTACGCTGCCGACTGATTTTCTATATGAAGTACGTAAATCGCGATAAAGCCCGCGCGCAATCCCATAAAACTCCATCTCTCTCCCTAATTTAAAATCGTTCATTATACCGTCTCTCGCAGCAGCAGCAGCAGATCGAGCCCATCGATTTCCCGCATAACTTCGATTCTCCCCGGAGATAAAAGAAAAAATTAAAAGAAAAAAATGCACACCGCGCGCACCAGAGATCACCTTGATTCGCGTCCACGAGAAAGTCAGTTAACCAGAGAAGAGAGCAGTTTACGAGCGCGGCCGCTCCTATTATAGTCGGGGCCCCATGGGATTTTGATTGGAAGTTCGTGCCACTAGCAATTTTATTGTTGGAACTGGTAATGGTTCAGGTACTGATAACTACCAAAAAGTCTCTACAATGTACCTACCCCGGAACATTGTTATTATTGCAAAATTATGTTCAAAAATGCATTTTTTTTTGGTTTATCGTCTCTAGCTCTTTTATTATTAACTTTACGTGAAAAAGTTGAGAATGTTTTTTGTTCAGAATTAAATTTCCTATAAGGTACATGCGTTCTCGGATGCAAAATTGACTTTCTTCATCGCTAAATTGTTTAAAATAAAAAAAGTTTTTGTAAACTTTTATATTGCAATAGTTTATATAAAAAATACTTTTTTTAATCGAACTCACACTCAAACATATCTCTATAGTTCATACAACATAAAAATTTTAGTCCGACCTCGCTATCTCAAAATGGCGGCTTATTGTAAAATTATTAATCAGTATTTTCCAATTCATTTCAATTTTGCTCTAATTGCAATAAATTGATGGGACCACTTGGAATCGATAGCTTATGTCCTACTTAACAAACGCTTAAAATAACTTTTTTTCAAATTAATATTTAACAACATTTTTAGCAACAAATGTCTTTTTCAATATTGTTATCTCGGTCAATTTTAAAGTTACAGAAATGTGCTAAAGTGCATCGTAAAGTGCATATAAAACCATGAATTTTCATATATTTACTTTTAAGATTGGACCAATAGGAGCCGAGATAAAAAAAATTTTTCAATCGCCGATTGCGCCGAAACTACTTGATATTTTTTGTTGAAATTTAGCACAATGGTTGTTGAAATAATGCTCTAAAAGATGAGATTTTATTGAATAGCTCTAGATGGTTTAGTTCGTCTAAAACGACTGACGAACAATGCGAGTTCAGCGCGCGCGGCCGCGCGGCTACTATTGCGCCGGCCAGGGAGGGCGGCGCAGTGGTGGGGGGACTGCCGCGCGACGGCGGACAGAATTCGGACACCTTAGTTGTAATTTGATTATCTTGTTAACCAAAACTGCTATTGCAATAAATTTTTTTTTCATTTAACCTGCTTTTTTCTCAGCTTTAACGCTATGCTAATTAAATTTTCATGGGTACAATACAAACACCCTAAATTACCAATTTTTTCGACAAAAATCTCTTATGGCTATATACAAAGCCTGCATTGCATTACAGAACATTTTTATGATGAATGTAAGTACTTATATAATGATAGTAAAGCAATGCATGCATGTAAAATCTATGAAAATAGGTATAAGAGATTTTTGTCGAAAAAATTGGTAATTTAGGGTGTTTGTATTGTACCCATGAAAATTTAATTAGCATAGCGTTAAAGCTGAGAAAAAAGCAGGTTAAATGAAAAAAAAGTTTATTGCAATAGCAGTTTTGGTTAACGAGATAATCAAATTACAACTAAGGTGTCCGAATTCTGTCCGCCGTCGCGCGGCAGTCCCCCCACCACTGCACCGCCCTCCCTGGCCGGCGCAGGAGTAGCCGCGCGGCCGCGCGCGCTGAACTCACATTGTTCGTCAGTCGTTTTAGACGAACTAAACCATCTAGAGCTATTCGATAAAATGTCATCTTTTAGAGCATTATTTGAACAACCACTGTGCTAAATTTCAACAAAAAATATCAAGTAGTTTCGGCGCAATCGGCGATTGAAAAATTTTTTTTATCTCGGCTCCTATTGGTCCAATCTTAAAAGTAAATATATGAAAATTCATGATTTTTTATGCACTTTACGATTCACTTTAGCACATTTCTGTAACTTTAAAATTGACCGAGATAACAATATTGAAAAAGACATTTGTTGCTAAAAATGTTGTTAAATATTAATTTGAAAAAAAGTTATTTTAAGTATTTGTTAAGTAGGACATAAGCTATCGATTCCAAGTGGTCCCATCAATTTATTGCAATTAGAGCAAAATTGAAATGAATTGGAAAATACTGATTAATAATTTTACAATAAGCCGCCATTTTGAGATAGCGAGGTCGGACTGAAATTTTTATGTTGTATGAACTATAGAGATATGTTTGAGTGTAAGTTCGATTAAAAAAAGTATTTTTTATATAAACTATTGCAATATAAAAGTTTACAAAAACTTTTTTTGTTTTAAACAATTTAGCGATGAAAAAAGTCAATTTTGCATCCGAGAACACATGTACCTTATAGGAAATTTAATTCTGAACAAAAAACATTCTCAACTTTTTCACGTAAAGTTAATAATAAAAGAGCTAGAGACGATAAACCAAAAAAAAATGCATTTTTGGCCATAATTTTGCAATAATAACAATGTTCCGGGGTAGGTACATTGTAGAGACTTTTTGGTAGTTATCAGTACCTGAACCATTACCAGTTCCAACAATAAAATTGCTAGTGGCACGAACTTCCAATAACTATCCTATACAGTTCCTTGGGGCCCCGACTATTATACGATCGGCTCGATCGTCAAACTTATCCTCTCGTTCGCTGCTGCTGCTGCCGTTGTTGTTGTTGTTTTTTTTTCGGAAAACTGCGTCGACCACCACACACACACACACACACACAGAGAACGAGTCGCAGCCACTGATGGCCGCAGGTCGTCGCACTTCCGGCCGAGCGCTGCAGTTAACCCTATTAGGCGGCTAATTAGCCGAGCCCACGTCCCTCGCTTGTGTCTGGGATGTATATATAAACGCTGTGCGCCTTTGTTGCCGCGAGAAGAGAGAAAGAGCGACTCTGCGGGATTTAACGAATTTCACGTCGATGCGCCGATGTGTGTAAAAAGCTCGCGTACATGGCCGATCGAAAGGTTGTACATTTTTCCGGAGCGAAAACTACTCGAAAAACGAGAAATAATTAAAAAGAAAGTCCAATAGAAACTTAACGATAAATTAGCTAATTCGTAACGAAAGTTTCTACCCAGGGAAGAATTTATAGATTTTTTTCTCGAAAACTATATGGACTTTTAAAAATACTTCATTAGAACAATAATGACATGAAATTCATCAAAGAATACTCTGAAATTTTTTGAGATCTTTAAATTACGATTTTCGAAATTTCGATTTTTTTTTTTTTTGAATTTTCGAAAAATCAAAACTCGTGCCGGATCAATCTGAAAAAATTTCAGAGCATTCTTTCATGAATTATAAGACGTATTTGTTCGAATGAAATTTTTATAAAAGTTCACAGTTTTCGAGAAAAAAATCTATAATATAAATTCTTTTTTTTAGAATTATTATAATTTCTTGTTTTTTCGAGCCGTTTTTGCTCCGAAAAAAGTATACTCTGTGATCGGCGATGTACGCGAGGTTTTTCTCTTTCAGAATTACCTAAGGAACAAGAAAAATCAGGTCTGGTAGGTGTGCCTTCAAGAAAAAATTTTGCGACTTGCTCGTGTGAGTTGTTTCCGAAATAGGATGGATATGCACATAACGTATACTGTACACTTGTGTTATACACGTTTGCGAACATCGCAGAAAAACGAGAGCTTGCATACGTTTTATTCCTACACACACACACGTCGGGGGGAGTGTCTGGGGCTTGTAACATTAGACGGCGATACATTTCTGACCTATATATCGGCTTTCTTATATAGTCTCTGAAACTGGTCCCGCGCACGCGGTGCGCTGCAGTGAGGAACAAGTGCCGGCTGTAATACGTTTCGAGCTTGTCCGTATTGCACACATCGATGTATAGACAAGAAGGCGGGATTCGAAAACTGGGCTGAAAAATGTAATTGAATTTCGCGCGATTTTTTAATCGGCCGCCGACGTCGAGACGAGAGAACCGCAACCGCGACTGGTACAGTTACGCTGGAAATTGGATGCAGGGGGTTTTGCTTTTGCAATTAATGCAAAACACACCGGCGGCCGACTCGCCGCTGTATTATGCTTTCGAGCGCTGATTCATTTTCCGACGCTCATACCTCTCACTCTTTCTCTCTCGGGACGTTCGCAGTGTGACAACCGCTTATTACTTCGTTATAACGCGTGTACGTGTACACACGGGCCCAGAGACGAGCTGTATATCTCTTTCGCTCTCTCGGCCCTCGACGTTAACGTTATATCGATCTTTATAAGACGCAGACCTCGCGTTTACCATCGGGCATAAAATAAATCCATCCGCGGCCGCGCGACTGAAAAATCGCGCAAATAATCCCGAAAGCCAGTTTACGATTCGAGGAAGTGTACACCGTGTATATATAGGATCTGCCGAGAGCGTAATCGTCGAGAAGGAGGGGTATAAAAAGCGAGCCGCACTCGTAAAGATAAACATTCATCCATGAAAATCGAATTAGCCTCGGTATACATATACAATACTCCGCGCGGCTCTCGATCTCCAGCGTCAATGAAAAGCCCTCGTACGTCGCGCACGAATTCATTCTGTCTCTCTCTCGCGTCGATCGTAAAGCGCGTATTAACCTACAATTAAGTCGGGCCCAATCAATCCGCAACCGATAAACACTGCCGCATACCGCGAGTCGCCCGTTCGTAAAATCGTAATTTCCAGCCGCAGCGGGAGCAGTTTCGGTAGGACACTGCATACACACTCCTCGTAAAAAAGAGAAGAAGAAAAAAATAACAGTGTCCGGCGTAAATTCGCGCAGTCCTCGATTTCCACGACCTCGATTCACCGTATAATGCACGCTCGCACGTATCTATATACGTACGACTGCAGCACGTGTGCGACTGCGCGCAGTGTCGCTTGTTAAGATCGCATTAGGCGCGAAAGGTATATATACATCGGGGTCAGAGTTCAGGAGAGTCTCGGCGCAATGGTACCCATGCCATATGTGTGTGTATGTGTCCGGGACCGACGACGAGTTGCCTCGATTTTCCGACTTTTCTCTGTCTCTCTCTCTAGTTGAATTAATGCGCGCCTCTCGCGTGATTTGCGTATTGTGAGCTCGCGCGCGAGGCTTGTAGTTATCTTTCCTCCGACGACTGCGTTTATGTGTATGTATATCTATAGGCGCGAGAACGGAGTGTAATTTAATAAGCACACGCGCATCTCCGGGAATAAATCTGCGGATAATGACACGGCTCTCTTTTCCTCTGTATATCTATCTATACGCGTACGTATGCGCAGTACACACACATATATATAGGCAATATGCTGTGCGCGGGGCTCGTTTGGAAAAGTCGCGCAGCGATCAGAGATAGTGCGATAAACTTTTCAGGCGGGGAGCTCCGCTCCGCAAACTCGTTTCTTCATTTCAATCGTAAATATTATACGCACGCGGCGCATTACGCGCCGTAATTGCGCATCGCCGTGTTTATTTACCGGTCTCGAGGCGGCGACATTTCTGACGCAATTTCCAAAAATCCAAGGCGCGGCTATACACCTCGGCGATAAAGCGTATTACGATATATACCACAGCGATATCGCGAGTAGTGCGCGGTATAGTGTAAGAGCCGCACGAGAGATCACGTATATATATAGGCTCGCGGCGGCGAAGGCGCGCAGGCATAAACGCGACTAGCGGATTTCTTCATTGACATTCGTGCGCGCAAACAGGATTCCTGCAGCGCAGGGATACACGTTACATACACACGTGTGTATGTGCAGCGCAAGGTGCACTTACACGGCCAGAGGTCGTGGGAGCAGTGCACCGCCACGCCAGCACTGAGAAACCGGGTGTAGGAAAAATTGCTGTTTAAGTAGTAACGATTGGATATTATACTCGATTAATCGCGTATTTTACAATTTTATACGGTAAGAATTGCTATCCAAATATCAATTTTTACTTATTTCAAATTTTACTACACTGATAAAAAAAGAGCAGTCATTTTTACAACATGTAAGTACGAAAGAGTACAGGAAATTATAGTGATCTGAGCACAGCTACTGCCATTATCAGAATTTTAACTATACGATTATGCTGATATTCACTGGTTTAAGTTGAAATATTGCAAGTCGCAGTAGAAAAAATTACTGTATTACTTATGGTAAAAATTATACTTTTGTCTAAGATTATAAATACATTCAATTTATATATTATTAGAACCAAAGTTTTACCCTTAAGAGTTCTGTTTAGGTGAGTGGTTAACAATAAATAATCGATAAATAATAATGATAATCATAAAATAATAACGTTCTACAAAGTTAAAAACAGATAAAAAGGATTTTTTAAATTATTTGAACCAAAATATAAAAATGTCTGTATTGTATTGTAAAAGTTAGTGTTTGCAGGGAAGTCTATGCATGACTTACTATAATTTCTTGTAACTTTTCGTACTGAACGTTCGAAAGATTAATGCATATTTCTCTCGATGTATATAAAATAGTAAACTATGCCATTAATAAGTATATCTCCAATCGTCACTATTTCAAAAAGTAATTTTTCCTACACCCGGTTTCTCAGTGCAGCTTTTTCGAGAGCCGACGTATCGTCACTAACGATACAAATGCGTATAACGTGTATTGTAGGGAAGAGACGACCCACATTGCCGACACGCGAAAATTTCACGCGGAAAGGACTAAAAAAAAACGAGAGTATATACGTACGCGATTACGCGGAGCGACGATCCCGGAGGAAAGGGAAAACGCGGGCGACGATCGCGATCGAAAGTTTTACGAGCTCACTTCTCTCCGCGTTTCTGCGCATACCTACACATGTGTAGAACGGGGCGTAATAGCCCGTGTCTAGTTACGAGAGAACGAAAGTTTTAATCGAGTCGCCGACAGAAATTCCGAGCGCTCTATCGGTGTACATATGCGTGTGCTGCACCTCCGGGTACACTATATACGTATATAATGCGCTGTATACTTTTTTTTCAAGAATAACTCGCAGCCCCGATGAAATTCTAAATCAGCGCCGTACTGTGTACCTGGCTCGGTCATTAATCATCGAAAGCGCACTTCTCCCTCTCTCCTCTATACATATATACACTCCGATGTGCGAGTATATATACGCGAGCTGCGGTGGAAAACGCGGCGCCCGCGTGCTGTCGGCATCGTTACGGGTATAAAGAAAGCAAGATAAAAAGCAAAAAAAAGAAATGAAATTATAACCGCGCCGCGAGGCCGCGCAGTTTCGCACGCAGCCGCCTCGCGCAATTCATAACGCTGCATAAGAGTGTGTATATGCTTGTATACGAGCCGAGAGAGCTATTATGTACATCGACTGGATCTTAACGTGGGGGTTTGCGAGTAGCTTGCGACACGTGTCGAATAGCCGTTTTATTCGCAAAATCACAGGACGGAGCGCCAGCATAAATATACGCCTGGGGGGGGGGGAGAACTTTCGAGGGCTCGCCCCCCCCCCCCACCCATTGTAAGCGGAGAGGGAGCGAGAAAAAGCCGTAATAAGTCAATCTAACACCGCTACGGAATCTCTCGCTGTATGCACACGTATATACATATATCTATATACCTGTGTATACGTACTCAGACACTCGGGCGCATAGCTCGTAAATCAGGCGCGTCATTTCGCGCGATAGCCCAAGCGTCTATAGCGCGTGCACACACGGCAGCGCTGCAGCAACGGTCTTTTACCGTTGCGCCGTATTCCGTTGCTCCTCGTCGTCCTCGGCCGCCGCAGCGGCAACGCACGAAATATAATAAGGAAGTCCGAAAGTCCGACGCGTCTCTCAAGGGTATATAGACACCTATGAGCGAGCGCGCGGGGCGCGGATATTTTCGAAAAAATATTTTTACCTTCTTCCTCTCTCTCTCTCTCTCTTGCGCGCGCGGAGTGCGTTTATATACGCGCCGTCGCGGCGGCGGCGGCGGCGGAGAGGAAGAACTCCGCGCGAAAAAGCCCGAGTTTAACACCTTGGAAGGCGCAGCAAGCCGCATTCCAGAGCCCGCAAAAAAAAGGCGGGAAAAAAAAATTGAGGAGAAACGGCCCGAACAAACACCCCCCTTTCCCCCCCGCCCTGTACTCCGAAAAAGGAAGAAGAAGAACTCGCCCGCCGAAACTTTGTACACAAAGCGCGCGCGTATATACCTTATGGCTTACGTTGCGAGAGAGAGATCCTCCTCCGTATGTATTATAAACGCGCGCGATAGCATCGTTTCTTCTCTCGCGCGCTCGCATTCTTTCGCCCCGCGCGCCGAGTTTATCTCTCGCGGAGATATAAAATAGTCTGGGCGCGTAGTTGGCCAATTTTGATGAGAAAATCCTGGTGTGGCCGTTCGCGACGCCGGAGAGAATCCCTCCTCGGCGGCACAAAGCGGCCGCGCCGGTGTGTGTACACTGCTGCTGCCGCTGCTTTTCGACGACGACTACGACGACGCGACCTTGAGGGCCAGTCACCTTCGTCCGGCTGCGCCAGTCAAGGTCAAGATCGTCGCCGCAGATATACTGCAGCGGCTCCCCTACTCTCTCTCTCGCCATATAGTCTGTGCGTGCGTGAGCGGCTGTGGAGTGTACATATATGTGCTCCGATTCTCTCGGAACGTCTCTCGCTCTCTGACAGCCGCCGGGAGGTGTGCAATAATCGAGGGGGAGGCTACTATACCGGGAGGGTGCCGGAACTCGCGCCTATGGACGAGGGGGTAGAAGAGAGAGAGAGAAAGGGAGATCTGAGACGGCTTTGATGTTGACCAATTCTGATGAAAAATTTTTTTTTTACGTATAAAAAGATTGTAGTGTAAAGACCATACTCCGAACTTCGACGACACGTTTCGAGAAACTCGTGCTTGCGCTCGTGTTTGCGCGTATTATTACTCGGAAATTTTTTTTCTTTATACAGTTCGTTCGAGGGGCAGAGCGCAGTTAAGTGGACTTTGGAGAGCTGGGACTTTTTGCGGAGAGAAAAAAGTTTTAAGTGCAGCCTCTCGGTCTCGCGGAAACGCAGGAATTTTGGGATTTGAATGCTTAGAATGTTTTTCAGTTGTAAAAAACGTAGTAAAAATACGAAAAGCCGAGAGCTCTTCGTCAAACTGTAAAGTCGAGTTTTTTTGGCTGTAAAAAAAAAAATTTCTAAGCGTTCGCTTCGAAAAGTCCTGACATTCATTCGAACGCGTAGGAAAGGTAGGTGATACGTTTTTTGAAAATTCCCAGCTCTCAAAACCCACTTGTTCGCCATAAACATTGTATATACAGACCGAGAAATCGCTTGTGCACAGAACATTTTTTTTTGGCGATACGTCACACCGTAGATCCGTTTACTACGCAATTTACATTGAAAATCACGCTTCCACTATACTACGCTCGGAATTTGTTTACACACTTGATTCCTCCGTTTTCTACTTTTTTTCGGCTTGGAAAGTACGCGATGTCCCCTTAATCAACGCTGCCAGAGACAAGATGGGTATACGGCAGCCGTATAGAGATTCTCTCTCCGCCACGTATACTCCTCCGACGAATCGATCGCAGGAGAAATCGTTAGAATCGGCGCAATTAGCCTTGCATAGGAGAGGCGTTGAAAAAAAGAGCTTCGTGCGTATATGCGCGCGTGTGTGTGTGACCGGACTGGATTTTCGGTCCGAAAGCGGTGCGGGAGAGTAGTAACATACACAGCCGCGCCGATGATTCTCGCGAAAGTCTATATCGCGCGCGGAATGTCGCTAGACTCGATCTCCTCTCGGCCAAGTTCAAGGTGTGCATGTACGAATGTACATCACAAGTGTGCGTCTGTACACACGTATATATATGCAAGTGTACAGCGTACAGAGAGAAGAGCGACTCTGGTTTCTCTCGCTAAAACGAAATAATTCGTCGGTAGAAAGTCAAAGTCCGGCCGGAGAATTTAATTGCTCTCCAGAGTCCCTCCTCGCTATATATATACGTCGTAGAGTAGAAAGTGCTCGTAATCGAGGAACAACGCAAAACTACCCGGATCAACGGGATTATTTTTCTCTCTCTTTTTTTTATTATCGTGTAATACGCGCGAGATTTTTCATTGTCGAGCCGCGCGCATAAATTTGAACGTACCGCGCATTTCGGAGCGAGAGTCGGCTCGCGGCGTGGCGGCGGCGCATTCGAAAGTCTCGTCATTTCCCGGCGTTTTCGCTAATTGAAACACATGTCGGACAGTAGCGAATCATTAGTATCGTTAGGAGGGCAACAGTAGCGGAATGTCAAACCGTTATCTATTTCTCTCTCTCTCTCTCTCTCTCTCTTTCTTCTCGTTCTGCGCTCGCGAAAGCGCTCGTTGTCTCGACGTATGCACTGCGTCTGTGTATAGCTATATATGTATACAGCAGCGAGTCTGCGGAGCGGAGGGAAAAGTTTTGCTCGTGAGTATGTAAGAGAGAGGGAGAGAAAATAATGACGGGCAAAGGCTGGATTTTTTTTTGGTCAAACGTATCGGTTTGTTTCATCGAACGGAGATAAGATTAGCCGTATACGGATTTCTTCTCGGCGTACATAGCTCTCCGACAGAGAGAGAGAGAACGATTTTCGCGGTGCATATATATAGGTGCACACACGAACCATCCGATTTTCTTTTTCTCTTCGAATTTTTAAGTTTAATTAACCGCGCGTATACCCGTTGCAACGCGTGAATATCATGAAAATAAATGCAAATGCATTATGCATGTAGCCTGTAATTTTCCTAAGGAACGTGATTAAAGTTTTATCAGGCGGCGCGCCACGGAGAAAATTTATCATTATACACATTGTGATAATGAGGCGAGCGGTGGTGTACACACGTTTTAGAACACAATCTAAATTGCACATTTAATAATTTACCACGTGTTCAATTTAACCTTTGACTATAATGCACGACATCATAAAAATCCCAAAGACATTTGCAATTCATAATTACACTTCCACGCAGTCGCATATATATACGTATAAGGATTCCAGGATCAAGCGCTCGAAGTACGAAATTCAAGAAGCACACGCAAGGCACTCCGGAAGTCAAAGCGTCGTACGACTGCTGCTACCATGACGCGATTATGCAAATGACCCGTGTATCCGAAACTCCTCTCGATACTCGTGTTTCAAGCATCGGACAAAGCCGTGTGCGCTTCGCCCGATAGGATTCAAGGAAGAATTACGAGGTGGGCGATGCTTCGATAATAATCAAGGTTTTCGCTCTCGAGGGATTCGCTGCGCGTATACGCGTGTGTGTTCTCTTTTATGCGCCATCGCGCGCGGAAGAATTTTTCAAGACGGAAAAAAAATCGACCTTAAGCAACGCTTTGTCGAGACTCTCGGCGGGTATATGTATATACGTACATTGAAACGTGTAACGATCCATTGCATTACGCAAACATGAAAGCTATTTTTCCAGAAGATAAGCGAGACGCTGTGCCCGCGCCTTCCAGTGTTTTTTTTTTTTTCATAAGTTTTTCGCCGTCGTTATATTGTTCTCGTACTTGAGGATTAGCTGAAAAGCCCGCGTGTACCGGCATTAAAAAGTAACTGCCGCTTGTCAGCTTTTTGTTTGCGCTCGGATCGCGATATTGCGCGCTGCTTTAATATTACGACGATGATGCGAGTAAGAGAAACGTGAAAAAAAAAAACGAAAAAGAAACAATCGTCCCATCGGCGGCTCGAAAAATAACATAATCGACGAGCTCGATATTTCTCACGAGGTTAATGGTCGATCGTTTATGTGTGTGTGCGTAGGGTCTCGTTGGCGTCCGATAAAAAAAAACGTATCTTTCGATGTTTCGAGAAAAGGTGTATCTCGGTGGTGTATTTAAACGTGTATACGACCGCAACACATACAGTACGTATACGTGTAACGACGAGAATAACTCCGAAACAACCGAAACAGGATGCGAGCGGGCTTTTTTAAAAAAAGCGCGCGAATTGAGGAAACGATTGCTTTTTACATACGAAAATCTTTGCAGAAGTACCGCATACACATACGTATATCTATGTGCATATCGGCCTCCTCGTCGCGTGCGCTCGACTTTATAAATATAATCAACCGTTGCGTGTAGTTATAAGTACGTGCGATACGGCTTTGCTCCGGTTCCGTCGCCGCGCGGATTTTCATACGCGCCGCTCATGCGTCAACGGGATGTGTTCCCAATCACGTCGTTAATTATCGTTCGTGCATACACGAGCATATTTTTTTTTTCTTTAAGGACTCGTTCGGTTTATTACACACACCGCGACGTCTATTTCACTTGCGACTTTGTTGTACACACGCGCGAGAGCTATATATACATATTACACGTGTATATATGTGTAAATCCGCACCCAATTTCGGAAGCAACTCACACGAGCAAGTCGCAAAATTTTTTATCGAAGGCACACCTAGCAGACCTGGTTTTTCTCGTTCCTTAGGTAATTCTGAAAGAGAAAAACCTCGGGTACATGGCTGATTGTTGGGTATACTTTTTACAGGAGCAAAGACTCGA
Organism: Philotrypesis tridentata; assembly: GCA_018906965.1. NCBI lineage: Eukaryota > Metazoa > Arthropoda > Insecta > Hymenoptera > Pteromalidae > Philotrypesis > Philotrypesis tridentata. The sequence goes on along the minus strand of JACCIB010000008.1, from coordinate 5,619,966 downwards.
AAGAACGAGAAATAATTAAAAAACAAGAATCCATAGAGTTATAGAGCTATGGACTTTTAAAAATATTTTATTAGAACGAAAATGATTTAAAATTCACCAAAGAATATACTCTGAAATTTTTTCAGACTTTTAAATGACGTTTTGCGAAATTTCGATTTTTTTTTAATTTTCGAAAAATCAAAAATTGTATCGGATCGATCTGAAAAATTTTGAGAGCATTCTTTCATGAATTTGAAGACATATTTATTGCAATTAACTTTTAATAAAAGTCTGTAGCTCTCAAGAAAAAAAAATCAATGAATTCTCTTTTTGTTAAATATTTCTAGTTTCTTCGAGTCGTTTTTTGCACCGGAAAAAGTATACCCTACGACCAACCATAAACGCGAGTTTTTTCGCTTTCAGAATAACCTAAGGACCGAGAAACATCAGGTCTGGTACATAAGGTGTGCCTTCAATAAAAAATTTTGCTACCTGCTCGTACGAATAGTTGTTTCCGAAATTGGGTGGATTTACGCATATACATTATTATTGTCTGCGCACATTGTCGAGTATACGCGGCACTGTACAAGTGTACACACAGACGAGAGTCAGAGAGAGCCATACGAGGGCCTTGAAAGTCTCCAAGCGCAGCAGCGGCAGCACAGAACGCTCTGGATGAAATCCAATCGGAGCATAATGTAGAACAATGCGTTTATCCGTTCTCGCTCGCGCGCGCACTGCACTGGCCACTCTCTCGACTCAATAACATTTTAATCGGGTAATGGCTTCAATGTCGACGTGTGTCCCGGTCGCGCGAAGTGCGTCAGTGAGAAATAATCGCTTCTCCGCCTCTATTGAAAATAAAAAAAAAATGGGTATGTATTTACGAATGCGATTGCGCGCTGCCACTCACGTGTGTATACGTATCTATATATAATACGTGTATGTGTGTGTATCTCGTATAAACTGCTATACATCCGCGAAAATAAAATCGAGCGGCACAAAAAGTCACTGTATATACGCTTGCGTCTCCGGGGCAAAGGGACTACCGCGTCCGAAACACTTGAAAGCTTTATAAAAGGGGCAAAAAGAGCTTATCAATTTAAGAGCTTACGAAATCCCCCACCGCTACGGGAGTTCCGGGTATACACACATACGTATGACGCGTCTCTCGCTTCAGCGAATCAACGAGCGCATTCTTTGATGTTCTCGAGTGCGTATATACAACATGCACCGCGTGTGCTTTCGTACATCTTTCTCTCCCTCGGTCTTTCTGGCAGCCGAGCGACTGCGCCCGCGAGATCGCACTCGAGATATTTCGCAATGTGCAAAAGCCGATGCTTCGCCGCCGCCGAAACAAATCACCTGCGCGCGCGTACACAGCTTGCGGAATCCGAGAAAGGATTTTTCTGCGCGTGTGATCGATCGGACGTGCGACGCCGCGGCTTCGTTAATATTCTCGGCGTGTGCTTTTTCTTCTTCCCTCGCGGCAGAAGAATCGCAAGAGGAAGAATTCGGAGACTTTTCATTACGGCGCGTCTTTAATGTGTACACCTGTGGCTCTGCATACCGAGAGTCCGCGTGATGTATACGGTGTAAAGGACTTACGGACGTGTAATAAGTGGGACGATTGCACGGGACGAGATCTCGAGAGTATTTACCTGTAACAGAGAGAGAAGAGTATCCAATTAGTAGATCGTCATGACAAATAAGTTAGAATTAAGGGGGAGTCGCGAGCTATGCAAATTAAATGAGGCATTACATAACCTCGAAAATTGTATTCGATCGTAAATAGCAAATGCGTAGTCTTGTTTATTTCGCTGAAGCACAGTTACGCGAGGTATAGTTATTACAATTATTTATATTTACTCCATCTCAGATTTCTGCGTGTATTCATAAATTTTGCGTGAAATTGGAACGGCTATCCGATATAAATTTTGGGAATCGGTAACGTGACCGTCACTTTTTTCATGCAATAAATTCATAATTCAAAATTTTTTAGATATTGAATAAAAAAGCTTTGTGTTGCGAGGTTGCCTGTACGATTACGAATAACTATCAGTTTGATTTTTGACGATAATAAAGCATGTGCTTAATAAAAAGTATTATACAACATTAATTTTAAGCTTTCATAGACTGTAATAGTCGTCACCTCCTTACGAGCGACTTTCGCAACTCACGTGCACTATCCCTCTCACGTTTTTCGCATAGCGAGAACGAGCGCAAATTCACGGGGGGAATCTGCATAGCGCAAAGCAGCGCCTATATGTATATGCGCACACAGTTTGTCGCAGCGCCCCGGGACAAGAGCGAGAGATGCCGATGCAGCGATAGTCAAATCGATGCATCGACTCTCTTCTGCGGCAGTTCCACTTAGACTGCTATCTTGTACACACCGCAAAAGCGTTTCTCTCTCTTTCGAAGGGAAAAATCCTCGAGGCTCCCCCCCCCCCCTCCCATTGACCCTTTTTTCGCCGAGTGCACTGTGCGCTGCAGCGCCAAGAGCTGATCTTGCGAAAAGATTGCCGCGACGACGACTATACGACGAGTTAGCGGGATTATACGGCCGATAGGAAATTTATTGCGTTTTCTGGAAAACAATTGCGCTGCCGCGTGCAGCAGCAGAAGCAGCCGCTCGTCGATGCGTTCGCGTATACAATACGCGATGCCGCGCTCGGAGGTGTGTGTAATTGTTCGTTACGCAAGCGCAGCGGCAGCGGCGGCTGGATATTAGCCAGGAGATCAGATAGCGCGAGAAGAGAAGAGGAGGAGAGAAGGAGGAGAATTTATGGGCCGATGCGAGGTAGACGATGCGCTTTTTTGCATCGCGATCTCTTGGCGCGTCGTCGAATGTTTATATATGTATACGCGTGTTACACCGCGTATACAGCGTATGTTAAGAAAATTTTCGCAGAAAAACAAGCGCCTACACAGCGAGGGAGAGGGACAATCAAAGAAGCTCTCATATTCCAAGCCGCGTAATCAGCCTAATGGAATATATGCGCGAGAGGATCGCGTGAATCGCAACGCTTGTAAGCGCGCGAGCGAGCGGTGTGTGTCGCGCACATGGCTTTAATTACTCTTCTCGCTCGCGCTCTGTGCGCGATTTCGAAGTGGCACGCGAGGAGAGACAGAGAGAGAAGAGAAGTCGACACGATTCCGCTATCGCACACGTGCTATCGTACATATTTTATTTTTACATGACGTGTATATGACCGATTCTCATAGAGAAATGCACTTTTCGGGGGGTCCAGAAGTGGAAATTTTATTTTTAAAGCTAGAGGTTTCGGACCGATGAGAGTTTCTTCTGTAAGCCGGAAGATAGTCAAAAGTGCAGAGGAACATGGGAAAAGTTACTGGTAATCATATTTCTGAGCCATTTTACGCTTTTTTTACAAAAAAATTCATGCGTCGTGATACTGGAATAACGACAGCTATACGAATGTTTCCGAGGCACAAATAAAATTTCAAATCACACCATAATAAAGTACAACAAAAGAGCTTTAATTTAAAAAAAAATATGCCCAGATTCGATGCTCTGATCAAAAGTCACGTCCGTTTGACAAAAAAAAGTAAATGAAAATCCGAATAGCCGATTTTCTTTTTTTTCCGTATACCTCTCCATTATGTTCAATTCTAATGTTTCCCATGTTCCTCTGCATTTTTGATCATCTATCAGCTAACAGAAGAAAGTCTGAAATTTTCGATTTCTGGACCCCCGAAAAGTGCATTTTTCTAGGAGAATCGCTCATATACTCCCCAGATATTCATCCGATTCGTAGCGAAAGCTACCCCCCCCCCCTTCCCCCCGCCTTTTGTGTTTTCTTTCTTACACGTCGCAATTAGCCATCATCTCGCGGGACGTCCGCGTATACGTATACGCGGACGTCCGAGAAAGTGATTTATCTGCGGCGTATCCCTTTCACGGTCGCGCGCGAGAGTAAATTGCGCGCTTCTTTCGCGTATACATATATATATATGTGTGTGTGCGCTGCACTGCCAGCGCTATACAGTCAGATTGTATATAGTGCGCTTTTAATCGTACCGCCTGTATATAAAAGACTTCGCACCACGAGGAATCTCGGCTACGCCAGTTTTTACAAGGAAGCCGCACTATATATACGCCTGATTCGCCGCGCGTTTCTTCTCTCGGACGCCTGCGCGCGAACAGCAGCAGCAGTCGAGGAGCAGGATGAAAAGCGTATACATAGTCGAGAGTGAGAGAGAGGATGACACTCGGCAATATTACTGCGCGCGACGACCGCGGCTTCTTCACTTTCGAGCTACCCTTTCCCGGGATTTTTTGTTGCTCTGCGCCTATGTCGGGGTGTGCGCAGCGGCCCAGTGTACATGGAAGAGATGTAGTCTCGGAGATGCTTCAGAGAACGAGGAGACTCTCTCTTTCTCTCTGGGAGGATTCCGCCAACTTTTTCCCGGTAACGCCTCCTCTCGCTCTTCAATTAGAGTAATAAGCTTCAATTACAGCCGCTGCTGTGGAAGCTGGGAGAGAGAGAGAGATTCGATTCGATTCGACGTGTACATACATATAGATTCTTCTTCTTCTTCTTCTTCAAAATCCATCCGCGCGATCTCCGCTCCAGATGGAAAAATTAAGAGCGAGTCTCAGCGTCGCAGGAGGAAAGAAACGCAGAAAGTTCGCACACGTACGGTTACATGTATTATATACGTATCACCGTATGTACGTGTACACACGCGGGCGACCGCTAACCTCATTACATGCACAATATATATTTACACACACACGAATAATGTATATGTGAGATATCTCTCATAAAGCGCGCGGTATACGAGTGCGCATTCTGACAGCTGTACGTATATATATACATATATAAAATACGTTCGCGCGCACCACGTAATTCATTTCCGTCGTGTGTACAGCTCTCGCGTATGAGTGAGAATGAGAGAATCTCCGAAAGAGGCAGCGAGACATGGCTGTATATATATGCGCAAGTTTGTGGGTCACCGCGTGTATGTATAATGCAATATTCTCTCTCTCGCGAACTAGTGTGTCAAATGCGCGACGACGCGCTCCGTCTCAGCAAATTTTTTTTTCTTTTTTTTTTGCCAGAGGCCTCTCGGCCCGTCAAACTAAAACAATGCCATTCGCGCAGGCGATCAAGAGCACGCGCTACTCCATATTTCTCGTTTGTATACGTACACACAACACTAGTCTGACATACACACTTTTTTTTCTGCGGAGCTTTCAATTTTTGCCTCGCGGCCAGACGCAGCCGTCTTCTGTTGCGTCGATATTGTTATTCAATCGCCTGTGTGTATTGTGTACACATATACGACCAATTCTCCGAGAAAAATGCACTTTTCGAGGGTTCAGAAGTAGAAAATTTTTTTTTCAAGGCTAGAGATTTCGGATCAAGCAGACTTCTTTCTGTAAGCTCAAAGATAGCCAAAAATGCAGAGGAACATGGGAAACATGGAACATGAGAATTTTACATGGGTAGGTTATTATGGAGAAAACATGAAAATTGGCTATTCAGATTTTTATTTCTTTTTTTTTTGACGGACATAACTGTTAATCAGAGCATGGAATCCGGGAACATATTTTTTTAAACTAAAGCTCTTTTGTTGTACTTTACCGTAGTGCAATTTGAAATTTTATTTGTACCTTGAAAACATTCGTAATTGTTATTATTCCAGACCTTTGACGAATTAATTTCTTGTAAAAAAAACGTAAAATGGCTCAGAAATATGATTACTATAATAACTCTATCTTTGACTATCTTTCGGCTTACAGAAGAAAGTCTCATCGGTCCGAAACCTCTATAACTTAAACAAAAAAAACTTTCGATTTCTGGACCCCCGAAAAGTGCATTTTTCTAGGAGAATTGGTCATATACGTCGTACCGATGCACAGCTGTCGCACGAAGACACACGAGGATATCTATTTCTAGAGCATCGTCGCGTTTATTAATGCGCGAATTACGAAAAACTTGACACTGCGCATTACACGCTCGTATATTAATGCCGAGTTATAGAGCCGCGACTCGCTGCCGCGTGTATAATTATCAATGATCAAAGCGTCCTCGTCGCGAACGCGTTCCATTGTCCGGGAAGGGAATATCCCATCAATTCCAGCCGATGGTTAGATGCAAAATCGAGTCATTAAGCAGACCTCACATTATACCGGCTGATCGGCCGACTATAATTCGCGCGGTATGACGACGATTATGTACACGTCGTCGTCGTCGTCGTCGTCTGCAATCGATAAAGAGACAGTCGTGTTGACGAAAATTGTCGTTTTACTTTGAAAAGGGGGGAGGAGGGGGTACCATTGTGCAATGAGGCGCGACACGCGGCGAGTGAAAACAAATGTTTCATCGACGTGTCATAATTGGCGCGAATAACTGTGTCGCGCTCGCGCGCGCGCGCGCCGATGTAAACAAGCCGACAGCGGATTTCATTCAAGGAGCTGCCGACGTTTGTTTTGAATTCGTCCCGCGTATACTTATATATAATAAGCGAAATATTCCTCCGTGCAGTCTTTTGTGTATACGTATTATGTACACAAATCGCGTTTGGATTCAATTCGAGTTATTGGGTTACGATTTCGGCGAGAGAGAGCGAGGATTAAAGAAAAAATGCTTCGAATCGCGCGGATAACTCCTGATTTTTTCAGCAAAGTTGACAAATTGTTAAGTTGTTGACTAAGGAAAAATATTCACAAAGACGCATTACATACTTTCGTTCTCGCGGCTCGTGGTTACTCCAATTTGTTGATAATGATTCTATCGCTCGATGGCAATGAGGTTTAAAAAAAGAAGAATGTATGCATCTCTTCGATCTAAACTGTATTTTATTAAGCTAACGCTTCCAAATTAACGAAAATTTATTGAAACACACAATTTTAAAAAATATAAATAATAAAAATATATAAATTGTCCAAACCTAATAAAAAATACAAAATCGCTTACACAAAACATTAGCCACCGCTTCAAACCGGCGCTATATAAAATACAATTACACTTTAATAAAACTCATAAATAAAATTTACGTCAATATATAGTCAAAAAACTGAAACTGAAACCACAGCCTTACTATTAACAATATCCATATTCTACAGCCTTACTAATTTGTATATTTTTATTATTTATATCTTTTTAAATTGTGTTTTCAATAAATTTTTGTTACTTTGTAGCCCTGAAGAGGAGCCTATAGTGAGGCTCGGAACGTCAGCTTAGTAAAGTACAGTTTAGCTCGAAACGATGCATATAGATTCTTCGTTTTTTAAACTTCAGACTTTAGACTCCAATGTTTGCATTATTCGAGCTATAAAACCCAATCGCCAAACCAGCCATCAATCATCAACGGAGAAAATACACCTTTTTATAGCCCAATCGATCCTCATGCACAATACGTGCACCGAGAGAAATCTTATAATAAATATTGCTAGAACTCTACGAAAAATTATTAAGTTTTTTAGTTAATGGGAGGACACACTTTCATTTTAATAAATTTTACCAAGTAACTTAGTCATTTTTATCACATTTGAAAGATTTAAAAATTTATTTTTATTACTATTTAATTTATCCATCCACGGATTATTTTAATTTATTATTTTTACATTTGTTACATTCTTTTAATTTGAAAATAATGAAAAAAAATCATAGAAAAGTTAGCAGAAATTATGTCAAAACTTTGTCACAATCCAAGTATGCCCCCCTCCTTTACTAAGTAACTTAATAATTTTTGGTATAGAGTTCTGGCAATTTTTATTATACCGTTTCTCTCAGTGTGGCACCGCATACAACAATCCCAGAGCAACACTTTCCTTCCGATATCTAACATTTTATCTTCTACAAAGTAATAACGCGTATCCCCCCCCCCCCTTTTCCAGTCTCTAACGAACGCGAAGCTCCTGTGCTCTATCAAGAGGAGGACAGATCGAGCGGAACGTTCGCTCTCGCGCGCACAGGTGCATCCACCTGCGTACATTCCGCGAGTTTAATATACGCTCGCGTACGCTGTACATATATAGGTATACAGAGACGCTGCGCGCACGCGGGTTTTAACGACGAAAACAGAAAGAAAAGCCGGAGAGGAATTAAACGCGCGCGGACGGACGCGAAGCGAGCTTTGATTTATGAAAATGCCTCGGACGCGGATAAAAAGCGCCTGATCTTTTTGCGCCGGGGATGAACGACCCCGTGCGCCACAGCGCCGGCTTTTTTACTTTTGTTTTCGCGACGATATCGCGAGAGAGGAGAAGGTCGGGGGGAGAGAAGGGGAGGCTTTTACGCTCCGCGCCGCGTAATGAGAGAAAAATTTTAATTGCGAAATTTATGAATAGCTTGATTAATCTTTACGAGCCGCGGGGCCCCCCTCCGGGTTATTGTCTTTGATTTCCGTTTACGATAGATATTATTCCGGAGTACGCTCGTCGTTTCTTTGTTTTTTTTTTTCGATTTCCCGAAGTCGTTTGGAGCGTCAGTGTAATACATATACAGTGGCGTACGTTGTACAGTCCCTCGATCGAAGGATACCCGCGACATAGCACACGAGAAGACGAATTACGCCGCGGAAACCGCATCCGCGACGTTCTCCTTTCTCTCCCCCGAAATAGAATCGTAATATAGCCGCGACCGTTAGAAGTCACGTTTTGACGCACTCGCGCACGCACCGAGAGAGACTGCGGTGAAACACGTTTTTACGGAAAGTGCATGCCGCTCACGTCTGTCTCTCGCGCAAAACGTTTTAGCGCTGAGCTATGCTACTCCCTTTCTCTCTTTCCGAGCGACTGCGATTTATTATTCCAAAGCCACGCGACGGATCTTCTCCTGCAGCTCAGTTATACGTCCGCGTGTATTATTCGCGCTTACACTGCATTGAGAAGGAGGAATTCTTACGAAGCTTTTGACGAGAGAGGAACCAGTTTGCCATTTACATATCGTGCGCTGTTATACGCGTACAGCCGAGGGAACGAAAACGAATGCGTATATATTTCTCTTTATTTTCGTCTAATTCGAGACCGATCGCGCAGCAGCGTACACAATGAGAGAGAAAGACATCGCAGTAAATTTTACCGGGAGAGTGTGGGAAAATTTACTAGAAAGCTGGCTGCAGTAAATTCGTCATTCCCGACAAAGAGATACAATATCTGTACACAAAAATTAACGTGTAATAATGTCTTTTAAATTTTACGGTCGTATACGCGTAGCGGAAAATTTATTACACGGTATAATTCTAGCAATTCCGCGACGATTTCCAAGTGAATATCGCGTACGCAGTTTGGCACGAAATCAGCTGTGCGTACGACTCTCGAAACGTCGCGTGTGCCGAGACATTACTGTCGTTCTGGGGCTTGGCTGCTTCTCATAGATTCCTCGAAACTCGATGGGAGCAGTTTCGAATTATATCCTTTTAATTACTATACACAACGAGCGCATTGTCTCGAAAAAATAATTAAATCAATAAACCGCGCATCGACTTTCAAGAATTCCTCCGAGGCAAAATTTACCGTATTACATTGTACACGACTTCGCCCAGTGGCAGTTCTGTATATATACACACGCGGAAACGTTTCGAACTGTGTCCTCTCGCGATCTATCCCCTATATGTACACACACAACGACGCGCAGATACTATCGATCGATCCTAATCGAAAATAATAACAGGCGGTCCGCTCCGTCGTGTTCCACCCCAGGTGCTGCGCCGGACACGCGGCGGATTACGCCTCGTCGTCGTAAAGTCCGGGGCGCACGAGATCCCCCCGGGGATGACACGTGGACGTCTGCTATTACTGCGCAGCACCGGCACGTGCATAATGAATTTTCGCGAAGAATGTGTGTACTCTGTGCATATAGAGACAGAGACTCCAAAGAGTCAACGACAAAGCGCGCTCCATTACACGGGCATTTACGCGCGGAGTTTTGCGCGAAAAGGACGCTCGTTAATGTTAATTGCTCGCGCACTCTGCTCACATATATATACGTTGCGTAACGCGCGAGCACACGCGGGATAGGTTTGAAGAAAAAAAAAACGTTTACGCGCACGTTTTCTCTGTCTCGGAGCGAAGCGAATCGAAGATCGAGAATCGAGACGTTGCGCTGCGCGCATTGTCTACACTGAGACAAACGGTATGATAACAACTGCTGGGACTCTAACAAAAATTACTAAGTTGCTTAGTAAAATTTTCTTTCAACGAATTTTGTTATGAGTAATATTTGTTAAGAAATGAAACATTTTTTTTATTCTAATAAACTTTCTCGCGGTTGAAATTTGAAAATATGATTGTTATGTGACTTGATAATTTTTGCTAGACATTCATAAGATTCATTAGTACAGATCACGCGTCACATCGGCCGTATATATTTTAAGATCGTGATCCCTTCGCGCATATTATGTTTAGGTATATAATGGACAACGTTCTCGACTACCCTGCTGAACATCCAGGTTCGATTTCCGTTGCGGTCAAAGAAATTTTAAATTTTTCAAATTAAAAAAAAATAAAATAAACGTAAAAATAATAAAAAAAAAATAAATTTTTAAATCTTTAAAACGCGATAAAAATTACTGAGTTACTTAGTAAAATTTATTACTTACTAAAAAACTTAATAATTTTTCGTAGAGTTCTAGCAGCATTTATTATAAGATTATTTCTCCGAGTGTAAACGGCATGAAAATTAACGATCAGTCGCCGCGTTTTTTTCTTTTTAATAAGTCGGAATATTCCGAGAACCGCGAGTACAGTCGCGTCGATGAAGAAAAACGGCTTTACGAGATGTTTGCAGCTTTTTCACAGACGCGCTTCGTTTGCGCACACGTATATATATATACACACACACGGGCGGGCGAACAATGCCCGGCACACACAGCGAGAGAGCGAGAAGAGCAGCTCGCGCTCTGTGCCTCTCCAAATGGACATAGCTTACAAATGGAAAACACACCGGACACATCGCGGCGGCGACGGCTCTCGAATACGTATGTATATAGTGTTAAGCAACGGCTGACACTCGCGAGCATTATGCCCATTGAATCTATACGGTGCGTCTGTGTGTGGAAAACGCTAAACTACGCGCGGACACACTATGGGAGCGCATCAAACGAGTCACGCTACAACGAATCTGCCGACTCTCGGGGCGCGCGGCTATTTCGCGCGTGACGCGGCGCGAAAATTTCAAAGTCACCATAAAGGGGGTGGGTGGGGGGGGGGGAGGTAGTCCCGCTGTCGTCGTTATATTTACTTATTTGCACAAGGCGCGACTGTGTATAGGCCCCGCGATATAAAGTTCGCGTCGAACGGTACATATTCTCAAGGTGTGTGTGTGTGTGTATAATGTATAGTATAATGTATACAACACACAGAGAGTCTTTCTCTCGAAAAATTCTCTCTCTCTCGGCTCGTTGAATTTAACGATGAAACAGGACACGCGCGCGCGCGCGTGTGTGCGTACGGTTATATTCCATTTTGAGACTGAAAAGTCGGCTGTTGGTCATAATGATTTATCATTTATTTGACTTTCAGCTTTGTCGCGCGCGTGCGCGCGAGAAACCCGTTATAATACACTTTTGATCTATCGACTCGCGGCGGTTGGCGAAAAAAAAAAGAAAAAACAAATTCTATACTCTCAACGGGCGCGACTGTAGCGATGACAAAGCCCGTGTGCGGCGGGGCGACGATTGAAACGGCGCGGAAATTAATGACGTGCTTTGAAAGCCACGTGTCCACGAGCGGCTCATCAATCTCTCGCTTAACGCGAGGAGGACTACGCGGGATTTTCAAAGAGAGGCCCATTCTTAATTCCAAATACGCGGCCATAGAGGCTCCCGGTTGTGGCTACTCTCTATAGATCTGAAACAGCGAAAAATTGGCTACTTCTCATAGTTAAATAGTATTAACCTCCGAAACAGTGAAGTTTTTCACTATTCACGCGTAGTACATAAAATGTCATTTTACAAATTAGTGAATGTTCACTAATTAATACGGTGCATTGTTGCAAAAATTATAATTCGCTATGGTACGTAGTGAATAGTCACTGTTTACGAAATGAGTTATCATTTTGTTCATTTCATTGCGTTTACTATCGAATTAGCTGTAAATATTTACTGATTCAAATAGTAGAAAGTATTTGCTTTAAATTGTATCACTGGAACACTGATTATCCAGTACATAATCACTTTAGCAAAAGGTGAGCTTATGAAAAATTATGAAAATTTAGTATTTTTTGAATGAGTCATAATGACTTTTAAAAGATGTGAAATTTTTGGTACTTGTACATCCGAGAAATTCTATTGGAGAATCCACCACCCAGAAAAAGTGAAATTTTATGGAATTAATCGTTTTGCAATATGAGAAAAATTTACTATTTAATTAGCTAACAATGAACTTCTAGAATAAGCGAAAATTTGTGTCGCCTTTAGCCTCCTGTTACTAGGGTCACACACTGTTTTGAGTAATGTATTTGCTACATTTTATAGACAGTGTATTTTCACTATTTCAGCTAATGTGTATTGCTATCGAAATATTATTTTTATTCACTATTTGGAGTGTTCATATTTACTATTTTAGGCAGTCCTTCCATTTTTTTTTCAATTGGTTCATTTTTTTAACCTATTTAAACTGTGACTATTCACTAGCTCACAGTTGCACTATTATAACTTTTTCAAATTGTTAATTTGAACTAAAAAACAGTGAATTTTCACTGTTTTAGATTTAGAGAGTATACAGGTATATAGATCCCAAAAGACGAGTCAGCTGTACGGAAATTCGTGAAAACGTGAGGCTACTGCCGGAGAGGCGAGAAAGCTCGACTTTTTTCGCTCTCGTTACCCCGTTACGACGTCAGTGTCTACAAACACAGATCGTACAAAGCGCGCAAATTAAAACCGGAGCAGTAGGAGTCACTCGGACTCGCGACAACAAACATTTTTTCTGTGCTCTTCCTTCGCTCGGCTCTGTATATACGGAATACACTGCACACGTGAAAGGCGCGTGTGCCTTTGAACCGACGACTCGTCGCTTTATATCTCTCCTCGAAAAAAGGCCGCGATGATGCCGAAGCGCCTGTTGAGACAGCCTAGATCGTGAAATTGGAGCGCAGTTATACCCTCCTAATCTCGCCGTCATCTCCGCATACACCGACCTCTCGGTGTGTGTATATATATAGTATGCAGCCCCGCGATGCAGTAGGCGCGAGGATGTATATCGCCGTTGCAAATTCTCCGAGGCACTTCCGCATTATTTATAACCCTATAATTAATGCGCGCGTCGACGAGCGCTCGATAATTTTCCTGCGCGCGCGGAGCGCCTTCTCTCTCTCCCCTATCTATATATATATATATATGTATACACTCGCGTATACGCGCATTGCCGAGAGGAGATGAGGACCTTTTTCTCCCTTCGGTGAATGTAAGAGTAGAGAGAGAGAACCTGTTTGCTCGTATACGTACGTACACAGCGCGTGTATATTGACAAAGTGTATGCACGCGCGGCTGACGCGTCGCTGACAATGACGGCGTATTGTTTCGCGACGACCGGTATCGAACGTATGTATACAGAGGATATTACGCGTGTGGGCGTCGTATTACCTTCTGTGTACAGCTAATTTTTCTTTTTTTATACGTTTTTTCGTATGCGTAATTGTCGAAAGCCTGTTCGCAGAATCGATAATTTTGCTTTTGCGGTACGACAATTATTGGAAGGTTTCAATCGACGTCTGAAAAATTCTGTTGAATACTTAAAAACCGCAATGAACATAAGTTTTCTCGAAGAGTTGCGTTTTAATGTAAACTTGAAACTTTGTACAATGCTACAGATAATTGCACAGCCGAGGGCAACCGCGCGTGTCCCGCATTTCCGTAATTTCGTTAATGTTCCGGGTAACATTCGAATTCCTTGTTTCTCTGCGTCAGCTTTATACATGTATAAGCGCGCGTGGCGCGAAATTTGAATTTTTAATCGACCCCGCAATCCCCTTAAGTACAGCGACTTATACCAAAAGCGATAAAAATCTCAAATACCGGCGTATTATATAGCCCGCGAGAAAGTACAAACAAATTTTCAAACTAATATACTCGAGCTCCAGAAACACACGTGCAAAACCGTATGTATACTGTACGTGTAATAGTACTGGTATACGTATACATATCGTATCGGAATTTCCGCAACCACACCTGCATCCCCGATCTCTCTCTCTACCTCTCGAAAACGAAAAAAGAGCGCATAAGCAAAACGAAAAGAAAGAAGGAAAAACAAAATCCTACACCGCCGCCGGCTGACTTTTTGCGCTCGACCCGTTACTTTTTAGCGGAGGGGAGAGGAGGGGGGGGGGCAGCAGCTATGCTATGCGCAGAAAGATGGACCTTTTATGCGGAAAGTGTCAGCGACCTCGGGCTGTAGTCCAGCGCTCTCTCTTTCTCTCTCTCTCTTGCCATTAATCGCTTGCTCGCGTACTTCCGGCCCTTTGTACACCTCGACTTCTGCTCGTACACATATATATATAGAGAGAGAGAACGAGTTCTCCGATTAGGGCTACCGATCTCGGAATTTATTTTTTTTCCTCTTCCACGCCGCTCATTTCATCCGAAAGAAACTCAAGTGTACGTATACACGCATACCGAGGACTTTTCGCGCTTTTCCAGCGGCGCGTCGATGCCGAGTACGCCGTTTACACTCAAGTGTACACACTATAACGCACAGCGTACAGGCAACCCGAGAGAGACTCTCGCGGCGGCGTATATAGCCTCGACCCGATTGAGCGAACGCTCTCTTCTCTGCGTCTTTCTCGGCTGCATTTTCCGCGCATCAGTCAGCGCGGCTCCTCCCCGTGGACCAAGGGCGCGAGATGCGGCGCGCGAAACTGGGTCACCTTTATTACGGACGGTTAGCGGATGTTTACGTATATACTATATATATATTATATATATACGCGTACAGCAGCGCGTGCGCACGCGCTCGCGCGCTTATTGTTATTCCGCTCGCGGGCTATTAAGGAGAGCCTCTCGGTGTCTCTCGTATTCGTGAAAGGTTTCGACTTCTATACGACTGTACACGCGCGGCGCGTATGCTATACATAGGCTCTAACGGAATTCTTACGGCGGTTTTTTTTTCCGCCGCGTCTTTCTCTCTCTCTTTCGCCTGGCACATACATGTGTATACGCATATATACGCTGATTGTTGTCTGTGTGTGCATATCCACGTGGGTATATAATATCGTATAGCATTGCTACTCGGCGCACGGCAGAGAGAATTTTTATGGGACTTTTTTCTCGTCGCTTTTGCGCGCGCGTGAGCATATGTATATACTTAACGGACACCGAATTCTTCGGGAGGTTAAAGCCGTGTATATACGCTGTAATTTTGCCCGCACCGAGTTATACGCGTCGAGTTCTGGACTGAATAATTCCCACCCCGAAATGATTAGCTTCGTGTATGTGACGGACACACACGTGGATATACGGTAGCTATGGGCGGCGGTTGCGAAATTCCGAAAGTCCGCGCGGCAATAGCAGCTGCAGGTCCCGCGACTGGTTTTTCAGGCGCTCGCGAGCAAGAGAAAGAGATAAAAGCGTATATATACACACGCGAGAAACTCCAGGCGATAAGGATCTGGTTTTCTCGTTTCTCGTATTATTTCGTGTATTTCTGTTCTTTTTTTCCACGAAAAATCGCTTATTAAATCGCAGCCAAGGGCCTTTTTTCCCCTCGGCTCGGTTGCCTAATAATGCCCACCCCCCCTCCTCCTTCTCGATACATACGTATATACAGTCGCCGCGAAACGAGCATTAGAGTCGTAATGAAGGTATACGCGTTCAGGGCTTTTAAATTCAAATTGGCTAATTCGAGCTCCACCTGCGAGCTTCGTTCGCGCGCGCTCTCCTCTTACGCAAGCAAATCCCAAATCGCAGGAAACATTACGAGCCCACAATCATCGTCCGTCGTCGGCGTCATGCTCTTTTCGCAAGTGGAACACGCAATGTTTACCCTGAAGTTACAAGGAATAAAGAAAAAAAAGTTTTATACCAATTCGACGGAAAAAAAGAAGAAAAGAAGGCGGAAAAGAACGGGAGGAAAATTACGGTATATATAGATAACTCGTCGCGCGCACGCATCGGTAGCCGTATAGTTAGGCAGGCTTTATTATGGATAGATGAGATCCGACGACGGCGCGACGACTACTCCCTCGTCAGCGGCAGCGGCAGCGGCAGCGGTAAGCAGGAGCGGAAGTCGTGAACTTTCATTGGCTGCATCAGCCCGAGGGCAGAGTCGTGACGACCGGCGTCATCTTCGTCGCCAGCGAGCCGTGCAGCTAAAGCGCGCGCAAGTGGGTCGTCCTCGTCGCCGCGTCGTTGTCGCCTTCGGTCGGCCCCGAGTGTCCCGCGCACACACGTATACACGCCACGGACGTCTTTGGTATATATATCGCATATACGTTGGTGTCCCGATGGCTCTCCTATATACACTGTGATTTACGGGAAGCCCGGATATTTTTAAGAATTATAATTGCGTCGAGAAGGAAAGAGAGAGAGAGAGAGAGTGAGAGAGATAGATAGGATAGATAGGCCTTTATTTGCGTGCTAGTAGCAAAATTTAAATACATAATACACTTATATAATGTATAAAAATGTGGTTTCAAGTCTGTTTACATTAAATAAATAAATAAATACTAATATAACTGCGACAAACAATACAAGTAAAACAATACTATTTGGTCAATGCCTAGATAGAGAATATCACAGCTGAGTAGAGTACAAAAAATTTTCATCACTACAGTTTATCACAGACTACTTTTCCAAATAATAAGAGAGAGAGGGGGGGGATGGTTCATCGCGATTACGATCGAACGCGCGCGAGTCAAGATTTTGTCTCTCGGGAATTATACCGCGATTCTAACGTTATATCTGCGGGAAATTATGGCAGAGACGCGCGGATTTGCATGAAATCATGCGAATGTGTAAATGTGCGTGTACACATACGTGCGGCGAATAAATCGGGGAAAGAGCGCGCGCGGCTTCTGTGTATAACTCAACCGCGCGTCACGTGCATACTGCACATATATATGTACGCATATACAACTATACGTATGCGTAGTCGCGAAAAATTCAAAATGTTAGAAATGCGATGCGCGCAGAGAGAAAGTTGCGCTCTCCGTAATTTATGGATGCTAATATGTAAAACTCGACGTGTCGCGCGTGCGTTTCTAAAAAGGTTTGATGGACGAGTTCGAAGGCTCTCCTGCCTAATACCGCGACGTAATTCACAATTAAGGGCGATAATAGACGCCACACACACACACGTTTTTTTCCTCCTCTGACCATACGCTGTGTGTACCGACTTTATGAACGCCTCTCTCTCTCTCGAGGAAAATATTCATGTATGCCGCGCGTCTCGGTCGTCATTTTCGTAATCGCATCACGTCCCGCGGCGCTCGCCCCGCGACGATATTCGAGAGGACGCATCACGGCTGCCGATCACGCCTCGCGACTCTTTCCGACTTTCTTCTCGTCGTTTGCAGGCGGGACACACACACGCGGGACGACTTCTCTTCTCTCCTTTTTCCTCTCGGCGCGCTTCTCTCTATAGAGAGAGGCGACGGAGAGAAAAGTGCGGCGCAGCGAAAAATCGGGGCTGCAGCGCGAGGCGCTTGATTATGTTTCGGGCTGAAATTACAGCGAGTGTATCGAGCGCGCTTCGGGAATGTACATCGCGAAATTTTTACCGCGCCTTCGCCTCGCTCCGTAGCGCGAGCGAGTAAGCGAGCCATAATTCAATTCGGAATTCCGAGCCCTTCTGGCTTTTCGCGGGAGCGACTTTAACGACTTAATGAAAGCGCCGTAAATAACGCCGCCGCGCACGAGGTCGGCGGAGAAAAAATTCGAGGGAGGCGCGCGCGGACGGATTATACACTCGCGCATTAGTCCCGGGAGTTCGTGTGGGATTTTGTCAAAAGGCTCGTGTTATGGTTTGTTTTATTGTTGGAATGGGTATGCATTGGTGGTCACTTCTGACTGCGGGGGCCTGGTCGGGAAAATTGTTGTTATTGCGAAGTAAGTTGCAAAAATCGAGGTCAGGCTTCGATTTTTGCGTTGACTGTATACTAAAAGTTATCTTTGAGCGCTAATGCGATGAACAAAAATGATTGTGAAAATTCAGAAAAAAAATTCTTTTGTTTAACAATTTAGCAATGGAGAAAATTAATTTTACATTTAAGAATTAGAAAATTTAATTCTGATCACCTTTTGTCTCTAACTTTTTTTTACAGGAATTGAATAATAATAAAGTTAATAAAAAACAAACCACAAGAAAATGCATTTTTGCAACTTGTTTTGCAATAATAACGATGTTCCCAACCTGACCCAAAGTCGAGACTTTATGGCTATTTTCAGTAAGTAACTACCAATACATTTCAACAATAAAATAAAAACTAGCAGAAACTTTTGACTTACGGACTATATGTACGTATACAATACATAAGTGTACGCGGAGAGGGATGAGAGTCTCTCGAATCGATTACTTGTCGGCGGGGAATTCCAAAATTCAAAAATTCTTAGTCTCGCGAATTCACGAGCGCCAAGGAGAAAGAAAAAATCTCACGCGAAGAGAGGTCGAGAGGCCTCTGCTATATCTCGCCGCAACAGCTGACCTCTGGCTCTCACCGCAGCGCCGCACACACGTTCTAATCTTCGGCAACGTGCGGATTACAAGGCCGCACACACAGCTCGACGAAGTATACAGTCGCCGCCACGCGCCACCGATATAATCACGTGTGCGCCACCACCGCCGCCGGATTCGAAGGGGGAGGGGGGGGGGATGCGATCGCGCGCACTCCCGTCATTATTTCTCGTTTCGTTTCCTTTTCATTGGGTTAATATCGGTCCAGCCGGCGGGTCTCTCAATGATACACGCGCTGCCGATGTGTACAAGCCGCCCGTGGCTTCGAGAGAGAGGGAAGGGGGGAGGGGAGAAGAAAATACAAAACTGTTCGCGCGCGGTTAACGACTCGCGAAAGAAAACAATTGCATAGGCTATGTATAGGCGGTACACGCGCGTGTATAGAAGGAGAGAATTGCGGGCTACGGCTCCGCGGGCGATGCATTACGGACGTATATACATCAGGCAGCAGACACAGCTGAGCTGCCGCGCGCGCACGCGAAAATATGAAAAGCCCCGCGAGTCTACGCGGTCACGCAATTCGACCATTACCAGCTCGCCACTACTGCGCCGCCGCCGCCGCCGTCAATTCCGCACAATCAGACGATTCCTTTTTTCCTTTTTCGGTGAGTTGCAGCATGGCTTGCTTTCCTTTATTCCCTCAATAAAACGCGCGAGTCGAGGGCAATTACGAAATAATTTACGTAAGATTCCGAGAGAATTTTCCACGGCAATTACCATCGCCGGGATCTCCTGCTGCCGCTGCCGCCGCCGTCGCGAAGGGAGACACCGAGAGCGAGAGCGACATTTTCTGCTGGTTATTTCTGTGTGTGTATCTCTGTGTTTTGTAGCGAGGGAAAAAGGGGGATTTTAATTGAAAGCAATTGGATCGTGTCTTTTTTATACTTCGATTGTGGAGTATATCGTGTCAATCCGTCCTATGTCGGAAACATCTCGCACGAGAGCAAGTCGCAAAATTTTTTATCGAAGGCACACCTACCAGACCTTCTTTCTTGGGTCATTCTGAAGGAGAAAAACCTCGCGTACACGGCCGATCGAGAGGTATATTTTTTTTTGGAGTAAAAGCGACTCGAAAAAACGAGGAATAATTGACGAAAAGAGAATTCATAGATTTTTTTCTCGAAAACTATGGTTTTTTATAAAAATTTCATTAGAACGAAAATATCTTAAAATTCATGAAAGAATGCTCTGATTGATCCGTTGCAATTTTTGATTTTTCGAAAATCCAGAAAAATCGAAATTTCGGATATAACGCCGTAAAAAATCTGAAAAATATATGTAAGAGTATTCTTTGATGAATTTTACGACATTTTTGTTCTGATGAAATATTTTTAAAAGTCCATAGTTTTCTAGAAAAAGTATCTATGATTTTTTGTTTTTTAATTATTTCTCGTTTTTCGCGTCGTGTTTGTTCCGGAAAAAGTATACCCTGTGATTGTCCATATACGCGAGGTTTTTCTCTTTCAGAACGACCGAGAAAAATCAGGTCTGGTAGGTGTGCCTTAAATAAAAAATTCTGCGCCTTTCTCGTGTGAATTGTTTCCGAAATAGGATGGATATACACATACATAGCGACGTGTTTTGAATATTCTAAGCGATGCGCGTATTGCTGATGATTGTATACGCTTTATCGAATCTTAAACGCGTATAATTGCTTTTCTCGCGTTGCATCCGCAGCAATTTATTAGATTTCGTTTGATTACATAAAATTCAGGTGAGTACAACACGCCCCTAACGTCCATCACATTGTATAGCAATTTTCAAACATGGTATTTACGTGTACACAGCGCGAAAACATTATATTAAAACGGCATTAAGCTCGCGAGAGATGTCGTAATGACGGGAAGGGATATAAGCGAAGCTTCATTCAAATGAAAATAAAATCTTCTTCAGACTCATCTGCAGTCGGAATTACTTTCGCATCACCCGCGCGCTAATGTCTTCCAAAGTCTTCTCACACTCTTATATACTCGAGAATAATGAAAATGCTTGCTTAGCACACGACAAGTGCATTTTCCTCCAACTGTAAAGGGTCATCAGGCGAAACATTGTCGGTTTTGGCGAAACTAAACGCGTATTACATGAAATAAATAAACAAAAGCCTCAAAAGCTTTCATAATCGATTCCAGTCAGTCGCAACGATATTGTGTGCAAAACGCCATATACGAGATCTCATTTCTGCAGAAAACAATAGACTGACGATCTCGAAAAAGCCGCATAACGTATACGACATAAGAACTCGCGCGAGGAATTCCCTATCTCCTCGAAAATCTTAACGTTATAATTATCTGCTCTTGTTTATGCGATATACGTATAATGTGTGCGTATATACATATATACTGCGGTGCAACGTACGATATTCTTTGCGCGAGAGACAGAGGAAAAAAAGACGCTATATCCACTCTCTGCGCCCAGTCGTTCGGCGCTTGTAACACAATACTGTATAAACAACTCGACTCTCCGCGCGGCGGCGAGTTTTGCAATCTCGCGAATTCAATGGGAGAAAATGATCATTGTAACGCAATGCGCATAATAATATATCCCTCTCTCTCTCTCGTCGGGAGATCGTGAGCGATGCGAATCAAATTCATATACCCGCCGTAGAGTCTATCGTCTGCGCGCGGCGGCAAAAGCTAGCAATTTTCGATAATAAAACATTATAATTGAGCGGCTACCGTATTTTCCTTTAAAAAAGAAGAAGAAAAAAAATTGCACACGGCTAAGTAGTAGTCGCGCGCGCGCGCCTGGTATATATCAGCGATCTCAATCCTGCGCGCGCGAGCAGCCTCGGGTTTCATACGTATGTATCGGGTTCAATTACTTAAAGTTCGCCGCTAACTCGGCTATACGCTGCATAGTGCAGTGTATATAATAGTTGCACATGTGTATACGTGTATATATATATAATTATATATATGTGTGTGTGTGTAATGTGTATAGAGACTAGCCGGAGACTCGCGAGAGGCGGCTTTCTAATTGGAACGAGCGAACGCGGGAAACAACGACGCCTGATGGCCTCAAGGTCGAGTTTGCAGCACACCTAAGCACACGTGGAACGAGAAAACTGTGTATACAAGTATATATTATACATGTATATCGCTATACGCGCATAACCGTTCGCCAATATGCGTGTAGCGCAATTATTTCCCTCTTATCGAAATTCGGAGGGATCGTGTGTGTTTAGTGTGTGCAAACAATCCGTTGGCTCGAGGATTATATCTCGGGAGGGGGGGGGGAGGGGCCATTATATAAGATTCACATACGCGATAAGCGATGCACAGCCGCGATACACACAACGCGGCAGGTTGTTGAATTTCAATAAAATTTAATGCGCTGACTTGCTTAATAGAATAGTTTTCGATTGCTTTGCTTTTTCGAGAGTGCGCGGCGGATTGCGCGATTAGAATCGTAATAGCGACTGCAATTTACTCATTAGCCAAGCCGCGTAGCTTCTCCCCACACACACACGCACGCACACACACGCGCGTATTGCAAGTGGGAAAAAAGGAATATCTTTTTTTTCTTCAAGTTTGCACATACGAGCCTCGTCGGGACGCAATACTATCGTATAGACGCGAGCCAAGGAAAAATGTCATCCCAGCAGCTATACAACACGTATAGCCCAAGGTCGATCCTATGGGCCTATATAACGCCTCGGCTCGTCGAGAGTCTTGCACAATTGCAACAATCGACGCGATCTCGCGCCTTTCGCGCAATTAGAGCCAGAACTCGCGCAGCTGTTCGCCCGATCAATCTCTCTCGCTCTCGTCGTCGAGCAGTGTGTCTGTGTGTATATTGTATATATATATATACACATTTTAGAGACCGGCTCGAGCCAACGAAATACACACTCCGCGCGAGATGCTGACCGGCGCATTATTATTGTTTTATCGCGGCGAAGGTCACTCGCGGGGAATAATACGCGCGCGGGGAAAGCCGAGCGAGAGCAGCTGCGCGGACGGCGAAACGCGCCTTGTTATGCGAATACAATTCGAGCTCGCCCTTTCTCGGATTGTTTTTATATACGTGTACACGTTTTTCACGCGGACGATCGACCGGACGGACGTGTAATTAAAGATATCTCTATGTGTATGCAATATGCATATAGATGTAGGAGAACGAGAGTACGAGCTGTCTGCGAGGGCAGTTTTAATCGATATAATTATAGTTGGCCAAGGCTCCGTGTGGAAAGCCCTGACGCTTTTTTTTATAAAGTCCGATATTATAATGTACACGACTGTTTGAGAACTGAACTTTGTTTATACGCATATATACCGCGTGTAATCTTTGACGAAGTCTCGTGTAAACGTTATTTTCGCATTATAATATCGTTTTACAGCGTATAGATCCGCAACTGCCGACCTGGTGCACACACTTCTGTATCGCCGATCGAAAATAGAATCCTCTCTCTCTCGGTAGCCGAGAGAGCCTAATTACCGCGACGCGCGAGAGAGAATCTTCGAAGCTAAAATTATTTTCGCATCTCTCTCGCTCTCTCTCGCGTACCACCATTAACATCGACAGCTCAGTTTTTGCTCAGCGCAGCCGCGCATCAGCGCGTAATAATAAAGGAGAAAATCGAGAAATACGCGCCCGGGTATATATATACAAAATAATTATAGGCATGAACTCACCATTTTCAGGGTCTCCTCGGGCCTGAGCAGGTAGAACATCGACTGGAGGTGCTGTTGTATGTCGCATCCTGCCGCCGAGACTCGCCTCGATGGTCGGGCTCGCTCGTTCGGCGGCAGTACCAGCGCCGCGCCTTTCCCCGCGAAGTAACATTCGCTCAGGCTGCAACAAACGACAAAAGGACGCGATTATTTATACGGAAAATCACGATTAACAACTATTGCGCGCGCACATACGCGGGGGGCATATATAGATAGAGTGGCTCCCGCGCTGTGTATGTACAACATGGGCGGGATATTTAATTATGCTTATATGTAGAGCGCGTCGCAAAGCGACATTCCAGGCGCGAGTGTACGGCGAGATGCTATCGAGTTCGCGTCGCGAGAGGGTCAATTAATCAATTGGCGAGAAATTGCTCGCGATCGTCGCCGACGCGAAAAATATAAAGACGCGACGACGACGACGACGACGTCGAAACGTCTGATTTATGCGTACGTTGAGTTAACGGACGTGTACGTGTATAATATACTCTGTATACGGCGCTATAGCTATGCATACTGCTGCAGATCTATTAGGCGGAGAGTGAGAGCTACCGTTTAACAAAGATGGGACTGACGCGATTGGTGTACACGGTACATCGTATCCTGACGTTCCCAGCGAGCGTCTTTGTGCACTTGATTTTTAAACATCCGCGACTGTCATTTGCATAATTAATATTTTAAAGCGATATTAACGCGCTCGAGGTAATTTATGGTACAGAGTCGATAAAAGTGTCGTTGTAAATTTCATCGTCTATAAAACACGACTTCGCGGACATACCGATCGCAGAACGTCATGCGTCTGTAGTGCTGGATTTAATACGATATTATGTACTTTCGTTCGTATAAGCTTGTGTAATACGGCATCGATATATACTCACAAGCAGTCGAAGGATAGATTCCCGTTTAACCCGCGATAAAAGCAAGTGGCAAACGTCGTTCCCGGCGAGTCGTCGCGAGTGTCGAAGGAAATCGAGTCGAAGCGTATACAAATTCTCGGCGAGGGAGAGGAGCTCTGTTCAGGCTCTAATTCCGTCAGCGCTATTTCCAGAGTACAGGAATCTTCTAGCGAGCGGCGGATCACGCGCTTTTTCTCTCTTTCTCTCTCTCTCTCCCTTTCCCGCGTGTTTAGTAAGCTTGCCAAACAGTCTCTCTTTTATATACCCTTTCAAAAGGCGCCAGCTCTCGCTTTTCCTCAGCTTTGCGTACGGTTTATATATGAGTCATTCCACGGGATACTGGAAACTTCTGGGGGCCCCGACTACCGAAAAATTTTGGGTAGGGCACACTTACCAGACCTATTTTTTCTGATTTCTGGGACCCCTCCGAATAAGAAACCGTGCGAGCTGCATCATTATCGGTTGCCACCCGGGTTTCCGGTCGAAAAAACGCAAAAATGTTCAGACATTTCCTTTTGTATTTTTGCTGTCGAGAGTATTATTTGTGTACTGTGAATCCTGTCCGACTTGGCGCTATACTTTATATATACAGAACGAAAGTGCAGCTCAAGAGCTTTAAATCAAGCCTAAAATTTTTAAAATCGGATGTTCCGCTCACGAGTTACGCACGCTTGAACACTGCTAACTCTTTATAGGGCTCTCGCGAAACTAATCGATTTTCACTATTTTTTTCAAATCCTCGAAACTTTGGATCCAGTGACTCGATTTTAAAGATTAATAGCTTAAATTAAAGCTCTTTTCCTCAACTTTACGATTTTTAGGTGCAAAATTGATTTTTCTTATCTATTGAGCTATATATATGCGTTCAGAAAACCAATCCGCTTTAGAAGCATATATATAGATCAACAGATAAAAAAAATTAAATTTAGACCTAAAAATCAAAAAGTAGAGGAAAAGAGCTTTAATTTGAGCTATTAAACGTTAAAATCGAAGCATTGGATCGACAGTAATAGGGATTTGAAGAAAGGGAAAAATGTGTGGTTTTTGGAAAAATCGAGCTATTTCGTGAAAGTCAAACCAAACCACTTTTTTCAAATGGTCATAAATTTTGATCGAGTGATTCGATTTTGACGTTTAATAGCTTAAATTAAAGCTGTTTTCCTCAGCTTTTTTGTCGATAGCAATATTTTTTTGTAGTGAGCTATATATATGCTTCTAAAGCCGATTGGTTCTTTGAAAGCATATATATAGCTCACTATATATCAAATTTAAATTTTGACTTAAAATTCAAAAAGCTGAGGAAAACAGCTTTAATTTAAGCTATTAAACGTTAAAATCGAATTACTCGATCAAAATTTATGACCATTTGAAAAAAGTGGTTTGGTTTGACTTTCATGAAATAGCTCGATTTTTCCAAAAACCACACATTTTTCCCTTTCTTCAAATCCCTATTACTGTCGATCCAATGCTTCGATTTTAACGTTTAATAGCTCAAATTAAAGCTCTTTTCCTCTACTTTTTGATTTTTAGGTCTAAATTTAATTTTTTTTATCTGTTGATCTATATATATGCTTCTAAAGCGGATTGGTTTTCTGAACGCATATATATAGCTCAATAGATAAGAAAAATCAATTTTGCACCTAAAAATCGTAAAGTTGAGGAAAAGAGCTTTAATTTAAGCTATTAATCTTTAAAATCGAGTCACTGGATCCAAAGTTTCGAGGATTTGAAAAAAAAAGTGAAAATCGATTAGTTTCGCGAGAGCCCTATAAAGAGTTAGCAGTGTTCAAGCGTGCGTAACTCGTGAGCGGAACATCCGATTTTAAAAATTTTAGGCTTGATTTAAAGCTCTTGAGCTGCACTTTCGTTCTGTATATATAAAGTATAGCGCCAAGTCGGACAGGATTCACAGTACACAAATAATACTCTCGACAGCAAAAATACAAAAGGAAATGTCTGAACATTTTTGCGTTTTTTCGACCGGAAACCCGGGTGGCAACCGATAATGATGCAGCTCGCACGGTTTCTTATTCGGAGGGGTCCCAGAAATCAGAAAAAATAGGTCTGGTAAGTGTGCCCTACCCAAAATTTTTCGGTAGTCGGGGCCCCCAGAAGTTTCCAGTATCCCGTGGAATGACTCATATACGTGTATACACAAGACATTGTTTTTCCATCGAGTCGGCTTTGGAACGAAGAAACCGGTGTATGGGAAATTCCGCCGAAATTGTTCGGATAATTGGTTGGAAAATTAAAAAAAAAAATTTCGTGCTACACCTTTGGGACAGCGCTTTTCTTCTTCTGTGGGACACATGGAATACGAAAAAAAAAGTGTTTTCACGAAGACGCTCGTGTGACGCTGTTTTTTTTTTAACAATTTTGATTTTTATTAATGAAATTGACATTTTTTTACATACTGCATAGTTCTCGAGATTCTAAGTGTTTCTCACGTATAATAGCTATTTAGTCAGTGAAGAGAGCTTCAATTTAAGCTATAAAACATCAAAATCAGGTTGTTAGATTGCGAGTTATCGGCACTTAATCATAGGAACGGTGTCTCAAATGAAAATTTTTCGTAAAAACATCGAACAATAAAAACAACATAAAAACTACATTTTCTTAAAAAATTGGTATCAATAAAAAGTTCTTAAAATTGACTAAAGAATACACCAGAATTTTTCCAGATCGACTCGAGTAATTTTTCGATTTTGCAAGACAGCGATTTTTGAAAAATTGATAAAATTGCTCAAGTGCCAATAACACCCAATCTAACAATTCGATGTTAATGTTCTATAGCTTAAATTGAAGCTCTCTTTGCCTACTGAATAGTGATTGTAGGTGAGAAATATTTAGGTTCTCAAGAATAATGCAACGAGTAAAGAAAACATTTTTCGCTTTTTAAATTGCTTTGCTAAAAGTCAAAATTGTTAATAAACAACAGTGTCGCACGAGTGCTTTCACGGGGACACTATTTTTTCCGTAATCCGCGTGTCCTACACAAGAAGAAATACGCTATCCCAGAGGTCTATCACGAAATTTTCTTTTCTTTTTTTTCATTTTCCAACCAATTATCCGAACGCACTTTTGGCGGAATTTCCCATATATAACGCGCGCGCGCGCGTAACCATACGAATTTCCATCGTCTATACAGCGGAGTCGAGGAGCGCGTGTACGTAACCACTGCATTTTGCAGATGAGACGAGGCATATATAAGCGAAATCCTCGCGCTTACATAATCTATACGTCGAAAATACCATGTAATATGTATATGCGAATGGAGCCATCGGAGATGCGCGCACACCTGCGCGTTAAATCAGCCAAGGCCGGATTGGCGGAAAAAGAGAGAGAGAGAGAGAGAGAGAGAGAGAGAGAGGGAAGGAGAGAACAAAAAAAAGCGAGAAAAACGCTCGCGGAGAAGACGCGGAATGGGCCATAACCCCCAACACTCGCTGAAAAAAAGAAATATATATATCTATACACACGAATGCGCGTTTCTCTCCTGCAGATAGCGAGAGCTCTCTGCTCCTCTCTCGTAAAATGTGTGCGGAATCGTTGCGTCGTTTCGCGATTCTCTCTCTCTCTCTTTCCAGCGCAAAACAAAGGGGGATGCTCGCGAAGAGAGAGAGAGAGAGAGAGAGAGAGAGAAGCGAATCAATATTTTCGAATTCCAGGCTCGTCAGCCGGCTCTGCGGCAACGGAATTCCCATTAGACGAGGCTCTCTCTCTCTCGCTCCGCGAGGCAGTGCTTTAGTATGCGAGTTACGCACCGGTAGCGGCGGCACAGAGTCTCTCTCTCTCTCTTTCTCTTTTCCTCCTCGACCGGCAGAAGCGCAGCAGGCAACAGCAACAGCGTCACATTCCGATACGATGATACGACGACGACGACTACGGCAGCGGCGGCGGCGGCGAAGCTTGATATATACGTCGATGCGCCGACGATACAGAGTACAAGCTCGCGGATGAAATCGAAATTATACAATAAAAGTTCGAGCGGGGAGAAAGATGGATAGCGATAGAGAAACAGAGAGAGAGAGAGAGAGAGAAAGTCGAATGATTTAGGAGCCGAATAGTCGAGGAGAAATTCACGGGTTTCATAAATAATATTAGGAAAGTAAAAGTCGCGCGCTTGTACTCGATGTAAATAAACAATGCGCGCGCGCGAATCGAAACGTCATTCTCAGATATATCACTATACAGCGCAGACTCACGGAGCGAGAGAGGGATAGAGAGAGAGAGAGACCGGAAGCTCGAAAGCGCAGAGTCACGTGTGCTCGGTTTTCGCGACGCGGCCCGTAATAGCCTCATTAAGCGATGACGCGCGCGTTATCTTCCCGTAAGGTACAGTATTATATATACGCTGCTCCAGCACAATAGGGATTTTTCGGCTGCGATATATACATACATAACATATACAGTATACGTACGCAGTAAACGCTGCACACAGCGCTTTTCTATATTTTTCTCACCGCGACGCAATTGAGATCTTCGGGGCACTACAGTATATAGAACGAAAAGCACGTGCCACCTCATTACCACCCACCAAAGGGAATAAGCCGCGCAGAGGATCTCTATATATATCTCTCTCTCTAAACGCGAACTCTATACCATCGGGCCAGACTTCCTGACTCGCGCACCGCCGCGCGCTTCAGCCATAATTGAATTTCCTCCGATAAGGGAGTACTGCTCCGTCTCTCTCTTTCTCTCTCGTCGTCCACCTCTAATGCAATTACAGAAGCTCGCCGCTCGCTGTGGCCTTGCGTTTCGCTGCGAAACGTAAATGGGCTGCAGCTGCTGCTGCTGCTGCGCTGCGCTGCCTACAAGACCGTTAATAAGTCGAAGAAGAGGAGGCTCCTCGCTTTGTATGTAAACACACCGCGGAATTTCAGCCTCTCTTTTTTTCCTTCTTTCGTCTCTTTCTCTATCTCTCAAGAGAGAGAGAGAGAGACAGAGAAAGGCTCTATCGTTCGATAATTGAAGCGCATTCCGCGCTGAAAAATTCGAGACGGATCGCGCGCGTCGATTGTCGCGCGAAGGGAGCGAAAATTTCTCTCGAATTGATATAAATGAGACGAGACTCTAGAATACATCACGCGATTGACTGTAATATACGTAGATATATATGAGCGGGGAGTGTGCGTAATCAATCGCCGCTCAATTGCGAGCAGCTGCTGTCTATTATCGCGGAGCCGATGTATATAACACAGTATGTATATTATACACTCGTGGAAAATTTTCGAATTAATCGCGAGCGGGATTAATTCGAAAGCTCTTCGCTTTGGAAGTATTGCCGACGAGACGACGACGACGGCGGCGGCGGCGCGTCGGGTGTAAAACCGCGGGAAACGCGATAAAATTAGGTAAATCGCTCGACGCGATGAGCTATTTTTGTACGAAACGGACGCAAAACGATTTTTGGCTATACGTCAGAAATTTCGCTCACTTTCAAATGACTTTTATATGTATTCTCGCGCGGCGATTCCCTATATTTTTCATCTCGAATCTCTCTCTCTACTCTCGACTATTTATCGTGTATACACTATACATGTACACGAGTGTAACTACGCATCTCGGCAGCCGATCATCGCGAATCGTCGCCTCGAGAAAAAGCGGAGCAACGTATATATACACGGCGCAGCAGAGCACTAAACAGCTGTTGGAGAAATATCGAGTTACAGCTTCGTCGTAAAAGCCGAAGAGAGAAAGAGCAGGGCATCATCAGATCGCAACATACCCGATTGGCCTCGGTGCCCCTGGCGAAGGCCCAGGGGCCTCCTCGCTCCCCCTGTCCGTCCTGGCGCCTTCCTCGCTGCCTATGTATCCGTCAATTTCCCCCCTACTTCCTCTTCTTCTTACTCTCTCTCTCTCTCTCCACCTCCCGATGCAGATTTACGAGAGACGTATAAATCTCCGCGAAATCGCGGGCACACTATGGACACCGCACACTGCACACTGCACGCGCGCGAAAATCCGCGAAAAAAAAGAAGCTGCGGCAGCCGCGTCCGGCGGGATACTAAAATCGCGGCTCGAGTTTAAGGTGAGAGCCGCCAGAGAGTCATCGCATCGCCCACGCGAGATCAGGAGTGTGCGTCTCGGCGACTTCGCCGAGAGCGAGTGTGTGTGTGCGTGTTTGTGCATATAGCGACGTCCGCCGCGCGCGCGGGGTATTATTAGCGACGTCTACGACGACGACGACGACGACGACGGCGGCGGCAACGATTCGGGGAAATCGTTCGAACTTTGGCAGCGCCGGTCGACGAGAGACAAAGGGGCAGACAGCTGAGAAATTTTGGCTTACGCTCCGATAAGAGCTTCGTCTACTGCGATCGGAGATATACACACCACGTGTGTTTATGATTGGCGATGTAAGGGCTGGATAGTGGATATTATGTTCATGTGTCGGATTTTGGACAAAAAAATGCACTTTTCTTTGGTCTAGGATTAGAAAAAAAGTTGTTTAAGCTGGAGCTTTCGGACCGATCGGACTTTCCTCTGTAAGCCAAAGGAGTGTTAAAAATACTGAGGAACATGGGAAAAGTTACTGGCAACCAAAAAAAAAAACAAAAGATTCTGAGCCATTTTATGTTTTTTTTGCAAAAAATTAATACATCAAAATACGGGAATAATAACAACTACGAATGTTCCCCAGGCTCCAATAAAATTTCGAATTACACTACAACAAATTATTACGAAAAAGCTTGAATTAAAAAAAATGTACCCCAATTCGATGCTCTGATCAAAAGTTATGCCCTTTAAACATCAAAATAAAATAAAATAAAAATCTGAATAGCCGATTTTATCTTTCATCTTATCTTTTATCATTTTACTTCGCATGTTCCTCGGCATTTTCTATCATCTTTTGACCTACAGAAGAAAGTCTCACCGGTTCGAAAGCTGTAGCTTAAAAAAATTGTTTTCGAATTCTAGACCAGAGAAAGATGCTTTTATTTTTTATTGAAATTCGGCATAATTGTACATGTATAATGTAGTCTATCGCGATCGCGACGCCTACGCGCGCGTGCATATGTACTTTATTATAACGCTTTCCTTTAAGCGCGTAGTTTCGCTCGACGCTTTATATATACTCTCGCTTTTCACTCCGCCTAGCAGCCGATTGTTCTCCGATTGTTTATTCGAATCGTTCCGCGAGACGCGTATATAATAGACACTCGCCTTTTGCCGTGTCTGTTTACGTGTAACATACGCATTTAGAAATTTCGCAAAAGAGAGTCAGAACATATTGTTTATAGTACACGCGTTACGCGCACAATATACATGTGTGCTCGCGAATAGGGAAAATCTCTGTCTCGGGAGAGCCGTAGATGAAATTCTTCGGAGAAAAAACAAAAAGAAGAGGAACACTGCGCTGTGGAAGCGCGCGCGGGGAGATACGCACAAAAGAGCGAAAGTTACGGTAATTGTCGCCCGCAAACTTACTCGCGCGCGCGGCAGTTGCTCGGAATAAGTAGAGAATCGTGTTCGGGGCTTCCTCTCCCGAGCGGCCGCCTCATAGTTTCCTCGTGCGTGTATAAACGCGCGCACATCACGCACAATGCGCGGCTTAAAATAAAACTCGTTTTCGGATTGCCGTTTATTTTTCCGCAATGTATACGCAACGTTTTTTCGGTACGCAGTAAAGCTCTTTCTAATTTTCGAAAATTCTAGAGCGTATATAATAAAACCTCCGGTAGTCGATCGGTTATGAGCGCCAGCGCGCGCATTTCTGTCGGAAATATCGTCGGCTCCTTCGCGGCATATTTGCATGCGGTCTTGTGACTTTGGCGCGCAACGACGTTATACGTTATCGCTTCTTGGAACAACGTGTATACACGTACGCCGGCGCATTGTAAGGCCGCGCGTATCGTCTTCCTCCTCCGTCGCGCGCCGCCCGATGTCGTCTTTTGTTTTAGAGCCGCGGAGACTTTATAAATTTTAAGCAGAAGAGAGACAAGTGCGCGCATAATTGACAGTACTCTCTAAATGTAAAACAGTGAGAATTGACTGTTTTTTTAGTCTATATTAACAATTTGAAAAAGTTATAGTGGTGCAGCTGTGAATTAGTGAATAATCACAGTTTAAACGGGATGAAAAAATGAACCAATTGAAAAAGTGTAGCAGGACTACCTAAATAGTGAATATAAACATTGCAAATAGTGAAAATACACTACCTATATATGTTATGCAAATACATTACTCAAAATAGTGTGCAGGTACAGGAGGCTAAAGGGGACATAAGTTTTCGCTTATTCTAGAAGTTCATTGTTAACTTAAATGGTAAATTAAATAGTAAATTTTTCTCATGTTGCAAACCGATTAAGTCCATAAAATTTTACTTCTTCTGGGTAGTGGATTCTTCTCTTGAATAGTGAATTTCTCGGATGTTAAAAATGTATAGGTACCAAAAATTTCACTTCTCTTAAGTCATTGTGACTCACTGAAAATTTTCATAATTTTTCAAGTTCATCTTTTGCTAAAGTGATTATGTACTGGATAATCACTGTTCCAGTGACAATTTAAAGCAAATACTTTCTACTGTTTGAATCAGTAAATATTTTCTAATTCGATAGTAAACGCAATGAAATAAGCAAAAAAGATAATTAATTTCATAAACAGTGACTATTCACTACGTACTATAGCGAATTGTAAAACGATCTTTTTTGTACTACGTGTAAATAGTGAAAAATTCCACTATTTGGAAGGTTAAAATACTATTTAACTGTGAGAAATAGTAAATTTTTCGCTGTTTCAGATTTAGAGAGTACGTACAGGTAATACTACGCGAACGAATCGAGAGAGAGAGAGAGAGAGAGAGAGATCGATCGGGAAAGAGAAGAAGCTCGCCTCGAGCGCTCTCTTCTCGATAAAAAAAAAAGTCGTTCGCAGAATAAGCGCGCGTACGTACATACGCGTATACACATTACACACCCATATACGCGCGCGCGCGTGTGTATCGGGTACGTGTAAGTAGAAGTATATACGAGGCGAGCAAGAAATGCGAGAACTAAAAATATACAGCCGCTCTCTCGACACGGCGCATCCGCGTTCCGGAGACGCGACTATGCCGCTGCTGCTGCTGCTGCTGCGCGCGCGCCTGTGTTAGCTAGACTTTTTCTTTCCTCTCCTTCTAGACTCCCCTTTTGCGCTGCTTTATCTTCTCATCTCGTGTATTGTGAGAGATACTTACGCAACGCATCAAGGATATGTAAGCTAAGCTCGTTCTTTCTCTTTCCTCTCTCTCTCTCGCTCCCTCGCGATGTGCTCTTGCGACGTAAAAGAGTTGTGTTTTGTGCCTATTCCCCCCCTCCCTATCCCGTGAAAAATGTCGAGGAAACGAATCGATTGTAACGCGGGGTATAGAGCAATAAAATGATATTTACGACGACGAATAAAAATGTCTATAGGAGTATACGTACTCTGCGCCGCAATACACCGATCGCCGAGTGGAGAATTGCTGTGTGTATCGCGAGAGCGGATTAAAAAGAAGGCGCGCCGCGGTATATTTAGTATCGAGAGGGATTATTTATTCCTGAATCGATTGATAGATATATACGTTCCCTCACTTCTGCGCGGGGGGGTCTCTCCGCGGCGTGGCGAAAGTCACGCTTTCTGATTTATGCAGCCTCGAAAAATCGGTAAAAAAAAAAACACGCGAGAGAGGTGTTTTCCCCGGACGATATTATATATACACAGAGGCTGTGAGCGCGACGATGCTCCTTTTTGTTTGTAAACAACGGCGCGAAATATCGCGCGCGGAGTGTTTAGATTAGACTTTAAAGAGGAGGAAAAAGCGCGGCGAATCGCGAAGCTGCTGCTGCTATTGCAATTAACCAGCGCCAAATCGAATTCCGCGCGCTTAGAGCACATATAAAAGTCAAGTGGGGGAATCGGGATTAATCGAGTATATGTAAGTCGTCGTTGTCGTTTCCTATACGTACAGGGGGGGGGGGGATAGATGCTGTATAATGGGATATTGTGAAAAGTGAATCGGCCTCTCTAAGACCGACGGCGGCGGCGGCGGCGAGAGTTTTCTGGGCCGCGAAACGGGAACCCGATTAAGTCACGTGCTAATGGAGCTCGATGATTTTTTCCTCCGCGACGCGAGAGACTCGATTAACTCTTGAGCTACACTGCTACCGCCGCATCACTGCTGGATTTAGAACAAAGTTTCGCTGTGTATAGATATATATATTGTCGAGCGCGAGAGAGGAAATTGAAATATCGGACGCACACGCGCTATGCGCCGCGGACGAGAGCGATATATTCTATATTTCGCTTCTCGTAATTATAGATCTCTCTCTCTCTCTCTCGCGCGCCACCGGATTGAGTTATGAATTTATGTAGAAATGTATAAAGATACTTTTCGAGGACGATACGCTCGAGCGAATGTTTCCGAGAGACGGATAAATGCACGCTTAAATATCCGATTGAAAGTGTAATTAACGATCGAAATGGGGGTAATAAATAATATTGCTAATCAATTAAGTTACGCGGGATAGATCCATTAGGTTTTTTATCCGCCAGTTGTAAGCGGCTTAAGCGCGGCGGTTTATCATATCGCGCTGACCTTTTTTTTCTGTCTCGAAAAGAAGAGAAAAAAAATTGAAACCAATTTAAAGTTTCACTGCGCGAAATGCGCAGAATCGTTTCGATGTTTTATCGATATTTTCTAATTAGCATTCGCCAGCAGCCAGTATAAATATTTCATAGATTTGTACAAATTTCATTTTATTCGACTCTCAACGTGCAGAGTCGACTCTTAATCTCTCGCGCGTACAGCAAAATTTACAATTTAACCGAATTTTTCGAGCAGTTAACAACTAAACAATTGTTTAAACGAAATAATCAATCCGCGCGTTTACACGTACACTCCATCTCCTCCTCTCTCCGCAGCCTCGCAATGCAAGAGCCGAACCTCTGTCTGCTCGCAGAAGCGATGCATCTATAGCGCAAAAATGTCGCAATCGACAGACATGCCACACAAGGAGGCGAAATTCCCAGACGCGTTTGAAAGCGGCGAAGAAGAAAAAAACTGAAATAATCTCCGTCGCGCCACGTGAGAACCGGCCAATTGTCGAATTACACCTTGACAGGGAAAGGGGGGGGGGACACGATTGTCCGTTACAATCGAGAGTAGTGTGCTTTCAGGCCGATTCCCACGTGTCGCGCATTCGCGCAACCTTTTATATACAATGCACTTCCGAAGGAGAGAAAAAAAAGTATCAACACGCGTACGGACAATACCGTACGCGCGTACACCTACTTATCGTGTCATCGTCATTGCTAAGATGAAAAGTGAATATGTGACGAGGCTGTAGGCAACGCCATGGCGTTGGCTCTTCCGATAAGGACGAGAGAATGGGAGAATGCACGAATTTTGCTTCTTTTTTTTCATCGCTCACACGATCACTGCAGGCGCGCGACGACACGTGTAGGAAGCGACGTGTTCAACACGTGTGCGCTTGTTTGTAAAAGAGGAAGAGGGCTCTTGTATAATTTGTAGTTCACTTAACGGTTTGTAAGAGCGCGACGACTCGCGCGCGTGATGCATATTATGCACCAGAAGCGCCTACTTGTCGCGTCTGGGGGTGGATTATTGTATTCGCGTATGAGAGCTAGATTTTTTTTTCTTGTTTTTATATTCGGAACGCGACGGAAATAGACGCGGAGTTTCTGTAACGCAGTTTCCATTCAAGTATTGTTCGACGTGTATATTATGTTGTAAGTACACATACACTATGAGAATTGAATATTGAAGTTTAATATATACACATACACACGCTAAAGATTACTATATAAAATGGGAACTGCGTGACATACTCTGGTTGTGGTATATTTTAATATATTTAATACTGATTATTAATATACACCTGATTATTTATTACTTTTCTTAACAGTAAAAAACGTTTTCGTAACTTTTAAAACATATTTCTGTAAATTTTAATATAGAAAATAGTAAAAAGTATTTCTTCGGAAAGTCTGAAAATAGCGTTACTTATAGTGACATTAGGTTAGGTTATGTATCTTCCTCGCGCGCTTTCTCGCTAGCGACGCCAGCTGTATTCAATACTCATAGCGTAACCTCCTGAGAATTCTATTTAGGTAAATGGCGAGCGCTCCTGACTGCAGTCCCGGAGTTCCAGGTTCAAATCAAGATTTTTTAAAGAAAGAACGTAAGTTCCTACTTCGTACCTAGGTGGCGTCGCGGACTTCTACAACTCACAAGCGGCAAGAATAGTATAGATGATTACATCAGTATATAAGGTCAATTAGCGTAAAGGACCACCAACAGCGAAATAGCGAGCGACTCAGGACTGCGAATGAATATGTTGTGTTAGGTTAGGTTATTCAATAGCGAACGTTATAGGGGAGTG
Organism: Philotrypesis tridentata; assembly: GCA_018906965.1. NCBI lineage: Eukaryota > Metazoa > Arthropoda > Insecta > Hymenoptera > Pteromalidae > Philotrypesis > Philotrypesis tridentata. Next base: position 5,583,407 of record JACCIB010000008.1, on the reverse strand, counting down.
TTAAGTTAGATGTAATCATTAAATGCAATGTACTTAAAAAAAGACAATTCAGTAAGGAAAATAAGAAAATAATTATTTTTTCATTATTATGCGATTAAATACATTTGTGAAAATCATAAAATTTACTATTTTAAAATAGGTAAAAACTGCTATTTAAAACAGTAATTTTTGATACATACAATTTTTACTGTATAATGCAGTAATTTTTAATACAGTGAAAATATGTCACGCGGTTCCCATTTTATACAGCAATTTTTAGGACATGTACATTAAATTTTCCCATTCAGTTTTCTCAGTGTACCCGCAGGGAGCGATCTGTTAATTGGATCAGCGTCGTATACACGGCCTCGATATATTCTCTTTCTCGTTTTTGTACAATCCAGAATAAAATACTTTTGTATATAAGTTGCGGTAATGTGTCGTCGGTTAGCGGAGAATTAGCGGCTGCTTGAAATTGATATACGCTCATAAATTAATCTCACGCGGTGCGCGCGCGCGACGTTCTATACAAGGGCATCCAGTGCGTGTATGCGCTTCTCTCGGATCCCTTTAATACGCATGAGTCACACGAGAGACATTACACGTACTTTTATTGTACGTACGCTGTACGTATATATACACGTATATATGTCGTTTACGCAGAGAGCTCGTCGTGTGCAGCGGATCTCACGAGAGAGCCGGCGAAACGCGATACAATTATGTGAAAATGCCACCGACACTTTGGCGCATCGCGCCGTCGCCGCCGAGACTCGCGGCTCTCGTCGAGGAAGTGCAGCCGTCGCTTCCCGCGCGTTGAAAAACGGCCGTGTATTACGCGCCGCGGCTGCCGCATATAAGCGCGCCGAGTTTATAAATCGCTCGCTCTGCGCGCACGTATACGCGCTCGTGCGCCGTACATACGCGAATTATCTAATTAAGCGTAATACGAGCAAAAAGGTGATTCGAATCGAGATTGTTTGTCAGTGCAGCGGCTGGACGACGACGACGACGACGACGACGACGACTACTGTGTGTGGGAGAGAAAGAGAGAGACTCGCTACTGTTAAAGTGTACAACACAACGCGTACAATTTCTTCTCTATATATATATCTATACGACATACGCATGCAGGAGTGTAGGTATATATACATAAGGGAGTGCAGTACAACAGGACTATATTCCTCCGTAATTTATTGCTGCTCGCCGCGCAGTGTCAGCGAAATTACGCGATTTAAATCGTACGAGACCGGCTGTAAAGCGGACACTTAAGGCCGAGTATATAAATATCGTATGGTGTGCAGCTCGCGCACGCGCGCGCGCGCAAACAAGAAAACTCCTCGGTACTTACACGTACCCTCAGCAGCCCCTACTCGATTGTGTTTCACTTAACCGGTACGCCCACTCGACTTCGAGAAATCTTTCTCTCTCTCTCTTTCTCTCTTGTCGTATATATATATACGTACACTTACAGTATGCGCACTCACGTGTATACATGTATACGAAGCTAAGGTTGTACTTCGCGAAGCTTATCGATCGGCTTCATCGGCGGTTAGCAAATTTCGCCGCGCGGCTAAAATATATCTCCGGCTGTCGGCTTTATCTCCCGTCCGTACCAGAGCTTGACTTTCTCCCTGGCTCAAAGGTCGGATTAGACGCGGATTGAGCGGTATGTATGCATATATCTGTGCCTAGGTCAGCTCCCTCCGATACGTCGCTGCAACTCGCGAGAGAGAGAGAGAGAGAGAGAGCCGATTTATCAATTGCTTTCGAGAACCCGTACTGTGTGTGTCCGCAATTAGCTCCCTGTACAGAGATCCTATCGATGCGCAGCGTTGCAATTTCGCGAGAGTGACCCCCCCCCCCCTCTCCCTTCCGATATAGAGATTCTCGATCGATACAGTTGGTCGTTCGTGTAGCTTTTCTACTGCGGACAAAAATAACGTATTAAAACGCACACACGTACACGCGGAGAAACTACACAGCGATCCGGAAGTTATTGTATATAACGACGCGAGCAGCGTTTTCCCTGCAGTGTTCTATTTAAATTAACACCACAATTTTAACAACCATAATATATGGGTCACTCGGCGCAACGAGTTTCTCTCTCCGCGTCGCGCGTCTTTCTACGCAGCTGCTACATACGCGTGTATATCACGCACAAGTAAATTTAATTTCACGGACGAAATTCTTACTCTTAACGACCTCTCTCCTCTCGCTATAATTCGCGCTTGTGCGTCCCGTATACCTCACACACACACACACACATACCCGCGCAACAGTATATATACTTCGCTCTCTACGCGAATTTGTAATTGAGCGAAATTACTGCTATGTATATATATATGTATACTATACACCCGTCGTCTTAATAAGCGAATTAATTTCCTGGCGCGCGAGTAAAGCGCAAAATTGACTCGTCGAGATTTTTCACTCCTCGCCGCAGCGGCCTAACGTCATTTCCACGGCGACGTCTGCCGCCGAATTCCCCCTACCCCCCTCCCCCGAAGCGATTTGCTGCTGGCTTCCGAGCCGAGGAATTTCGTATGTATATATACAGGCGGGGTGTCTGCGGGAGCGCGCGCGAGACGAGACGCAATTTCTTTGTTTGGAAAAAGAGGCCGGCGGAGGTTCGTGAAGAGAGAGGGAGAGGGACTGGAAATAAAGGTGAAATATAACTTCTCTCTTTCTCTCTTATTCACTGCGTATACGTCTGCGCGTGGATACGGACAAAAAAGCTCCGAAACACGAGGGATGAAGTTTATTCGTAACCCTCGACTGTTATAAGCGGTCGTCGACGCGGGCCATTCCGCGTCGGCATTAAAGGGGACGAATCGCGACGTCTCTATATGTATACGCGATACAACGAAAACATTGTGCGCTGCTCTCCGCGGCGGATAAGCTCGCATGTAAAGAGGCTCATTAATTTCAGCTTTGCGAGAATCAATTATCCCGAAAGCGAAATGACGTATAGACTGCGTATTATACTACTCGAGAGACACGTCTCCCGGCGCGTTTATACCGTAGTATATACTATATATACACATAACGACTGTACGTCGGCGCGTCCTTTTTCAAAGGGCGGCTATGTACGCGCGCGTGTATACTTTATTACCAAAGCGCGCATCGCAATTACAATCGCGAGTGTATTCGAAATCGGCCTCCCCCAGTGATTCATGCGCGCGCGCGCGCGCGCGGAAAGTCGCTCTCGTCTGATGCGCACAGCGGGTATTCCGCGGCCGCTACACATATATACATAAAGTATAACGTAAAATCTCGACGCGTCGAATTATCGGCGCCGTTTACAAGCGCTCGCCGCGCGTACGTGTGTATAAAGGGAAAAGGGAACCCCCCGCGCGCGGGGGATAGAAAATAAATGTAGAAGACGCGGAGTAGGGAGCGAAGACAAAGCTATATCGTCCTCTCTCTTTCTCCGGCCGATAAACCGGATTTCATTCCCCGCGAGAGGAGCTTAATTGCGCGTAACGAGCGGCTTGCGCTGTGCTCTTGTTATTGCTGAGGTCAGAGTTGCCGAGGGAAGCGTACTTGTACGTATATACGTATACGTATATACGAGAGAGCTGATAATTGCAGTCGAGCTGTTTGTCTGCGCGTATATGCCTAGACGCTGCACCAGAGGCGTCTATAGACACACAGAGCGAGTGCATAGCTGTGGAATTAGGGTAGAGAGCGATTGATCGGTAGCCTGTGTTTTTATCCGTTCTGCGGCTCCGAGAGAGCGAGAGCAAGAGAGAAAGAGAGAGAAAACGTGATCGCGTTGTTATTTTCGTGAAGGAGGTCGAGAGCTGCGAGCGTAACTCGCTCACGCTTGACCCGAGAGAGAAAGAGAGAGAGACGGAAAAAATTTACTCCAATTCGGGACTCGACGTTCACTTTCTGGGGGTGGGCTGGTTTTCGCGAGGAAAATTCTGCAGCTTCGCGAAGTGGACGTATATATAAGCGTTGTAGGGTGTATGATAGGTGTACGCGAGACTCGAAGCGCGCACGACGTCACGAATTTAATCACAAACTTGGCTATAATGGCTCGGGAATTGTTTTATTGTTCTCGAAAAAGATGGCTCGGTGAAAATTGCGCGAATGTACACAGTACATTGTGTACATTGGCTATAATTGCTGTATAGCTGACTTTCGAGTTTCAGCTTTAATTGAGCACGTAATCGTCGTTATATAGATATATAGTTTCAATTCAGCTCTTATATACGCTCCATCGATTTCAAGAGAAGAAACTAAGAAAAGTATAGTTAATCATTTACCAGATGGCCAAAAATACACAAGTTTTACGGACGAAAATCGTTTCGTCAAAACGTTAACCTAATTACTCCGTGTATCCTCAGCGCGCATTCCGCTTATGCACAAAACTAGGTCAATTCGATTCTCCACTCCAATGTACTCGATCGTTCGACCTCTTGCCGAGAACTCACCTGAAACAGAAAAGAAGAAAAGCCAATTAATCATCTCGCTCGGCGCATCGGCACATTATAAACTAATAGCAAATAAATAGCGCAGTCACATACGCCTGCCAACGTCTCGCTCGAAATAATCGAAGATCAAAGAAATCCCCCACACCCCTATATAGACGACGGGGTCCACGATCCGCATCGCACTGCAGAGCTCGTGGAAACAAAGCGAGTCGGTGCCGAAAAATTTACGGCGCAGTTCGTCTCTCCACCTCCTCTCCATCGTACAACAATGCGATCGAGAGTGTGAGAGAAATGTGTTATATATAGTGCAACGCTACGCAGCGCTATAGCGCTTCTTTAACCCTCGGAGATCGATATAATATCCGCCACACGCGCCGCTCTCTGCACATCCTTTGTCTTCGCGGCTCGTGTATTACTCTATCGTATATCCCTTTGGCCGAGAGAGGCACATCAAGGTCGCCATGTACGCGGTGTGTCGCGAGAGAGAGAGAGAGAGAGAGACGCGTCTGCGTTTTATGTATACCTAATACCTATAACAGCCGTCTCCTGATCTCTGTCTTTCTATACCGCTTTATTATAACGTGTATAGGTTTATACCTATACTGTCAAGCGAGAAGTGCCTAACGTGCAAAAGTAGAAAATCACAGCTGCAGATGTAATTGTATCTCCTTAGAGGAGCAGGCGCTATACCCGGCGATTTCGCCTATTTGCATGGAACATATATATAGCTTCTATATACTTATTCTCCTTTCCTGCCTATACACACACGAACACACACACACACACACACACACACACACACACACGTGCCCTCCAATTTTCTCCCTCTCGATGCTTCTCTCTCTCTCTCTCTCGGGTTTATATTCATCGTAAACTACAGTAGGAGAGCTCGGAGCTGCAAAAACGAGAGTGAGCGAGAGAGTGAAGTTTTGCATAAAAGCGTCGTGCGCCGCACGTACGCTATGCGCTGATGCTCTTCTCCCTTCGGTCTTGTTGCACTATATAGCTCGCACCCCGTCGTCGTCGTCGTCGTCGCCTGTTGGGGTGTGCATTACGTAAGAGCCTCGAGGCCAGACGACGGACGGACTCTATACTCCCTCGATCGGGAGATATGTATATATAACGTATACACTATATATATACCAGCGTAGCCGTAGGATAAAGAAAGCGAGAGAGAGAGAGGCTGACTATGCGAAATCAATAAAGTCTCTGTCGTCGCTGCGCTGCATCGTGACGTACGTGCGATTCTCCCTGAATTTTACGCTCCAATATATATACTGTACAGGCGACCGAGTCGTCGTCGTCGTTGCGAGCGGAGGGTAAAATTGCAGTGCGAAGAAGACAAAAAAAACTAGATCACCTTCGAGGAGAGAATCGCGTACACTGGGGGAATTCGCGAGGTCCCAGTGACTCAGTGCATATCTCCGAGGAGGGGCTTCATCTGCTCAGCTTTCTCTCGTGGTTGCAACTTGCGCAGTCAGCAGTTCTC